>CM021765.1:133432976-133507704 GCA_011076525.1 Nettapus auritus
GGAAAGGAAAGGAAAGGAAAGGAAAGGAAAGGAAAGGAAAGGAAAGACCTGATTTCTTCAAGAATCTATCTAGTTCCCCCAAATCACTAAATTTAGGGTAGTTTCTCACACTGCTATATGCCTGAAACTGTAGATATTATTTTGTAACTTAACAGTGCATTAAGTTAGACTATAAAATCTTAGGGTTGGTATTTCCTTACTTAGAGAAGGTGGAGATGCCTTTAGAACAAAGAAAAAGCCTCTCTGAAGGTAAGCCCTGCACCACTGGTTCCTTACCAAGGTGCTACTAACCCCACTGGGCTGAGACTGCCAAGGTGAAAAGCATGGCCATGTGACTGCTCCAGAGCCTGAGGCATGATGGGGGGAAAGGGGAAGCATGTGAGGATGGGCAGGAGGAGAAAAACTCAGCAGTGAAACCCAACTAATGCTGGGAAGTGCTACGTACACTTCCCAGTGTATGCATTCATTCAGAGGCTATGGAATAAATTAGCTAAAATGTCATTGTACCATGTTGCGTTTTTACCAAGCTCTTGTTTCTTTTATTAGGTATAGCATGAAACAGAACATCACAGCTGCCCTCCAAATTTAAATTATCACAGAGGCATTTTTCTTTTCCTTTTCTCTCTCTGTTTTTCTTTTTTTTTTTTTTTTAGCAGCAAACCACCAAACTCAGGATGACAAATTGTCTTCACTGCAGGAACACCAGGGCTTTTAATCACATGGCCCATGCTGTTGGGAGATATTTAACAATCTTTCATCTACATTAACTACTTTGTAAATGAAGCCAGCCACAAGATCTGATGGCTTCTCTTTGTCCTTCTACATGGAAGGCCAGCAACAATCAGTGTAACATTTCATTTTGCCTTGAGCTGGTTTTGTTTGTGGCATAAATATGAAATAGTATCATTAATGATTAGTGACCTATTATGACACTGCTCACCAAAATATTTTCACACTCTGTAGGCTATAAATCTATTGATGTTCCTGTGTTTTGTGAACAATTGCTGTGAAAGTAAAGAATATCCATATAATTTCATTTGACACGTAAACTGTACTGTGAGTTCCAAATCTGTCATCACTGCACTGAAATCTGTCCTTGACATGAATTTGTACAAACAGCAAGTCACTTGAGGAGGAAAATACTTTTTTTTGTCTGGAAAGCGTTGCAGCTTGGTTTGGTACGAGACAAATCTGTCAAGGGCACTGTGCCAGTCACTAAGCCATGGCTGTCATCTAGATCTATTTCTCATGTAAATAAAACTCTCTTCATAATGTATTTTTTTTCCTGGAAGTGCTTTGTTTACATACAAAAGAATGCAAATAGTGATCACATTAATTTAAGTTGGAGAAAAAAAGGCTAATGAAGATTGACAAGGTGGAGGGTTGGCTTTCTGAAAAATTCTGAAACTTCAGACCAACTTCTTACTTCTTAAAGGTATAAAAATTAGCATAAAAAAGCATAAAACTTAGCATTTTTTTTCTTTTTCTTTTTTTTTTTATAGGGTTTTGAAGTACAAATGCATTACCATGTCATGATCTGTTTCCTTAGAAATGGACTGAAGTGAAAATTAATGCTTTACGCAAAATATAAAAGAGAAAACACTGTACATTTAGTAATTTTTGAGATGTTGCATAACTCCTGGATTCCACATATTCCCCACTCTTGCTGATTTCAAAACCTCACAGCATTAGGCCCCACATTTTAAAATAGGTCCTAAGTTATCCAATAGTCTCACCTCCTTCACTGAAATCCTGATGAAAACCCAAGCCACTTATAAGCCAACTTAATGCCATGGATAGCACAATCTGAAAGGGTTATTGTAAGATTTTTCTTCCAAAATGGAAAGAAACATCTTTGCTTTCACCCACACCGAGCTTTTGAATGTCTGTTCTCAAAGCCTTGAGCATGAAAATAGTTGGAAAATCTTAAATCCCTATTTCCAAAATTTGTAACTGTCCCCCAGACAATCAAAGTAAACTCATACAATGAGCACCCCAGTACTGGCTCACCCCTAAAGATTATTTACTGTAATTATCCTCCTCTCTCAACACACACACACACACACACACACACATTTTAGGCTCCAGAACATCAACACTTTGTTCCAAATACAGTTTAAAAGGAAAGTTGTCCCACCTCATTCCTTTCCAGGTTTGTTCATAAATAAAAATGTCATAGTTGGTTTATAAGTGTAACTGTTTTTAATTCTGAATTAAAACCATTCTTCATTAACTGTAAAACTGGAATGTCATACATGAAAAGTAGCTTATTTTTCCAAGAGCTGTGTCTGTTCTTAAGTAAGCTCTTCCTGGATGACTGGGATAACAAGAAGCACAGTCATCAGAAATTCCAGATTTCTCACTCCCTGAAAATGGCTCAAGTGCTTCCTAGTTTTGTCACAAAAAATTCTGCTTTTCATTGTGACCTCACACCACAAAGTCAATAGGAAAAAGATTTGAAAAGCAGACAGTGCTGTTCTATCTTCAAAGATTCAGAAGGCTCTTTTTTCAACTCCAAAACCTTATAATGGGACTCCTGCTGACACTGAGGGTCTGCTTAAGTCAAACATGAAGGAACCATGTTTGATTGACAGACCCAAGTTAAAGTAATAGTAAAGTTATTTGTTTATATTCATAGTACTTATTTATTGTGTTATTTGTGTACAGTTCTCCAAGTAGGATGGTGCCTATCCTTAGTGAGGCTGAATCTCAACATCTCTTCTCTTCTTTCTGGCTTGTAACTTCCCCCAAAAAGTTCCCTATTGACATAGTTTTTAACACAATTGTCAATTTGGGCATAGTTAGAAAGCAGAAGACAAAAAATCCCCAAGCATTGCAGTGTCCTTTTTTTATTTTCTACAGTCTTTGTCGCTGAGAAAATGGAGTGAGCACAGTCCCTCTGAGTGAGCACAGTCTCTCTGACTCAAACACTAACCTCCAACCTTCACAAACAATGGAGTCGTTCACTCACCAAAATAATAATGAATAAAAATAGGTAATTTCTTCCAAAATATCATTGGTGAAATGTGGTGAAATAGCTGCTAGATCTCCGGCAGTCTTCCCTACCTACATCCTTAATTCAGAGTACCCTGACCCAGAGCAAACTTGCCTTCATACTGCCTGTATCTCCTCCATTAAAGCATGCTGAAGAGCAGGCAATAGGAAAAGTCCACATTAACTCCCATTAAAGCAGTATTTCCATCTGTGAAAATGACAGGTTTTGTTTTCAGGTTCTCTAGCATCAATACTATTGATTAAAACTAAATTTTACAGTTCATTCCTTGTAGTTCATAAAATTCACATTTTTGTTATCTTGGAACTTCAACCAAAAGTATTTTCCCACTGCTGCTACTGCTAGGCTACTTCTAAGTGTCAAGCAACAAGCCTGTTCTAAACATATGTCCCACATAGAGAGTTGGAGGCAATGGCTTTGAAATCATAGAATCACATAATAACATAATCACAGAATGACTGAGGTTGGCAGTGATCTCTGGAGGCCACATGGTCCGTCCCCTTCCTGAAACAGGGTCACCTAGAGCTGCTTGCCCAGGACCACATCCAGATGGCTTTTGAAGGTCTCCAAGGAGGGAAATTCCACAACCTCTCTGGACAGCTTGTGCCAATGCTCAGTCACCCACACAGTATAAAAGTGTTCAGACAGAACCTCCTATGTTTCAGTTTGTGCCCATTGCCTCTTGGCACTGGGAACCACTGAAAACAGTCTGACTCTGTCTTTGTTGCACCCTCCTTTCAGGTATTTACATACATTGATGAGATCCTGTCTGAGCCTCCTCTCTTCTGTCTCTCCCAGCCTCATAAGAGAGATGTTCCAGTCCATTAATCATCTTTGTGGCCCTTTCTTGTACTCCTTCCAGTATGTCTATGTCTCTTAAATCCTAGAGACTTCCAAAGATCTGCCCGATAACAAAGGCTATGTTTCTCCTCCAGCTGTTAGGGACCTCAAAGCTCCAGAGTCTCTTGCAAGGACCAGCATAGGATTCAGAAACAGAATAAGAAAACTTCTGAGAGTATTTACAGACAAGCTCCTCCCACCCCCAGATTTCTAACCATTAGAAAGAAGTCATCTCAACAAATTTACATCTGGTTTCCATAGGGCTGTCTTACTCTGGAATTGAACAGAGACACATTATTCTGAGCAGCAGCATTTAGAGACCAAGCAGAAAAGCAGACGATCACTACAAATAAAAGCAGTTTAAGCTCTATCATTTCCCCTTCTTGTCCGCCAAGTGCAGCTCACTTTCTAATATTTTTCAAGAGAAGGGCCAGAAGCTGAAGGTGTTTCTCCATGCAATCTGTAGCCAGTTCCTTCATTCTTCTCACTTACACTTTTCCTTATTTCTCCTGTTATCAGGAATGTCCTGTAAAATTATACTAAATAAAATCCATGTCATGCAGTACTCCTCTGTTCATTGGTGAGCTGACTGGTAGCTTCCTTACCCAGGAGCAGAAGGTTCAAAGCTTGAGGTGCAGCAACCCATACCACGTATCTTCCCTTTTCAGTTCTTAGAACTCACAATGAAGGTATGCTCCTTCTCACATCCCCCTGCCTTTAAGAAATTGTTCATGAAATAAATTATACCAATGAAAGCTCTAAAATTTGCCTGTACCAAGAAACACCTAGAAGTGTATTTCAACTGAAAGCTGTGAACTTTTTCTTCTAGACTTTACCTTACAAACATCAACTAGTTGCACATTCTTCTTCCATAGTTATTTCAGCAATATAAGCTACTTGTCTTGTAAAAGTTTAACATATAAATCATAAAAATATACTGTAGATCATTTCCAGACTATATATGATGTTTCATTAGTGCCACATATTCTACTCATCCCAGATGAAGTATATATTCATGTCACTAAAAAGACTGAGTGAAGGGGAATAAAAATTAATATAATATGTCAGTGACTGGTAAGAAAGTAAAACTAATGGGACAACCAAAAGCTATAATGTTAAAAAGTTCTCTAATGAAAGTTAGCTGTGAGAACAATCAATGTGCTGCTTCTAGGAAAATCTATATATGAAGAGCCATTGAGAATTAAACTAAGCTTCAAGATACATAGTTAGAATTTTATGATTAAAAAATTTTCCTAGGAATGGGGCACAAATCCATAATCTTTCATCTTAACGAGTCTAATTTAGTCATGTAAAGGGGGTAGGAGGAAATGGTCAGAAATGAATGTTATTATTATTTATACTTATCAGATAATTATCACTACCAGATAATATTCTCTGTCCTGAATGTTAACATTGTTCTGTGAATAATTCCAGTGAGAAGGATAGTTTGCATACAATGTAAACTCATTTTAAAATAACAAACACTGAATTCAAGGACAGTATAATCAAAGACCTTAATAAATAAATAAATAAATCATTGCACTTCTTCCCAGGGCATGAAACAAATCTTTCAAAAGTATTCAGATCAAGAAAGACTCTTGCCTCCATTTCACCATAATTTTCTCCCTTCGCTCTCATATTAGTCACCTACTCACTGATCAAGGTTTATTTTCCCAATAATTCAGGGTATAGAAGGGATAAATTCAAAATCTTGTTGTTCTCAAATTGATTTATTGGGAACTGATGTCTCTATGGTTGACTTCACTACTGTGACTCAAAAAAAAAAACAAAAAACCAAACAACAAAAAAACAAACAAACAAACAAAAAACCCTAAGAGTGTAGTAATTGAGAATTCTGTGTAATTGTCTAGTCAAATCAAACCCATTTCACTAAATTTTGCCTTTTGTGTGAGATGCAGTAACCTCTTATTTTCTTGGGTCATTCATGAACTTTTTCTTTTGTTTGTAAAATACCAGAACTGGAAAAAAAGAAAAAGAAAAAGAAAAAGAAAAAGAAAAAGAAAAAGAAAAAGAAAAAGAAAAAGAAAAAGAAAGAAAAAGAAAAAAAAAAAGAAAAAGAAAAAGAAAAATAAAAAGGAGAAAAGAGAGGAAAGGAAAGGAAAGGAAAGGGAAGGGAAGGGAAGGGAAGGAAAGGAAAGGAAAGGAAAGGAAAGGAAAGGAAAGGAAAGGAAAGGAAAGGAAAGGAAAGGAAAGGAAAGGAAAGGAAAGGAAAGGAAAGGAAAGGAAAAAAGAGGAAATTAAGATTGCTATCATCTGTTTAATTCAGTCACAAAGCATTAGGTGTATTCCTAATTTGTGTCCTGTGCTTTTGTTTTATTTATTTAGTTTTAAAACTAATTTCAGTCTGAACTCTATTGGAAGTGCCTTAGCACAGCTAGAATATTGTTGAGTTTTCCATTGTATCTGTTTTCAGAAGTCTAAACTAGAACTTGTAGGGGAGAAAAGCTTTCTGGGGCATGAAGGGATAAAATTTGACTTACAAAATCTTAATCCTAGGAGAGCCTATTTCATCTTTTTTTTAAATATAGAGACAAAAAAGTGAGTTTAAAGACTAGGTATACAGTCAATTTATTATTCCACTGTCTCAACAGCTCCTGTCAAGAAGAAGCAATAGATTCTGGTATGATCGATAGTGAATGTTATTTGGCGTATAAAGTTTTTAATGTATTTGGGGCTCATTTTTTCGAGGTAATGGAATTTGGGTTTTCCAGAGAGCTGGACTGGGATCTGATCCAAGACATTCATATTCGTTAGCCATGATTTTGTATCCCAAGGTAACTCATTGGAAGAAAACAAATACATCTGGATTTCACATAGATTGTAATGCAAAGCTGCAAAAGGAAATGCGAAAGTAACTGTTTCATTGCCAATGTAATAGACCAAAGACTAACCAAAGTAAAAAAGAGAGTAAAATGCAACTTGGGGAATTTAAGTAGCAACCAGACTATCCACAATATATTACAGTGATGAGCTTATTAATATTTAAAGCAATGTTACAGGTATTAAGATAATAAGAACCATGTCTCGTTTTCTAGACACAGAAGTTGTGTGTCTTTCCTTTAAAAATAGCTAGAGATACTTTTTTTTTTTTTTTTTTTTTTTTTTTTTTTTTTTTTTCACAGAACTGCATAGGAAACAAATGTAGTGAAAATTGCTTATTTCTTATCCAAAACTGCTCTGTCCAATGTTGAAAATCAAAGTTGGCAACCAACAAACCAGTTAGTAGCATCTCTGTATGAAAAGGCCACGAAGCATGGAGCCATTTATAAAATACAGTCTTTTCAAAGAATGATTCATAATAATCCAAATCTATAAAGTTCTCTGAGTAGACCTCAGAAGAAAAGTAAATGTGGATATTTCTCTTTAGAGCCCTTTGTAAATGTGTGGCCTCTGAAGTCTGTCTCCAAGGGATGCAGTTTGAAGTAATATTATTTTAAATTAGCGGTGGTAATATGGGCTTTTAATTCCTAGGAAGAAAAAAATCTCTTTCTTTCACTGTATAGTATTTATTGGCATACAGTTCTGGTAGTTTAAGTCTTCAGTCACCTTGGAACAAGGGTAAAATGTCCCATTTTTAATTTGGTGGATCTATAGCCAGCATAGAGTCCAGCAATAACAGCTGTGGTGCAGGTGTGATAGGCAAGGAGCCTGCCTAGACAGAGCTGTCTCGCTGCCACCTGGGTCTTACAGGAGCAGCCTTGGACTGAGCCTGACAGGGGACGCCTTTCCAGGATCCAGCAAAACCAGCACCCAGGCTCCCTGGGCTTGGCAGGAAATGTGCTGTGGCCTCTAGGCATTTGCACACGTGTCAATTTGTGAGATCCACAAGGTCTGCTGGCACACATGCACTCATATTTTGGATCTTTTCCCTCCAAATAGGCAATATAACTTAATTCCGCAGTTTTGCCTGGCCTCAGTTCTGTCGTACAAGTGCACAGGTGAAGAACGATACTGCATACTCTAGAAAACACAAGGTTAAGCTCTCATTAGAAATTTGGAAATAACTTAGAAAAAGAGCATAAATTCTTTTAAAAACAGCTAGAGTTTATTTATAAATTCCTTATTTTGGCTTTTCACTTAGGATGTTTAAGACATGTCTCAGCTGTTACATCTGTAGAAAAAGCTCATGGGGCAACACCCCCTTTGTGCTCAACAGAACTGAAACTTCATTTTCAAGATTGAACATGATCTTTGGAAGCCAGAGACTTTGTGCCACTTCTTCACACTGCAACTTGCACAATCCTTTTTCTGATCCACTCTCTCCCCCTCTTCCACTGTAATACAGTATCTGTGATTATGACTGATGTCACCTCTGCTGATTATCAGCATCAGAGATCAGCTATGGCTGCCAGAAGTTGTTTTGTTTGTTGTCTCATTGTACATGGATAGCAGTGAGCATGGGCATTCTTCTTTCCCATCTATTATTCCATTTTCATTAATCTGCATTATATTAATAGACAGAAGACATTAATATTTATCATTATGTTATTAACAATAAATATTATTATAATGTAAATATAGCAAACTTCACTACCTGTATCCACATTTCTTAGTAAAGTGAAAAAAAAGATCTGTTGCTTCTTTGTAGTATCCAACCTACATTTACCATACTGGTTTGTGTAAAAAAAGCCTTTATTTTTCATTGGTTCATCTTCTGCACAATCTTCAAAGTAAATTCTTAATGCTGACAGAACTTCCCCAATGTACTAATGAAATAAATGAAGGAGTCAACTTGTATATCTTGTGCTCTTTTATTTTAGTGCTTTTTACCCAAGGTGTATTTACTACATTGATCATGATGGGTACAGCATTCACTGGACACCCTTAAAATAAAGCAGAATGATGATTCTCCTCCCTGGCCCCATGCTCTAATTTCACTGGCATCAGGCAGTGCTAAAGCACATAAAACAGCAGGGAAAGACAAACGGTAAATGTATCAGTTCTCAAAATTAGAGCATTTCTGTTTTGAGTATGACTTTTTTTCTCAGCCACAAGAGGTTCCTAATTTTTCCAATATTGCTATGAGCAATTGTGGTCTTCTTTAAGTAGCACATAATGTCCTTCTGCAACAGTCCCTCTGCCTGCAGGGGAACTTCCTTGTCTTTGGGTTGAGGCTGACTCTCACTCTTCCTGGCCAAAGAACAGGCTTTCAGGGTTCACTGTTTCCCTGCAGCAGCTCTTTTCCAACAGCAACACCATCTTCCAAACAAAGAAAAACTGACAGCAGGGAGAGAGAGAGGATTTCCTACAAGGGAAATCCTTTAGTTATGAATGGATTGCTTCCTCCATATGCTTCCAGAATAGGGGTCCCTCATTTTACTTTGCTTTGGAGACATGAAGAAAAGAAGTAAAAAGGTGCTAAAACTCTGTGCCTAAGAGCACAGAAAGAATTGTTAAGCAGATTTTAAATCCATGAGAATGTGTATGAATCTGCAGTCGACTGTGCATTTTTAGAGGTATCAAAAAACCTTTTGCTTCTGCCCAGTTACATATATTAATACAAACTAAAGGCATAAATCTCACATAGATTTTAGCATGTGCCCCTCAGCAAAAGAAGGTCCACAAAGAGCTCCTTTAGGTACCTCTGGTACCTCTGGAGTCAGTTGGTCTCAGAGCAAAAGAGCTTCTTTCTCTTGTTTCATGCTGCAGCAACAGGACGCTGCAGATTGAGAAATCTTCTCCCTTTAGTTTTTCATTATTTCTGATTCCTTCAATAGCACATATTCAGACATACACAAGAGAAATTAATGTACTTTTTTACTTCTAGGCAGTATTCATGACTGACTATTAATTTTTTGGCTCTCCCTTTAACAGCCCTGAATACAATTTAAAATATATCATAGTCTTAATAATATATTAGCTAAATTTATTAGCTAACTTTGCACATGAGAATGGAAGGATCTTGCTCAGTCCTAGAGTCCAATTCTCTACCTATACAGGCAGAGATGTCATATAGTTCTTATTTTAAATAACCCAAATTATTTAAATATATCTTTAAAGTACTTATAGGTCTCATTCTTGCAGAAAAATTTATGCAGAACCCAGTTGGTCCTGGGGACATTGCTATCCTTAAATCATAAATTACTTTTTACCTTCCCAAAATATACATAGACAGGATTTATGAATGATGCCACTGTTCAATTCATTATCTTCATTGTATGTTCTAGAATTTCAGCTGATCTAGTAATGCATCCACAAACTATTAGACAGAATTTTCTGTCAGTTTGTAGATGGGAAGAGTAACTGTCTGTTCTGGACAAAGGAAATGCAAAGTGCTGGTCTATCATATACAGCGTTATGGAATACAATACATAACACTGATGAAGTTTAACAAAAATGTTTTAATTTAAAACTAGAACTCTCTCTATGTCTCTAACTACTCTAAGCTTACTGTAAACTTCAGATGTTTGAGGTCTTTACTTTAGAATTATCTATCATTGTATATATATTTTTGAAGAGCTTATTGAAAATATCAGCTATTGGGGTAGAAATAGTAAATTATAGGAATTTAGATATAAATAAATAAATGAATAAATAAAAACTAGAGAGCTGTATAGAGACATTAACCATAAATTTAAATAATTAATGGGAATAGTTTGTCTAATTACTTAAAAACACAACTGTTTTAATTCCCCTTACATCATCAGTCTTTACAAAATGTATTTATTTATTTATTTATTTGTACAGCACTGCACAATTAGGACAATGGGTTTCCTCTTAAGAAGCACATTAAAATAGCTATAGTATAAATATCCTTTTTTACTTTATAGGCTCCCAAAGTTATTTACAAATGCTGCATATGCAGGAAACACTTCAACATCAACGCATATCCTCTTGGAGGAGAGAGAGGGTAGGGGCATTATAAAACAGTTGAAGGCTTGCAGCCAAAGAACACAGCTAAAGTTTGAGGAGGAACTGGGGGAGAATTAAAGGAGTGCTGTCAAGGTCACCAGGACTAACATGAATCCTCTTGCGGAAACCATCATGTTATCAAAACACACACAGAAATTGTAGAGTGATGGTGAAATGCTGAAGTGTACTGCCATCACTTCCCTGCACTTCAGTTTCACCAGCTAGTGAAACACCAGCCTGGGTTCTGTTTTAAAACTGCAGGAAAATTTGCATAGATTTGACTCCTATTGCCACTGTACATGTGTATCTTATTGCACTGTCATTGACATTTCCCAGTCAGGATTCAGAAAGGGAATAACACACAGCTTGTGAATAAAGTATTAGATGGAAATGAAAGACCCTGTAAGAATAGTAAAAAACATTTAGTATTATTCATAACTGTCACCAAAAGTTATTGGCCTACTGCCCATTAGATATTTATGTCTTTTGTTACTGCTGTATATGCACATGCAAGAGTCCTACAGCACATTTACAATGGCAAACTCAGATGTTTCACACAAGTATAATCTTCCCCTGGCCTTTATTCAGAGTTGTCAGGTCCACAGTCATAAAACCAAGGATTATAATTTGCTTTAGGAGAACAGCAGCATCTCTGTCCAAACATCTCTATCGCCACAATAGCAAAGATACTATCCCTTGCTGAAGGGGTGGCCATTTCTTTAGCCCATCATTACATCATTGGGTGCTGCACCTGAAAGTATAGGTCATGAGAAGTGTATTTATTTTATGTATTTATTTTATTAAGTGTACTTATTTTAATTTGCAAAAGATTACCCAGAACTGTAGCTCATGTTACAAATGCTGCCAGGGCCCCACAGGAGTTGTGGTCTCTCTGGGGGCCATGTGGGCTGCACACGATTGCTGAGGGGGAGGGCCTGGCAGCCAGGCCCCCATTGCACCCCACCACCTGGACAGCCCTGGGCACTTTCCTGGGGACAGTCCGGGCTGTGAGGACCTGGAGCCCAGCCCTGCTGCAGCCTTGCTGGGGCTGGTGGCTCCAGGGTGATGTGGGCCCTGGGCCTGAGCAGGTGGGGATGCCCCAGGGAGGTAACAACCACAACAGAGCCTTTGTACAGAACTGAAAAACTCCAATCTAGTAACTGTGCTGTCTTTGCAAACCAGAGTTTCATTACTAGTTCCAGGAATCCTGACCAGCTTGTTGGTTATGTCCATGCCTGAAAGCATGTCCACCCGCACTGGTGCAGATGAACCCAAATGCTCCCTGCCCATGCCCCAGTGGTGCTGAACTGGGGCCAGTTTTGACCCAAAAGCCGTACATTTCAGTGCAGTTTGGCAGCTGTCCAACCTCCTCATGTTGAAGGAGCTCGGTGCTGTCAGAGCTCAGCACCATGCCCAGGAAGCCGTCTACAGCTGAGGTGGGCGTGTAGCAGCCTGGAGAGCGTCACACCCCGCCTAAATGCACCTGCCATAAGTTATGGCCTGAGGTTGGAAAACACCACAGTTAGATGATGGTTAGATTCTTCTGAGCTAATATATTTAAAAGACAAGCATATTTTACTGTGGCTTGTTGTTTTAATTAGCATTACAAAAAGCAATTCTGTAGCTGACAGAAACTGACACCATTACATTCCAATTCATAATGAGACTTTTTTCTTCATAGCCCCAGGCCACTAAGTGAACACATCAAAAGCTGTAAATATGTTATAGCTCTGAAATCATAATGTTTGGCATCAATGAAGAAATGCTTCATGAACATTAAAGAATATAGGGTCTTGCTACATGCAATCACTACATTTCCCGGTATTGTAGTCATATATGGGTCGAGTAATGTTTTTGCTTTAAATGGGTGCATCTAGTCTTCTGAAGCAAATCCTGTCTCAATTCATGTACCTGGTGCAGTGGTTTGCATTGTGGAGTTAGTTGAACATGCACAAATGATTTCTTTCAGGGCAAATAAAACTTGAAGATGCATAGCAACACCACACATAATGTACTGCAGCAGCTCCTGGGTGTTCAGTCTCTGGCACCAGCCTGAAGTAAAACAAAAGCCCCACAGAGCACGGTCAGATTGCAGCACAAATTGCCCCGCCCTGCAGATCCAGCAAATAGTGTGGGCATTTGTCCTTGGTCCTTGCTAATGTAGACAGAGCCTATGTGACATGATAGTTTGTTTTTTTCACCAAATTTCACATTTTAGTTTAATGGTGCAGAAGACACTTTTCATACATAAGCATTTTACATGATATATTTAGCATTCATATTTCCACAAGAAGAACACAGGATAATGCAGGTTTTATGCTGTATTTCCTCTTGTAAAATGACCTTACATCACGATATATTCTACTTGCCATCTCATATGACTGTTTCCAAGCACACAGTTCATGCTTTCTTATTTCCCAATTTTAAGTTCCTTTCTGTATTTATCTTTTCTCTCTTTCAGTATTTTTTAATGTTAGTTCTAGAATTAAAAACAAGAAACTACCAAGTGGCAAGAAAATTGCTTTCATCAGTAATGAAGCATGCAAAATTTGGTATATAACTTCCTGAAGAAGGTGGGATGAATGCATTCTGAGCCCTTTGGCACAGCAGACTAACTGAGCTGGGAGTTTAGCGTGACATAATACATTTTTCCATGTAAATGCAAGGAAGAAAAAACAGAAAGGAATCTAGCTTTCATCCATGTTGTCACAAAGTCTGGTAAAGGCATTAGCGAAAGGCAGTGATTAATTTAGCACTCATATAAATGAAATGTGCTGTCAAAGTCATTTTTACTCTTAGTCCAAGTATAACTTCATCAGCTGTTGGTAACATATCACTTTCTAATTGTTGTTATTTCTCATCCATATGTTCACTAACATATTTGTTACTCTGCATTACCACAATAAGCCTTCTTGCATTGGTGTTTTCATAACACCACCAGAACATTATCCAGTGACAATGAACTTCTCTTCAGATATGACCTCATGACTAAATTATTTCTGACTTTCTGCCATGTATACTCCTAGGTCATATATGTATTTTTCTTAATGGGGAAACAAATTCTGCTGCATGGATTGAGGCATGCAAAAGAAATGTTGCTCAGTTACTGTTCTCTCTCCCCTGACTCTCATTTAACTTTGCCTTTTTTTTCTTTTTCTCCTTTTCCAAATTATTATATACAACAGACAAATGAAGTACAGTATTTCTAAACTGGGCTTACTGTACCAGCATATAGGAAGAACACAAGAAGATACATTGTTTTCATGATACTGTAAAACAGGAGCTCAATAAGAGACCCAATGTCATAAAACATGGAGTGGAAGCTATTCCAGGTCTAAGTTTCTTGAAAACAGAATAGGAAAAAGACAGTGCACACAAGTAAGGTTACCCTAGTACGGCACAGAGGCCTTGTAATGTTATTCATCTCCACTAGCTTGGCTGAGAGCCCAGTGACTGATCTCCCCCCTCCACCTTGTACCCATTGCCTTCTTTCAAGAATCTTGCAGTACACGTCTACATGCTGTTCAGGCTGCAAATAAATTTTGAAACTGTAAAAGTCAGAGTAGCTGCTTCCCAGCTGTAGGATATTTTTCTGCATGCTTGGTTTCAGCAAGAATACTGCTAACGCAGTATAAGCACAAAAATAAAGATAAAAGGGAAGGAAAGGGAAGGGAAGGGAAGGGAAGGGAAGGGAAGGGAAGGGAAGGGAAGGGAAGGGAAGGGAAGGGAAGGGAAGGGAAGGAAAGGAAAGGAAAGGAAAGGAAAGGAAAGGAAAGGAAAGGAAAGGAAAGGAAAGGAAAGGAAAGGAAAGGAAAGGAAAGGAAAGGAAAGGAAAGCTTAAGATTTAATATATTTTCTTTAACTTTACTACAAAGATCACCTCTGGAAGTTGAAATTTTCCTTAAAAAAACAAACAAACAAACAAAAAACAAAACAAAACAAAAGTCATAGCAAGCACCTGGCAAAACATTGACTGGAACAGTGAAACCAAGGGTGGGAGGGGCTTATTATTATTATTCTTTTCTCTCCAAGTCATATTTCAAGACAATGTTTAAATCAATCATACCATTTATGTAATTTTCCAGCTACATAGATCATTGGCAGAGATTTCCATGTAAATGTTGCTTCATAGCACCACTGCTGTGACAGAAATTGGTACTTATAAAAGGGGAAGTACCAGCATGTGCAAGTGTTGCTACTTGAAATAACATGGCAAGAGGAACTGAAGGCTTGTTTAGAAACTACATAAAGACTGTTTTGCCACATTAACACCAACTGGATGTGCAAAAGCTCCAGACCTCGGAAAACTGAACTGTTTATTCTGTCAGGTGCCTAAAAAGAATCAGACATTAAAATCTGTAAGCATTTAAATTTGAGGATTGTTTGGCATCTCTAATAATAACTCGCCAGACATTTGCAGTCATGTGAAATAGCTCAGCCATGTCAGTCAGGCTATAATGGCTAAATGAAATCAGTCTAAGTTTCTGTTTGTGTATTCACATTTGCCCAAAGAATATGTTGTTTGAAATGACAGAATCAAACTCTGCTTAGAGAAGTCTGAGTTTGGAGGAAAGCCAGGGAATTCTTTTATCCACAGAAATTTAGATTCCTAAGCAAAGTCTCAAAATGTGGGCAAATGTGGATTAGTATAAGAACTGGATTATCATAAGAAATATGGAGTCCTTTTGTAAGATGTCTTTACACCAGTACAATACATAAAGCTGTAATTGTGCTTGCATTTTTTATCTGCAAATGGTTAAGAGGCAGAAAGGTTATGTCAATTTCTCTATTTTTGCATAGAAATCTAGTATTTACATGTAAAATAAATGGAGGATTTAGATTTATAACCCCTGAAAAAATTGCATTCCATAAACAGATCTTGTTAAGAAAGTCCTAGGCCCTCAGAATTTAGGTATTCTAATGTGCTGACTGCATCTTGTAAAAGCTAAGGCAGAATTGCTCTCTATAAAGTCGGTGTATCCTGTTCTTGAATGGGCCCTCAAAGATGTGGCCAAAATAATTTTTAAAAGATAACTAATGTAACAGGATTCATAGTTCACATAAAAGCACAGATGCACGGTTATAGGAGACACTTAAAAGAATCACTGTGAATTTTTCTACACTTGATTATTAAAAACCATATATTAATATTAGAGAGCAAGAAAGAAACAACAAATTTCTCCCTCTCTGTATGAAACAAAAACTGCAGATATTTATCCTAATCTGCAGAATCAGTCACGGGGAAGGGGTAGCTTTTATGAATGGACTACAAAATATATGCAGCTTTAGTAGTGAACATTTTGTATTGGCATGAGAAATATGACAATCGTTTTCTCATATGCTCAGAAACAAGATGCAATTGACTTGACTGAAAAAAGTACAGTAAGTTGGAACAACAAAATGAAAACTCTTTCAGAGGAGCAGCAGTAGCTTTCAATTGCTCCCTGACTAGACAACACCTTACTTGTTATTTTGGCATTATTATAAGGCTGCCAAGGACAAATGGTCCAGGAAGGTCATTCCTTCTTTAAGGCCAGTTTGGCTTTTCTCCTGTACTGAACCAGTGGGTTTTATTTTATAATGAAAAGGAATCCTGCAAAACTGCTTAAAAGTTCCTAGTGTGTGTGCTTCAGTCTAGACTGTCTTGTCTATGTAGTTGCTAGACCACGTTGGGTAACAGCCTTTTCAGAGACTCATAGAGTAGTATGTCAACTGGGACCATTACATCATCTAATCTGACCTGCAAGATATCATAAGACCTCATTAAGTTATTTGTGTTTTAAGCCCAGTAATCTATTTGGCTAAAACTTTTCTTCCAGAAAGCCATCCAGGCTTGAGCTGTACATATTAAGAAAGAAGACTGCTTTCTCAAATGGTTTGATGCAATGTTTGATCAGAAATGGTGACTTATTTCCTGTTTGCAGATGTCCAGATTCTGCTGTTAGCCATTAGTATTTGTTAAGCCATTTATCATTATTATATCAGTGACTCAAATATTCATTATTTTTTCTCCTAGATAAACCTTCATTATTTTGAGAAATCACTTCTTGCTACATTCTTTAATCAAGTCTTTTTAACGCTCTCACTGTAGATTGTGTTCTGTGTCACTAAAATTATTTTTCTATATCTTTTTCATTGTTTCAAAAGTCCGTTTGAGAAAGAAGGTAGAAGAGGAACAGAGTTCTAGCACTCTGCTACTCCTTTGCATGTATTCATTCAAAGATCACATAGTCTTCCTACTATAGTAGCATTGTGGCACTTCATACCAGGTTGAGAAGACACTGTAATCATCAGACCTTTTTCCAGGCATGCCTCCTGTTTGGTAACAGCTTGACTTTTGAGATCCCATGGGTGAATGCCCTGCATGTTAATACCCATTTTGTTGAAAGGACCCAGACTATCAAGCAATACAGTTTCCAGTGTAGGGTTGTCTTGTCTTGATCATTACTTAGTCTTCTACAGTACTTGAGATAAGTGTTTTCAGCAGATTTTTTCCCCTCAAAGTCACACTTACAAGGTAAATTGTGCTATATTTAAGGCAGATATTTAAAAACACGGGTCTTAGAATAACATTTCCTCACTGACAACCGCCTTTGTATTATATTGCGGTTAGTCTATTCTCATCCCATTTTATATATTCTTGGGTAATATTGTAGGGTATTCACTTTGTAAATCAGAATTCAGTCTACATTAAATAAAGTCTTTCAAAGCTGTATGTAGATTGCAAACCTGCAATTAACATCACCTACCAAACTAGTAATTTCAAATAAGAAAACTCAGGTTTTTTTGACAGCTAATGTTAGTGTGGCTGGCCCAAGCTTTCTCAGGTCAATCTTCCTGCACATTTTAAACATCGGTACCACATCACCACTATCCTATTTTTCTGAAACTTCCCTGGTATTATCAGTATTTATTTTAAAAGCATGGCACTAGGCCAAACATTTTCTTTACCACCTATTAAAGTATGAAGTAAATGCAGCATTCACCTCAAGACAGACACAGGGGATGTCTCCGCACAATCTCATCCAATTTGGGTTATAACTAATCTGTCTGCTTTATAATAAGGTAACAGATGAGGCATGGTTGAGAGGTGTTAGTCCTTCAGCATCTCCCACCATTTCTGGTTGCACTCAGAAACAGACATGTCCCCCCCAGCAGCACCCCGCAGTTCACATGGGCCAGTTCACCAAATGTAGTACAGGGAACCAGAGGAAGTGCCTTCTACAGACCTACACTCACACAAGGTAAGAAGCCAAGAACATACATCTAGTAAGGAAACAGTAATTGAAGCAAAGACTAATATGCACTCTCTGAGCTGGTTGCCAATCACTCAGCTGGCGTCTGCAGTGAAAACACAACCTTGACAAGCACAGCAAAGAGACGGCAAGCACAGCAAAGAGCAATTTCTCGGTTGTTTCTGGGTCTGTCCCATTACCTGCAGGCTCAGGCTGCAAGGAAGCTGAAAACATTTTCACCCCTCTCCCCACATAGCCTCTGTGTCATGCTCCCTTTCTTCACATTTAGCAGCATTAACACAGCCAGCATGGAGAGACGTCTGTCCTCCAGCTCTGCTTCAGGAGCAGGGCTGGTGGCAGTGCAGCTGGCTGCACCCAGTGGGTGGCTATAGATCTCTCCCCATGGCTGCAGTAGGTTCAAGTCACACTTTCTACTCCAGAGTACCTAAGGCCAGGACTGCATGTGCTAAGGCTATAGGTGGTGCTCCACACACAGAGGTTTGGGCTGTTGCCTTCCCCTCCCACTCTTCCTGGATGCCCTGTGCCAAGAAGTGAGGAATAAACAGGGATCTGGCCATTCATTCACACTGGGGCTGCCTCTGTTCCCATTTTGTTTTCTTTGCTTCAGCCCAAGCTGAAGTGAAGCTGTTGATGCGTATGGCAGGAGGCAATGAAATGTGACTGCTTCGAGGAGGAATTCTTTACAGCAGATGTTTCTTAAATAAAGCAGAGGGTTTGTGTTTTTTATTTTTTTTTTCATCTAATGCTTTTAGCACACTCTAAGGAAGTAAAAATCTGTTCTGAATACATCCAAATTCAGCTTCATGAAAAGATGTATTTAACTTCTGATTTTGTTTTTATTATTATTTTTTTTACTTTACATATAATTTGGAGGACACTTTTTCTCTCTTTCAACTGGTGCTTCTAAAAGACTGGCTTCTAATATTTCTTACCTAAAGAGCCAGATTTCAATTAATGACTTTTTGGAGAAGAAAAATGTTTTCTGAGAAGTTTTTTTACTCCACAGACTGAAAACAAACTAATGAGAGAAAGCAGAACTGAAAAAATCTCTCAAATTATTGTGTCTTACTGACACTTAATAAATTTCTCTCAACAGAATTATCAGTAGTAACTCCTCTTCATTTCTACATTAGGTTCTCATACCTGAAGTAAGTCGAGCTCACCTGGAGTCCCCACAACCCCTGCAGAGCACTACCAGGGAATCCTACTGGAAAAATAATTACTCAAGTAGAATGTACCTGGCACATGAGAACTAATACCCTTCAGTTTGATGAAATGGACAGATGCCTGTGTAGGATAAAACAGAAGACATTTATATAGAACAAACCCCAATTCCAGGGATGCCACCTAAAGCCCTTTGTGCCTTTTAAGCTTTCTCTTTAATGAGAGAATTAAAGATTGCATTAGACAGTATCTGAGCTGTCTGCAACAGAATTTGTTGACCTGTTGATGTTTTCAGTAGCAGACAAATTTACCAAGTTAGAAAGATGTCCTGATGATGTACATAGTCATACTACAGTATATTTTGTGTTTGCTATATAAGTTCAAAAAATTGTCTTAGGATTTAACTGACCAGTTTGTAACTTACAGATGCTTTAATTAGAGTGCATAAACCTCCAGTCAGTTAAACCTTGAGAAGTTGCAGTGATGGTTGCTCCACATACCATATTTTGATTATATCGCCAGATGTTTAGGAACAGCCTAATTGTATTTTAAACATCTGCCTGTTCCCAGATGCTGCATTCTTGCATGCAAATAAATTCCTAAAGGACTCTAAAACACATCACAAACATGGATATCATGATCCCAGTGTTTTAGATTGCAAAGCAGAAGACAAGTACTCATTAAAACTCAGACCAGCATTATGAAAGTAGGCTTACTAAAGTACCTAAGTACTTAGTACTTAAATAAATAGTCTGGGTTGCCTAATGCATAGCTAGATTTCAGCTTTCCAGCCTTAGAAAGTAATTGGCCTCTTTGCTGCAAACGTAACATTCGGCTTTAAGTGAACCTCAATGTTCAGATATACTAGCAGGGAAGATTTTGTTGGCAGACAAAACAAGGTGACTGTATGGACTTTATTCATCTTTTGCCTGAGAGCTGTATTCTGTTACCTTTACTTCGTCTGAACAGTCTTGTCGAAGAGAAAGATGGAAGAGCCCTGGGACTTTAAAAGCAACAATACGGTTATTCCTAGAGATTAGGACATTTTTACTTGCTAGCCAATGCTGTGTTTCTCTGCCCTCTAGTGGTGAAAACACCATCTCAGAAAAAAAAAACAAAAAAAAAAAAAACAGGATTTTAGACAGAAGATATTTGAAAGTCTGGAAGGTCTTAAGAAAAGATAATATGATGACATACATTTAAATTGGATAGAAAATCATTTAAGGCACCAAAATGTGCCTTAGTAGAATATTAGTATGAACATCATATATTAGTAGAAATACTAGTAGAAAATGGGGCATGACTCATATAACTGCTTGTTACATATTTGTTACAGTATTTTGACTATGAATTTCAGTTTGAAAGTGTAATGAATAAACAATATGTTGTTAGCTGAGGCAGAAAAGGATTTATTCAAGGAATGTCTCTTCTAACTAGATAATTCAGGCATATGTTGTAGTTCAATCCTATAAACAGAATAATGCAAACTTGATTTCCATATTAAAAAGCTTGTTTTTCTGAAGGTTATGTTTAAGGCTTCTGTCCATTCAACAAACTGAAGGTTATTAGTTCTGATGTACTGGGTATAATTTACCTGGAATTAAAGATTTTGCATAATTTAAATTTCTAGTTGACTTTCTGGCTAAATTAAGCCAACAAGTTTGGATAACTGAAATAAATGTCATGCACATGCTGTATACCTGAAATGTGTTAAAATACTTAAAATGTATAGAAGCACACTAATAGATTTCTTTTAAGCAATTTTCCGTTATTTCACCTCCTTATGTTGTTGCCTTTTTAGATAATTTCTGCCTTGACATTTATCTTATGTTGTAGTAATTATAGTTGAGTTTAATCAATAGTTAATATCAGATCCTAAGTAGTGAAAAATAATATTTCCTTTTGATGAGGGTGTAGAAGCTGTCAATGCACTATAGATCACAGCTGTCACATCAATTAATGCCTGAAACTTCCACATCAATGTAATGCCAAACTCTGTTCATATAATCTTCTCTTCATTACAGGATTATTTTGAGGAAGCCCCTAGTAATTAGCATTTATTCTGATACATTTCCCATACTTATTAACAAACTAGCTAGCTCTATAGCATAACAAATATTGCTTATATTCTGGTTTTAATTTTCTCATGTGCATACTTATATATATACATACTATGCATACACATATATACACCATATAGTAATATATGAGAAAATAATTCCATCTCATAAATGCATAAGAAATGTAAATGATTGTTTTAGAGTTGCTAAGATGTACTTTTGCTAGCGCAGATTTTGTAAAGCGCAGACTTGAATAGTTGTGTCATTGAAAATCCCATCCCTGCTTTAAACAACAAGGGCAGTTTTCTGGACATTCTCCAGGAAGAACCAGGGGAACTGCAGACATCAGAGCTGAGCCTTCTGAAGTCAGACATTCACAGTATTTTGATAATCCCTGATTTTATGTCTGTCTTAAAGAATTTGAGCTTCAAACCCAAACACAGTTCTCTTCCTTCTTAACCAGACTAGAAGAGGGCAGATGAAGGCACAGAGAGAACAGAGAGCTGCAGCACAGCCCTGGTCCTGGTAGAGGCAGTAGTAACTCCTGTCAAGGGGAGATGAAAGGGTCAGGTGGTGGATGTGTTAGCAGACGCTGAAGCAGCAGCCAAGCAGGCAGACCAGGCTTTCTGAAGCACCAAAGGTTCTTCTCATACAGGGAGAGATGGAGAAAAGTCATCTCTGCTCAGGGAGCACTGGGAGCAATCTCCAGGTCTTCAGCAGTGAAGTGAGCACTTAACAATGGTAAAGACTGGAAAAGGGGGCTCTGGTCAGGGCATGCTGTGGGGTTGCAGTGGGGCAGGAGGGAGAAAGGTTTGCAGGGGAAAGAGTAAGTGATAGATGGGACTGGATCCTCTTTGGGTCCTTGGTAATTCTGAGCATAGATGTAGCCCATATTGCTGGTGATCAAAAGCTGGGAGAGGCCCTAGAGAGAAAGGTTGACTTTGGCAGCAGAGCAGAAATAAAGTACCTGGTATTACTGAACACTTATGGTTGGAGACCAGTGAAATTATAAAACTACAGGGGAAACTCTTGGTTTGTTTAATATTTTGAAACTGGCCAGTGTCTGTAAAGCAATATGAGAAGGAAGGAAGTCTGTAGTTTGTGGGGAAATCTGATCTGCCTCATTGGTAAACCCAAGCCAGTAAATTCCAGGATAGAACTAAAAATAAAGAGGCTTTTAAATAAGTGCTAGGGTTAATAAATACATAACATTTAAAGTACAAGGAAATCTTATTTTCTGCAGAAGTATTTTGCTATTTTGCCAAATATTAAAGAGTTGTTCATTTTAAAAATGAAGTAAGGGAACTCTAGTTCTGCTACTGACAATCTGCTTAAAACAATAGTGGCAAAAAGTCACTACTTAAACTTCTGTAACATCAAGTAAATTACAATTGTCAAGTTCAAAGACAATTTCTAATGCCTGGGTAAATACATATATATAGAGAGAAGGAGCAAAAGATAACATTTAACTGGATTTGTTGGTATATCCTGTAGTGGAGACCTTCCTCAAACTACCCTTGCAGTAGAATTTAATTCACTAACTTGTAAAAAGGGGATCCATAGTACTTAGTTACAAACCACAAAA
Source organism: Nettapus auritus (assembly GCA_011076525.1). Classification (NCBI taxonomy): domain Eukaryota; kingdom Metazoa; phylum Chordata; class Aves; order Anseriformes; family Anatidae; genus Nettapus; species Nettapus auritus. The sequence goes on from CM021765.1 coordinate 133,455,768, forward strand.
AGCCAAGAGGGAGGAAATGGGTTGGAAAAATCAGACATATTAAAATATAATGTACACATGGGGGAAAAGGAATTAAATCTGTAACTTCATAAATAGAAAGAGTACCTGAATGGGAATTTAAAAAAAAAAAAAAAAGAAAAAAAAAAAAAAAAAGAGAGAGAGAGAGAGAGTTGTCAGAATTTTTATAAGGCTACAGGTGCTACAGTATTTGGGTTCCAGATCATAGCATAGAAGGTACCAGCAAAAATTCCAAGGGTATTTTTGTATGTTTGTCTACTCACCGCTCCCCAAAAGTCTCCAGATGTTGAAGTGAGATTCTAGAATAAAATACAGCAAATTCATGAGTGAAAAATGTGAGACCATGTCCACTGTAGGAGTGCTTGGATGGCATGGTATCACTTAATCATTCCTGATGAAGATGCATTTGTACCAAAAAAAGGCCCATTTCAGGCCCATTTCTAGCATTTTATTTTATTTTAGCAATTTCTTTCCCACAATGCACTGGCAAAAATGCACTTCACAACCTTAACCAACATACCTATGTTAGCAGAAATCTGTGGTACAGCCTTGGCTTAAGAATGCCACTGATATAAAAACATTTCACAGAACCTAATCCATGTTTTTGTTCTATGTAGACCATCCCAGCAAAGTTGGTTCTATGGAATTTTCCCATCACTGATTTCCAGAGCAAAGCTGCCTTGCCTGAGAGTGCAAACAATATATCTGTTTGAACTGTTATGAACTGACATGTCCCCTTTCTGCAGTGCTGGATCTGTTCACGTGCTCAGCTGCTGAAGTGGGCAATTTATGTGACTTCTGGCCTGAAATAGGCAAGAGGTGCTGTTTTCTGAAATGGATTCTTGATTCTGAATGACAAATGTTCTTCCCCAAGTTTATAATACAAAAATATTTAAAAGGACTTTGATTTAACAAGAACTATTCATAGTGCTCTGTATGTACAGGCCAGCACTACTCTTTTTTTCTCTTCATTGTTTTCTCAGTGTGAGGATTACAATTAGAAGGCTTGAAATCAAATTGTGTCATGATTTTTGAAATACAAAACTCAGTCACTGAAGCTCGTAGCAGTTGCCAGGAAAATACTGAAGATACTTTTAAGTTGGCATGTGAGCTGCAGTAACAAGGAGCATAATTTATATAACTCTAGAATAGTTGTCATTACCAAAATGTACTCCAGGATCTCTTTTCAGCTTTGCCGTTGGGGCTCTTTGCAGATAAATATGAGCATTGTTCTGTTCCCTACAAATCATATGTCATATACATGCAATGCATGCTCTATGATGCCACTTCCAGCTTTTTAAGGAGTTTCAAGACCTTTCACCTTTTCATATCCCATAGTTCTGTGAATGCTGAATTACAGATTTCCTGTCTCACATTGTAGGAACTGTTGCATTTAAGTTAAATGGCTAATAAGAGGCAGGAGGTATCTCATCTTCCTTATTTACTTTATCATGGGATCACTTTTCAATAGACAGAAAAATTGACTTGAATATGGAACACTCAAAATTGTTAGGCCATTTGTTGTACTGGCATTTTATATAATGCCTAATAATTAATAGTCATTAATTGCTAATGAATAAGCAATGGAAACTAAAACCTCCTATACTTCCTTTTGAAAATACTGGATAAAGTATATTAGCATAAATGTATTTTTGACTTCATACTCAAGTTTAGAAAAATATTGAAAATCTGTAACACCTTGTGAGTGCCTTATCTAGCTCTTTTCATTTAGTGGCAACAGTGGTTTGTAGTTTTCTACTGTGTTACCTTATAAATTACCATGCTAGTAAAAATAGTTTATAAAATTGTCATAGAAAGTGTTCTGGATAGACTCTACCTGTATATTTGGTCTCAGCATCAAAAAATGGTCTGAAACTAAATACTTTAGTCTTTTAACCATCCCCCTATAGCTGGACTAGCACCCCACTGAGAGTGTAGCTCTTGGTATCTGCCAGAACCATTGCACTGCTGGAAACTTCATAAGATGGCAAAACACAGGATCAAGTAATGCCTTCAGGCTTCAAGCACATGCTTTGTCCCAGCCTCTTACTGGTTTAAGCAGTTTTAAAGGGCAGCACTTTTAATAACATGTTAGATAGGGTCCTTGCTTCTGCAAAGAGTCAAAATAAAAATCTGTTTTGTGTATTTTGTAGCTTGTCTGAGAAAATCCATGATTTTTTTTTTTTTTTTTTCACATTTCCCCACTGTTTCTCAAGCAGTAAGATCAATACATTCTTGTTTTGTTTTACCCTAATATTTTCAATGTACATTTTAGTCTAGCCATCTCAATTACCTAAAAATTTAATCTTTTATTTTGCTCTCTTTATCATGTGGGGGAAAAATAAAGGAATAAATATTTGAAATAAGCTCTGTAAACTCTGGTATGTGTGTATATATATATATAGACACATATATTCACACACGCTAGGTTATCTCTCTCTACCTTCAGTGCAATAGGAAGGAGGATGAGAGACCTCCTGCCTGTTTTAAATCATTTAACTTACACACAGCAGTTCCAAAGAGTAATGTCAATGCAGACTACTACGGATGCTTATTCAGCCTGCATAGTCTGGAGGGGGTCAACAGCAGGAGTGATGATAAAGTGCTTAGAAGAGCCAGGTGTCCCTCTGGAGTGGCAGACAGTGAAGCAACCACCCCTGTGGGACAACACAAGGACTGTGCAGTGCTGAGTGGGAAGCACACAACAGAAAAAAACAACATATGTAAACCTAGGACAAAATAAGTGCATGACCAAGTGCAGCACACGAGCCTCAAGAGGCTGAATTATGTACTCTCTTGTGCAGGCAAGCACAAGAAGACAATTTATTTTCCACTTAGGATCACCTACTGCAGATTTTCTTCAGCTGAAGAGAGCTAACTTCTGCCTCTCTTGTAAAAGGTGGGATTCACGAAAGGAAAATCCAGAGTCGTGGTTCACAGAATCAGAGAACTGCAGAGGGGCTGAGGCTGTCAGGGCCCTCTGGAAGCCATTAGGCCCAAGCCCTGCTCCAGTAGGGCCACCCAGCACAGGCTGCCCAGGCCCATCTCCAGGCAGCTTTTGGAGATCTCCAAGGAGGAGACCCCACAGCCTCTCTGGGCAGCCTGTGCCAGTGCTCCTCACCCACACAACACAGAAGTGCTGCCTGATGTTTAGACAGAGCTTCTTGTGTGCCCATTGTGCATTGCTCCTATTTTAAGGGCTCTTGATACACCCTTTTCTCTCTTTCTAATAGAAAAATCCACCAAAAAAAATCATGGGAGCAAAATCTAGAAAAAATAAAATAAAATTTTTTTTTTTTTTTTTTTTTTTTTTTTCAGGTTAGTTCCCTTCCCACTCTACTGAAGACTTAGATCATACCTACATGCAAGCATCTGGTCCCTACCATTTACACTGGCTTAAGCTACACCATAGCAAATTGCTTTTCAAAATGGAAAAACTCACAGATTTTTAGGTTCCTTTGAGAGGTTAGATGGTGTGTAAGTGATCTGAATTGCCCTCTGATACTTGTGGCTAAATGTTTTTGAAGTCAGGCCAGAAGGAGGTAATGGAAGCACCTGAACTGCTGCTTTAACCTAGACCATGAGCACACTTCTGAAGCATGTCTCCCAGTCACCCCCATTTACTGCAGTCCATTTAATGTTGCAGAGCCGTCCTGGAGTGCAAGCACTAAGTTGCTTTCAGATGACGTAAACCTGGAATACATGCTTCCAGGATGTCAGGTAAGGCTCTGCAACTGCTGGTGGGCATTCACCCCTTGAATAGCTAGTGTAAATCAGACTTCAAAGAAATCACACTGTTTTACATCATTGCAAACAGATATAAATGTCTTTTAGAAAAAATAGAGCAGCAGTGGCTTCTAGAAAAATAGAGCATGAGCTAAATACTCTTTAAAACCTAACAAGAGTTCAAAAATAAATTAGTCACTAGAGGGAGACTCTTAATCATCATATCCTACTATAAAACTGCTAATAGTTTGGGACTTTAAACTCCTAGATGTTGAAGTACTTTAAAAAGGTCGGTAAGTGGTATTTCCTCCAGCACTTAGTTTAAAGAAAATAAGGCTAAAACACAATAGTATGGAAGACTTTTGCAAAATTCCACATTCATTCGTAATTCAGAATAAATACAGGCTTTCTGAAGATTTCTCCACGCAAAATAGGTACAGATAGTGCAGCAGCAGAGAACAGAATTAGCTTTGCCTAGACCTTGTGAAAAACCCCTCTGTATGTGGCATCAGTGAAAGGACATTCATCTTTCTCCCCCTCCAAGATAAAACGCCAAAATACTTGCCATTGTGAGAGGATTCTCCTTAAACCACAAAAATCTCTCTTCTTCCTTTATCTTCCTTACACCATAGTTGTGCCCAGGTGGCAACTCTCAGTAGCCAGATTTTAAGGAGTGTTGCTTACACAATAGTGATCTGGTCTAGCTCCTTCCAAGTTAGAAGGCCACAAGCAAAACAAGGAGACATGTTCCTGCAATGTCACTGTAGATGTACATACAATTTTCTGCTACACTCTAAATTTAGTAAATAACACAGCAGTTAGAGTTTGTGGTTTTCCATTACAAATACTATACAATTTACAAGAAGTCATGGAAAAACATAAGAAGCAATAGATGAGCTGTGAAGGAGACCCCAGCTGCAAGAGAGCCTGTCCCAGTCAGCATTGGGACTGATTGCATACTGGACAGAAAAATGCTGCACCTCTGAATGTGCTTTATTTTTACAAAACATTCAGCAGCAGAGGGCATCAGACAACCAGAAACTGTATGTGTGTTAATGAATCCTGAAGTGCTAAAGTGAAGGGGAATGTGAACTGGAGATATACACACTGAGTGACTGTAAAGGAGGGTGGGGATAAGGAAGCAGGCACTGAGGGTAAGAGGAGAGAAGGGAAACCAAACACATCACTTCTCTTATGTGTGCCAGCTGTAACCTCTCCAGCACGGAAATTTGGGGTTGGGAAAGAGGGGGTCCCATACAGTGCTGTAACTAGCCTCAGACATGTTCCACTAGCAAAGTAACCTGAGCACCGCAGTTGCTTGTGAACCACCAACTCATAACAACATCCCTTCTCTTTTAAGGCATGAAAGCACGGGAAATTCTCTGTCAGCAATGCAAGATTGTTGTTTGTTAGTATTTCATTTTTTCCCAAAACACTCGGTACAACAGGACTCAAAGAAGAAAAGTCAAGAAAGAAAGCATTAGCACACATGTTAACTTAAATCATCCCTTTGAGTGATGACTAGAAAACAGGCAGCACTCAGATATGAAGCTGAATGACTCATTTTCTGCAAAGGCAAACTCAGGTCTCTTCCTGCCATTTCCTTCCCACACCCTAAAACTGCTTCTTACTGCGTGTGCAAAGGTGACCTTGCCATCACTGCAGGCGCTCGGGATGGCTATAAATTGAAGATATGCACTCCATTCCTGTTTCTTCAGGCAAAGAATTGCTGCCTTGTAAGTACAGCAATTTTCTGTTTTCCTTGGTGGAATGCGGGGAGGTTTATTGGGAACTATTAGTTATAGCGTCTTTCATTGGAGCCTGTCAGACTTGAAGGAGGTCCTTTGCTGCCCGTTAAAACACAGTGGCTGGGCAGAAAGCATTTTAGCTACATCTCTGGTGCTCCCAGCCTGAACTTCATGCCTGTATGAATGTCGTTGTTGTGCAAAAGGCAGCGGGACGTGCAGCTTGAGGGACTCTGTCTGTAAGTCAGACCATCCAGCGGCTTGTCAGCTCTGGTACAGCAAGGCTTTCTCGTGGAAAAATGCGCATGAGCAGACAGGGTATATTTAAGGACTGCCTTCAGCAACAGATGTTAGATGTTGTGCTTTAGTAGCAGTTGTTGAAAAAATTGCTGAAAAATTTGGATTGGTTTTAAGTCGACTGAAACTAAGCTCACACTCCAGTGCATCAGCTGCCTGCTTCGAGCCTAACTTGATATTACCAGGTATTGTATTTCTCCCTTGTTGTCTCTGGAAATGCACAGGAAAATTTTAATGGGTGTTTGAAAAAGTTTCTTGCTACTGTAGATAAAAATATCTTGAGGAAGTGTTTAGAAGGCATTTCCCTTTACAACAACACTATTCTCTTCCATGCCTGAGTACAAAGTGAGAGCCATCAGCAGCAGAGAACTTATCATGAATGAGTCTGGCTTTTTTATCTATATGAAATCTACAGATAAGGATTATTTAGAGGATATTTTCACAGACTGAAGAGTAGCAGACTGAATAGAATATAACCTGGAAGAGCTTTCAGTGAGTGTTGCCTGGCTGATGCCACAAGTGGGTACTGTTTTTGTGAAAAGCATCTAAGCATGAAGAATGTGAAAAGTGCACCTGAGCATATCTGAAAATATAAATCAATAATCTTATGCAAACTGGCTTGAATTGGGATCTCAGTGTCTTGTGAGAATTTTGGTAGAAAAGCAGAGATGGATTTTAAAAGTTCAGTCAGTAAAGCAAAACAGTAAGGTAAGGAAGACCTGCAAGATATACCAACCTTCCCCCACCCCATCCCAGGATTATTAAAATGGATGAAGGAAGAGATAAAATCTTATTTTTTAGGGGGTTAACTAATGGGAGGGGGAGGAGAGAGTCTTGCTTGAAGCTGGGTTTGGTTCCCGCATCAGAGCCATGCAGGCCCCACAAGGTTTTGTTCCCAAAATGCTCATGGCCAAGTCAGCACCACCACTGTGCGGGGACACAGGGCCCTCTCTATCTTCTCAAAAAGGCAAGGAATGGGGAAAAATGTTCTGATTATCCCTCTTATTCCCCCAGGAGCTGCTAGGGTTCCTCTGGCAGCATTCCCGCTGCCTTCACTGAGGAAGCGGCCTGACAGGGGTAATGTCATGCATCACAGCAAGCTGTTTTCTGTATTTTACCTGCTATTTCACAAGCAGCTTCTGAGGAAACCCTTCCAATTCCCATTAATTTCATCTTTTTTGAAGGCATGTAGCATGTATACGTAAAACATGGCTGAGCTATACCCTAGTATCTTTCCTGTAGAGGCCTAGGATACAGGAAAGGCACAAATTCAGATGCAGGAAACAAAGTCTGAATGTCTGTAGATAGCAATGCTGCACCATTACAGAAATGTAATTTTTTGCAGTGAGCCTTGTAGTGTTAATCAACAAAATGTACTAATCATGGCTATTAACTAAGTTGCTAAATACTACCATTTCTGGAAAACAAATGTTAAACCAACATGATTTTAAAAATAGGGACACTTAGGATAATGTAACCAGACATCAAAAAGAAAAAATAATGAAAGGAGTCTACTGAAAAGCCTGGTCACTCAGCTCCAACTTTAAAACCTTCTAACATTTTATTTTGTCCTGGTAGTAAAAGAGAAAGATCCGGAAGAACATTTGCAGAAAGCTGTACAGAGAAGGGGGAAGTAGCCTAAAACCCTGAAATCTCACACATACAAAGAAGGAAAAAGGCTCAGCTTAGAGTATAAAGCCAAACAACAGGAGGACACAGATTTGGTGTCTTCTGTGAAAATGTCATCATTTAAAGAAGATGACTAAAATTTCTACAGCTAAACATATCCCTCATAAGCCTAAAAGGAAACTTGGCACATTAAATGAAGAAGCAGCAGGCTGTTTCTGTCTCTGTGATTATAGAAAAATAATGATATTGAGGACTAAGTTTTAAAAAGATATTCTCTTCCTTTCTGACTGAATAGTATTTTTGTAAAGCTAAGTCATGTAACAAAGGAGAAATATTTTGCTATTTTAAGAAAAACTTCACAAAAGAGCAAAATTCCTCTAAGAAATGAAGAAGTCCTATCAATAAAAATTACTCTAATGCCTTTAGTGTTCTTCATTTAGGAGCTGATCAAAGTCAAACTAAACTAAATAAAACAGAATGAAAGTTGTAGGGCTTTGATTAAGTTTTTATCTATTTTTATTGCCTTGACTAGTAGGAAGATGCAAACAAGACAAGGTTCTTTCTCATGGTTTTACAGGATCTGACCACTCCAAATGCAAAAATGATTTGGCAACTAACATCTTACTGGTAAGAAAAGAGTTCATTAATTCTTTTTATAACGTTATTAAATCTAAAGTGATCTAAGTTTAATAATGACAGAATATCATATTATAAAAGAATGAGGTTGTTTATCCATAAAATATACACACAAAGTTATTTTTTTGTCTGTTTGGTTGGTTCTTGTTCTTACCATTGTTTTTAACACAAAGGTCTCAGTCTGAGCAAGAAAGATGTCAAGTGGAAGCTGACCAAATTCTCAGTTTCCCAAACCAATTTCTAGAAACATCCCAAATTATTAAAGCAAAATAATTTCTTCATCATCTTTAATGTGTAAATTCCCAAGGGACACTGCTCATGAGAAGTTTGTAAAAAAATGGGAAAGGATATCTTAAATTTATGTTCCTGACATTTTCCTTTTTTTGAGATATGTTTGGATCAGTGATCAAAATTTAAGATGCCCTCTGTGTTCTGGGCAGAGAATGGTCTGTTCTACACACAAGCTCATGTGGGAAGGTCTTCGGCCATGAGCAGTGGGAGGGATGAATGGACATGCCTTTGGCTACTTTCCTTCTTCTTTGTTTCAGGACATCCCTGGTCACATCCGTGATTTTCAGTCTGCTTCTGCAGCCACCACTGGCACAGCTTTCCATCATCACGCAGCCAAACTTTGTCCTGTTGATGGCTGATGATCTTGGCATAGGGGATGTAGGTTGCTATGGCAATGATACTATCAGGTAAGGAAACAGATTGTAATAATGAACATATTTGGTGTTACTTCCTGTAAGCCTGTGATTCTCTGCCCATCATCAGCCATTAGAGCTCTCTTCAAATTTGTTCACTGGTGAACTGAGGAGATTTCTCATGGGGGTCACTATGTAAATAAAAGCATCACCAGGATTATCTCACACCCTGGAGGGCATTCCCAGGGCCAGCTCTGATATCCAGAGCTGTTCCACTCCAGAAATATGCAAATAGTTCTTGTATATTCTTTAACTGCCCAACACTGAGAAATGCAATGCTCTTGCACATACCTGAAAATGCTGTCTCCTCTTTCAACATATCTGGCTTCATTACCTCATTCAACTCTGTTTTGCCATTCTTTCCAAGTCTCACATTAAAATACAGTTTTAATCACTGTGATGAGCTATTTTACTGGGAAATACTTCTGTATACAGACCTGAGGACATAGAACTCATCTACTCTTTAAAAATCATGACACATTAATGCCTGCTGGCTTCCTACCAGCTTTTCATTTCTCTGAACAAAACCAAACTTGGTGGGAGCACTCGCCTCATGCAGCAAAGATCTCAGAATCTCACTCTGATGGCACCAAATGGCAAGTTTCAGATAGGCGGGTGATGAGGCTCTGCATGGCTCAGCCTTCGAGATAATATCATCACCAAGGCATAAGTTCTCTTCTTAAAGAGCAGTGAGATGCATTTTGCCAAGACCCTTCATGGGACTTAGGAAATAAGAGGGAATGGTTGGCTTGAAATTTATCCATGTAGCTATTGTTAAATGAAAAGAAAAAATCATCCCCCTTCTTGAAAATAAATAAAAGAAATCAGAATAATTCAAATAGAATAAACTTTCAAAAATGAAGATAAGTGTACTATTCCTCATTCTCATTCCTTTGAAGGCCCTCTGAATAATACCTGACAGCGTTGGTTGCATTTTTAGGACTCCGAACATCGATCGCCTAGCAAAGGAAGGAGTGAAACTGACCCAACATATTGCTGCAGCTCCACTTTGCACACCAAGCAGAGCAGCTTTCCTCACCGGCAGATATCCTCTCCGATCAGGTTTGCCTTGCACAGCCAAGTGGCCTTTAAACATTGCTTTATTGCTGAAGGGAAGAGTATTGTACAGTGGGCACAAAGGAATGAAGGCGTGCAGAGACTGAGTGCCGTAGGCATGTCTTCCCTCACTAAGGCACACAAAGACTCAGCAGCTAGCTCTAGTACCTTGGAGGTTGCATCTATATTTATGGCATACAAGGAAGCAGCCCCAAGGGAAGCAAGGCAGAGAATAATCAGCTCTGCAGAGCAGCTCACTCCCCACCAACTAGCAACTCTTGTTGTATTTTGACGCTGTGTTGCACAGATTGCAGCCAGAATGGAGTTGGTACAAATTGTTTCATTCAAATAAATCATTACACAGAGTATGAAAAGTAACACCTCTTTAAAACACTGGTTACATTTAACTTCTGTTTTGGGGGACTCCTCATCAGATATAAGAAATAACAGAGCGTTTCAGGGAACAGAATAGATCTATGCATGTTTGTGTCCGTTCCTTCCAGTCTGCATGCAGAGTGAGTCATTTACAGGTCAGCTTTGTAAACCTCTATATCAAAATTAATCTGTCCTACAAAATAACAGTTTGACGGTTATATTATTTTTCCCAGTACTGTTTTTGAAGAAAAAATATTATCCTGTCAAAATGCATTCGTGAGCTGAAGAGGTATGAAAACAAATAGCTCTGTATGTTTCTAACAGTGACTCTAATGCTTGTTCTATTGCAAAACTCTTCAGTGCCTTCATTCCTGAGGCATTCTGAAGCTGACATGTCATCCTACTTCCATCCTGACAGCTCCCACTGAGATAGCTGAAAAATGCACATGAACTTGTATAGAGTCTGTGTCCCACTGTAACAGCAGGGCTGTTCAACACTTCCAAGACATTTCATACTTCACATTACATCATATGATGAGGTTATGCCAGTATATAATGCTGAATAACAGGGTGTAAACCTGAGGAGAAGACTAGGGTGCTATATAGCTGCTCTGTGGGTCTCAGCAGTCATATACCAGCCCTGCCACAAGGCAGGGGTATTGTGAATTTGTAAGCAGCCTTATGGAAGCTGGAGTCTGAGGATGAGACAGGGCTGAAATCTCCCTGCCTTGTTCCGTTACCTCACCAACACACCAGCCCAGTATGCTGCATGCAGCCTGGATGCCACTGCAACCCAGAAATGCATATATATGACTGTACCATTCCAGATAAAATGGTGCAGTATCAGGTGCCAGGAAGTATAAGTAATATGCAATGGAGAAGTTTAAATCTTTCTCATCCTTGTCCACTGTCCAAGATTCATTTCCCCAAACAAACAGCATTAGGATAAACATTTAACACTGTAATATGCCAATGAAACCAGGAAACAAGGAAGTATATTTGATAAAACTACCAGTTATACTTATTGAGATTTTCCATTATTATATTTTGTAGGAATGGATGCAATAAACAATTACCGTGTAATTTTTTGGAATGGTGGCTCAGGAGGGCTCCCTCCAAATGAAACCACTTTTGCCAAAATTCTGCAGCAACAAGGCTACAGCACAGGACTAATAGGTATGGAGATGTTCCTGAAGATGTTCCATTCAGATCATTTGGTTTGGTTAGCAACTGCTTATATCGCAGTTGTGATATTTTTATTCCCTGATACAAGAATATTATGTAAGAATAAGTCCTGACCAAAAAGAATCTCTCTTAAAAGAACAAATATGTGATAAAAAATAATCTTTACTGTTGGCCTGCTTTCAAACATGTTGGCCTGTGATTGTTAAAAGATATACTGGAAAATATGTTGTTAAAAATATTGCTTAAATACTACTCTACCAGTTATATGATAATTATTCCAATGCTGTTAAATAAGAAACAAATACATGAGTTTCATTCAAAGATGCATGTGCGTGCTTTACACAGAGCAGAGAAGACAGAGCTGTTCTCTTTTTGTAGAAGAGAGAACAGCTGCTACTTAAAGCAACAGAATCAGTTCAAAATTTCACAGGACTTGGTCTTTCAAAAACAGAAACAAAACAATTATTTAAGTACAGCATGGCACTGTAGTTCACCGATATTTCAGTACAGCCTACAAAACATTATCTCCTTCAGCATTAATAAGAATTCCATTCTACTTCATATTTTACAGGACTTTTTTAAATGCAGTTGTAACTTTTTTGTCATGATCCAGTTTCAAATAATTATTTATCTTAGATATGTCACATAGTTTCACAGACTGAGGAAACACAAATGTTCCTGAGCTGAGTCATGAAGCAAGAAATCTTATGCAGCACGTGCCCACATCAACGCAGCTGAAAAGCCACTAAATTGATTCACCTAAGTGGTTTGTGTTTGGTTTGTTATGAGCACAGCCAGTGTGACTGCAAAGTTAAGTCCTACTAATAAACTACAGCTTGTTGTGATAAGCAGACTTTATGTTGGGAAATGCTTTACAAAGTCTTTGTAGTCAGAAATACAGTGTTGTATAATAGGGTCTCAAAGATTAATTTATCTTAATCAGATAATTTATTATCTATGGTTTTGAGTCTTTTGCAGCATGTCAGAAGCCTTTATCAACCTGAGCTAGAGATTTAGGTGTTGAAGTGCATCTGAAGCCCAAGAATACATTAACTGCACCTGTATTTATGACCAATACATTTGTATGTTTATTACAAACCTGTCTCATTTTATAGCTGTATTTATAGCTGTCTCTAAATATATTTTGAAGTAAATTTAATTTTAGCTGAAAATAATTCATCCACCAATAATATAATTTACATCCAATAAATTTACATCCAAAGTTTACATCCAAAAAGTAGCATTTTTCCCCCCCAAAGTAGCTTTTTCTGCTCCTATTGTAATGCCTTGCAATTCTTTTGAAATCTGTTCAGGGGTCACTGTTAGCATACGTATTAGTAATATAGTGAACCAATTGCTTAGGATAATATGTTTTTGTCAGCACACAGTTCTTTACTCCACAATAAGAACTGGTTGCAAATTAGTTTTCAAGTAAAATTCTAAGAGTTCATTTTGATCTATAAATCTGGTATCCAAGGCCTACATTACATTAGAGGTTGTAAAAATTAATTAAACTGCTCTCTTAAAAAAAAAAAAAAAAAAAAAAAAAAAAAAAAAAAAAAAGTAGATAGATTCTGGTCACTTGATTCACATATCTGTAAGCCTCAGTGTTTGAGCCAAATGAAACAACTTGTTATGTTTCTGTGTAAGTGCCTAACCAGTGCGGCTGAATAGACTTAAGAGGGTGGAAACTCATGATTTTGATGTGCCATTCATCATAATAGTGGACATATGTTCATAATAAAGAACAAATGGTACTGCAATTGCAAACGGCCATGAGGTGTTCCTTTTGATACATAAAGACTTCATTATTAAAAAAAAAAAAAAAAAAAAAAAAAAAAAAAAAAAAAGGCTTTGACGATTTAAAACTTGATTAAACACAAATAAATGGCAACAAAATATTCATAAAACAAAGCTTTCTATCCTCATCCAATATATGGAGATATTATTATCAGCAAAGTTACTTACATATGTACAATTTCATGATAAATCTTGATCTCCTGAGCTCAAGTTCTTCTGGGTCTGAAAGTCTGCTTGGCAATAACCCCAAGCAGAGCTACAGGCTGGGAGATGAGTGGTTGGAGAGCTGCCAGGCAGAGAAGGACCTGGGAGTGATGGTTGACAGTCGGCTGAATATGAGCCAGCAGTGTGCTCAGGTGGCCATGAAGGCCAACAGCATCCTGGCCTGTATAAGAAACAGTGTGACCAGCAGGGCTAGGGAGGTGATCGTCCCCCTGTACTCGGCTCTGGTGAGGCCGCACCTCGAATACTGTGTTCAGTTTTGGGCCCCTCGCTACAAGAAGGACATGGAGGTGCTTGAGCGAGTCCACAGAAGGGCGACGAAGCTGGTGAGGGGCCTGGAGAACAAGTCCTACGAGGAGCGGCTGAGGGAGCTGGGATTGTTCAGCCTGGAGAAAAGGAGGCTCAGGGGTGACCTTATCGCGCTCTACAGGTACCTGAAAGGAGGCTGTAGTGAGGTGGGGGTTGGTCTGTTCTCCCACGTGCCTGGTGACAGGACAAGGGGGAATGGGCTTAAGTTGCGCCAGGGGAATTTTAGGTTGGATCTTAGGAAGAACTTCTTTACCGAAAGGGTTGTTAGACATTGGAACGCGCTGCCCAGGGAAGTGGTGGAGTCACCATCCCTGGAGGTCTTTAAAAGACGTTTAGATGTAGAGCTTAGGGATATGGTTTAGTGGGGACTGTTAGTGTTAGGTCAAAGGTTGGACTCGATGATCTTGAGGTCTCTTCCAACCTAGAAATTCTGTGATTCTGTGATTCTGTGAAACTCACTGTTGAGATGCAAGCTATGTAATTGCACTTTCCATAGCTGTCACTAACACATCACTGAGTGTTGCCACAGGACTGCCATTAAGCCATCCAAAACTTTCCAGAAAAAAAAAAGATTCCATAGCATCTTAAAGGTAAAGAGACAACAGAACAATGTTATTTTTACCCATGCTTACAAAAGGACTCCTTCCTCCTATTTCATACTTGACAGGTCTCCAGGAAAGCCATACGTTTTGTAAAGTTCTGAAAACCCGAGGTCTTCCCTATTTCTTGTTCCCTTTATAGTCCAGACTGTTGCATTTGATCAAAGCTACAAGGCATGAATATCCATACAGAGCACACTAACTGGGTGGTGGAAATAACTCTGGTGGAAATTTATAAATCGTAGTGGTTAACTTGTATCAATTATAAGATAAACCATTTTATCAGTACCTACTTGGTATGTATCTGTAGGATGAATAAGCAGGAAAATATTATTATTATTTTTTTTTTTTGAGAAATGTTTTTAATGAGAAAAAGTTCATTTTAAAATATTAACTATATTTTGATAATGCATATTTTCAGGGAAGTGGCATCAAGGTGTTAACTGTGAATCCCGCAACGACCATTGTCATCACCCTTTGAACCATGGGTTTGATTATTTTTATGGGATGCCTTTTACGCTAATAAGTGACTGCCAAACAACAGAAGCACCAGAGATGGACAGAGTCTTCAGAAGAAAACTCTGGCTTTACACTCAGATGATTTGCCTTTTTACACTCACTGCTGCCCTAGGGAGAATCACAGGCTTGATTCCAGTCCGCTGGAAAACTCTGACCTGCCTTGCTGGGTTTAGTCTCCTGTTCTTTGTGTCCTGGTTTTCAAGCTACGGATTTGTGAGATACTGGAACTGCATTATGATGAGAAACCATGAAATTACTGAGCAGCCAATGGTGACAGAAAGGACTACATCCCTTATCTTGAGAGAGTCCATTGCATTTATTGAAAGGTAAAGTACATTTCCTTTGATCATGTTTATTCTGGTTCTTGCATATCTTTCAACAGCATTTTCCCATGTGAAGTCTTTGTAGAATCATAGAATCACAGAATGGTTTGGGTTGGAAGGTACTTAAATCCCATCCAGTTCAAACTCCCCTGCCATGGGCAGGGACACCTCCCACCAGACCAGATTGCTCAAAGCCCCATCCAGCCTGGCCTTTAACACTTCCAGTGATGGGGTATCCATGGCTTCTCTGGGCAAACTGAAATTTCTATAACTGTAAAGAAGAATATAAATATTAGTACTCCTATTAATTACTGGTAGTGCTAATAATGGCACTACAGTATTAAGCCATAAATTAACTGCCTCTTAAAAACATCTGTTATTCCTAGCTCCATTGAAGTGGATAACCTTTCCAAATTTCCACATATTGGATTGAATGTTTATAGGCTATTTTGAGGAAATGCATATTTCCATGTCTGTCAGTGTTCAAGTGGCATTGGATAATGCCCTTAATAATATAACTTAACTTTTGGTTAGCTCTAAAGTGGTCAGGCAGTTGGACTTGCTCATCATTGTAGGTCCCTTTGAACCAAATAATTCCATTCTGTTCTATTCCATTCCATTCCATTTTGTGAGTCCAACAGTGAAGCTTTAAAGGATAACAACAGCTTGTGGCAGAAATGTGTGTGTGGGCAGAGAAAAGATAAGAAGAGCTGTGGATTAGCCTCATTGTATGGACTGACATGTGGGGAGCCACTGACAGGCAATGAACTCGCTGTTTTCATTTCAGTAGCATGGTGGTGGTTTACAAGAGATGAAAGTGGAGCTTCAATATGAAACTTTTCTATGTATGATTCAGGAAAAAAAAAAAAAAAAAAAAAAAAAAAAAAAAGAGGACCAAGCATTATTTTATCTGACAGACCCTAATCACTGGATTTTAATACCTTACAAAGTAAGATGGTTCTGAAGTGGTTGCTGAAATACGTATGCAAATCATAGTACTGTTTTCCATTATTATTGACCTCTGTATGTATTGAGAACCCTTCTCCTAGTAACAAAGTGTTGGTTTCTGTTTTTTTAGAAATAAGCACAAGCCATTCCTCCTCTTTCTTTCCTTTTTGCACTCCCACACCCCTCTCGTCACCACAGAGAAGTTTCTTGGGAAGAGCAGCCATGGTTTGTATGGAGACAATGTAGAGGAGATGGACTGGATGGTGGGTAAGTGGCCATAGCAAATAACAGTGTCTCTCCAGCTAATGCCTAGGTGTGAATATGTAATAAAAATGCAGTTGTTATTCAATCAAAAAAAAAAAAAGAAAGAAAGAAAGAAAAAAAAATTAAAAGCAAGAAGAAAAACAAGTCCTAACATCGGCCTTGTATGAGCACTATTGGTCTATGATGTTGGCTTGGCTTTTTATTTTCTCCACTTTTGGACCAAGTGAATCTTTTTTTTTTTTTTTTTTTTTTTTTGTCTAGTGTTTACCAGTTTTAACCAGCTGCTTCTCTTCCTAAATACTACATGAACTATGAATTATTTAACTTTATTTAATTATTCCAAATCATGTAATTTCAGCCTCTTCTGTTCATATCTTATCTGTTTCTAAGAAGGACACATAAGAAGGTGATAAAACTGATAAGCAAAGTAGTTCCAAGTGTAAACCAGCAGGCAATTTTCTGTGACTGATGAATTCTGCAGAGTACTGAATATTTTTCAGTCCACTCACTAATCCAGAAATGTTCGTAAATGTTAATTGATGTTTCCAGAAATTAGATTCAAGTAATTTTTCAACCTGTTTCTTTCAAGGTGAAGGAGAATATTTTTTATTATCCAACAATGAAGTAGGAAAAGTAGTTACATTTGTAAAAGGAATAAGAATCAGGTGTATATATACAGAAAGAACTGTTTTTCATACCTATCTTTCAAACACTTGCACACTGCAGATATACTTAAAAAGTCAGAATCAGATCAAGGAAAAAGATTTACATTGTTAATATATGTTAAATGCAACCAGTAACTTGATGTAAATACTAGCCAAGATCTAGAAGATTATAAGGTAAATGTATAAGACATTTTTTTCTCATTTTTCTCTGTGGCCATCACTTACGCAGAATCTTACTTTCTGGGAACCTTGGATCAAGATTTCTTTCCATATTTTTACAGCACACCACTTCTGTCCTTTACAATAGAGGCTAGAGGTTTCTGGTGTAGTTCTTGCACTCTTTTCTTATAATGTTAACAATAAAGGAGTTAGAGCATGTCTTTATTTGTATGCTTTTATATAGACAGTGAAAAGACATCTATGAATCTCAGTGCTGTATAACTCTTCCTTTAAACACTGAGTAGACCTACATTTTTTAATGTTTGCAAGTCAGAAGCTAAAATCTATATTGTGTGAGCTACATTTTTGATTTTTTTTAATGCACATATATTCCTGTGTTTACAGGGCAGGTTCTAGATGCTATTGACATGGAAGGCTTGAAAAGTACTACACTGGTTTACTTTGCCTCTGATCATGGTGGGTGGCTGGAAAGACAAGAAGATACAAGGCAGCTGGGTGGTTGGAATGGAATATACAGAGGTAAGAGCTGTCGGGGTGGTGACAACTCAGCAACAACTAGCAAAGTACTCAGAACACCTCTAAAAATGAGATAAGAGTGTATGCTTCAGGATTAACTGTTTTTATCCCTGAGAAGCATTGTCTCTTATCATATATTCAAAAATATACACAATCCTAGCATATGTAGATGTTCTTTTAAGCAAAAATTCTCAAACTGCCATTTCATCATGAAGCAACAGATCACAAGTTAATTTTCATTAAGAATGTGTAACTTCTCCATAAATATTATTAGCTGCATCTGACATCTGAGACTTTGTTTTAACTGCAACAGGTATGCTAAATGGTTGCAAAAGAGAGAGGAGAACTTGGCTGTGTTTATATCTAACAACTTTATATCTAAAAATTGTATCCATGCTGAGTTCTAATGGGGCAATGTGTTTGTAAAACAACAAAAAGGAGTAAAAGTATAAGGTCACTTATGGGGTAATATAATGAACATATTATCAGTGATGCTGAGGAGAAGGAAGTTAGTGGTAACATCAAGAGGGTACAGAAGACTCATGAAGATAAAAATATACAGTTTTATGTTAATACAGTGTCATTCAACTATAATTTATTTATTTTTTAATGTTTATTTTAATGATTTTTTGATTAAAGGTGGAAAAGCTATGGGAGGCTGGGAAGGAGGAATCCGTGTCCCAGGGATACTTAGATGGCCAGGAGTGTTACCTGCAGGCACAGTTATCAACGAACCTACAAGCCTTATGGATATTTACCCCACAGTAACTCATCTGGCTGGAGGGGTAGTACCACAGGACAGGTAGAAACACAAGTGTCATTTTCCCCCTTTTCTCCCAAGACAATAGAAAATCTACTTTGGAAACAAGTTCTAAGGGTCTAACATTTTCTTTTTCAGTCCTGATCCTTTTCTAGATACATAAATCTTACCACAGCTCAGTCACTTCATCTCTACATTTGAGATTCAGCATCTACTTGTAGTCTTCTACAAACTCTTCCTTGTTCAAAGGTGTCAATTCCAACCAGGGGTGTACAGAGGAAACACAGTACCGTACAACTTACCCCGGTCTGATGGCATCCCTTTTTTCTGTTAGGGTAATTGATGGCCGGGATCTGATGCCTTTACTGCAAGGAAGAGTTGAGCACTCAGAGCACGAGTTCCTGTTTCATTACTGTGGCGTTCACTTACATGCTGTGCGGTGGCACCAGAAGGACAGTGAGTACAAGAATCCTTTCCAAGAATTGAGGTCGGTCTACAGGAAGGAAGATTTTTCTAATGCGTTTTTTTGTTTGTTTTTTTTTTGTTTTTTTCTTTTCTTTTCTTTTCTTTTCTGGGACTGCAGCTTTCCAAGTAGCTCCAGGTGTAAGGTGATAAAGAACTTAGTATCATTGTTGTTACTTATATGGCAAAAATTGTTTGTTTGTAGCTTCCAGGCACATGACACGAGCTCTGCCATGCTAGGCAGGATACTGGAGCTCACAATGGGTCTCAGCTTCTGCTACCTCAGCAAGGAAGCAAGCCATGGAAACCCCAGATCTTTTTCACATGTCTTCATAAATAATAATAATAATAATAATAATAATAATAATAATAATAATAAAATCAGGGATAAGTGATAACTGCTGGAAAATTTGGAGAAATTTAGAAAAATTAAAAATCATTTTAAATTATTGATTTAATTTTGTGGCATTTAATTTAAATGAAATCACAATACTATGTCAACTAGTGAGTATAGAGCTGAAGTGCAACCAAAGTGCCCAAAAATGAACTCTAGAAAAACATTCACTCTTGTAATACACAGCTGGTGATAACCAACAGCATCAGTGCAAGCCTTCTTTCTTTCCTGCCAGGTGGAGCCATCTGGAAGGCTCATTATGTGACTCCAAACTTCCATCCACTCGGGGCTGGAGCTTGTTATGACAGAGGATTTTGCCCGTGTTTTGGGGAAGGCGTGACCCATCATGAGCCTCCGTTGCTGTTTGACCTCTTGCGAGACCCTTGTGAAGCCAAACCTCTGTCAGCTGACACGGAGCCCCTCTTTGACACTGTGATAGAGCGGATTGGCAGAGCCATTGAAGAGCATCGCAGGACACTGACTCCAGTACCGGAGCAGCTCTCCCTGTACAACGTTGTCTGGAAGCCCTGGCTGCAGCCCTGCTGTGGGACATTCCCTTTCTGTTGGTGTGATAAGGAAGGTGATGGTGAACTTGCTGACCTATAAAGGAAAACAACAAAGTTCCCAAAGTTTTCAGGTCATAGATATTTTCTCTGGGAGTGTTTATTGATGAGTTGTTTATTTTGTTTTGTTTCATTTTGTTTTTAATGAAGCCTTTATTTGAGAATTTCTCCCGTGAATGACACAGTATTTGGTAAAGGTGGCTTTAAGATGGATGTTCTCAGGGAGAGATAAAGACAGTATGATCTGTACTGCATGTTTTAACTTGCATCTGCTGACAACTGAATTAATAGCTCAAATGCACTGAAACAGGCCAATGTTAGAGCTGTACCAGTAATTCTATACCTTACATTTTGTTGTTTATGAATATACATTTAGAAGCTTAGTTTTCTTTTTGTTCTGAATTTCTAAGTCATTCAGGGACTGAGGTGTCCCTTAATTTTTTATACTTACTGGCAATGCATATCAGGCTCTTATAAAATATTTTTGCAGACTACTTTTCCTCCTGCCTCCCAAATAATTCCAGAATAATTCTACCTACAGTTCCTCACAGAAACTCCTTTATAAGTCGCTTCTTTCCTTCTATGTAGTTAGTCTCTCCAGCAGCAGCAATGATGGCAGCTGGGTAACCTGGGGCTTCTGGATCAGGATTAATTGCCTAGATCAGGATTAATTGCCTGGTTGAGGCATAAAGCTTAAAAATGTGATGAGCTGGGGCTGCCAATGCTTTTTGAGAAGGACAGGACTCCTCTGATTGGAGTCAGCCTCTTTTGATGGAGAGCACAAAAAGCAAAAGTCTTTCCCTTTCCAAAGGCCCCATTGCACCAAGATTCCTAAGCAGCACTGGCAAGGACATAGTGGCATTCATGGTCACAGAAGCACAACACAGCTAACCGGTTTAGTCATTTGGGCACAGGTCACTTAAGTTATCTTTCTGCCCTAGAAATGGCTAGGACACATTTCTCTCCTTTGATAAATGTTGGGCTTATTTTGGTTTTATTTCCCCCTTGTTCTCCACAGTTCATCCGCTGGGAAATCTGCAGGTAAATAAAATCCTACAGATTAAAAACAAAGTTGTATTGCATGCTGCGACCTCCTGCATGTCACAGACTCTTGCTCCCAGAAGAGTCCTAAATGCTCCTTCAATGTTATTCATGAGAAAAAACCTTGGTCCTATTGTGAAAACCTCAGGAGAAGAAGTAAATCCATTATTTCACATATACTGTATTGTTGCTTAATTTTCTCAATTTTTAAGAGTGTGTGTTTTATTTCTCATTTGAATTATTTGATTTCATTGTTTCTTTCATGGCTAGATTTAAAGGTATTTTCATATTCAATAGCCAGTATTTCCTTTACAAGATTTTATTGCAATAAGGCCAGCATTTATTAATCTTCTCAGTCTTTTTCCAAGACCTCATTTCCATTCTTAAGCCAGTCTAGTATCTGGGATTTTGCATCCTCTCAGTTTTTTAACACCTTTACAAATATGTGGGTATAAGACTTGTTCATATAACTGAAACAATTTTTCTTGCATTGGGATACTTCATAGCACTGCACGATACCTGTTTGGAGTTAGATGGCACAGGAAAACATCTGAACTAGAAACTGTGCTGGTCATTGGGGTTTGGCCTTGAAAGTACGCTCGTTAGTGGGGACAAAACCTTTGCTTGTTCCAGTCTCAGGATCATCTCCTAGTCACCAACACGTAACTCTTCCCCTTCCTCCCCCACTTCAGTCTTCTTCCTCCACGTGCTGTTGAACAGCTACATAACAATGTCACCCCAGCCCCCAGTCTCCCTTAACAGGAGTTTTATAAGCAAATAGTGGCCCATGCAGTCAATAAAATTGGCCCATGACCAGTTGTCATGCTGTACCTTCCCAGAAGTTTCCGATGTTGCACTTCTGTCACTTTTTGACCTGTAGCTCTTCCCAGGACTCATCACATTCTTGTTTGCCTAGTCCTGTTGCCCATGATTGATTATACCCAGTTAATAGGGCACAAGCAACATAAAACTCATTCACCACACAACAGTTAATGAAAATCTGCTTTCAGAAAGGTTTACATTATTAGAACCCATTGAGATCTGTTTGCTTGTTCTTTCACCAAAGCACAGACTATCTGAGGAGATTCTGGACCACCCAATCACTCAAGATACAACTTGAACTTTCTAAGTTTTTACCACTTCATGGCCCTTGATAATTAGGGATGCTGCAGATTATGTGGAGTGTGGGAAACATACTACAGATGCCTTATGTACATTGGCACAAAGCATAGGGGGACTATAGACTCAAATAGCTCTTACACTTGGTATTGACCCGGTTGGGATTTAGTAGTGGTTAATTTGCACTACCAATCACCCCAGGAATAGGGCCTTCACAGCAAGACAGCAAGGTGTAACTAAATGCACGATAATCTAATTGCAATCAATATTACCAGGGCAAGGTGAAGCAGCGGGTGTAACAGGGCTTTCCCAGTCATTGACCATCCTCCAAAGACATCACCCCAGGAGGCAGTCTATGAGTTTCCTACAGTAACTTTATCACCACTGTTTCGCCAGTCATGTTAATTCCTCACTCACTCACAGACACAGATGAAATGATTTTCATGCAGATCCACAGAACACAGAGAAATTCTTTTCTCTCTCTTTTTTTTTTTTTTTTTTTTTTTTTTAATGTATTTGAAGTGACTCTTGCAAAGCATGGGGTTTAAAGAATCCATATGCAGAAGCTCATTATTCTCCTCTAATATCACATTGTTCCTTTTGAGTGCTTTGTTCTCAGGCCATTTGTGAGTTGACAGCAACCCATTTACATATGTAATTCTGGGAATAAAATCTTCAAATGGTGACTTTTTAAATGAATAGCTGTGAAATGTTTTGAAAATTTCAGGCTTTTAAGACATTTCTCATTCATTGTCAGTATTGTAAATTCAGCAAAATTATTATTTACCACACAAACTGAGAAAAAAATAAATAAAGACAGCAACAGAATTCAGATTTAGCAATGATTAGATCACATTACAGTGGTTTATGGCTCTAACATATTTTGAGTGCACAAAAAGTGTGCAAAAAGTGGTTGGTATGATATTATCTATGTCCATTGGGGCTCTTTTAATCCAGTTATGAGAAAAGCCAGTAGATTGAGGATGATCAAGACAGACATTCCTAGAAGAAGTAGATCTTCCATCCTTATCTTCCTGTTTACAGGAGGCTACATAATGCTCCAGAAGACTGCTTATTTCATTGAGGGAAATTTGATGCTTCATGTTTTCTACAGCTGTTCTTTAGTGACATTCATACATGCAAGATGTTGGAAAGCACACCCTGTGGTAATTTAACATTTGTTTTGAAAGATGCACGGAGTGAAGGCAGCTGTGGGTTTGTGATGAACTTGGAATTGTTTTGCAGTGGTACCAGTGTCGTAAAGTAGGGATCCTCTCAGTACAAGGCATGTATGTTTAATATAGCTCTATATAAAGGGAATAGCTCCATTAAAAAAGGAGAAATAGGAAGACCTGGGGAACTACAGGCCAGTCAGTCTCACCTCTGTGCCTGGCAAGATCATGGAGCAGATCCTCCTGGAAACTATTTTAAGGCAGATGAAAAATAAGGAGGTGCTTGGTGACAGCCAACATGGCTTCAATAAGGGTAGATTGTGCCTAACAAATCTGCTAGCCTTCTGTGTTGGGGTTAGAGCACTGGTGGATAGGGGAAAAGTAATCATCTACCTGGTCATCTACCTGGACTTGTGCAAAGCATTTGATACTATCCCCCACAATATTCTTGTCTTTAAACTGGAGAGATGTGGATATGATGGGCAGACCAGTGGGTAAGGAATTGGCTGGATGGTCATGCTCATAGAGCTGGTCAACAACTCAATGTCCAAGTAGAGATCAGTAAAAAGTGGTGTTATTCATTGGGACTGACACTGTTTAACATCTTTTTTGGTGACATGGACATTGGGATTGCGTGCACCCTCACTCAAAGTTTGCAGATGACAAGAAGCTGTTTGGTGTAGTTGACATGCTGGAAGGAAGGGATGCCAGACAGAGGGACCTGCACAGGCTTGAGAGGTAGGCCTGTGTGAACCTCATGAGGTCCAACAAGGTGAAATGCAAAGCCCTGCATCTGGGCTAGGGCAATCCCAAGCACAAATAAAGGCTGAGCAGAGAATGGATTGAGAAGAGAAGGAGAGAGATTGGGGTGTTGGTGGACGAGAAGAAAAACATGAGCCATCAATGTGAGCTTGCAGTCCAGAAAGCCAACTGTATCCTGGGCTGCATTAAAAGAAGCGTGGCCAGCAGGCTGAGGGAGGTGATTCTCCCCCTCCCCTCTGCTCTTGTGAGACCCCACCAGGAGTACTGTGTTCATCTCTGGGGCCCCCAGCAGAAAAAAAAAAAAAAAGGATATGGACATATTAGAATGAGTCCAGAGGAGGGCCCCGAAGATGATCAAACAGCTGGAGCACCTCTCCTACAAAGACAGGATAAGGAAGTTGGAGTTGTTCAGCCTGGAGAAGAGAAGGCTCCGGGGATACCTTACAGCATTCTTCCAGTACCTAAAAGGAGCCTGCAGGAAAGCTGGGGAGGGACTCTTTGTCAGGGAGTGGAGTGACAGAACAAGGGTAATGGCTTTAAACCAAAAGAGGGTAGATTTAGATTAGATATTATGAAGAAATTATTTACTCTGAGGGTGGTGAGGCACTGGAAGTTCTGGATGCCTCATCCCTGGAAGTGTTCAAGACCAGGTTGAATGAGGCCTTAAGCAACCTGATCTAGTGTGAGGTGTCCTTGCCCATGGCAGGGGTGGTAGAATTAGATGATATTTAAGGTGCCTTCCAACCCCAACCATTCAATGATTCTATGACTCTATTTGAGTCTAAATGTTTTACGGGCTTCAAATTAGAAATTCTCAACATTAGGGACCTTCTAGTTCAACACACTCTCCCTTCCAGCACATAAATACAAGCTAGTGCACTGTCTAGTCACCTAAGGAAAGAATCTGTATTTGGTAAACTGCATTCCTGTGGAATATATCATCTAAAGTGATAGTTTAAACACCTAGTTCACACATAAACATTGTTAAGACACCTATGTAAAGGATAAGATTCATTAATCTAAGCAGGTATCTAGTGTCATCTCAGCTGTCCTAGGGTATGGAATGTCTTTCCAAATCCCAGTCTTCCATACATATAGGCTATTGGTCCAAACCTAATTGCCTCTTCCAAAAAAGAAGGAAATATATTAATTATTTTTGTTTAATGAAAGCAGGCAGGTAGTGTCTACTAGTGTTCCACCAGAAGGAATGGTGAGAGATAGGCATCATTCTCAGACAGGGTGAAGAAGGGACCAAATCCTCTGGAGGAATATTTTGATCTTGGAAACTCAAGCTAAAGACAGCAGATACCCTGAAAATATGTGTATGTTCAAAGTAGTAATGGTGAGCTCCCCAGAGGTTATTTCAGGACTTCTAAAGGGAACTGGGTGGAATTTTAGCATTTATTACCATAAAAATGACACTCCAGTAGCCATGAAGGCTCTCTTACAGGACTTCAGCTGCCTCTTTGAGCTCAACACATCCTTTGGGAGCTGCTAAATGTAGGCAGCTCCATGCTCACTACAAATGAGTGCATCCTCCCTGAGGGACAATCTCCTACTGAGACAGGAGCAGTCATGAGGAAGAACAGAGACAACAGTGCTGCAGGCAGTGTATTTTGTTATTCAAATAGAAAAATGACTATGAATATGGGTGACATTTGGACTAATATGCTGGCTTGAGCATATGAGATGATAAACATATGTGATATTTTTTCCTTTGGCTATGCCTTTAGCTTAAACTCACAGAATGTGTAATTTTTATCTCTATATATTATTTTCAGTCACCAGTTATCAATTTCTTTACTTGGCCAAGTAGTACAAATTGGTTTATTACTATCTTATTAGAAATAAAATAAGAATTCCTTGTTGTTTTAGAAAGACCAGCAATGAATGCTTAATCTCAGGTGTGATGTTTGAACTCTTAGTATTTACCATCATTGTGTCCTTAGGAGTACAAGGGAATTATTAATACATGATTTAAAACAGAGGAAGTCAGTGAAAGGCTGTACTGGGTCTGGCTGGGATGTTAACTTTCCCTGCAGCAGCCCATACAGTGCCACGCTCTGCACTTGTAGCTAGAACAGCAGTGTTATCACACTAGTGTTGTGTCTGCTGCTGAGAAGTGCTGGCACAGTATCAGGACTTTCTCTAACCCTCCTGGGGGGTGGGCAAAAAAGTGAGAAAGAAACATCACCAGGGCAGCTGACCTAAACCAACCAAAGAGATTTTCCATACCATATGATGTCACACTCAGCAATAAAAGGTGAAAAAAGGAGGAAGAGGGGAGGGGTGGGCTTTCGTTGCGAAAACGTCTGTCCTCCTCGCGAACACCGGCTACATGCGTTGAGGCCCTCCTTCAAGGACGTGGTCAGGCATCGCTCATTTGTGGGAATTAGAGAGTAATTTCTTTCCTTTGCACTTCCACATAGCTTTTACATGTTTTGCTGTTCCCTTTCCCCCTCCCTTTCCCCCCCTTTTTTTTCCCTTTAGTTGAATTGTTAATTAATAATATTTCCTTAATATATAGATAATTTTCCTTTAATTAAATTATCCTTGTCTCAGCCCGTGAGTTGTTCTTTCCTTTACTTCTTCCCCTCCTCATTGGAGGAGGGGGAGTGAGAGAGTGGTTGTGGTGTTCAGCTGCCCAGCACGGTAAAACCACCACAAAGGCTTCTCTGAATTTGTAGTGCAACTAAGTAGTAGAAAGTAAGCCAGGTATTAAGTAAATAAATAAATAATCATAGCAGCAAATTGGACAGAGAGAGAGATAAACGTTCTTTTGCTCTGTTTTGAAGTTCGTCAGATTCCTCACATAAATCATATTATTTCTGCTAGCCTCAGAAATTTATAGGCTTGGTCCTCATGTATAAAACATTTGGCCTTCTTAAGTCATATCATCCATGATTATACACTAAGGGAAGACAGGGTATCATATGTCTTGTATGAAGTAGTACATTATTATTAGATAGGAACTACATGAGTGAATACTTACAGCTCCCAAATTCTATACTGCTCAGGGTTACGTTTGTTGTCAGTAACACTAGGTTTGCTGTTAGCAACCCTAAGATACTGGTCCTGGGAGCAAACATCCTCTGAAGCTGTTCAAAGTGCATCAGCAAAATCTCTACCAGAAATAGTCACATTAAATAAATAAACAGATTTGTATTCTAGGCAAAACACTTACATTTGGATTGGCAAAAGTAGCCTCCAAGGATAGAGAATGCCTATAAAAAAGATTTTGCCCTGTGTTGTGACAGTTGCAGTAGCCTTCTAGACTGCATAATTCACAGCTTTAGCATATTTATACTAGTTTGAACAAACAGCTGCTGAGAAACTTTATTCAGACAAAAAAAAATCAGCTCAGTCAAAGCTCTGCAGAGTACTGTATGTTCAGGTGTTGACAGATGTGCTGCTGTGGGAGCCTCACAGCTATCGAGATGGAAAAATTTCCCCACTGCAACAAATGTGCACATAGATATCTAAGAACCAAGAGATAGCCCATATATCCTCAGCTTGGTCTGTGTTGCCTCTCCTTTCCTCATTTATTTCCCTCTGAACTCTGTGAAACCAGGGCCAGGCCCTGCATCTGACTAGCTTTTGAGAAATCACAAATAAGTTACTGAATCTTTTGCTCGTGTTCTAGCTGTAGGAAATTCTGTCTCCCTTATAATGCACCCCTGCTCTCTCTCTCCAGGACACTCAATGGTGAGTCATGAAGGGATAGAGGATTAATTGCTATCTTGCTGACACAAGTGAAGCCCACATGTGGGAAAAAAAAAAAAAAAAAAAAAAAAAAAAACAAAAAACTTTTCAGGGTTTTTTTTCTATTATTGTTTTCTCATCAGTATTTCAATGTTCTTCTCTTGTCTATACACTTCAATATTCTTCAGAGGACTTTTTTTTTTTTTTTGTATGAAGAGTTTTACTAACCTCAGCAGAAGATTGGGATACTTCCAAAATTCAAATACATGACATAGTTAAAGAGTTGACTTTCTTTTAATTTGGAGAATATATTTTAAATACTCAGCACACCCATTCGGCAGTCTATTTATTTCTTATTAATCATGGCTAAGATGTGTAGATCTATAAGATTTATCTTGCTAAAATATAGACCTATAAGATTTATCTTGCTAAGATTTGTAGATCTATAGAGCTATTTATAGATTAGTTTCTTTTTTCCATGAAATTTCATATTCTCTTTCTAGACAGTGAGGGTAAGACATAACTGGTATGTAATCCTTCACTTACTACAGGTTGTCTTTTCTATTTCTCAAAGATGGCAGAATTCAAAAAAAAAAAAAAAAAAAAAAAAAAAAAACAGAGCTATCTAGCCTCCAATTTTGACAGAACTTTATCAAGGAAAAGAGAAGATAAAGGTTAGCAGATTCTAAGTGAGGAAACTGATTTTTAAATATTGTTTGTTAACACTTAAAAATGTATGTACTTTCAGGAAGCCACCATCAAGGTGCTTACTGTAAAATCCACAATGACCACTGTCATCACCCTTCAAATGATGAGTTTGGTTATTTTTATGGAATGCCTTTTAGCTTAGTGAAGAACTGTCAGATGACTTTCATACTCTCCTTTCTTTGGCCCACTCCATGAGCTACAACTATTCCCATCAATTATTCTTTGGGATGAAGTTCTTGGTTCTTGAAGAAAATAATGCTGTTGCTATTGCAATATGCAGATAAACATTTAAGTCCCTAATGTGCCCCTGAAGACTTATGTACTGTACCCGCTAGGGACACTATGAATCTCTTCCAGATGTTGGTTTCATCAAGGTCTACTTATCAAGGTCTGAGTTGTTGTGGTTTTTGTTGTTGTTGTTGTTGTTGTTGTTTGTTTGTTTGTTTGTTTTTGTGTATGAGTGTATGTGTGTTTGTTTATGTTTTTCTCCACATTGCAGTGATATTTTATATTAATATTTGTTTTGGCATCTGAGCCTTTTAGAATTCCCAATAAGACATCTACACCAAGCACCTCTACCCTCTTTCCTATCTCTGGTTGAACAGAAGTATGTTATTCATAGAATCACAGAATGGTTTGGGTTGGACAGGACCTTAAAGACCATCTGATTCCAACTCCCCTGCCATGGGCAGGGACACCTCCCACCAGACCAGGTTGCCCAAAGCTCCATCCAGCCTGGCCTTGAACACTTCCAGGGATGGGGTGTCCACAGCTTCTCTGGGCTACCTGTTCCAGTGCATCACCACCCTCTGCGTAAATAATTTCTTCCTAATATCTAAGCTAAATCTAGCCTCTTTCCATTCAAAACCGTTATTCCTTGTCCTATTACTCCACTCCCTGACAAAGAGTCCCTCCTCAGCTTTATTGCAGGCCCCCTGTAGGTACTGGAAGGTCACTATAAGGTCTACTTGGACCCTTCAGTTTTCCAGGCTGAACAACTCCAACTCCCTCAGCCTGTCTTTATAGGAGAGGTGCTCCAGCCCAAATTCAGTGCATTATAGAGTGAGACATTTGTACCCTGTTTTTAAACCACCATAAGCACACATAGTCTGTAAAAAGAGGGATTTGGGGCTCCCAAGTTGCATGACAAAGCAAGCTGTGCAACCACACAAGTATTAACACTGGCAAAGGAGAGCGCCCACAGACAGAGGAGCTACAAGGATACAACCAGGAATTACAGAGGCTGGAATTGCTATGCACACACCAACATGACACTGCAGTGACTGATTTTGTTTGGGCTGGCTGGCTTGCTTGCCCTCTGCATTAGCCATGGCTACCCTGCTTCCGTCTGTAGGGTAATACTCCACACAACACAGGGCAGCCAGTAGCCCCACTGCTTGTGATTTAATGATCTTCCATTCAGTTACCACTAAAGCTCTTTCTATTGGCCTTAGCTGTGAGAGTTTTTACTTTAAAACAGTTACTATTTGGTCAGCATTTGTCATAGGGAGTGAGCAGAGAAGTCCTCCCCTTGTGGTAGGTGGGACAAAAAGCTTTGCACCGTAATTTTAAAGGAGGTTAGCACCCACTGATAACTCTGAAACAAGTACAAGCAGTGCTTTTGAAAAACCTCTCTTTACAAAGATCAGAAATCTTGAGAGGAAGAGGAGAGTGAGAGCAAAGCTCATGCAGCAGAGTGAGCATGAACTGAATATAAACTGAGCTGCTAATGAGGGGGAAAAAATAAAAATAAAAAAGCTTTCATGTTTCCCTCGGGGCAGACTTTTCCCTCCTCCCCTTGCAGGCCACTGGCATGCTTCCCAGCAAGCTGGGGCTGGCGCTCCCCGGGCCTGGCAGGGCCTCTCCAGCACTCCCATAGCCAAAACAACATGTGAGTGGGGTTTAGGGGGGACCAGGGAGGTGCTCCGTAATTAGTGGTCTCTGTTTTCCTTCTCTTTGTAACCCTTCACACCCAACTCCATTTCTAAGAGGATTTGGTGGTGAATGGCAGGTATTCTGCTTTCCTTCTCATCTTCAGAGTTGCTGGGGCCTTGCAGTGGCGAGCAGCAAGCACAGTTAGCCTCCAGGTTGCTTCCTTGCAAAGTTCACAGCTCCAGCATCAGGGCTCGTCCTTGATTAAAAAACACAAGTTGATTGCTTGGAGAGTTTGGGTTAGTGGCAATGCACAACACCAAGTAGTGATACAGTGCTATAATCATGGTGACAGATAGCAAGTACTATGGTAGCAGTATTAAATCTAAACTACAATGCAAAAAAAAACCTCACCAGCTGCAAGTATTGACTGTGCTCACACCAGCTTCCAGCTCATTGCCCACACACCTCCCTGAGCATCTGGCTGCCTGGAAGCTGCATGGAGAGGGCAAGGTGAAACAGCATGTCACGCATGGCATGTAGCATGTGTTTCTTCTGGAGCCGTAGGGCATGCTGCAGTTAGCACTTTTAATTACATTCTGATATATTGTTGAATGTGATTAACCTGTTGTGCAGTATGTATTTACATACAATATAGAGAAAACAAGCATTTATTCTCAGCTAACAGCTAAGCAGCAATGTACACATTATTTGGAAAATTTTGTCCTAATACTTATTTTATGTTAATAATACTTTTATTTTAATAATACTTAATTTCTGTTATATTTAAATAGGTGACAAAGGGGTGTTTTGTTGTTGTTTAGTTGGGTTTTTAATTTTTGGTGTTTTGTTTGTTTGTTTGTTTTGCTTCTATTAGAAAATTATTCATTTCAGTATCTAAAGTAGAAAAACAAAATTTAGAAATAAAACCAGTTGTTCTGCTGTGTCTGACGACTAACTTTTCACATAACTAACATTTTACATCTGTACATCTCCTAGCATCTTTAGGAAGGAGTTGATTATTTCAGCCCTGGTGAATTCCCTGAATGCATGGTGGTGTGGCCAGTCTTCTGGTGATGAGGGAGGTGAGATAAGAGAGACATGACTGGCTTTGCTAAATTAGTATTTTGGTCATGGGCAGATGTTTTTGAAATGGAGGTGTGTCTTTTTTCTTCTCCATAAGACTCAAAGAAGGATAGACTAATCTGGGAATGTATTCAACATATGAAATATTCAGAGGAGGGGGGGAAACTGCCAGGAGTCAAGCTGCAGTGGATAAAGAAGGGGCTGCTTTTCTTGCAATTTCAAGCTTGCTGCTTGCTTGATGTAAAGCAAAGCTGAAGAAAACAGCTCTGCATGACAAGCTGCCTAGAAAAAGCTATATAAACCTATTTGTTATTACAAATCCATTTGAGTTAGGTCCACCGGATTCAGCCACTTAATAAACCAAGCAAAAGCTTCTTTTGTTAAATCTCTTAAAGTGACTGTTTAGCTGCAGGCTTTGTAGCATTGCTGGCAGGTTGAACGAATTGTATTGTATCAATTAAGCCTTCACTAGTGGTTGATAAATTTGAAGAAGTGGTGAGGCAGTCATGTGTAATATCACTTTCAGAAGAGAGTAATTTCTACATAAGGCTTACAGACAATTAAAAATGTTTAACTGAGCGAGATATGTTCACGCAGAGTTGGGCTGGCCTGTTCCTGTTGCTCATGGCTCATTTTGCAGAAATGTTTAGTGTGATTTACTACAGAGTCCCATGAAATTTTATGTGGAGGTACTAGGCTGAATAACTGATGGTGCATACTTCTGTAAATGGAGAAGTAAAGTTTTTAGTTAACAATGCCATTTGATAACTTTTCAGCTGAAATTAAGTAGTAATACCACTGCTTATGTTCAAGCCATTAGCAAGTAGTCTTACAGTTTGTCAGCTCTATTCAAGTTTGGGGAATCTGCCATTACTTCCAGTCATTCTTTGCCTGGGAGACTTCTGCTGAGAATACCTTTGTACCATCAGAGTTTCCTTTGTCCATGCAAAGACTAAGCAATCTATGGAATTATTATTTCAAGATTGTTTTGGTATTACACGTGCTAGAAGAATTTATGTATTGGGGAGGGGTATCGCGGTGAGAGCTAACAGCAATATTGAAAATGAAAAAAAAAAAAAAAAAAAAAAAGAAAAGAAAGATTTGAATAAACTTCCTTAAGTGCAGAGCCATTTTCTTCAGGTTATTTGAACCCTTTAGGTGAAAGTGTTAAAATTGGCTTTAATTGAGCTCTTTTAGGTGCCTGTAAAATGTAGAGCAGTCTTATGGCTATTTGGGAAGATGTTATACAGTTTATCTGTAACGCCAGCAACTAGATGCTGGTTCATGGGCACACAGATATGTTTGTTGCTCTGATAATGTTTACTGTTAAATTTCAGCTGACTGTCCTTCTGTGGAGCCCCATAACTTGTTTCTTTACAATACCTTATTTTCTTCCACTTTAGGCACTCTGCTTGGAGGCATGATTGAGCAATAAATAACCTTGTTTGCAGAAAACAGGCATGCATTTGTATGATTCTCCTTCCAAAACTGGCTCAGTTTCAGCAAAACTGTTGAGCTATGACTTATGTTTTGGCCCCATGAATTTATGCACTAATTAATCTTCTACTGTTTTGATCTTCACTAAGCTCTTTTTCTCATTCAATATAAAACATTTTTCCCCACTCTTGAATTGTTTATATGTTGTTTTCTGCCCCCTCTCCAGTTTTTAAATTTTATGTTTTGACCTTTTGATCAAAAACAAAACAAAACAACAGTGTGATTCTCATCAGTGCCATGTCTTCGAGGTAAAATCACCTCACTAGTACCTCTTGTAAAAAGACATAATTGTCTTTTTGTCTCAGATTGACTGAGGGTTTTTTTGGTTTTGGTGGTGTTTGTTTGCTTTTCTCTAACATCACAGTAGTGACTATACTCAATTTGTGCACTTATTTTCAGGATCGCTGCCTACCAGGAGATGATTGCAGCCCTACCTTACACAGCCATTGCTGCTGTTCTATTCAGGTGAACAGATTTCTGTCTCCCTCCTGCATGTATTTGTTTGTTCTTGGCAGAATTAAAATTGTATTGTTTGATTGGCCCACCTTTTATCCCAAGCAACCCAGCGTTCAAATTAATAATTTTTCCTGATGCTTTGCTGTGTCTTTGTTCCATTCCTAACCTCCGTGTAGGAAATTCAACTCCATTAAAAATCATGTCATTGATGTTCTCTCTCCCCCCCCCCCTTTTTTTTTTTATTCCTCCTTGACTGTTCAAAGGTGAGTACTGGAGCCAAAATTTAACAGCTCAGTAGCTTTTTCAACATCTGGTTGGTTGCCTGTGCCAATGGCTTCTAACCTGTGCTTGAAACGTCATTGTCACTAAAGATATATAGTTGATCATCTATGGCGTAAATCCATATTAAGTCTTGTAAATAAAAATATGTAAATAGTTATCTGTGTTACCTGTGTTACCTGTGTTTTCCTAATGCTTTGCACTAACCTAATTCATTAAACTGACATTGTAAAATCACTTTGTAATACTAGCTGCCAAATGATTTCATTACCATCCTGAATAATATGTCTTTATGTTTTAAAAAAGATCTCTCTCCCAAAGTGGAGCTCTCTGACTCTCTTTAATATCATAATTTCCAGAATCTAATGGGTAGTTCTGTAGGTAATTCTGAAAAGGTTTGTGTGTGTGTACATTTTGTATTGTTCTTTATTTCAACTTTACTGCTTTTGAGTTTTATAAGAGTTTAGTAACCAAACATTCTTGCAATCTTCTTCCACATATTAAAAGATGATCACTTTAATTTCCAAGCATGGTTATTTTATAATGTAAGTTAATGCTACATGACGCCTTAGGATATGGACTTGAAACTATTAGCAGTAGGTTACCTGGGATGGAATTTGACCTTGACCCTATCTAAATCCATAAGCAGGGTTACCACTGGGGTCAGCAAGTACCCAGCACTTAACACCATGAGAAAACAAAATGCTAAGATGCCGCTGCAAACATAATTAGAAGTGGATTTCATCATTTGCTTTGTTTTTCTCTTTTATGTAACAGACAGAGATGGGAAGCACTACTCTTGTCCTCAGCATGGAAGGAAGAGACATGCCTGAGTGGCAGCAATTGGCTGTCAGAGGCTGCTTAGTTACAGGGAGCCTCCCCCTGCACCTCTAACTGAATGTATTAGCACTCTGGAAGGATTCATTACAGCAGTATAATGCTCTGTAACTCTTACAGAATGGTACATTGGCAAATAGGAAATTTTCCTTTACTTAAAATAATTAATCCAAGTATGGAAATTTAAAATACAAATGCTGTTTCTAAAGCAACATCTCATCACAATTCTGTAAATCAGTGTTTTAACGGAGTACTAGAGTATATGAAACACAGCTAGAACTTTGCTCCTGAATGATTGAATTGCTGTAGTAACCAGCTGGTTACTTATTTACGACTAGGAGTGCTCAGTCTTGTCCGATTACAGAAAATCCTGTGTTGTGTTTATCTGCTGGAGGTGCTGGTTGCTTGTTTATTGAAAAATATGTTTTTCTATATAAGATTGTCACACCAAAATTGCAAATCCTGGAATGATTTGCAGAAGATTTCTCAGTCTGTGGTAGAGACTAAGCTGCCCTGTGTCCATCAAAATTAGCATGTATTGCAATGACAGTGTGCAAGTTAAAAATCAGTCCAGGACTAGCACTTAAGATTGATGATCTAGGAGTACTTAGTTGGAGGATTATGTAGCTTCAGATATTCTGGGCATATTTCTATAAGTCTGGTATGCATGTGTAAATGTAAATTCTCTTTTTGCCAGATATTAAATATAATTGTCTGGTATGGGGATGCTGGCATCTTGGAATGCCAGTAGAAAAGCTACTGCAGCCTCTCTGACTTAAGTGACCTAGATGATAGTGATGGAAGAAGTGAAACCTGTAAAACTCTACCCTTCTGTTTCCCACTAAAAGTAAGGCTGGAAAATTGAGTTTCCCACTGTTTTGTTTATCATGTTGCAGATCTACTGCCAGAGAAGCTCCCAGCACTGTTCCAGTCTTACAAGTCCCATATGTTGAAAGTTTCTTTGCTGTGTTTCAGGAGATGCCTACTATTGGCACTGTCTTCATGTTTACTCTGGAACACATTTGGCTTGACTATGGCTATGGACTCGAAACCCAACATGATTTTGTTTCTGGCTGACGATCTTGGCATCGGAGATATAGGATGTTATGGGAACAATACCATAAGGTGTAAAAAAAAAAAAAAAAAAAAAAAAATCTATTGATACAATATGTAGCATAGAATATCTTGGGCAATTAAACCTAACACTAAAAAAAGAAACATTCTTAAGCCAACACACTGGTAATTCAGGAATTTGTGCATTTAAATCCCTGTTGTATGCATGCACGTGGATTAGGCCTAAGTAAACAATGTATAGTGAAAGAAAAAAAAAAAAAAAAAAAACATTTTCATTTTATTCTTTTTTAAGTTCTTTCTGAGAATTTCACCCCGCTCCCCAGTGTGCTAACTCTCCCATCACCTGTTTTGGTAATAAGGTTTTCTGTCATTCTTGTGCATGAATTTCTTTCAATTTTGTACATAGTTAAGCCTTCCTCTGTCCACCCACTGTTTTTCCAGAATCCCTTGTCCACTGGCTTGCTGTCTCCTCCAATACACCCCAATCTAGACTTACGTGGGCTGAAACAAATGAGTTGTGGCATGGTTAATTTCCTTCAAAACTGGTGATTACATTCCTTCAAAACTTAAAGGCAAAGCAGAAGTGAATGGGCATTGGGAGCATGTCTTACAAGCCTCAGCTCATGCCATCTGAATGGTGTACAGCCATTTTGCTGTCAGGCTCTGTGCTCATCTCCCTCAGATGATGGTGGTGAGGTTGTGCAGAGAAATAGGCTTATGGAAGTCCATTGTCCTCTTCTGCTGGTGGTGAGATAATCAGGAGACCTCTTTGGTGGTGTTGTAGTCTATTTATGTGAGAGAGCTAGGCTCCCATACGAATGTAAGCACATAAAGTTACATGTGAAATGTTATAAAATATTAAAATATTAGTTAAATATAAACTTACATACAAAGATGCACCAGTGTATTTTGAAATAAGTACAGTGTTTAAAAGCATGGAACAGAAAATCTTGGTTCCAGTAACTCTGGATACTCTGGGAGACTCTCTGGATTAATGAACTCTGAAATTCAGGGTCTAAATGGGCTGACAAAAGCAATTTGCAGGAATTACTTGAATAGAAAAATATAACCCTCCTTAGATAAACCTTTCCAGTTTTATTTTCAAACTAAACATTACCAACAAAGCCCAGATTTCTTTTCAGTGTTGTTAAATGTACTCTATGGCTACGTCCCAAAATGGATTCTCCAGTGGCTACAACCTAATTCACTCACTGTATCAAGTTTTGTTGCTATACTTGTCCTGCACTATACAGAAAATGACTTTTTGAGGAAATGCTGAAAAGCTCCAGTTCTTCTTGGAAATGTATTATAACAAGGATTGGGTTACTTTGCTTCTGCTGAAATTGAAACTCTCTTTTAGGACCCCAAACATTAACCGCCTGGCAAGAGAAGGAGTGAAGCTTACTCAGCACATAGCCGCAGCTCCGCTTTGCACTCCCAGCAGAGCAGCGTTTCTCACTGGCAGATACCCCATCAGGTCAGGTCGGGCCTGTTTTGAATTGCAAATTTCTATGTACAGTGCTGAGGTACTACAATAACCATTAAGAAGGTACAGAGGAGAATTAAGCTACTTCCTCACCCTGAATTGGAAAGTACATTGCCAGTGGCTACAACATTATATATGTGACTTCTCTGCTCAGCTCACCTCACCAGCTGAGACACCGTTAGCCTCACTTTGTAGGATTCAGGAACACTATATGATAAAAATAGATATGTATGGAGAAATGCTAACAGTAATATCTGTCATTTCTTTACTACAATACAACCTGGGGCAAACTGTTGGAATTTGTCTTGATGGTGATGTTTAGAGGTGAGGGTTTGAGCATGGCTCCCGAGAGAAGTAAGCAAGTTCATAACCAAGATAATACAGAAACTCACAAAACCCCAGTGCAAATGGAACGTTGGATCCATTCCTCACCTACCTGAGGCACCTTTTGTAGGACTTTATAGACATCTTTCTTTCACTAGGAGTCATACAGCAAAATTATACGCTTACCTTAGGAGAGCTATATGCAAAATCTGTATGTTGGTTGAACTGTATTATCGCCTAACATTGCACAACATTCACAAGATAGGGAAATGCAACTGTTATCTCTCATTTTAGATGAAGAGTAGAGAGACTGAATTAGCACAGTTACTCAGGAAGGCAGAAAATAAAACCTACTATATACTGTCACTGTTGATTTATTCTTAGCTTGATGGTGAATCTGGTGCCAAGCAGTATTTGTTTTGATGGATAACTATTGACTATCTGAAGCACTTAGGCACACTGTTGATAACGTGATGTGACTGCCTTCAAGATATGCTTGGCAGAGTGAGGCACTCTGCTGTCTTCAGGTTAAGCACCTGATTCGGAGCTGACAGGAGCAGCCCAGCAAGCAGAGTGCAGGAGACTGGCAGGACTGACCTAACTATTTCCATCAGGGATGGCTTCCAGAAATCTGTACCGAGCGCTGCAGTGGAATGCTGGATCAGGAGGGCTCCCAACAAATGAAACAACTTTTGCCAAGCTTCTACAGCAACAAGGGTACACCACCGGGCTGATAGGTATGTGAAAAAGTTTTGGCATGAGTCTGAAGATTGACCTGGTTATATGAAGGGAATTTAGGGATTGTCATTGCTCCAAATGGCCCATGAATACTCTCCAAAAGATTGAGGAGAGAAAACAACAATTTGTATTTGCAAAACTTAAAATGCTCTGGTGTAAAGAGTTTTAAGAAAATACAAATGCCTGTACAGGGTATGGGAAACAGGAAGGATTAAAACCTAACTCATTATTATAATGGGTGAGAATTCATTTTACTTGGCCTAAGACTTTTCAATGGTTGGTCTACTGAAAGAGTTTTAACATAGAGATTGTTCCAGATACATCAGTCTTTAAGTATTTCACCTGCCTTTAGGGGACAAGGGACAAATAAACCAAGGAACATAGGGAAATAAATAAATAAAGCTTGTACCCACAGAGCAGGTGATCTCTCTCAGGTAAGGTTGTGAGGTCCCAGAGAGTCATAGCACTGTAGCAGTTCCCTCAGATAAAACCAAGATGAAAAGATGTCAGAGAAACACTGCCCTGGAGCACTTTCCTGTCTGTGACTTTGATCAGGCTTAAACAGCTTCAAGTTTCATCATTCTTTTACCATATACTCAAAAATGGACTGGCTAAGTGTCTCTTTTCACTTCTATCCTGCTTTTACTACTGCTCAAGTAATAGACACTTCTGCAATAGTTGCCTTAGCGTGAATTAATAGGTAGGGTAAGCACTGTGTCACTTAAAGTGAAGGGGTTCAGCTGTGCCAAATATAGTCATCTCCAAGTTCTGGAAATAAATACAGCTGTATTGAATCACAAACTAATGAAGTGAAGGCTTCCTGGCTGAGTCTATAAATTACTTGGCAATCCTGTAACCCAGCAAACATCAGGGTGCATTGGTCCAGCAGTTTTCTAAGCAGAAAACAGCTTTTGTCTGCTTGATCTGTTAGGGAGACTGGGCAGGGATGGAGGGAAAGGTTGGCATATAGCTTTTTCTCCTTTTCACGTTGAGTAGGGATAATGCCTGGGAAATCATCTTCCTCAGTCTGGTGGTCAAAATGTTTGGTAACACAGGCAAAAAGTTTACTGGATCTTCTAGTAATCTTCTAGTAAATTTGTAACATGATATTTAAATGAAGTTGCAAGTAAAGCATTTGAAAGTTGGGAAGCAAATGTAATAAAGCAGATGGTGATTTAGAGTGCCGTAATCCCCTGATCCTCGTTAAAAGGTGATTAAAATCCCATCCCTATGTGACCCTCATAATTTCACTAGCTGACCACCCTGCAGATTTTTCTGTTTACTGCATGACCACTTGGGGATTGCACATTATGATACAGCATTCACCTGATCAAGCACTGATTTCTCCCTGCATCCTTATGCACTTTAATGCTACATTGAAAGAGGGCGTGACTCACCTAATCCCCAGGCAGATGCTTACAATGCTACCTTGGGCTCTTTTTGAGTTGTCCACCTTAATGTTCTAATTTCTGTCATGCTTTAAAACTTTCAGAAAGGTGGCATCAAGGTGTAAATTGTGAATCCGTCAATGATCATTGTCACCACCCTCTCAGTCATGGGTT
Source organism: Nettapus auritus (assembly GCA_011076525.1). NCBI lineage: Eukaryota > Metazoa > Chordata > Aves > Anseriformes > Anatidae > Nettapus > Nettapus auritus. The sequence goes on from CM021765.1 coordinate 133,495,378, forward strand.
TGACTACTTTTATGGCATGCCTTTCACACTTCTGAACAATTGTCAAGAAAACAAACCTCCAGAGCTGGATGTAGCCCTTCAAGCTAAACTTTGGTTTTACAGTCAGATAATTATCATTGCTGTGATCACTCTTACCACTGGAAAACTGACTGGTTTGATTTCCATCTGCTGGAAGATAATTGTCTGTTTTACTTTGCCTTTTCTTCATTTCATGGTACTCTAGTTATGGCTTTGTGCAGCACTGGAATTGTATCCTGATGAGAAACCATGATGTCACTGAGCAGCCGATGAGATTAGAGAGGACTGCTTCCCTCATGCTGAAAGAGGCAGTGTCATTTATCAAAAGGTAACTGACTGTAGTTTTCTTTAAAAGTGGGAGGATACTATGGACTCTTGGAATAGTATTTTTTTTTTTCCACAATAACTATAGCTGTATCTTGATAACTTTGAAACTCTCATCCAAGTTCCCTATTTAAAAACCCAAAGGACATAAATTTTAATTGCAACTGCCTGCTTTGGAAGTAACAGCAAATGATATGACTTCACCAAGTCATACATGACCATCTCACTATACACTGTAATCTGTACACAGTTAATTCACTCCAAGGTTAACGAGATGATTTTTATATTTCACTCTACAAGACTCATTTTTGCTGTTTCTCATAGTCCTTATAGAACACGCAGATAAAAGGTACATGATGCACAAAATCTTGTGAAAATCTCAAAACACTTGAATTCCATTTTCATGTCATTCAGACACTTGAAAGGAAACTGGGTAAGATCATTCATTTACTAGCTTAAAGTTCCTCTTTGGCCTGCACAGCTGCTCATAAAAATTCAGTGTGCTCTGGAAAACAAAGAGAATAACTATTCTTTTCTTAAAATCTATGAAAACAAATGTACTGACAAGTATAAAAGGCCATCTTAGAAAAGCCATATAAATCTTAAAGTAAACAGAAGACTGTATCCATTTGCATTTAATTAAAGAGGCATCAGAGCCAGTCAACTGATTCATTTAAGCACTGTGTAAATGCTATGCCTGTTTACACATTGGCATTTGAAAATAATCTGGCTGGAAATGATCCTTCTTGCCTACATTTTATGCAAGAAAACAATAATTAACTGTGATCAATGAGGTGCATTATGCATGGGCACAGAATAGACCCATTGTGTCTGTGCATGGATGAATATTAAAACTCAAAATATTACAAATGTGCATCAAAAATTATGTTCATTTTTTTGTTGTTTTTAAGAAACAGGAATGGACCATTCTTTCTCTTTGTTTCATTTCTACATGTTCACACCCCTCTCTTCACCACAGCAAAATTTCTTGGGAAAAGCCATAATGGTTTATATGGAGACAATGTAGAAGAAATGGACTGGATGGTGGGTAAGTATTTTTGATGAAGGATTTGTTTCAGATACATATGCCTGTGTATTTTCAAGTAGGAGAACTAATAAAACCAAAATATCCACAGCAATTTAAGCTGTTAAAGACTTCTCATAGTGCATTACAAAAGATTATTGTTGAAACATTATAAATGTGGGTTGATCTTTCTAATTGCTTAATAGGAAACTTGCTGTCTCTCAAATTTAAGGCAAAATTCTGGATTCACTTGACAAGGAAGGTTTGGAAGATCGTACTTTCACATACTTTGCTTCTGATCATGGAGGACACTTGGAAGCTCAGGATGGCTCTAGGTTAGAAATAGAAACAATGAATTTGCCTGTCTGCAGCTGTCAAGGCTGGAGTGAGTTATGTTGTTTTCTAGCTTGAAATACATGTGACATTCAGAGGTAATTTAATCTTAAAGTTACCTTTTCTTTCAGTAAAGTGCAAGTGTTATTACACATCTCCTTGATAAAGGGATTGTATAGTTTGATACCTGTAAACTATTCGGTGTTCCTAAATGAAAGTCACTGAAAAAAATGTGATAGTTCTCTTTATCTGTCTCCTCTCCCCCTTGCCACCTCCAATAGGACTGTTCCTGCTTTGCTTGTTTCTTTTCTCATTATCTTCCAGAAATCATTGCTACTCGCATAATTGTTATGAAATAGGGTAAGGGCACATTGTGCAATGACTTGCAGCAACCGTGTAGTCCCTGTATGCTTTTATACTCTATGCAAAATAAGTGATTAGCATAAGACCTGAATGGCTTTGGTGGTCTACAAAGACCTCACTCTCTACCTCCTACTCTGTGCTGTGAATTACGCTTCAACCTGCTCAGCAGTGCAGTAGCTTTTTCAAGACAAAAAGATGTGCATTCATTGCATATTCTCCCACTTACCCCAGTAGCCCTGGCATCATATCACTTCATCCTGTGACTTGTCATGAATAGGTGACAAGGTGCACTGGGGGAGGTGTAGGCTGTTACCAGCAATGAATCATCCACTTCTTATCCAAACTTCTGATGTTTATTTTCACAAAACATGTTTCTTCCAATTCAAAACCTTCTTGAGCCTCTCCACAGGACACAGACAAGGTCGAAGACATGAAATTTTGGCTCCCATGTGGTGGATGCTTTGCTGCTGAGCAATGGAGTTGTTGGCTCTTACCAAAGAGAAGGGCTTTCAGCTAGTACACAGGTCTTCTATCTTACTCCATATTTCCTGCCTTTGCTTGATAAATTATTTATTTTTATGGATAATAAGACTGATTCATAAGCTGGACCTAGCAAAGGCAGTGGTTTTGCCATATTGAACATCTTAATTAAAACAGATTTCTGCTTTCAGAGTTAGTTAAATATTGTCTTAATATATATCGAGCATCAAGATGTTCTATTAGGTTAGTTGATGCTGGTAACAAGCTGGAGAAAAGTGTTTTCCTGCCATTTTAAGTAACATGTATATGACTTGGTTTCTTAGGTTCAGGTTTTTTGCTTCTAAGATGTTCAGAGATGTTGCATTAAGCATTGGGAGAGTCAGGTCCAAATGTCAATTTCAAAAATGCAAAATGTGTATAAGGCATATGGAAATGTAAGTGTTAAGGACACAGATTTTGAAGGGAAGTAATGGCTACAAAAATAAGATTTTTTTTACAGCTATTCATTAAAGGAGAATACTAACTCTTAAGTCTGGTGTAGTTTTAAAGAGAATATCAAATATTTCTTCAGTCTTGTGAGTGCTTCCTCTGTGAATTCTTCTTCATGGGTTTCTCTCTGAACTGCCATATGTTGATTAATTTTACCGCAGGTGGAAAAGGCATGGGAGGCTGGGAAGGAGGGATTTGTGTGCCAGGAGTATTCAGATGGCCAGGAGTGTTACCTGCAGGCACAGTTATCGATGAACCTACAAGTCTGATGGATATTTATCCCACGGTTGTTCATCTGGCTGGAGGAATATTGCCACAGGACAGGTGGGGAGATGTTTTCAACAAAAGAAATTGATAGGAGACCTAACTACTATATAATTACAGTGTTGTTTTTTTAATCGTCCTTGGAGATCCCACAAATATTCCCTTAGTCTCAAGTCTAGTGTAAGATTTTAAACTAGAGAACAAATCGCCCCAGATATGCCCACAGGTATGCAAGTCGCCCAAGGAGTTGCTCCTGCAAAAGACCAGGTACTTCTTTCAAAAACAGGCTCGGCATCTCTCAGGGAAGAATTGGTAGCTGAGGTACTTCTGGTAGTGAGTGACCTCAGTTATGGGCGCTTAGATTCCACTTTACATTCCTTTTAAAATGATTAAACCCATTCTTGTCCAGCAGATTTCTAAAGCTCCTTTGAAATGTGCTATATGTAAACAAGTATGAAATCAGTATTGATTTTGTGAATAACGGATATTTTTCCAGAAGACCAAACTCTAAATGGTGTTTAAATATTGCTAAATGGAATGAGTTGACCCAGCTATTTTAAAACTAACTAACTAAACTAATTAAAATATAGGTATTTAAAATACTGGCCTGACAATCTTCTAGCTGCTCTAAATCTATGAACAAATTATCGTGTGTGCTGTCTCTAGCACTAGTGCACATAATGCAAAATCAGTAATAAGTATACTTATATATCTGTCAGGTTTGTCCCCACCTAAGTACATTTCTCCCATTACATTAGGGTGATTGATGGACGAAACTTGATGCCTTTACTGCAAGGAAGAACTCAAAGATCAGAGCATGAGTTCCTGTTTCATTATTGTGGGTCCTACCTGCATGCAGTACGGTGGCACCAAAAGGACAGTAAGTGTAAATGTTTGTTCCATATTAATTGCAGAATATGCGGTTTCTCCTCATGTTGGCTGCCTTGCAAATTGACAGGTTTATTATATGATAGGTGTTTATCTATACTGATATCTGAGATTCTTGAAATTGTTACTCATGATATACCAGTACTACTAGCTATCTGGAGGTGTCTTACAGCAAAGAGAGATTTGTAATAAAGGAAATGTATTATAGGAAGTGGGGTGGGAATAGAGGCTGTCTACTGCTGCACTGGAGGATGGATGTTGTCGTCTTCATATTTCTAGTATTTTCCATCATCAAAGTTAGTACTCAGTGCAGAGGATCTGATTTGTGGTGGTGGGAGAGCCAGGGTGTATGAGAAGAGGTATCTGTAGTAAATAGTCATGCCCCTTGAAGACACTTTAACTTGAAGAAACTTTCCATTTTCCTCCATTGTCTAATAGTCATGCCATAAGATTTCATTCCTGCCAGTTGGAGCCATCTGGAAGGCTCATTATGTGACCCCAGTCTTTCATCCACCTGAGGCTGGGGCTTGCTATGGAAAAGGAATTTGCCCATGTTTTGGGGAAGGCGTGACCCATCATGAGCCTCCGTTGCTGTTTGACCTCTTGCGAGACCCTTGTGAAGCCAAACCTCTGTCAGCTGACACGGAGCCCCTCTTTGACACTGTGATAGAGTGGATTGGCAGAGCCATTGAAGAGCACCGCAGGACACTGACTCCAGTACCAGAGCAGCTCTCCTTGTACAACGTTGTCTGGAAGCCCTGGCTGCAGCCCTGCTGTGGGACATTCCCTTTCTGTTGGTGTGATAAGGAAGGTGACAGCACACAAAATTTGTGAGATGAGTTTCTGGTAACATGTCCTGAGGCACTGAGTCCTCTGCTGAATAAGCTTTCAGAAAATTATCAGGTCTTTCCACTGTCTGGTAAGCAAAGTGGATGAAAATAAAGAAAAGTAATGTTGAGTAGAGATTTTCCCCTTCATTCTTCACCAGTAGCCAGAAGTCTAAGGAAATCTTGTCTTTTGTGGTAAAGGACTTGAATGGATGGATACTGTGTTTTTTTTTTTTTTTTTTTGTAGTTGTTGTTTTGTTTTGTGTGTGTGTGTGCTTTTGTTTTCAGATTTACATGTAAGAGACAACTGTAGAGGTACAGGCCTAAACTCTGTCAACTTTATGGCTGCTCAAAGACCATTGGAGAACTCTGCAGAGAGCCTAGTGTATGCCTGCTGAGCCAGCATACAGTAAGAAATATTGGACTTACATAGAACACTACATGTTTGCAGTTGTGCCCTGTGGTCTATAAATCATACTTATCCAACATAGTAGTTTGAGTCATTATTGCTTCCTGTATTTTTCTGTTATCTTTCCAATAATATTGTTGAGACATTGAACAATTGTGAGTTTGTGAAGGATACTCCTCAAGCTGTAAATAACTTTCTGAGTAGAAGAATAGAATGGATCTTGAATAGAACTAGAACTTTGAATAGCATTTTCTGAAGCTGTAAATAACTTTTTGAATAGATCTGCGGCTTTAGTTGAGTGACAATAACACATATCACAGATAGTAGAAAGTACCAAACACTGAAGTCCAGTATAACTCTGCAATACTGACAAAAGAGAGAGAAGCGTTTTGCTCTACAGAACGAGGTCTTGGTGCATACTAACTTGGCAAACAGTAGTTTTATTGAATAAAAGATGCCAATTAAAATGTTTTGGATAAATAGCTTGCACTGTTTCAAAGTCAGCAAAACACAGTTCATTTGAGTTACATTGGAATTAGTGCTCATAAATATTTGGCAGCAGTACACTTATGTTTAAAAACTGTAACTTGTAAAAATGGATCATGCCAATACTAGTTAAAACAAAAAAACAAAACAAGCAAACAAAAAGCACGCTAGTGATGTGATCCTAGCCAGACTTTCTAAGGAGGCATGTGAATTTTTTGCACTGAAGATTGCACTGAAACTGCAGAGATTTTAGTGCTTTAAACCATATCTTTGACTGTTCTCTGCAGTATGTAGATGATATAAGAGTTTATCATAAGCATGCTGCTAAAACTCTGTATAGAAATTGGGCTTTGAAATGAGTAAATGGAAAGTGAAAGTTTGTAGGTTGTTTTTTTTTCTCTCCTATGACCGTCCCTGCAAGCATTTTACTTGTTCAGACAGTTCAGTCGCTTAACAGTTTTCTTATAATTTCAGTGTTTTTTCATAAGCATTACATAGAAAAAAAAATACAAATTTCTGTTTGCGTCATTTCAATATTGAGCTTCTTCAGTACAACAAGTTCACTCTGAAAACTTGTCAGAGTTATAAGGGAATATATGAATGTCAGTGTCTCCTTGTAGTACTGAGATGTCAGAAATAGAGAGGCAGTATAAAGCACACAAAAACTCAAATGTTTTTGCTGGCAGAGAATTCACCAGTACTAGTGAGTAGTGAGGAAACAACAAATTCCTGTGCTTTGGTGCAGTTTAAAAACAGCTGAAAAGGAGGAAATACGGCAGAGCTTGGAACGCAAAGAAGCATAATCCCCTTTCTGCTTCATTGTTACAAACTTTTTTTTTTTTTTTTTTCTTCTCCTAATAAAATATCTTGGTTTAAAAATCAGTTCTGTTGGAGACAATAAGCTATTATAGGTGTTACCTTTGCTTTGGGTCACTAACATAGTGGTGAGTAATAAGATGTAAGGTCTGTACGAGCAGCCTCCGCTTCCAGACATAGTTTCATTACTAGGGGAAAAAAACAAAGTGTTTTTTATTATTTTTTCCTTGTTGTTTTACAGACATGCCAGCAGCAGCATGGGCACATCTTCAGTAGTGATCACACAGTCAGAACAATGGAAACAGTCTAGAAAACTGAAAGAAAAATTTAGTCATAATTTGGACCAAAGACAGATGTAATTTAATACTTACATTACTGGCAACTTTTAAAGACACACCTTTCCCAAAGTGTGACGTAATTTTCAAGAGAGACAATTTTCAAGAGCAATCTTTGCACCAGAAAGATCACAAGCTGTTAAGTAATTGTACCAAATAAGTATTACAGTCAAACTGGTCTTAGTAAAAGTAGCCAAATTTGACACCTTGGGTCTTAAAAGGTAACCAAACATAGTCATGTGTGCAAGGAGGTCAAACAAACAAAAACCTGCCTCCAGCCGTGGTTATCCCTGCCAATCAATGTGTTATACGAACCTGCCAGGTGAAGCTGCTTCATCCTTCTGCCTCATTGACTTCTGACTTCTCTCGAGTGCAGAGTTAAATTCAGCACTCGCAGATTTCAAGAGACTGGGAGGATTGAAATGTCAACAAGTGAACAGATGAGAGTTTCTCTGATTGCTCAAGACCTTTAGAAGGGTAAAATGCATTACAGCAGAGCTAACTTCGCAAAGTGTATGTGTTAAAGGAGGAATACTAAACACTCAGTTGCGGGAGAAGACAGTGCAATTAATATCTTCAGGTGGGTTCAATATCACAGGAGGTTTTAGCTTTCCTGAAAATGCAATGAAGAATAAAAGACGACATGAAAGAAGAAAAGGGGGAGGACAAGCTAATCCCGTTATCCTTCCTGGAAGGCAAATAAGCAGGGTGGGAGGAAACAAAACCACAGGCTCTGAGTTCAGTTTTGCAATTATTTGTGGCATCTCTTTGGAGGCATTAAGATAGAGCAGTGCTAGACTTTACAGAAATCTGTACAGAATTAACTGGGAGTCTAGAAAAGGCAGTGGCCATGTTCTGCCAGTGTTTCAAGAATAAAGACTTTGTACTCTGCCTGGAATTCATGTGAAACCTCAGCGGCGGTCCCGCTCCTCGCTGCTCCTGGCAGGCATCCCAGCAGTTCCTATGTCCAAGGCTGGGGGAAGGGAGATTAAGAGCAAAAGCAGTAAATCCAGCCCCGCTTCCTCCCACGCATATCTTAGAGGATCAGGACTGCTCAGCAAACCAAGGAGCAAGAAGAATTTGAGAGCAAGAAGAATAATTTGTTTTCCACATTGTTGAAAGGGGCTGACCTTTTTTATTAGACTTGATGTCCATTTATTGTGGCTTCCTGGTTTACAGAGGAAACTGCTGTTTGCCATTTTTCTTGGATTTGTATAAGTTACTGTGCTGATTTCTAGAGGACAGTATTTTTTTAGATTTATGCATTACATTGTTTTTTTTTGCTTTGTTTTGTTTGTTTAACAACTAAGGAAACTTCACAAGCCCTAGGCCCCAGTATGGTGTTCATCACACTCCCACTGATGTCAGTGAGAGCTCTGCTTGTAGAAGGAATCAGCCCCTAACAGAAAAAGGTGAATATGTATATTTAAATTGATTTTTAACAAGTTTGGTATTTCTTCTAATCCTTCAGTAAGGGTAGTGTTTGTAAGACAGCTTGTATTAAGTTGGGGAACACTAATTTTATTCTTGCCACAGCCAATAGTAATAAGATCCAAATGTCTTTTAATATTACCACTGCAGCTCCTCAGTTTGCAGTTCTCAGCTTTCTTTAGAAGCTCTACAGAATCTCTGTCTAAACACCAATGCAACTGCGGTCACCAGCTGGCTGTGCCACGTGAACCTGTGGGGACATAAGTGGAAGGCAAGAGCTCTTGTACCAGCTTGGAAAGCTCATCGACACCCACAGGAGATGAAGAGAAGGAAGTGCGGCAAAGTAAGGATTACTCATGGACTGGATATTTCATATTGTGATCTCATTTCACGGAGAAGAAACAAAGATCTTGAATTTACATCAGTGTACAGCATGAAGATGAGGTATGCCAGTCCCAGTGCAACCAATTTATCCCTGGCATCTGCATGTCTATTTGAATGGTTCCAGTGCAACATCTTCTGCAGATCTCTTGGTCTGCATCTATTCACAAGCAAAAAGTATACATACCTCAAGCCATTCTTTGACCAAAGCGACTCAGCATAGGAAACTGCTTCCACTCATAAAATGTGCCTTGCCAGGCAAAAATAAATATTGAGAAACCTAAAAGCTATTTCTAGGCTTTTAAAGTCCAGGTTGAGTTCACAGAGGTGGCAGGTAGAAAAACCTGCTTGTAAACTTATAAATGTCATTAAGCTTAGAAGTTCTTTATCAGAATGATATTTATGTTTCTGGACAGTTTTTAGTAACATTCAGATAGAAACACCCCCCTGAATATACTAGATAGCATCCAAACCTAAGTGTTACGGTCCCTTCCCTAAGAATTAAAATCTAGGTATTGGTTTCCAGGTGGACTTTTCTTTGATGTATGCTTTGTAGTTTCTAAGCTCACAGTAATGATTAGCTTCTTTTCCTGGATCTTAAAGATAGTTTGATATTACATAGAGAGTGAGGTATTAGTTTTACTTATCACTTCCTCCTGTTTGCCACCTAATGGAAGCCTTCCTTTCAGTGAAGTTCTGTGCTTGTATTTAGTAACTGGCATCTTTAAAACTTGTTTCAAGCTTTGGGCTTTTAGCCTTCTTGCCAAACACCAATCCCCCTGAAGTCAGTGGCAGATAAGAGCAGGCTGCGACTTGTAAAACTGCATGTTGTTGTATCTGACCTGATGTGTCCTCAGAAGCACTCTCCTACCTTGCAGTGTCAGATCAGGAGGGCTCTGCACACGTGTTCAGGAATTCAGAGAGTACATGATCAAGCCCTAGTAGTTCAGTCCCCCTCTGTCACAGTCAGCCACAGGCAGTGGCAATGTGATTGGGGTAATGAAAGTAGTTAATGACTAACTTCGCAGACAAGATCACAAGAGCTGCTGGGCTCTGTTTTTTTTTTTTTTTTCTGTTTTTTTTTTTTTTTTTTTTTTTTTTTTTTTTTCCTTTGTTTTAACCAGAATTATATAACAAATTGTGTACCTGTTGCACACAAGGGGAAGCCGTGATGTTTACCAGGGAACACAGTGGTAAGAAAAGGTATCGCTAAGGGTCTTTCCTATATTTTTAAGCGTTGCACATAAGAAAATGTAATATCTGATTAAAAAAATAAAAAAAATTAAAAAAAATAAAAAAAACTTTGGTAATCTAAGAGCAGAAAATATAGATTTAGAACTGTAGGTCTTTCAAGGCCTTTCAGCCTATTCTTACAGGATACGGAAGTTTAGTGGCATATGTAGTATATGGTGTATTACATTTAATATATGTCTGATGAGATCAGTGCAAATCTCAAGAAGGAAAAGTACATACAAGATTCCTGTACAAATGGGAAAAAATAATACTGGTTTCAGAGAAATCAAGTTTTGTAAATACTCAGGAGCTCCATCTGCTGCCAGTATTTGGTAGCTCTTTGCATCTAAAAAGTCTTCATAATACTTAACAGATAATAATTTAAACTACATTCTAAAGCTTGCCAGCAGGTTTCTAATATTGACCATTTCACTTTTAACTTCAGGAGCTGCCTAAGCATTTGGCTCATTTTATGTTTGTTTCCAAGAACTTGTGTATCAAATCCTTCAAAACCCAATTTTTTACTGATACTGGCTGATGATCTTGGTGTTGGAGATGTGGGTTGTTATGGCAATGATACAATAAGGTAAGAGTGCATTCTACAAATTAAATTACCTCCCCCCTCACTGGTGAATTTTAGTAGGGGAAAAAAAAAAAAAAAAAAAAAAAACACGCCACTGATGGCATTACTAGAAAACTCCTTATTAATGGATTAGTTTATTTAGATACACTTATTTTCAAAGACATGTATAAAATAAATGTTCTACAGTAATTTAAATTATTGGAGTAATAATTATACGAGCATGCTTGAGTGACTTTCTTGGACTTCCAATTTTCAGCGTGTATCATCAGAATATTGTAAATGTGCACGTGTCCTATATTTTTTAGGCATATGTATAATTTGTAAGTTTCCACAACTCATGGGTTGAAATGCTAAGGACCACGATTAGGACATAATACCAGCTAACAATTCCAATAGGCTTGTTACAGAATGACAGCTCAGCCTATGATGTGATCTATTTCTCCCTATTGCACTTTTCAGTCTTGATGTAGCCTGGCTGACTGGTAGAATGATTGTGTATATATATATATCCCTTGCCTATTCTGACCTATTTTAGTCTCACAAATTGTGTGTCCTGTTCCTATTAGTAGAATCTTTTTCACTATGCTTCATGAGCTTTTGATACAGGATAGACTAGAAATACCTTTATACAAATATATATATATATAACACATATCTATAGAAAATTCCTTTTCAAAGTAGTCAAGATATCTCAAAAATATGTAACACAATTTTCCTAGTTGAGTTGTAGGTAAAAAGAGGAATTTGTAAATTTGGTGATGGTGTTCTTGAGAAAACTAGAAGGACCAGGACACTGAGAAGTTCTGTATAATACATTTTTAATCAGAGATGTGATTTTTCTCTTTAGGACCCCTAACATTGATGGCCTGGCAAAGGAAGGAGTGAGACTTAGTCAGCACATTGCTGCAGCTTCTGTCTGTACTCCAAGCAGAGCAGCCTTCCTGACTGGCAGATACCCCATCAGATCAGGTTGGGCCTCTCTCTAGTGGTTGACTGCAGTTTGTCTAGCCACTATTGCTATTAAAAATCCCCTTAAATAAACCCGTTATAATCCTTTAATAAAGGCTAGTTAATCTAAGGATTTGGAGCATCAGTGAGATGGGCAGAAATCAAGATGACTAGATTCACTGATCGAGTTGTATGGGAAAAGCCCCACATAAAGCACATTTAATGCAGTTAAATGACCACACAGAAACAGATAAAAATCAAAACAGCACAAAGCACTCAAAGGCAGAAACATTAAGAAAAAAAAAAAAAAAAGTGTGTAAATACCGTATGTTCGGTGGTATTAAAATTATGTTAAACAAACCATAATATTTTGAGTATCCTGACAAACATTTTCATAATGAAATCTGTTAAACAGTGGGATAGTTCTCAACAATAATGTTTTAAAACAAATATTTTAAAAACAAGACAAAACTTGAGCCATGTTATCTCCCAGTAATCATGAGTGTAGATCTTCTGATCTGATTCTGACTTGCTAAAGAAGGTGGCTTTGTGGAGAAATGAAATCATGAGCTGTACATTTCAGAATTGTGTACCCATGACTCTGTAAATCTTTTGTTTTACACAAACTTTCCCCCTTTTTGTCTCTGTTTTTCTTTTCTTTTCTTTTCTTTTCTTTTCTTTTCTTTTCTTTTCTT
>CM021765.1:133507714-133636635 GCA_011076525.1 Nettapus auritus
TTTCTTTTCTTTTCTTTTCTTTTCTTTTCTTTTCTTTTCTTTTCTTTCCTTCCTTCTGTCTTTCTTTCTTTCTTTCTTTCTTTCTTTCTTTCTTTCTTTCTTTCAACATCATATTGTGATATAACTTTGGTTTTAAGAGGTTGCCTCATGTCCAAACATAGACATCGTGGTGCCATTTTAGGCACTCCAGCATAGCTGAAGTATCTGCACTGGACTAGCATTTACAGCATGGGACTTGGAGGGGATATCCTTCTGGGGGTCAATCAGAATACCCTACAGCATACTGAATGTACAATAAAAAGGTACAAGACTTAGGCAGCTGAATCTTATTCATTAGTAAGAACAATCTGAAAAGACTGAAAATCTTAAGGATGGCTTGTTTTAGTTTAAAGACTTGTTTTTCTCCAGGCATGGCATCCAATACGCAATACCGTGTTCTGTTTTGGAACGGGTGTTCTGGGGGGCTCCCACCAAATGAAACTACTTTTGCCAGAATACTGCACCAACAAGGTTATTCTACAGCACTTGTAGGTATGAGATGTAGAAACTTGCTGCTTTTCCATTGGTGTTATTCAAATGAGGCTGTTTCAGTAAATATTTTTCTTTTCCAAAATGTCCAAGATCAGTTAAACTAGAGTTTTTGGAGGCATAACTTTAAAAATCAGCAGGGTTTTTAGAATCCCACTCACAACTGAGTTGTTGACTACTGTGTCAACACAGTATATATAATAAATCCAAAATAAGGATGTTTGGCATACTCAGATATACACAGCAAATAAAATAAAATAAAATAAAATAAAATAATTTAAAAAAATAAATAAAAATCTTGTTTGCCCACACAGATTGCTTTAGAAGACCCAACAGAGATAGTCAGTGATCTTTTTGAGCAGGAAAATGTCTGTCAGTTGGCATCCAGACACTACAGTGTTTTAATTATATCTGACGGATAGATTTTATATAACTTATGCATCCGGCTTATCATACAGACTCTAAAAATACCTTAATTTTCTGCAAAAATCAACTGCAAAGTGAGACCAAAAAAAAAAAGCTGAAAGAGTCCCATTGCCTCCAGTGTTTTTTGGATCAGAATCTATGTTCAAGAAATGAAATCCCACCTCACATTCTTAGGCTGTTTTTGAGGTAGTCAAATGTGTCATGTGCTTAATTGTAATGACTATGATTTTCATGCATCTGCTTGGCTCCAGCACACTGAGGTGTCATGTAGTTCCTAATGAGTATTAGTGATGCGCAAGCTTCACAGGAGCCTGTGCAAAGGAGCCTAGCTCCTTGCAGTCTGTTATAACTTATGCTGTAAAACACATTCATATGTGTGAACCAGGCTCACAGAGCTGGTTCAGAGCTCTCCAAAGTTATTTCTCTGCCTAATAGGCCCAGGTCATAGGCTGTCTGTCCTTCAATGTCAGGATAATTACACTGCTCTGTAATATGACTTCATTAAGCTTCCTTATCAGTGCATGACATATTCTGATATGTCCAATTGTATTGTATAATTGGAATGGCCTATTTTTGCCACTCATTTTAGGATGAATACAGACACAGAGAGCCAACTTCTTCCTGAAATCTGTTCTTCAATGTGAAGGTCAAATAGAAATTGTGTGTAAATTAGCTCATATTTTTGCACTTAGCTGTTTATTTTGGCAAAAGGGATTCTCCCCACCACACCACCCATTAATGAATGGCTATATTATCATTTAAAAATAATAAGCACTAAATACTGCAACCATATCGGTACTTATTCAGGGAGGTGGCTGAGCTGGACTATTGCCCTGTATGGAATTGTGTTAAGATAAGTGAGGAAAAACAGATATTCTGCTCAGATGGAGTGCCAGAGTATGATTGCTCCCAGAGAGCCTGTCCTATTCCAACCTGCTCCTCCCTTGGCTATACCTTAACTGAGGAGTGCAGCCAACCTGTTAGAATTACAGGCAGACATGAAAGTAGTAATGTTGGATTTTATTTAATACCTTTATTTTATATTTGCAGGGAAGTGGCATATGGGTGTGAACTGTGAATCCTCCCATGATCACTGCCATCACCCTTTACATCATGGTTTCGATTATTTTTATGGTATGCCTTTCACCCTTTTGAATGAGTGTCAAGGCACAGATGACCCTGAACTGGCCAAGTCTTTGCAAGACACATATTGGCTGCATTCACAGATAATCTTCCTTGCAGTGCTTACACTTTTGATTGGAAAACTTACCAGCTTATTCCAGATAAAATGGAAAATAATCATATGTGTGGCCATCTGTGGTCTCCTGTATTTCCTTTCTTGGTTCTCCAGCTATGGATTCACCAAGTACTGGAACTGTATCCTGATGAGAAACCATGATATCACACAACAACCAATGAACCTAGAAAAAACTACTTCTAATATGCTGAAGGAGGCAGTTTCATTCATTGAAAGGTAACCAACAAAAATTGTATCACCTCTTTCTTAAGGATTTTCTAAATCATACAATTGCTGTGTCATACACCACTTGGTTAGGCAGCTGGCATGCTGCACAACGTGTCCCTAGTGCTGGCAAGTAACAATTTTCTGTTTTCTAGTATCCCCCTACATGTCAGCATCCAACTTCTGTCCTTCATCTTTCACATAGCTTGTCAGCAACTCAGGAAAAGGAAGAGATTACTTTCTTGCCTTAATGATTTGTTATGAAAGGGGTCCTGGCCAAGGACTAGGAATTCCTATTCATAGGAATAGAAAAATGATTTTAGCCTGAGGAATGGACAGTCATTTAAAGTTCCATATGAAGTTAATATTTTACAAGCAGGAGACTGATACTGAGTTTTGTTTTGTTTTCCCAAGGTGCCCTTCATTTACAGTACTATCAGCTAGAGTTAAACTAACTGCTAATTTCTTAGAAATATTTATGTGATAAGCCTGAGCATATCCCTGAATAAGATTATAATATTTCTCCAAGGGCTTGGAACTTTTTTGTTTGTTCCTTTTTTAAGGGAAATTAGGGTGAGAGAAAACTCTTCTGTAAAACTTTGAACATAGATGTCGTCATAGAGGATATCCTCAGGTTCATAGGATATCCTGTCTGGCCTCTAGCTGCCCATGTTAAAGGAATATGGTTCCTTGTGGGTCGCGTGTCATACCTTGCTGGTTTCACAAGGAGGTCTCAGATACTCAGTGACGCCAATATTTAGGTTTAAACAAGTGAGTCCTCTTCTCCCTGCCTCTGTGTGTGTCAGTCTTTTGGCTATGAGCTTTTGTGCTTATTTATCTAACGTTCTACACATATTTAATTTGGAATAAGAGAAAAATCACATTACTATTTTGGTCTTCATACAGAACCAAAATCTTTGAGGGGTGTTTTAATCCCCTCTGTCTCCTAAAGCCTCAAAAATGCAAAGTTGTCAAAATCCAAAATTTTTGCTCTAGACCCTAATCATAGTTTTAGTCACTACCATATTACTGTTATATATCACTTACATATTACTGTTATATTTTGTTCTGAGTGATAGTTTGCAAAGAAATGACTACTGTTGTTTTCTTTTATTTCAGAAACAAGCATAGACCGTTTCTTCTCTTTTTTTCCCTTTTACATGTTCACACTCCTCTGATCACCGCGGAGAAGTTTCTGGGAAGAAGCAGACATGGCCTATATGGAGATAATGTAGAGGAGATGGACTGGGTAGTGGGTAAGTGGTGGCTTGAAGGAAATCCTTCATTTATTTGAATATGGAAAAGAAACACCCCGTTGAAGGGGTGGTCGCAGAACTCCCTATTTATATATGACAAAAAACTTGCCTTGGATATATAATTAGCTCCAAAGGTTGCCATTTCATTTACCACACCTTTCTTCTTCTTAGGTTGAAAGTGCAGGTTTTTCTTCTGATGATTTTTTTCTTCCTACTTTTTAATTGACACGCTTCTGTGTTGTATTGTTAAATGAAGTCAGATAATCAGATTATTAATCAATATGTATGATATTACTCCAGCTGTCTAGTCTCAAAAGACATAACTGGTGATGCTGATGAGGCATTATACACTGGTTGTTTTGTGTACTTGTTCCCTTTATCAAGAAATAATCCTTACAGCAGAAGTCTGAACTCCTTCCTAGCCAAAAGGCCAAGTTAAAAAGTTATGATGTTTCATTTAATAAGTTAATTAAATTTAAAAATGTAATTTGCACTCACAGCTCAGATTTATACCTAAGCCTTAATTAGTAGTTCCTTTTCACTTCAATGGGATGGAGAACAATAGCTCTTTTTACATTTATTGAAAAGTGAAGGCCCTACTGACAAAGTATTCACCATTCACCTCTAGTTGCTGCACTCCAGACCAGATTCCCTGAGCCTTTTCTACCTCCAATAAGCATGTTTAAAAAAATCTGCTTTGAAAGGAGCACGATTGCTTGTGATTGGCAGGCTGAGCACCTCTGCAAGATCTGATCACACCAGAGGACTCTGGCACGCTCCTCTTCTAATGTTTGGCACCAACTAAATTCAGACACAAGCTACTCAAGCAGAGCAGAATAGCAGAAGTACAAAGGTGTTAGGAACATGTGTTGCATAGGCCAAACAGGATGCAGCTAGTGAGGACGAAAGTTTCCTAAGCTAAGAGATTTGGGTTGTAATTCAGAACCGAGAGGCCTAGCTTCAATCTAAATTCCTTTTTGGAGGTGTTAGTTTTCAGGTAAGTTCAATGACTATCTTGACCAAGGGGACACAGGAAGCCTGTAAAGCAGAACAGATTGAGCTCATGACCCCATCACTGGCCCTTGTTTTTTCCTTGTATGTCAGCTGTTGTTGCTTCTGTAGCTATGGAAGCTGTTTGTGGTGATCATATTTTGATGCAGTGGGTGATTGGGAAAAGCAATCAAAGATAAATTATATTCTGTATAAATGTTTTATCCTGTCAATACTGAAAACATTCCTTATGAAGTTAGATCTGAATTGCACTCTGAGGAGTTTTTGCCACTGACTTCCAGAGAAGATTTTGGCTGATTGTGTGAACCCTCATTTCAGAGTCTTTGTTTAGTTCATGGTGAGACAAAAGCATTTTTCTGCGATGAGGAAGCACTATTGTTTAAGCTTTTCAGGATGCTTGAGGCTACACAGTGGAGAGAGTCCTTGACTCTGAGAATTTACAGCATAGAACTGACAGAATATTTTGAGAGGCCTGAATACAAGGAGCATTCATTTAACTTATTTTCCATTTGGTTTTATGTTTTATTTTCCAGAAACGGAATTTATTTTCCATAGACAGAATTTGGACACATTCAGCAGCTTTCTGTTGGGCTCTTATCGCTCCCATGATTTAGGATTACTCTGCATTGCTTGTGGTAGCTCATTACAGTGCTCATTGAGGTCAATGGAATGTGTGTCTTCTCAAAATTTAAAAAATCTGACTGCATCTCAGGAAATAATTATGATGTTTTTCTTTGTTTATAGGTAGGCTTCTTGATGTTATTGACAAGGAAGGCTTGAAGAATACCACATTCATTTATTTTGCATCTGATCATGGGGGATCTGTAGAGGCTCACAGAGGAAATGCCCGCTTGGGTGGATGGAATGGGATCTATAAAGGTAAAATCCTGGCAGCATGTGCATGCATAAAACTAACTATTAAAAATAAAATGATAGAATAAAGTATGTCCAGCTATTTTTACAAAGGTATTTACAAAGAAACGTGCCGGAATTAAAATCTTAGTTTGTAGGTTGGAGCGACTTCAGGGCATCAGCTAGTCATCCTTCAGTCCCTAGACAAGATGTTTTCACCAAAGCTGCTCCTGACAGCTACGTTGTCTTATCTGTTCTTGAAGACCTTCAGTGATTCCCCAAGTACTCGTTTGCATTGTCAATGCTACTAGATTTTTTTGTTGTTCGTTTCCTGGTATCTACCTTTCCTTGCTGAAGATTATGCAGAAGTTCTTTCCTTATTCACCAATCTAAATTATTTTATTTGACATGATTTCATCTTGGCAGAACTGTTACTGATATGCTAATTTCCTTCTACATGTTTAAGTTATATGATTATTGTTTGCAATATTTACTCAAGCAGCCTACTACTGTTTGTTTTGTTTTCCAAGATAGACATCACAGCTTGCCTTTTTCCAGTCTGATACCTCACCAAATCTCCACAACTCAAACAAAGCAAATCTTCATCAACTAATGCTATGAATGTTCCAAACATTCACCAGGTTTAGACTGTGTGAAAACATCTGCCCTTTGTCAAGGCTCTGATGTTGCCTAATGGATGATAGGGTAAATTATGTTTGTTACTTTGTAACAAGATAGGTTTGTGTATTAAAGACTCATACAGAAGCATCATTAAAATCATTCAATATTTCAGTTTTCTTTTCTGATTTGTTTGTTTGCCAATTAATAGCAACTAGTACTTTCTCTTTTTTTTTTTTTTTTTTTTTTTTTTTTTTTTGCCATGATACTTCTCATTTCTCTTTCTCATTACTAGTTAACTTTCATTGCATGTTCTGTCCTTTCTGATTTTGTCATTAAGAGTACATAAAATAAACCCATCCTTAGTAGCCTGACCAAGATTCTTCCTCTTATATTACTCCTTCTTGGACTTGGAATCCACAAAAAAAAGCAAATGAATTGTCTAAATAATTATACTTCCTAATTTTCCACTGAAATATGAAAACCTAAACTTGTGCCCTTTAATATTGGTTCTTTAAAGACTCACCAATTCTTCTTGATATATTTCCCCACAGTTTCTCTGAGGAGTCCTCCTTTATCAGTCCTGTAGCTTTATTAAAATCTGTCATTCTGGAGTTCTTTGTTTGTTTGTTTGTTTGTTTTTGTTGTTGCCTTACTCCTTTAGGTCTTAAATTTTTCATTGTCATTCTCACCCAAACCACCTTCCATGTGGTTATTCTCCACTTATTCTTGCTTCAGTACTAAATCATAGAATCATACAATCAATCACAGAATGGTTTGTGTTGGAACAGACCTTAAATGTCATCTTCTTCCAACCCCTCTGCCATGGGCAGGGACACCTCCCACTAGATCAGGTTGCTTAAAGCCTCATCCAGCCTGGCCTTGAACACTTCCAGGGATGCGGCATCCACAGCTTCTCTGGATAACCTGGTCCAGTGCCTCACCACCCTCTGAGTGAAGAATTTCTTCATAATATCTAATCAAAATCTACCCTCTTTTAGTTTAAAACCATCACTCCTTGTCCTATCACTACACTCCCTGATAAAAGAGTCATTCCTCAGCTTTCTTGTATGTCACATTTCAGTATTGCAAAGTTGTTCCCAGGGTCTCCCTGGCGCCTTCCCTTCTCCAGGCTGAACAGCCCCAACTCCCTCAGTCTGTCTTTGTACAAGAGGTGCTCCAGCCCTTTGATCATCTTTGGGGCCCTCCTCTGGACTTGTAATATGTCCATGTCATTCTTCTGCTGGAGGCCCCAGAGGTGAATGCAGGACTCCAGGTGGGATCTGATGAGAGCACAGTAGAGGAGAAGAATCACCTCCCTCACCCTGCTGGCCACTCTTCTTTTGCTACAGCCCAGGATACGTTTGGATTTCTGGGCCACAGGCACACATTGCCGGCTCATGTCAAGCTTCTCATCAACCAACACCCTCAGGTCCTTCTCCTGAATGCATAAATACTCCCTTCTACTTACTTTTTCCATCCCTTTTGTCATTTTGTAGAAAATAAACTTTTTTCCTCATTGAAAAGCAAAGAAGAAAACAGTTTCTAAAGCTGGTTAGTATTTTTGTTTTTCCTCCATTTCCCTTAGATGAGCTCTGTTTTCCTTTCTCTATGCGTCACCATGAAGTCAGCAGTGCTAGTTTGCATCAAAGTGTATGTCAGTGCAGCAGAGGCTAGAGACCAAACCCATAATGCTCTTATGACAACAGATCTGATGAGATTCCTTAATTTGGACTGAAATCCTCTGAAATTCCTCTAGCTGTCTAAACCCGTGAGATAACTCTCCAGATTTCCAAGACCTGAAAAGCCACTCTGATATCCTGAGCAGCTTGGCACTTACTGTATAATGAAGCCTGAAAACTGTTCCCATTGCTTATTTCCCTACAAAAGAAGATTCAGGTGCTTTGATCTTGCTCAGCATCAAAATGCACATTCTCTAGCAGTAAGTTCTTTGATGAGCCACACAATAAATTTTTGATAGAGATTAGATCACATCCAGTAATAGTTCTAACTGCAAAATTAGCCAAAAAAAAAAAAAAAAAAAAAAAAAAAAAAAGCCAATGGGCTAACTTCTTGAGTCTAACCTAGGCTATTCATTTCTGCTAGCCTAACATAAGTACATGAATGACAAGAGATGAAAGGTGAAAGTGATTTCAATTAGAGGACAATGATGAACACATGCCTGCTTAGAGATGAGACAAGAGGAGATAGAATATTAGTTTAGAAATTGGCAACAGAAAGGGGTTATTCACATTTTTCTCTGCATACAACAGAAGACGGGACATCCCACTGAAACTAAGCAACAATTAGTTTAATTCATAAATATCTATAGAACTCACTGCTGTAAGGTGTTATTACTGCTAAGAGGATATTAAAAACAAGAAGAGCCACGCATATGGGTAATAAGAACAGGTGTTAGTAAACAACAAGGTGTGAGAAACCATTATCCTACAAAGCACAAAGTTATTGCACAAATAGGTGGCCTTGCCCTTTTTATTATCCACCATACCACTTTGTCAGCCTCTTAAACCAAGCTCTGGGAACCTTGCCTCTCAGCTCTAACTGTGAGCACACCTTGTCCATATTAAAAGCCAGAGTTTAGTTTAAACTACCAGCCACGTTTGCTGGTTTATTAACTGAACTAATATACTAGCTT
This sequence comes from Nettapus auritus, assembly GCA_011076525.1. Classification (NCBI taxonomy): domain Eukaryota; kingdom Metazoa; phylum Chordata; class Aves; order Anseriformes; family Anatidae; genus Nettapus; species Nettapus auritus. Next base: position 133,516,524 of record CM021765.1, read on the forward strand.
CAAGTTTTGCTTTACAATTTTTCTACAAGTTTTTTCTGCAATGTCTGCATCCTAGATAGGATGAACAACAAAGCAAATGTCATGTAGGTACCTGAGCTTCACCCTTGCATTCTTTTTTATTTTCTGAATGGGCCATCAACTTGGCTAATGGATTTCTGGCTTTAATGGAGTTAAATGGATTTTCTGGCTTAATTAATATCCCCACCCTTGACATTAACAATAGACATTTGCAATTAATTAATCATTCTCACTTTGAAATAGCATTCAAAAAAATATTTTGACTTGTAAGATAACCAATGCATGGAAGAAAAAATAAAGAAGATTAAGAAGATTAGAGGAATGCAGAAAAAAAAAAAAATAATAAGAAAGACTTTTTGAATTTTTTTTCACATCAATAGAAATGTAGGTGGGAAGTCTTCCTTACTGCAGAACATTTAGAGTGCTCCCCCACTTACCACAAGGGTTCTGCACTTGGGTCCACCTCAGACCATTCCTGGGATTGTAAATTCTTGGAGGGCAATCAAACATTATCATAGTTCCTCTTGCTCCTCTCCAGGATTGGAGAAATCATTTTGTAATGTTCCACTACCTCTGGTTTAGGACTGTCTGACAACCAGGCTTGCCCTGCACTAATCCCCCTTTCTTGGGCACCATGTGAGGCTGCAACCTCTCTTTCACTGACAGAGCCAGATACTGCTTTTTACTAATAATGGATGTGCATGTTTTTAGGGAGTGTGGAGATTATTCTCAAACATTACATTCAATTAAAAATACGGGTTAGAATATCTTCTCAGGCATCCGAGGGTGAAATTGTTTCTCTTATGGCCAAAACGCTGCTTTGTATTGGGTTTCTATATATACCACACAAAGAAGCGTAAAATAAACTGAGTAATAAGTAATCAGCTTTTCTTGAAGAATGCAGCTTGCATTGTAGCCATTTTGCTGCCCTCCATGTTTTCATTAAAAGTGTTTGAATATTTTGAAAGTTTTAAACCGTTTAATTGTACATGCATAATAAATGTCTAGTATATCTCATTCTTATATTTTTCTGGTATTTTTTTCTCCTTTAACAGGTGGAAAAGGAATGGGTGGTTGGGAAGGAGGGATCCGTGTTCCAGGAATAGTTAGATGGCCTGGAGCATTGCCTGCAGACATAGTTATCAGTGAACCAACAAGCCTTATGGACATTTTCCCAACAGTGGTTCACCTGGCTGGAGGGGTAGTGCCTCAAGACAGGTACAAAAGTGGCTTCATAAACCATGCTTGCTCTCCTTTCTTGATTTAGATCAAAGCTGACTATATGTCACACATCCTAACGCCCGCGGGTTAAATTCTATTAGTTGCTAAACCAGATAGTCCTCTACCAACCTTCTGCTTAGTTTTCCGCGTCTTACCTGATTATAGGGGAAAGGCAAAGGAAAACAACATGTGTCATCAAGGATCAGCTGGCTAACTCAGTTTTATAACACTGAAACAGAACCTGGCCGACGGGGGTCACTGGGATGACTTAAAAACAAACAAAAAACTTTTATAAGAAAAATCATATATTCATAAAGCTGTTTGGTCCTGTTAAAAATACCTAAGAGAGGCCCTTTCCCAGACTAGGATGCCTGGTTCTTTGTGAGTAAGGAATATGGAGCAAACAGGCTGTATTTGGGTGCCATTAATAGAGAAGTAAGTTCCTCGGAAGTAAACAACTGGTAGCATCTATGCTAGACTCCTCTAAAGAACAAGTAAAAGGCTAGGTGGCTATGACATTCTGAGCAAAAAGCAGAAAAGTTCTTGTGTTGAGTCACCAAGTCAACTGTCAGACAGTTAACTAAGTGGCACTATTTTTACACAGCCCTAAGCTCACAGAGCTATTGGTGATTTCAGTTTCAGGGAGTCAGACCAAAAGCGGTGACCATTGCCTTCTCTATGGTTATCATTTACTTACCCCCAGGAAAATTACATTAATGATAACTTATCTCCCCAGGATGTGTGAACTAGATGCAATTGCAAAAACTGCTATTAACTACTAATCACTGGCCTCCACCCTTCTAGACAATTAAAAATGTCAGGGCTCGTTAGCTAAACAGTGGCTTATTCTAGAAATAATACTTGATTATCCTAATTCTGCGTGCATGCACAATGCATACCACTCACACTCCAGCTGCAGGGTGAAACTCCTGAACAGCCTGGAGACCTCTGTCCTCTCCATCAGGGTAATCGATGGACGCACCTTGCTGCCTCTACTGCAGGGGACAGCTCGGCACTCGGAGCACGAGTTCATGTTTCACTACTGTGGTGTGGTTTTGCATGCAGCGCGGTGGCACCAGAAGGACAGTGAGTATAAACGTTTACACCCTCCTGCTGATCAGAAACAATGTGATGGCATCTAATTTCCAATACAGTAGCATGTAAAAACATGCTCTACACATTTGGAGTTGCTTTCAACTTTTTGCTTTAAACTTTTGCAAGGTGCAGAATGGCTGAGCTGTTAGCTAGCTATCCTGCCTTGCCTGAGGGAAGGGTTTTGCTTCCTGAATAGCATAGCTGTACGATTCCACGTTGTTGTTGTGTTTCTATTGCTTTTGCTGTGAAAGCACTCAGGATCGGCTTTATTTTGAAGAAGAAGGAACTGCGCACATAAGGTCTTTACCTTAAGGAGCAGGTTTTGTTTTCAGTAGCCCTACGTTATTTGTTTTGTTCTTTTTCAGCTGTGGCATTAGGCAAGCTGACTGCAGCTGTAATGTTCTCCATAGCTTTCAACAAGCACCCAATTTTTGCAGATGTCACCCTCCATTAAAGCATAAAATAGAATAGGCCGAGTCCTTACTCCTGCTCAGGGTGGCATCTGTGTGACCAAACAGAAGCAGTAATTCATCACCTGATTGGCGCATCTGGGCACATCATTAGCACATTAGATCAGTCACACCTAAAAGTGCCTACTTCTCTCCAATGACTAAATAGGGAGCTGAGACTGGCCATATCACATATAAAAATCTCCCTTATATTAATTTAGAGTTAGTTGAGATGAATTATACCTTCTGTGAGCAGATGATGTGAGAGTATTTGTAAAGTTGACAAATTAGTGGTGGTGCTATGCATCATCACTATACATTTTGTTAGCTTTTTCATTCTGCACAGCTGGAAAAATTCAGAAGCCAAACGAGTAGGCTATACCTACTCACCTTCGTTTAGGAACTTGAATGAGCCCCTTTGATTTTTGTTTCCCTGTCTATGAAGTGAGAGAAGGATTACTGAGTTCTTGTGAGACTAGTTAGGTGATAGTTACAAAATGCTACAGTATTCCACCAACATCAGCTGTTCAAATTCAGCTGTTGGTACGCTGACAAGAAGCTGGCTGTTTGAGAAGTACTTTGAGTGCTGACATTGTGGTGAGATAATGTTAGGCAGCCCTGGGGGAAATCTTTCTTATGTCAAAGTGTTAACTAAGTGATCTTTCTTGAACTTATTTAGATTTTCTTTATGATACTTTCTGATCCTATGACAGTTTCAAAAAGTATCAAGACAAGAGTCTACCTGCTGAGTAATCTCCTGAAAACCACAAAACTTATTCATATTTGCAAATATTTCTGAATATTCTCTGTTCCTCCAGAATTTCTCTATCACAGATGAGACTGTTCTGCTAGAACACACAAGGGCATCAGGATAATTACTCAGAAATTTGCAGTCCTTCTTGCTGGCATGAATAAACACATACCACGGTTGCAACACCATTATTTTGTCACACTGCCAGTTTAAACTTGAGGTCAGTGCCCTTGACATCATGCCACAGGAACATGGCTCCGAGGCAGGAAGTCACTGAGCTTGGCTTACAGGAAACATGGAGGAAAGCAACAAAGACTTAATGTGATCCTGTGTGGGAAGGGGGAGAAAAAAGTTCTGCAGCTGCCCATCTTCTGCCTTGCAGCTGAGTAATGAGACATTCACAACCCTACCAGTCTGAATCTCAGTCTAAGAACTCAACTTAGGTCCCCTGTCAGTGCTGTAACCAGCAGGCCAGCCAGGCACTGAGGTGCGAGGGGAGGAGTGCTCCTGTGGGGGTGCTCTGCAGCACCCGCGCCTCCACACGCCCCGCGCCCCTGGCCTGGCTTCCACACAGCGCTGGGGGTCAGGGGCCAGGGCGGCCATGGGCCGGCTGTGGGCCGGGCAGGAGCCGCCGGGCGGAGCGCGAGGGGAAGGTGCCGCCAGGGGGCAGCGCGGCACCGCCACAACCGCCGCCGCACTCCCCTTCAAGGCGCAGCTACCGCGCTTGGGGGGCGCCTCGGCTTGAGTCAGACGTCAAATAAGCACTTTATAGTACGAGATTAATGATAATAACAATTCCCTGGATCTCTGGCGCAGTTACCAGCCCCTCTTTTCGTTTTCAAATTTGGATAAGCGTGCAGAGGGAGCGTGCCCCCTCCCCACGCCCGCTCCCGTCATCACAAAAGTCCATCACAATTCTTAGAGATCTCCTTAATACATTTTTTTTCCATACAGAGAAAGCAGCTTTGACTGCACAGACTCCTTGAAAACCACTGCTAGAGGAGTCATACTGCACTTCCTAGTAAAAAGTTAAATTCATAACCACCAAGGGACAAGTCTGAAGAACTCTTTTCAGCTAAAGTACTGTTCTGCTCCCCTCCTGCTCACCTGTTGTCCCCCAAGGCTGTACAAGGTTTGTCTACATCACAGTTTTACTTCAGATGAGAAGCGTGCTTTTGAAGCAACCCACCCTGAGCATATCATGTTCTTGTGCTTTGGTTTGCACTGTGGAATGAACTTGAAGACCATAACTTTAGAGAAAACTGTCTGTAAAATAGCTTCTAGTACCATAACAAATACACTCGCCTCAGTGTCAGATTTTGAGCAGACAGGACCAGAGAGTTAATTTCCAGTAAAGCACCCCCAAAGAAGTACAGTGTGGATGTCAAGCTATTAACTTCTCTTTTGCTCTACTGATCAGTTTTTAATAGGTTATACTACTTGCAATATAGACACAGAAATGATATACAAATGTTATACACGGTTATTTTGTCTTCCTCTGAAATTAAAGCACAGCTACAGCTCTCATGCATGCCTTTCTGCAGTTTTTACCATTGAAACACACAGCTGATGGCTAGGGGATTGAAAACAATGGGATGTTCTGCATATGAAAGACTAGCTCATCAAATATTACTCTTTGGCTCAACTTTCAGCTAGGACAGACATTCTGATTCTTTGCTCTGACAGCCATTCCTTCTTACGAGGCTGACAGACTTTTTAAAGTCTGTTAAGTTTTCTTATAGTTGGGCCCATTGAAAGGTATATCACATTCATATTATGTATTTAATGTCTGCTCCCTTTTATTTGCTGGACAGGCTGAATATGAAGCCATTGCGTCTTGATGTCAGAATCCATAAATTAAGCCCTTCACTGAAGCCAAAAGAATCCTTTGTCTGTATGTTAAAGAGTGTTTTCCTCTACCACAGCACAATAAGACTTATTAGTGATAGCCCATTTCTTCCTGCTCATTAAATTGATTGATTGTTACCAGATGGGTTTGAGAGATGTTTGGATGGAAGAAGCAGGTTTTCTTTCCCTTAGATATATTACATTAACATGTTGCCCTAAAATTCACACACATTCTTCAAATTTCGTCAGAGATACTTCAGTAGTAAATTGTGTATCCCTCCTTGCCTCTTGGAGAGGGCCCAAACCCCTGGTGGTTCCATCAATGCTGATTTCTACCACCTTTTAAAATTTTGTATATTTTTTTTTTTTTTTTTTTTTTCCCCTGATCCCTCTTTAACCTCACTGTTTACTCACAGGTTAATTGCAATGAGCCTGACTCTGTCTTTCCGAATGAACTAAGGGCCTGACTCTCTCCCATCTGCAACCCCAGTAATTCTTTGCAGCTGTGAAAAATAGATAATAAAATTTTTGCAAAATCAGAACAATTCTGCTCACTCCACTCTACTATCAGTTGCTGTAGGATATATGTTGTGAGGAATTCAACTCAGTAGTTAAAAGATCACAAACTTCTCTATTGTAGGAGTTCTTATCTGCCCATCTCACATTTGTCTATGAAATGGTCGGTCATTTTAGCTGTATCACAGTCATACAGCTAATCAGAAAAAAGCGTGTATGGCCCAGACAGTACTTATTTAACTCCTTCTAACAAGCATCTGTGCTATGCAACCAACAGACATAGGACCCAAACCCCATGCTTAGGGAACCCTGATATGACAGAGTGCTCGCATTCTTGTCATAAGATAAAAATGTACTTTTGGTCACAAGACAGGGAAAAGTAGGTGGTGTTGGAACACATCCCTGCCAGCAGGATAGCTCCCACCCAAACAGAGCTAAGGAATACCTGTCCTCGGTAAGCCATCAGTAACGGCAAGCCATTTTCTTTTCTGAAATCCAGCTCTGCCTCCTCTCTCTGACAGTTCAGAAATGGAGATATCTAAAATCTAACAATTCTACCCGTATTATGTAAAAACATTTCAGAGCCATTGAGACATCATCCCTGCACAGAAATATAGAACCACAGATTAGCAGGATGTGGAAATTGTAGAGTAGAAATAGAAACACGGCAAAACAGCAACAGAAGATTTTAAGCTAAAAGATTATCTGAGCTTTAATAGCGGTTATTTGCTTCCCCTCACATTTTAAGAAGGTTTTGGCAGTGATGGTGGCATTTTTTGTGTTTTATTTATTTATTTTTCAATTAACAACTTGTCCTAGCTACAGTGACACAAAACAGACAGAAGAGTAAAGCTACAGAATCCCCAACACAAAACACAGCACAGGGAACAGGCAGAAGGACAGTTCAGCAGATCCCATTGAACCAAAAAGAAAAATGCCATGTAGGCATTTGTCATTTCAGATGTCAGCTGTTTGTGCTCAATGCATCAAAGAAATGGCTCCAAGTGTTGAAGATCCCCTTTCTTCTCCTCTCCTTTTTCAGATATAGTGTCTAATAGTATCTTCTTGCTGGGCTCTTCTTTGCCTCCTCTTGGAATGTGTTCAGTGTAGTGCTTTCTAAACACAGGGAGAGGAACAGAGGGAAAGGAGGAGGGAGAGGGTAAGGAAAATCCCCATTTGACTTAATTCCCGAATGACTGCATTTACTTTGTCATTTTTTCACTACAAGTTACAGATCTGCACTTATCCAGTGGTCAGTACAGCATCTTGGTAAAATAACAAGCCCTGAAGCTGCAAATTGATCGCATTCGTGGTGTTTACTTAAAAACTATTCACCACAATTTATTGTTTTCATGGCCTGCCATTAATGCCCTATTTGAAGTGTTTGAAAATGGGCACAGAAACTTGTTGCATCAGCTCCTGCCCAGGTGCTGCTCTTGGTTCAGACAGAGAGAGCTAGCAGAAGAACCATCAACCAGTATCTACATTGAGAAATGGGGGATACATTCTCCATTTTCCCCACCAAGAGGGGTGTAGAGTTTTAAAGGGGCACAAGAAAGGGGCAGGCTCTCCACACCCAAAATACTAGACCTAAACATCCACCTAGTGTATATGGCCTTGCAAATAATCACAGCTCAGGTGTGCCTTTGAGTCATGAAAACAATTCTGAGTCCCTGCCAGCTCGTAACTTAAAACTTGAAACATCCTTCCAGGGACCTCCCTGATTCCTACTGCCACTAAGCTGTTCAAATGTGCTTTTGTTACAGGGGGCACCACATGGAAAGCTCATTATGTGACTCCGATATTCCAGCCAGAGGACTCTGGAGCCTGTTTTGGAAGACGAATTTGCCCATGTTTTGGGGATGGAGTAACCCATCATGACCCTCCACTGCTGTTTGATCTCTCACGAGACCCTTCTGAGGCAAATCCTCTCTCGGCTGACACCGAGCCCTTGTTTGATACCATAGTGAACAGAATAGGGAAGGCTGTAGAAGAGCATCGCAGGATGCTGACTCCAGTCCCACAGCAGCTCTCTCCTTACAATAACGTATGGAAGCCGTGGCTGCAGCCGTGCTGTGGCACATTTCCTTTCTGTTGGTGTGATAAAGAAAACAACAAAGCTGATAACATACTTTAATACCAAAATCAAAGTACAGTTAGCTTAAAAAAGGTACTAATATTCACATTCACATGACTACAGTCATACAGAGATGGGGACAAATTACACTGTAATAACTGAAAGGGACATTCTTGATGCTTTTTGTTTAATCTCTTCTCTTACAAAAATGCACTAAGCCTATACTTTTTTTAAAAAAAAAAAAAAAAAAGTTTTTTTTTAGATGCTCAAAACATATTTTGCCTATGAGTCACCTGTATAATCTATGCTTCAAATGCACAATTCGAGGTCAAATATCCAGGTAAATGAACCAAACTTTCTTTCCTTACTGCCTTTAAATTCAAATAATTTATGGATGACGTGAGATTAAACTTTAATTGCTGCTGTTTATACAGGTAACATGCTTGTTAAGGCAAAAGGAGTGAGCCCAAGCAGATCTCTCTTTTCAAGCCTTGCCTTTTTAATAAAAAACCTGTTGTGTGCTTAAAAGCACATTTATAGATTTAACTTGGAACCATGAAAACACACTGTCCTCTAAGAAATAAAACCTTTTAATTTACAGCAATAGTTTGCTTTATGTGTGCATTCATTCATCTATCACATAAGAATTCCCAGCGGGGAGAAGACAAACAAAGAAATAAACTGCAAGTATGTTTTAAAAAGTAGGTAGCTAAATTTACAATCCCAAATTCAGCAGGTACCTATCTAGCTATTCTGGAATGCTAAACCACAGTAATTCCTACTGACATACCTTTTCCATGTTGTTAAATCATGTCCCGTGTAAGAGCATTGAAAATCATCATCCAGCTGCCTGGACAAGATAGTCCCAAATTTCACAGTCTGCGAGACCGATTCATAAGCTGCATGCCCCACTTCAACGGTAAAGCTCCCAATTTCATATGCTCCACGCTAATATGCTCCATGAAAAATGTGCTTTGTTTTGGAAGATGGTATTTTGGTTTCCGCAGGAGGTGTTAAAAAATCCACAGCACACACACTAATCACCTCATTTTATAGGTCATATTTGACAAGCCAAACAAGTGTCAGCACTCTGTACAGTCATTAGGGAAAGGTAGGGAATTAAAATGTGTAATCCTCTCTCGCTGCTCTCTGGTTAACTAAATCATCTCTCCATATATAATCCTAACCATGTTTTTGCAGGGTTTTTGTGTCAACTCCAATTTTTATGCAGAGGCTCCTGCATTTTCTGCTAAAAAATAAAATAAAAGTAAGTTGTGTGGCAGAGACCGATACTTAAACTTTAAGCCTTCTTAAGCACTGCGTGTTCACTCCTACCATGCAGCTAAAATGTCTGCACAATTTCAAAAGCAACAAGGGAGGGCACGACCAGCCCATCAGAAGCTTCAGGTAACTTGTTTCCCTAAACCTATCAGCCCTGCAGAACCACGCCAGTGCTGTTCTGTTCCATACAAAGGTCACCAGTGTGTCATTTTCCCCCTTGTAGAACAGGGAGGAGATAAGGAGGCCAGGGCAGCACAGCGCTGCTGGGTTGGTAATCCCAGAGCAGCATGCAGCGCTTGAGCTGAGACAGCAGGTCCCAGTCCTTCCACCAGCCTCGGGACAAGACGGCACGTGTGCCTGGAATTACGCGCTTTTCGAGGTGTTCAAGCAAGCTCCTGACTTTTATCCCCCATGTGCACATCACCACTGTGGTAAGTCATGATGTTGTTTTGGTCTAAAGAGCACATGTAGTGACCATGATGCAGCACCAAAAGAAGTCCATAAAGCAAAAAGGGCATTTCTTCATGTTATTTCCCCTTAGTACTTTTCCTCGAAAAGGACACTGAGCAAATTATGCGGATATTATTCTGCATAAATCAAAGGGCTAATCTGACAATGAACTGATAAGACAGATCAATGTCAGACTCGACAGAAGTATCTAAAAATACATTTGTTCTTACTGCTTGATAGCATTTAAACCGAGATCAGCCTTGCTAAGAACTTGTCAAAAGACATTTTTCTGTGGCTGACAGGGATTGAAACCAGAGCAGCTGGATTCACAAGGAAAGAAAATAGCATAAAAGACCCTGTGCTTTAAAGCCAGTTCGACTGATTGAGAGATGGAGGAGTGATCTTGCTGCTCAGCGGGGAACAAAGGCAAAAGTTGTTTTCCAGAGTCAACCCAGCCTGCCCAGTAACATCTATGCTGCCAGTAAAGCCCAAGGATAAGCTTACCCTCAGATCACCGCAGCACCCTCCTCCCCATCCCCAGCTGGTCAGACACAAGAACCTGCCTCGTCACAGGCTGGGCCGTGACTAATGGGTCTACCAGGAAGCAGGCAACAAGAAAGCACAGGTCCAAGCTCCTGCAGGCAGAGTGGGAAGCCCAGTACACCAGCAAAACCCACCTCTGAGCACAGTGTGAATACTGTCGAAGGCAGGCTAGCAACAGGAACAGGAGCAGAGGGCATTTGGATGGACTGATACCACATCCAGCACTCAATCCTGCCCTTCACCTCACAGCAGAGACATGGTAAACTATCACCAGAATTAGAAATTATTTAGATTTTATTATTATTATAAGTTATTAGGTAAATTATGTTACCTGTTTCCTGCAGATCTCTGACTTTATACACTACCTCCTCGCAAACACTGGCTACGTGCATTGAGGCCCTGCTTCAAGGACGTGGTCAGGCATCGTTCATTTGTTGGAAGTAGAGAATAATTTATCTCCTCTGCACTTCCACATAGCTTTTACTTGTTTTGTTTTGCTGTTCCCTTTCCCCCTCCCTTTCCCCTTTCCCTTTTTCCCTTTAGTTGAATTGTTAATTAATAATATTTCCTTAATATATATATATATATATATTTTTTTTTTCCTTTAATTAAATTATCCTTATCTCAACCTGTGAGTTGTTCTTTCCTTTACTTCTTCCCCTCCTCATCTGAGGAGGGGGAGTGGGAGAGCGGTTGTGGTGTTCAGCTGCCCAGCACGGTAAAACCACAACTATCTCCTGGGAAACATATATCCCCCCAAAGTAGGTGAACCCAACACCATGCTTAAGAGTTGTCCTGGGTGCATGCTTCCACATAAAATGCATTAATGGATAAAAGGCTGTTTTTGTCAAATGCGACACATTTGCCTTTGTATGATATTAAAAAATAAACTCAGTTACAAAGTTTTTTTTTTTAAATATATATATAACAATATTTTGAAAAAAAAAAAAAAGGCAATATATGATGAGCTCTCTCCATTGTTTTCTCATGGCTTCTCCCTTTGTAGAAGGGAAGAAGTACCACATAAACTGGCCTACTGGGCAAATCCAAGACAACTGGCAAACCACCAAGCCACTGTTAACCACAGGAGAATGTGCCTGCATATGGTTAAATACAGATGCCATACAGAGGGAAGCAGCTCTGTAACAAAAGAAGTTTGTTTTTATGGAAAGAGCTGTGGCTGAGCTGTAAAAATGTCTGACGTTCATGATGTATGAAGCTGACTTCCATCTAAATAGTTTGATCATTATTAAATAACATTTGGAATCTCTGCACTAGACTGACTCAACAAAGTAATTGTTGAGTCTCACAACAGTGAGACAATAAGCTTCTGAAATAACTCACTTCACTGTGTTTAAATACCACAGACACATTGACTTGCTCTCTGCTGTGACCCAGGGGAACGCCAGTGCATAAATCACCAGAGCCCATCACCTGAGAATACAAATAATTGTGTAACAGACCAACTGAGAAAAGGAATTTGAACTCAAACTTTCTCCTGCATGAATTTGGGGGAGAATGGGGGACACAACTCATTTACAAGAGTGATGGAACTGAAGAAGTGACATCAAAAAACTTGTCCTCCCCAACAGATTGTAAGCTAAAATACACACATACACACAGTGTTGAAATGAATCTCAGAATATTTCTCTAGAATGTTTTAATTGCAAAATTACTTCTGAACAACTCTGCAAAACTCCTATTTTCTCTTTGCATTAATGTGCCACATAACTGAGATGTTTGAAAGGGAAAAAAAGTGACCTTTCTGAGGAAAATTGGGATAATACAGATTGTGAATAACTTTGGCTTCTGTTCTGCCATGTGTCTAAAAGCTGTAACACGAAGAATTGAAGGAGGTTTCAAAATGAAAAAACAGGTACCCATCAATCACAAGCAATCGTTATGGTTCCAAATATTTAACAATATGGGCAGGCATTGAAAATTACAGTTTTTTAAGTCTAAAATAAAACAAAATCACCTGTTTCTGGTATTACACATCTAAAGGAAAACCACCCACATCTATCACGGTTCACATCCCTCTGCAGTCTAGTAAAGTGGAAACAAACACTTCTCCAAGGCAGTTAATGTCCTGTCACCCTGAGGTGGGAAAATTATTAAAATAATCACAAATTGAACCCTGTCTCTTCATTTTCTGAGAGTTTAAAGGATCCTGGCAACAGCCAAAGCAAAGTTAAGGAAAAGGCTTGCAACTGTGCTTTTTCCTGCATTCATACTATGTCATTGCAAGTATTCTAGTGGTTTTTATGATGTTTTATAATAAGCTTATAAAAAACTTAAGTTCCTTTGCTATAATTATGATATGCAATTACTAAAAGTGCAAAATTTATACCAGGAGGTAACACATTGCTTGAGCGTTGCCCCTTGTAACTCAGCATCAAATAAACTACTTGTTCATGAGCCAGACAGCTCAGGAAGAACAGACTTCCAGCTGAAGCATTTTGCAATCCATATACTGAAAATGCAAGGTATTTCAATGAGAAGTATTAACTGACATATTTTTGCAGGCTATTTAGAGTTGACTGCTGGGCATTTTATCTGATTTATAGAGCTGATTTAAAAATAATCAAACCTCACAATAGTGAAAACCGAGGAGAAAAGCAAACAGGTACAACTTTTTTCATACACTGGGCTAAACACTCTCACAAAATGGTAAAATAATTAGCGGTATGAACTAAGAGAACCAGGTCCATCTCATGTTATTTTTAAAGTCAGATCAATCAGAACAGTTTAGCTTAGTAAAGCAACAGAATTCATCACAGAATAAATAGGCATGCTGCAGACTCATTTCTGTTGAACACGCGGACATTTTCAGGCATGTAAACATATAAAGCCACCTGCTAATAACCCAGTCTCACGTTCAGGGACAAGAAAATATAAAGGCAGAAAAATAATGATTTTTTCCTTTTCCCAAATTTTCCTTTTTTCCCAAATTCCCAAAATTGTGTCCTTGAACACAACTGATGTGAGCAGACTGAACTACAGAGACAAAACTCTTTTTTCCAAGAACAACCAAATGGAAAGGTCCTCACAAGACACCAGGCAGTACAGTAAGTAGGGACATTTCAAGAACAATAATTTCCTTTTCCCTTAGGCTTGGGAAGTGCATTAACCCACTCGTCTATGACTTTCAAGAATTTTCCTTGTGGCACACCCACAGTGTCTCCTGTTTTTAAATGAAGAGCACACAATAAAACTGTTGTGCTGCAAATGAAACTACTCTCCAAAGTCCTGCTGTAAGTAACTAAGCCCATGATAGCAGAGGAGACAGCATATTTTGACTCAAACACAAGCTGTCCACTTCAAATGCCAAGTCTGCCACACAGCAATAGGTCTGAGTTTGGCCTTTCAAAATCCTTACAGCTGCTTCTCAGGTCACCAAGGCTTAAACAATGCTGGCAAAACTCTCGATCACACATGTGCCACACACACCAGACATTAAGAGGTCTCTGCTGGTTTTAATTAATCTGCCATCTTTCCCCTTAGCATTTCATCAAGACAGAGTGCTGGTCCTACACCTTCCAAATTTCTGAAGTGAAAGTGTGTCTTGTTCAGGGATTAATGGTGCTATCAGAAAGTCTATTTTTCTTGGCTTTCTTTAACCTAAAAGTACCTGGTGCTACATCATATCTTAATATGGAAGAAATTCTGGGTGAGGCCTAGTATAAGTTTTATTTCCAAGCTATGCTTTGACTTAGCAAACCCTGTGGTTCACAGCAACATGCTGCACATAACACAACACCCTCCAAACCTGCTTGTGGCCCCACAATTTTGCAATGATGTCCATAAAGATCAAAGGATGCTGCCCAAAGTACAGCACATGCAAATTCTGGATAAACTGAAAAGGCTGTCCCTTCTCACCCTCCGGTGACAGCAATACTGAGCTAGAATCCACCAAGATTCCACAGTACTTGTAACTATTTCAACGTTTTTTGTGTGAAGACTTAATGCACAAAAACTTGGGCAAGGTTTTTAACTGCAGCTATATTTTTTCTGTGAAACACAATAACTCAACTACTGTTGTGCTAATTCAAGAGAGATTCTAAAGCTTATAATTATGTATGCCTATAGAAATAATTGTAACTCATACCTTTTAATTCTGCGCAGCTGGTAGTGCTAATGTCTCAAAAGCAATTTAATAAGATGAAAAAAACATATTAAAGTAAGCAGTCAGTCACAAACAGCACCCCATGGCACAACGTGAACAATCTGTAACCATGCATCATCTAATGAGCACATGACTTCACAGGTACTCTCCATTTCTGCTTTATTTCTATGACATTAGTCTGCTACATTTCTTTGCAAAACACTGTATAATCCACACACAATACCATTTTACATCTGATCACTTTCAAATGTATTCACGGAATCACAGAACTGTAGGGGTTGGAAGGGACCTTGCGAGATCATCGGGTCCAACCCCCCTGCCAAAGCAGGTTTCTCAGAGCAGGCTGCCCAGGTAGGTGTCCAGATGGGCCTTGAATATCCCCAGAGAAGGAGACTCCACAACCTCCCTAGGCAGCCTGTTCCAGTGCTCCGTCACCCTCACCGTGAAGAAGTTCTTTCGCATATCAGTGCGGAACTTCCTGTGCTCCATTTTGTGGCCATTGCCCCTTGTCCTATCCCCACAAACCACTGAGAAGAGGTTAACTACATCCTTCTGTCTCCCACACCTCAGGTGTTTAAATATTTCATATATTGTTATATGTTATATCCCATAAGAGCTCCTTTTACAACATTGATAGGCCTATTTTGAAACCGTTCAATTACTGATTTCACATCAATGATTTTTCCCATAATCTAATTAATGCTCCCAATAAGATCTAGTAGTCACTGTAGGAGTACAGCTGCATGAAGGACGAGTTTGCATTGCTGACTACTGTTATATAGAGTTTTCAAAAACTGTTTTAATTTTTATTAGCAATAACTATAAAATAATTATAAAATGGAGTACTTTTTCAGAAGTGCACAAGTTACTTGTGACTAAGAGATCAGTGTATCACACACCACATGAATACATTCAGTACACTGCATAATCGTGTAGTGATGGTGCTGTGCTGGGCCATACAAAACAAGATACAGAAACAGCCTGACTGCATTAACGTGTGAAGGTTACCTGCCATGGGAAGGCAAGCTATCAAGGGTCCCTTTACGATCAGTGGAGGAGTTGAGATGATTTATCTTCTGGACATTTCTTCCTTCAACTTCAGAGACCTTCAACACCTAACTTGGACTAGAAGCTTAACTTCAACAGACCCACCAAAGACAGAGAGCCACAATTCCCACATTTGGAATACTTAGAATAAATGAGAAAAAGAACTAGATAAAACTGGAAATATCCCACAAAAGTAGAAGTCACTACACCACTGCAAACATTAGGTAGTAATTCTAAAATACTCATAGATCACATTTCCTCCTTTAATGGACTTTTTCACTCTTCGATTCCTTTCCTAATATGTGCAAGTTATCCCCCCTCTTCCCATCCTTTTTGACAGAAGAAAAAGAAAACACCATTTCCTTCCCTTTTACCCCTCTTTTTTCTTCAGTAGCATCTAAGCCATCCCTCTGCTGTGTAACTTTGCACCGCTGTCTTTTACACAAAACCCCCAAATTATTTAATTACGTTTATCTATACCAAAATTGGTGACAGATTAAGACTAAAACATGTCTCAGATCCCACATTAGCACAGCAGAATGCTCATTCTAAGATTTGACACAGTTATTTATAATGCTGCTGAATATGTTATCATATTAGCATGCCTGACGAGCTTCTTTCTTTCAAAGTGCTTCTTTTTTTCTTGTTCGTTAAAACAAACTTGCCAAGATTAGTCACATTTAAATACCCAAATTCACAAAGCAATCCACATTACTTAATATAAAGGAGTCTCATCAATACATTTTTCTGGAACTCCACTCAGATTTATTAGTTCCAACACACAGCTATTGTTTGAAAGATCTTTAAAAGGCCTATTTACTAAAACAAATACTAATTGTGTTTTCAGTTGCATTCAAACTGGAGCAACTATGCTAAATGAGAAGAATGCCTTTGTCAACTGCAGTCTGGAGTAACTGTAAACAAATTAATACGAAGCACCAGAAGGTTTATACCATAGTGTCAGTCAGCATTTCTTCCTCTAACTATGCAACTCTGATCACACAAGTAAAGCTAATGTATATTAAAACAAACAAAAAACAGTATGCTATAGCAAGAACACAAAAGGTTAACATACATTATCAGTCTATCTTAAGACTACTCTTCATCACACTGGTACCTGAGCAGTTTCCATATAAAACAGGGAGAATACCCACTAGAGATCTCAGACAAAGTCTGAATGTACTCTAAACCTAATTATACTTAAATGAAAAAGTTTTAGTTATAGACTCGTATGAGGCCACAACTTCATCTTCTCACTTTTCTCTCATATTGAAATCTACACCATGGTTGCCCTGGGAGTTGTTAATTTGCTTTCAAGAGAAAGGTTTTCATTTTAAAAGTTTTTGAAGCCTCTTCTTAGAGATAAAAGTACTCTGAAATAATCTCAGCTTCCAACATGTTTTACTCATGACTGTTCCTGCACAATAACAAATGGGGAACAGTGATATACATGAGAGTTTCAGACTCAGAAGGTATCATCCATTATACCTCAGAAGGCACTATTGGAAAACAATAAAGATAAGGCCTGCGTAACTGTTAAAAAACAACACAAAACAAACAAGAGTCTCTATCTGTTAATCTTCCCTCAACTTTGGTGTCAAATAAACTACGAAGATATCCAAATGCTCAAGGTTGCATTTATAGAAGAAAAAGGAGACGGTCATTACAGTTCACTTCATCTTAAAGTAAAAAAGTGTCCAGTTTCTTTTTTATATGTTCAAAAGCATCTTTTCCCATATAGTCCATACGCCCTTCCTCCCATTTTCTCCGTTCATCTTCAGGATTTGGTTCTTCTGGTTTGAGGTGAATGGAGAGCTCTGAAACAGAATGTGTAACCTCGTTCTGCAGGAAGAAGCAGAACAGTGGGAAAACAGTCATTAGATTGTTCTTATTTCAGTGCTAGGAAGTTAATGCTTCAAAGTCAAGTTTTTGCTTTACACAGTTGCAGTTAAAACATGCAAGCAAACAAAAAGAAAACAAGTATTTGAACACTCATACTTGCTTTGATAACGTGATCTCGTTGTCTTAACATCTGTGAACACACCAAGCAGTTATTTTGCTTCTCTTAACTCAAAGCTTGGCACACTCAACAACAATACAATGAGATTTCATCACGGGGCTTTCATATGGGCTCCTATACGTTTTGGCCAAGAATTTTATTGTATCTTCAGAGAGATCAGTGTTATTTATCAGACATGAATCACATGTTGAATTAATTCATGAGACTGATATTATGTGAGACTAATTTGGAATGACACCACAAAATTCTGAATCATGGTTCAAGATCAAGTTATCATAGGTACAGAAATGTAAGATATATTATTAATGATAATTTCAACCAAATAAAAGAAAAAACGTGTCCCTGACTGACAAGTGTTAGTAAAAGTAGAACATCCCAACAATTATAACCAGTAATAAAGAAGACATATAACAAAGGTTAATCCAGACAGGTACCAAAAATCTGCTTTCAGTATTATTCCAAGAAGGTCAAAGGCAAACAACTCATGTTACAAAGTTAAAACCAACCAGAACAAGCTTCCAGTGAAGCCCTCACCAATTCAGTTATAAACACGCTTCAGAACAGAATAACTGAATAACTGGAATTAGTGAGATATTAGGCTTAAACTAAGTGCCCTGAAATTGCCATTATATCTGACAGTTTTGGGCACAGGACTTAAATAAGACTTGTATCCACAGAACTGGTAAGGTATGTGGCACAGCCAGCATGACACTATATACTTAAGTTAACTGCACTCTTCCTATATGTCCTTGCCAGAGACCCAATCTGTAACTTTAAAGATCAGTTAACATTCTGAAGAGCGTGCTTGCTCCATATATATGCAAATATGCATATTTAATTCATGCAATTCATGCCATTTAATTCTTGGGCTACGTATATATATATATCTGCAGTAATGCAAGGAAATTCCTTTTTTTTTTTTGGTCTTAAACCATTAGCAAGAATTACCAACAGCCTTGGATAAGTTAACAGCAGAATAGGAACAAACATCTTTTCATAAATGAGTAATTTTAGCTAGGGCCCAATCACCCTTGCTGCACAGAAGCTACAATTTCTCTTATCAATTTGTTTCTTAGTCTTCAAGAATTTCACTATAATGTCAGTATAATGTTTCACAATATACCCATTTTCCTCTGCAGGAAAACATCTGTGCTGTGCACCTCACAAAATCCAACTGTTCAACACCCCGTCACTCCGCTATTGCCAAATTCGGTACTGCTGTCACACTGCTGACAGATAATCGCAGTGCAAGATCACAAAGCAAAGCCTTGTAGCTCAGGCTCTGTGCCTGACTCACAGTACAACATCTTCCACTTGCTTGGAAACATCACTTCAGCAAGTGATAATAACAAACAAAACATGACAAAAAACATTGATGGTTATGTTACTGGACAGTTCCAGGCTGGCACTGAAAAATATACACATAAAAACAAGAAGTATAACTGGTAAAAAGGGATCATACCCCCCTATTGGAAGAGGTTAAGAAATTAATTACATAGCTGAAATATTTTTACACATTGCATCATAGTTAGTAGGTTTTTCCCAAAATGATGCTACCAGCAAAGACATGCATGCAGTTATCAACCGAAGTGCAATGCAGAAAGCTACGTGTACCAGTTCTGAGGTTTCCTGAAACGCAGGATGAAAAGTAAGTTGTTCTGAAGGTCTGTCAGGCTCAGAGGGATGGACGTTAGAACTGCATTGTTCAACTTCACACACAGGTTGCTAAAATACAACCATTGAGGTTTTATTAGGAGAACAAGTTTTTTCCCCACAGTTTCATTATCGTGAGAATGCATACAATACAAGTGGATT
The DNA here is from genome assembly GCA_011076525.1 of Nettapus auritus. Lineage (NCBI taxonomy): Eukaryota > Metazoa > Chordata > Aves > Anseriformes > Anatidae > Nettapus > Nettapus auritus. The sequence continues at coordinate 133,535,781 of CM021765.1, forward strand.
TCAGTCTTGGCATAGAGAAAAGCAGTGGATGGGAGGAAACATCATGAAACATTATCACCAAGGACAAAATTAATCTCACCCAACTTTAGCTATCAAAATGGCACCGAATCTAAGCTCCTACTATAATCAGTCTAGGATAAGTACCTCCAGAGGGCAGCTCATCTCATCCTGAAACGGTTTCAAGAGTGGCTGGCACTCTTCAGAGACTACAGAAGGAGCCTGGAAAACTAGCTTACAGCAGATGTCTACATTCACAAGGCCAAACTTAAATGGGAAAGAATTCTAATTTAGAATTCTAGCTTGCTCTGTAACTCGAGCTTTTTATATGCATAGAATGAGAACAGAACAATGTATTCCAAAACAGAAATAAAACAGGCTGCCCCAAAAATATTTCCCAAAATATTTGCATTTGCCACGTATTGAAACATAAATGAGAAGGCAGCCCCCACTCTGGGGTCTCTTTTGCAAAAGCCAAGGTCTCACAAGACTACTGAAGCTAAGCAATATAAAATGGAATTACGGTGTTCCTAACTAAGAAGAGAATCAGGTTGTTCACTTCAAATTAATACAGTCTTCCGATAAACCAATTTTACTGTATTGTAATAAAAAAAAATAAAATAGCGTAATTCACATTTAAATTTAAGTAAACATTTATTTTTTCACCCCAAAAGAGCATCTTGAAGATGTATTCCCTATTTAATTTCAGCATTTCCAATGGTCAGATAGATCAGACACAAGATAAAACATTCTTGCTAATAAATTATTCTTAAGTTATAAGACTAGAATGTTTGCAGGTTTCCTTCAGCACCTTCACACTCACAGTGGAAAAGAAAGAAGGGAAGACTACAGCTTTATTTTACGGAGTAACTACAGTCTGAAGTGCTGAACATAATAAAAACTGTCTTCACCTTAACAGAAAATAGTCCCCAAGAGCAGACACTACAACATTTATTTTCCCCCAATTGTACCTTGCTATAGCATGGCTTATCATACACACACAGTGACTTACACCTGCAGAAACACTGTTCTATTATCTCCAGTTAAATTCCCACACAAAATAAGGACAGCCAGTGCAACAGAAATACCCAAATACATGAAGAGTGACTAAATTACCGGGACTTCTGCAATGATCACTAGTGAATTCTTTGCAAGATATTCCCTGTTGCCCAAATCACTGAAATCTGGGGAACAGTTTTCTGAGTCAGCACTTCAGGGATTAAAAAAAAAAAAAAATCTACACAAGAGGGATAAAAGGATTCTAGCTTTAAGTATATTTATTTACAGGCACATTAATACTCAGTAGATTAATTTGGTAACAAAGCTTCTTTTTATTACATTTTATTAAGGACCTAACAACTTTCAGTACATAATCCCTTCGTAAAATTCAATGCAAACTTTTTTAGCCTCCAGGTACGTCATGCACACATGACTAAAGATTAAAGAAAATAAATATTCTTTAGCCTATTTCTCATGAAAGCCAGAAAATTCAATGGTGACAGCTAAAGTGAAGAAGCTATAATCTCCCAGATCAGAAACCGAAATCAAAATCTTATTTCAGTATATCATTTAACTTTATTACTGCATATAAGAATATACAGCACACTTACAGCTTCGAAACTGAGTTCCTCAGGTGGACGAGCCGTGGGATGCATCTCATATGTTTGCTCTGTGGGTACAGGCATTTGCAGTGAACTGGCCATAGAAGGCTCAACCTTTTTCAGTGTAATTTCAAGTCCATTGAAAGTGTGCTAACAAAAAAAAAAAAAAAAAAAAAAAAAAAAAAAAAAAAGAACATCCTGTCACTGAAATAAAATTTTGCAGGAAATCAGTACCTTATTTTCAACAGCTTCACTTCTAATGTTTTCAGCATTGGAGTTAATGAAGTCAAACAATTTGCGATCCCAGTATCGGAGCATATTGCAATTTAGATTTATGAACTAAAGAGTATGCTGCCATCATCAGGAGGGAAGCCTAACACGTCCTTTCATCTTAATGTTACTGTAACCGAACTATTTCTTCACTGCCCAATTTAAAAAAAAAATTAAAATGCATTGAAGTATGAGATCAAAACCTTCCCATTCCTTCCTCTGCTTTCCAATTTGTCATGAGGTTTATAAACCAAATTCCTCTCTGGAGCTTTGATGATAATTGTCCAACTGATCGCATGGCACTATGCAATTCATTTAATGATGGTAATAGTTTAATATTTGTAAGACATAAAAGAAAATATTTATATATGCATAAAAGTGACCTAAATTGTCACTTCTGTATATGAAATTAAAAATCATATCTTCCTTCTATTCACAGAATCACAGAAACGTACGGGTTGGAAGGGACCTCAAGAGATCATCAGGTCCAACACCTCTGCCAAAGCAGGTTCCCTAGAGCAGGTTCTACTCATTAATTTATAATGCTCCAAGAAAGCATCTGTTTATCAACAGATTTTTATTCTATTCGTGAAAACTATACATAGCTGTACTTCCTCTGATGAAAAACAGAGTAAAGAGTTCAGTAAATGCTTGATGATGTACAACTAACTTATATAACATCCCAAATGTAATTAACTCTGCCTCTGCAAATCAGATTTGTTAAGACTCTCATAAAATAAATTAAAATGCAGAGCTGAAAAGGTAGATTTTACTACAGCTCAAGGCTTAGTTGGATGGTCTAAATCAGCTTAGCTTCAAAAAGTCAGAAGTCTGTTTCATAGTCAGATGATCACCTTCTCTGCCTAATTTGCCCCATATTTTGCATTTAATTTGCAGAACATATTTACATACATTGCCATACAAACTCCTCCTCAGTTAAGGGGAGTGGGAGAAATCTTTGTAAAGCCATGGTACCCAAAGTCCTTCCTAAACTGTTAGTTTAGATGCCTGTAGAAGCAGTCACTGGTATTACCCATCAGCAGATGTTTTCCCATGTCATTCTTTCCTCTGGAGAAGGTGGTATTCAGAATTTTGCTGTGACTCCAGTACATTCCCACTAACTCCTTGACAGTTACCTTGCATTCCTCAGATTCTGTTCGTTCCGTCTCTTGAAGCTTTTCTAACAAAGGCAGTATACTGGCACTGTATATATTCCACCAGAGGGCAAGAAATGACAGGTGATGAAAAGACCCAGAGGTGGTGCCATCGTGCATAACCCTCTTTGTCTGAAGGTTGTATTTGTAGTTCCAGGGCTTTGTCGCTCCCAAGAAGTGAACAACTTTGGCATCTCTGCCAAAACTGTAGAAATTAAACATACAGATCTATACATCAAAGATAATTTTAGCATATATACATTGCTAAAGAAACATGTTTACTCTCACTGGTGAGGTAATTTTGACATTTTGTAACAGCAACACTTTCAATATGAGTATATATGTTAACATTTTTATCTTTTTGGATTAAGGTATTTCACATAGCATACAGTAAACAAAAGGCTACACTGCCATTTGCTTCCATCTGCTAATTCCAATAGAAAAATTCATAAAGGAAGTAAAATGCACATGCAGTCCCATTTCCAGTCCTCCTCCATGCCCTGTTCACAAACAAATAAATACCACCTCAAACACCAAACCAACAGAAATGGTTAACACTGATCTCATTTTGAAAATTACTAATAAAAACATCATTCTAAGTTCAACCCCCAAAAAGAATGTTTGTGCAACTGTAACAGTAGTTCATGACATCTTACATCTTAAAAACAACTTGCCTTTTGCCAGAAAAGTTTCTCTAACTGAACTGTTTGGGTAATATAATTACCAGCACAAAATCAGTTTCAAGGAAGAACCTATGGTTTTTTTAAAAAACAAACAAACAAACAAACAAAAAAAAAAAGAGAGAGAAAAAGAAAAATCCCAACTATTTCCCATAGAACTGACTGGAAAAAGGGAACAAATTTAAAAGTAAAGCTGTCAGAACCTAATGTTGAAGTAATTTACCTATTTCCAAATTTGGGAAGAACTTTTCTGAAGCAACTTTTGAGACAGAGCAGCTAACTCTGAGACTCTCTATCTGTCCTACAGATAGATAGAAGAAGCTTTTTTATTGCTCTTAAGCTTCTATTACACAATTTTTACTCAATATGTCATTTCTTACTGCTTTAATTTAAATCAACAGAATATGCCAGTATAATCCTCTCACTTTCTTGTAATAAATGATTTGTTGTTAGCAAGCTACAGTGATTTACAATCAGCCAAAAGAGTCACGACTTACTGATTGAAAGCAGGAACATAGGTGTATACAGCACTGCTGCTTAAGTTGTAGATGAAAGGTAAGTGTTTACCAATATCTGCTGTTGCCCAGTTGCTGAAGAAGCTATTCAACAAGCCTTGATCACCCCCTAAAGCATATGTAAAACAGTATTAGCATAATGTATAAGTATGTACATCAAAATTTCATGTTCAAGGATGGATGTGAGACTGGTATGTTCATGGGACTGCAGCTTAGACAATAAGGCCACATGACCCTTAAGTGAGTAATACCTGGTCCACTCTGACGCAATTTCAGTGTGAGTCCTGTTGTAACATAAGAAGAGAGGAGTAGGAAGGGGTTTTGGTCTCCCTCAGAGCAAAAGACCAGCTATATTTCTCTCTCCTAAACCAGACAGCAAAATTAAAACTTACTGAGCGAGACTCATACACAACGTCCCTTCATTACAATTTTCTGGGAATCACAGCCTGCAGTAAGTCAATGTGTCCTAAATGCAGTGTAAGAGACAAAGATCTGCACCATAAACTTTTGTGGAAGTGTAATTACTTAAAGCCTACTGAACTCCTGCCTTTCTCCATTCTGCCAGAGAGCATGGAAGCTACAGAAAAATGGCTTATTGAGAATGAATCTAATTTCTTGCACTTAACTCTTATGCCTTGCCCCTCTGTTATGCCTTACCGTCAAAGCTGCCGTGTTCAGCAGCAAACTGGAGCAGCAGGTTGTAAGTTTTTAAAGATGGTCGGAACACAAATACACCACTATTAAAGCAATCAGGCCAGCCAGAATCCGGAGCTGCTGAAAACTCTTCTCGATCAAACAATTCATCAATATTGCAAAGCACCTCGGAGACAGTAGTAGAAAAGTTGTTACAGCAGATGTTTTTCTGGAATATGAGTAGCTAAATCAGTACTAACAATTTCAATTCTTAGTTCAACCAAGTATACAGCTTGCATTGCATAAAAGCAGATACAATGCCAAACATGTTTGTGGCCAGAACTTAATTTTTAATATAATAAGGTAACATTAACTGTGGTTCCCCATGACTTCTCTGACAAAAGTGCAAACCCTATGAAATTACTTCATAAGCCTCAGGGACCCTCCAAAAGATCCCTTTAAATATTACAGCATACCATGAAAATACATAGTCTCCTTATTTCTTAGCTCACTTTCTCAGTGAAATTGAATCCATTGTTCTCAGTAACTCTCAAAGCTGAGAATCCAAATAATTTGACTTAGCAACAGGATGACGAAGGGGGTAGCAGAAAAAACGCCTCTTTTTACTGGTTTTCTAATGTATGTTAAGCTCAGAGTCTTGCTTTGGTTTGGCTTCAAAGCTTCACTGAAGTGGGAAAAATCAGTCAGGTTAAGGCCCAGATCAGTTTTAAAGTTGGTGGAAAGACAGCTGTGCAGTCACTGAATGTCTGCACCCCACCCATAACTGTCGTCAAGGGAGCCACTGTGAAAAATAGAACGACTACTATTTTTTTTTAATTAAATTAAAAAAAAACACAGCCAAATACTTGCCTTCTTCCTCTAATATTAAACAGGAAATCATACGCTTTTCTCCTCACTCCCTGAGAACAATAATTTAATTTGGTTTCTAATGCAACTATAATCTTATTAAATCAAAATGCATCCCACTCTCTCAAAATGAAGCACTTAAGTGCAGAGAAAGACTCATTTTGGCAACAGTCATGTCAGCCTTTTTTTTTAATCTCTATATGAAAAAATATGAATGTTTCTTTTTTTTTTTTTTCCTTTCCATTTTATAACTAGCCTGCCTCCCTGACCAGAATAAGTCCAAACAAAAGTATATGAGAGAGATCTCTTCTAAACATCTGTTAGAAGCCAATTTGCATAGAGTGTGCTTATGTCTTTTGAGGACAGTCCTGAGGCTACTCTCAGAAACAGGATCCACTTCTCTGCAGCAAGCAGAACGGTGAGCATTGCCAAACATCCAGCTGGAGCTTCTGTGACCATGTGTCCCCCAGCCAATCTGGTCACTTGGTAGGCCACTAGGCTGAGAGACGAGGAAGCATCCCACGGCCAGAGCGGCTGTTTAAGACAGACAAAAACATTGCCATGGCTCCTGCTCTACTCACCAAAGTGTCTGCATCCATGAAGACACATTTGCTATAATGAGTAAGAGTCCAGCAGTGAAGCTTAGTGAAGGTTACACCCAGTTCTGGCCTCTGCAACAGAGCCAACCGGACCGAGTCAGCGCTGTCGAGTGCATCCACCTCAATGACTTCATCGAACACGCTGCGCAGGACAGACCTACCAGAGCAAGCAGTGGAGGGAAAGAATGAAATTTATGGAGGTTCACCAGACTTCACTTTTGGCATGAAAATAGTGACGCACAGCACGTTTACTATGACAGTAACAAAGGTTAGATTGGTTAGAAAAAGACATCAAAAGTGCAAAGTCCTTGTAAACAGTCTGCTGAAGTGACAGATATTAGGCCATAAACCATTGCTTCTTCCACTAAGGGAGCACCACATCCACTTTGGGATGCCAGCACATCCTGAAAGTGACAGGTGCTGCATGGAGGAGAATAGGACCCTTACCTTAGTTACTTAGTCTACTATAAAAACACTGTCAGAAATAAACTAGCTTTCACTCCTGCACAGCTGTCTCTAACGAAAGCACCGTACTGTGCTATGTGTGCATTGTACAGGATGTGGCAGGCACTGTCAGTGCAGTTGTTTGCACCTGTCATGCCTGAGCAAAAACAGCTCCAAAACTGCACCTTCTAAAACAGAAATTATATGCTTGCTCACTACTATAAGTAGACTTTTAGGAAAACATCTTTCCTCTGTGAATCTCTTTCACATGAATTTAATACATGGTATCAAAGTAGCTAATTTTCTTTCAATGCACACACACAAAAAAAAAAAAAGTCTTTTAAACAGTTTCTTTATGTATATTTCACTATTAACTATGAAGTCCTGGATGTCATATAAACACAGAAAGAGAAAAGCCTGTGCTGATTATCGAGATTTCAGAGTCATTAGATTTTGCTAGCCTAATCTTTAAGGGACTGAAGTTAACTGTGAAAGAATAAAGAGTAGATACAGATTTCTAGAAACACAGTTCAGTGACAAACTTTTTAAAATGTTATCCTTGTGGTTCTTTTTTGTTTTATTTTTTAAAAAGGGGGAGGGGAAGGGGGGGGGGGGGTCTCGTCCCAGTGAAGATAGAGGGAGTTGGAAGAAATGAAAAAATCGAGACTTAGCATCCACCCAGTTGTCGAATGTATTTAACAGTCATTCAGGAAGGTTTAATTGTTACCACAGATCCTATCTGTGACAAAAATCCTGGAAAAGCAGATTTATGTATATCTAAAGGAGCAAAAAAGGGAAAATACGTTTCTTGAGCCAGCTGCAATGCTAATACATTCAAATGGCATACAGAAACTGGGAGCTTGCACGCTTCCTAAACCACAGGAGAATTAAGAGTTTGAGTAGTTGTGGCACGTCATGTTCCTTTTAACAACTAACACAGTCCTCCAAAAATCAAGGCTAGAGTTCAAGAGATCTAATGAATTTCTGTACACACAGCTCTGTCGTGCCTGTAGAATCACATCCCAAACTGGTAAGTGATTTAAAAAAGGGCAGAAATAAATGTATTTCCCATCATGATAGCAGTGCACTAATATTTTAAGATCAATCATCTGAAATTGAGCCACTCATGTCTTTGGAGAGTTCTGATGTCAGAGGTGGTAGGTATCTTGCTCTTCCTAAAATAAAAAAACACTTGGAGGAAGCAAAGAACAAACCAACACCACCTTTATTTTGGCTCAAAAACAAGACACTAAAACCCTAGTTCCCAAACTTTCAGCTAGTGTTCAGTTATGAGTTTGAGAATCAACTTACAGCCACAAGCTCTACTTCTGCAAGTGAATTCTTACCAGGCTTACAATTGCATCATGGATGTTATTTGGGACTCCCCTCAGAAATCACTAGCCAAGTGGGAAATTCTACAGACAATGCCATGAAACCCTCAGGAAGCCTATTAAAATCCTTCATGTTACTTCTTATTTTTTCCATATTATCAATCTCCAAAACAACATGAATTCTTACCTCATCCCACTGGAAACCCCTGGTGTAATTAGCACTGCCAATTTTCTAGATGTCATATGGTTCCTCAGTGACTGTCCAAGAACCAGAGCTCCTTGACAATAAACATCATCAGTAGCGAGGGTCACAAAGGCTTGATCCGTTACTGTGAGCAAATATTCAGAAGAGTCATTTTACAGCTTTAATATAAGCTCTTTTGGCTCTACAATCTCCCTCCTCCAGCTAACCAACAGGCTACAGCTTACAACAACCTGCAACTCCTGTGATAAGCGCTTTTCTTGCCCGAATTCCCCCAGAGGACAAAACTGAATAGAAAATCCAATAAACATAATTGAAGAATATACATTTTTGATTTTTTTTTTTTTTTCTGATTTACATAATACTAGGTAGGAAGTTTTCAGATTAGCCTTAAACAAATAATTCTCCGGGTCACATTGCCTAAACCTAATGGCAAATCAAACAAGCTGATCTATAAATATTTAGATTGTACATTTATCTAACATAACATTGTATCAAACAATACAACTGATAAAGAAAGTTTTCCTGTTTATATAGTGCCAAAGCTAAGGGGAAAAAAAAAGTTAAATACAAACCAGAAATATCTTTCTTTCCATTACCTCACTGAATCAACCTACCAGGCATTATTCTTCGCTTTATTCCCTCTGTACTGTAGTAACTGGCGCTGGCTGAACAACTGGTACCTACTGACATACACAAAGGAACTGCTGCTGAGGTTGGCAACCCCGCCAAAGTCAAGGATCCCTACCTAACTTTACCTTAAACAACTCCAAGAAAATTAGCCGGGTTCCTCAGAGTCAAAAAGCATATGGAAAAAAAGTTACAATAAAGATAAAGTAAGGTACACTCCTGCACAGTACCAGCTAGAGCACATTTTCTAAGGGTACTTGACCTGAGACACCAGGTGCTGCTTCTTCAGCTCTGCCCTGCAAGGAGCCATTATCAGGGTTCTGGGGCAAACCAGAACCTAAAATTCAGTGATGTGATGGGCATCTCTCACAGATGAAGGAATACCTCAGCTTTCTGGGCTGCAAAACTAGAAAAAGGTAACTGGGTCACACAGGACGAGGGGAATTCCACTGAGCTACAGAGCTTCAGTAAGAATTTGTCCTGAACTGCTCATATAAAACCACCATCATCTTTAGGGACAAACAACTGTGATAAACTATTAAAAAACTAAAACAAAACACGGTGTCACACAGTTTCCAGGCTCTGTGAGAGACACTCAGAAGGAATCTGGCAGAACCAGCGCAGAGCACCCAACAAGCGACCTCACGGCTGCCTCAGCCAGAGGCTGACGAAACGCACGAGTTGAAAACTCTGCCCTAACATTGAGGTGTGTCATGAAGTACGGCCTGTGCCCTCAGATGCTGAGCACTTTCATTTCCATCTCATGCAAATCCATAGGGAAACGCAGACACGCTGTGTGCTGGCCTGTCCCATCACCGGTGGGGACAGACATCACTGCAGCCCCCGGGATGCTCAACAAATTCGATAGTGGCAAACTTAGCTAAAACACTCAATCCTCCACCCAAACGTAAACCAGCTTGCAGATCCCCCAGCTAAGCAAAGTCCAATAGCCTTGTTAATCACGATTCCCAGAAGCAAATAAAGAAAAAAGGAGTCTTCTCTGTGGAAACACCTGAACCTCCTGTTATCACAACAGCTCAAGGAAGTTACGAGCGTTGCAGAAAACGACGCAAAACTGGTGCTTACACGGAGAGGTTTGGAAGGACAGTTGTAAACTGCTCCTACTGCAGCTTTCCAAAAGGTTACACAAATACAAACACACATGCAAAAAATAATAATAACTAACACGCACACATACACACACAAAAAAAAAAAAAAAAAAAAAAAAAAGCAATCTGAAGGCCACATGAGCAATAATTATTCTCCAAAGACACAAAGACTCAGCAAAGAAAGGCACTTTTGTGTTAGGTAACAAGCATTTCCAGCCAAAAAAAGTAATAAAACAACTAGTGAGAAGAACGTGGGGGGTAGGTTAGTACAAAAAGCAAACTGTGCAAAGAGTAGGTGTTTAAATCTTAAAACCACTATTTTAAATAACAACCATAAAACCGAGCACATAATCTCCTTACTGCTTCTGCAAATTCTTTTAGCTACAGAAACCAAATATTTACATATATAATGCACCCAAAACTAAACAAGCTGCTCATCAAAGAGTTCAGCAAGTTGGTGTGGCAAATTACCACATCTTACACATACTTTCATGCCAGCACCTCTCCAACGAAAGCTGTGGTCAGGAGGAGCAGGAGGCAAACACCTGAACAAACGCAGCTTCTAAGAAACTTTGGCTAATGCTTAGCAAAGTAAAGAAACCAATTGTGTCTTCTGAGAATCAGCTGTGGGATACATTTTATGGCCTTCTTAATATAGAGAACCATTACAGAGGTAATTAAATTGATAATCAAACTACAGGCTGAAACCACGCAACATTAAAATGTTACTGATGCAAACAGAAACATATGCTAGCTATTCTAAAATGATGTAGAGTTATCAGTTACTCTGTTGAAGATCCACAGGTGGGGGTTAAAATCAAAAGACTATCATTACTTGTTTTTTCATCTAATCCACATTTTCAAGGGAAAAAAAGTGTTACTTGAATTTCCCTGTTTAGACCATTCCTTGAAACTCTATCCCTCTAATTATTCTATTTTTAAAACTCAAAACTACAGATAAGGTTTGCATAAAGATCTACGAAACTAAACTCTGCCAAAAAATCCCCATTTAAATTAAAGAAAGAATAATGTTGCTTTAAATTTAACCTACACAGGGCTTCACCCGCTGATTCCAAGCTACAAAAGCAGCAATATTTGATCTTTAAGTTTGAAAGCCAAGGGTGTGGGTACTTAAAATTCATTGCAACTACATTTTTTTTTCTTTTTTTTTTTTAAAGCATCAAGGGCAGCTTTATGCATAATTTTCAGTTCTTTGAGCTGAATGACAATAGGATTTTTCACAGGAAACACCTAGTGTGAAGAGTATTGAGTTTTCAAGCAAATTGTTTTCAAGCTGTGGAACCCTATGGCTGATAATCATTGACTCTCAGTGAACTATAAGAAAAGTAAGCGTATGATTAGAATCACATTAAAACTACGTTGTATGAATTTATGACTGCTGATTTCTCTTATCTAGGCTACCACACAGCACATGAAGTTGCAAGTTTAGAAATTATCATTGCCAGCACTGGCAAAAGTTTCTCAGAAGAAACCAGAGACTTTCAAGGAAATAACTGTGGTGAGTTATTTTAGAGACCACCCCCAAGCTGCAGATAGCAGCACAGAAAAGATACCAAAAGTAATGTGAATCACTACAATAGGCAGAGTGATTTTATGCGCAATGTGTTCCAGCTTTTTTAGTCAAGATCACCAGCTTCTTATGCTACTTACTCATAGCAGTGCCTCAGACAAAACTGCCAGAGGCAATATTCTTAAACAGGCCTGAAAACCAGTTGTAGGGCTGCAGAAAAGCCTTGGAATCTGCACCAGCAAGCAGACTGAGCGGTTCTCACTTTGATGATCACAGAAAAAGGGGAGACAGAGAACGAACAAACTCCAGTGAGAGTCAGAAGTTACTCATAAAATAAGCACTGAATGAAACACATACCTGCCAGCTTCAAGACAAGTTTAAGTAGTTTCTTTCATAACCCAACAGACATAGCTTTGTAAAAATATCTTTTTCTTCTGACAGACAGAGAAAGGATAAACGTGCTCTAGCAGCGGCTCCTGGAGTAACAATTTTCTCATGTTGCCCACTCCAAAGCTGCCATAGGAGACAGAGACTTGTAGGCTACAATTCTCCTGCAGGCACACTCTAAATAACACATTGCTGTCATGCATAAGAGTACATAAAATCGCTAAAAATCTCCAACAGGCTGGTTATGTCCTCCGTACGTACTGCCTTGTGTGCTAACCAACATTGGCTGTTTGTTTTCTTACACCCCCCCATTACCATCTGATGCTCCTTTCTCATCCCCTCACTGAAGATGTGATCCCTGTGGGGCCAGAACACTACAGCCCAGGTCTGTGCCCACTCTGAAACCTGCAGCAACGAGGCCATGGCCTCCCCTGCCCACCTCGTCTTCTGTGACAGTGGTGTTGTTACCCCCCTCCCACACCCAGGTCCCCTGTGCGTCTTCCCCTGGAGGTGTGTTTGCCCAAAGGTGGGTCAGGCTTACTGCAGAGATAAAGTCACAGCCTCCTGGCTTTGCTGACCTAGCACAACCGCATTCAGAAGCATCTGGCACAGAAAGCTCTGCTCCAGCTGACACCTGGAGCCTCAGCAGCAGGGAGAAGTATCTTGCCACAAGTAGGTAGAATGAGTAACGATGTGAAAGGCTATGCCAGACCACCCACAGAAATTACTATGCAAGTTTTCAGCAAAGAGGCGGTTCCTGCCATAGCAATCAGGCGATGGCTGGCGATCATAATTCCCGTGCTTCCTTGGTCTGGGTCCAGTAGTGGAGATGCTCACATTACTGATGAGCGTTGCGCTGGCACGGCCAGTGCCTCCGCGCAGAACACACGTTGTGATGGCGTGCAGTATTTCTTGGGGTCTAACAAAGCCCTGCCCGACCCAAAAAGAATTCTGTACTACTAAAGAGACACTGGATTTTACTAGGCAGAATTACGACTTATCTTGGAAGGCTACAGAGAGGAGACTTGTTTCTCATTTAGATTTTATTATGTATCTTTCAGTTATGAACAGTTCGGTTCCACTCCGAGAACTTGCAATTGTGTTATTCAACAGACTGTAAACTATCTCTGTGAAAAATCAAATGCAGCGATGTTATAACATGCAATTAAGCATAACAATAGCTGTAAAACAGTCGCATTTGGCTTTGAAAAATGAAATATTAATAATTGTTTGAGCTATCCGTTTAACCTCTGGGATCTCGGCGCCAGGCAGGACAAGGCAGAGAACGCTGCACCTCGCACCTAAGAGGCTTCGCCACCCCTCTCCTTCCACACCGCGAGTCCCGGCAGAGCCGCGCCACGCCGAGCCCCTCCGGCACCCACCCGCAGCCCCATGTCGCAGCCATGTCGCGACATGGCCGCTCCACCTGCCGCCGCACGGAGCCCGCCCGGGTCGCCCCCCGCCAAATGGCGACCCCCCATCCCCTCCCTGGGCCGCTAATGGCGGGCGGGCCAGCCGAGGCTGTACTCACCGGACATCCTGCGGCTGCGGGGCCGGCCGGGATTAGCCTCCTGGCTAATTAGCCTCCGGGGGCGGCGGAGACGGCGGCCGAATCGCGCTCCCTGCGCAGACGAACGGCGTGAGCGGTGGGACTTGGTACGGCCCGGCCCGGCCCGGTCCCGCTCCCCTCTCGCCCCCTGCCCCGCCGGGCGCCCCCGAAGCGCCGCTCCCGGTCCCGGCCCCGGCCCTCGCACCTGCCCGGCGCCCCCCGGCGGCTCGGCGCGGCGCTCCCGCCCTGTTGTGCCCGGCCCGGCCCTCTTCTGCCCTCCTGTGCAGCCTTGTGAGGGAAAACAGAGCCGTCCGTGGGGGTGGAGGTCGCGGGCTGTGGAAACGAGCTTTTAGAAAATGAGTGCAGCGACTTCGGTGTGGCCGTCGGTAGCCAGGTGGCATTCGCCGCATCGCCGTGGGTTGGCCGTGCAGTGAGGGTCTTGGCTCCCCTCAGCTTCTCTACAGCCATCGTAGCCCCTGCGGATACCTACATGCTGCTGACTGGCCACCCAGTCTACAGCTACATGTCTTCTGAGAGATGGTGCTATTCACAGTGAGATACACGTATCTATATATGAGCATATATTCAAAACAACGTATTTTTTCTGCCAGTAGCTCCCAGCTGAACCCTGACTATGTAATTCTACCACCCAGTATCTCTGTGCGGTGATTTGGGGCTGATTTGGTTCAGCAGACACATTTTTACGTCAAAGCTTTCTATGGACATCAGTGATTACTTAGCCAAGGGTGGTGATTTGAAACTGTGTCATTGAGGAAATCACATGTGCCACTCAGCTAGTAAACCTTTATTTTCAACAATTTTATGTGTTAACTAATGAGTTATGACACTGTCCAAGTTGCAGTGTTTGTTCCCTCACATATGGGAATTCTCCTAAAAAAGATGGTATCATTGCTCAAGTTGTAGTGGCAGAGGTTCTAGGAAGAAAGGACATAAATGCATAGGAAATGAAGCTTTATTTATCCAATGGAAACAAAAGTCTCAGGAAATGTGTTGATCATCTTCTTACATAGACAACTTACCTAAACATTAGAATCATAGAATCATTACGGTTCAAAATGCCCTCCAAGATCATCTGGTCCAACCATCCCCTACCACCATTGTCACCCACTAAACTTTGTCCCTAAGCACCACGTCCAACCTTTCCTTGAACACCCCCAGGGAGGGTGACTCCACTACTTCCCTGGGCAACCCATTCCAATGCCTGACTGCCCTTTCCGAGAAGACTCTTTCCGAGAAGAAATGTCTCCTCATTTCTAACCTGAACCTCCTTTGATGCTACTTGAAGCCATTCTCTCTAGTCCTATTGCTAGTTACTTGTGAGAAGAGGCCAGCCCACAGCTCCATTCTTACAAATAGCAAGATTGCTATTGGAGGTACCTTTATTGGCAGATTTATTTCAATTAGTGGCCTTCATAATCAACAAAATCAATTTCTTGTTAATTTGAGCTGTGTTTACACACAGATGTTTTTCTGTCTTGCTTGGGTACCAGCAACATTTTTTATAGTATATGCTAGACCTGAAATGGCAGAGCCGGAAATACAAGCTAGAACTCTGATGGTCCAACAACTAGTTTATGGGCCTTCCTTTCCCTTGAGATTTAAATATGTTAGAGCATCCCTACATAAATACCAAACTGATGAAATAATTATGCTAGTTAAGAGGGAAATTATCACTGAAAAGTGTGCCTGCACACCAGTATATTGGTGGCATGTTCCTGTCATTTGACCAAAGAGCTTCAGAAGATGAACATTTGGTCAGGGTTCTGTCTAATTAAAGTTCATGGTAGTTGCTCAAATTCTCTGTAATAAAATCTGTTTTTTTTTTTTAGCTACTAATAACAAAAACAACTTCTACTGAGTAAGAAACTGATTTAGAAATACAATGAACAAATTTAAATCACTTGTAATAATATTTCAAAAGCAGAAATCATTATGCTCTTAATAATGCCTATAAATCCTTCTATGGACACTGATCCTGAAAAAAAGATTCTTAAGCTGTTTTGTTTTTCTTCCCTAAAGTTTTCAGTAGGTCACAGATCAACTTGGATATAAAAGGTATCAGCCAGCATATATTCCATAAAGTAACAAACAAAACAAACAAACCTCACATAATCTTGGGTAAAACACTGTATGTGTTTATTAAAATTTTTCAAGAGAAAGAAGGAAAATACATATTGTTAACAAGCAGCTGATGTTGAAAGTACAAAATGTTTTAACATTTCATTAATCAAAACTTTATGTCTACCTGGAAAAAACATATATCATTTTTTAATAAATATTAACATGGAAGAATTGTATTTTTCAAGAAAAAATACAATAAAGAAATAGCATGTTTACTTGAAACCCAGATTAAAATATGTTACCATTCATAAATTGAAAGTGATTGCCACAGAATTACTCATTCCTTCATGTGTTATCAAGGTGTTTCTGTAGTTAAACTGATGTACATTATAATTTCTTACTTTTAGGATCAAAATAAAGATTTTGGTAATCTCCTCAGCAACATAACAATTTCAAGAATAATGTAGACAAACTAGTATTTTATTTTACAAAAAGTGTACTTTTTCAGATGACATCTTTCTCTCAACAATTTAACAAACACAATATCATGTTTATGCAATCTACATGCAATTTTAGTAAGAAAAAGCATCCTTCACATATAAGATGAAGACAAAACACGTGGATTTCCTCTATGCTTTTAAGTTACCTAAAATACCTGTACTGTAGAATTATGTCAGTAAACTACTAGTTTTGCCAGCTTTTCATCTACTTCTCATTCATACACTAGTATTTTGATTCAGTTAGCTACATGAAGACAGAAACTGGAAAAGTGTTAGTTTTTGTTGATAGTCTTTGTCTACGTAAGAATATTTGTTACCACAGTAAGGCTGATCAGGAATGAAGGGGAAAAGATGAAACAGCATTGTCAGTGAAATCGTAAGTATCTACCACATCTCTGCTAAAGGATATGTATGAAATTTAAAAGTTGGTGTGACTTAGATTTTATAGGACAAAGTGATACAGACTGGTTCTAAATGATTCCAAAACCTTTGAACATAGTGTTCCTTTACATAAACTATTAGTAATATGGTTCTTAAAAAAAAAAAAAAAAAAAAAAAAAAAGTAAAAATACAAAAAGCCAGTTTGCCTTCATAGGCTCCTAGAGCAGGCAGATAAATGATAAATATAATTTATGGCAGATTCTAGTTCCCGAGAAGAGCTAAGTACCATTTCAGTAATAAATAAATAAATAAAATCAACTTGTTTTCCTATCATTTTTTTTATTTTAAACAGTGTTTCATCAATGTATTTTTCTTTTCATGATGTATTTCAAAATTAAGAATGAATTTTCCATCTATAGCTCTTTCTACTTTGCAAGAATTCAGACATAAGATACAAAATAAAGGCATTAAAATTCTTAATCCTTTATACTACTTCAAGTTTTCCTTAAACATTACAGACAATACAGAAATATGCTGAAGAAATCCAAATTGTATGAATGCAAATGGCAATTTCCTTATTTCTGTCATATCAGAAAGATTAAGTATTTTGGCTAATTTAGAAAAAAATTGTTCATGACTCAAATGTTCACAGCCAAAACCTTTAAATTAAATTTTAAGCTCATATTAAACTTGATTTCTGTGTTATTTAAAATAACTTCTGAATCAAAATACTTATCCAGCATTTATGAATACACATCAGATAGTGCAATACTACTCCTGGACATTTTAAGTACATCTTTGATGATGGAAAGCTCTAGGTGTAAGAGTAACATCAGGTCAAAGAGAACAATATTGCAATGTGTCAACAAAACACTCGTCAGAGGAAGATATCTTTGTCAGAATTATAAAGCAGAAAAAAATACGTCAGATCTGTGGGCTGAACATTGCCAACCAAAGGAGTCTGTCATCAGCAGACAGTTTTCATTTCTGCAGCTTACACTGTAGCCCCACCTAAAAAAAAAAAAAGAAGATTGAACAGTCATCATTTCTGCTACGGATATCCTTTGCCAGTTCTACATCAGCTGCTTTCCATGCCCTTTTTGTCCCCATCCTTTTGAGACATCAAGGGGGAAGGAACCCTGTACCCCTAGAGAAGTATGGGCAGCCTTTCCGTTTCCTCCATCTCACTCCCCTTTTTAGAGGGCAGGTGGGTCACCGGTTGCCTCATCATGCCTCAGTTACAGCCCAGCTACAGGAACAGAGGAAAAAAGTGACAAGACCATCAGAGCATGAACAGGCCTCAATGGCCCTGACCAGCCACCCTCAGGGCATCCCCAGGCCTTGCTGTGGCTGAGGACATCCCCCATGGATCCAGGTGAATGTCCTCTGTGTAACACTGTCCAGGGAGCACCTAGCCCACTTCCACAGCTCCCTGTGGCATCTCTAGCAGCCCTCAGTCTAGCAAACCTCTTCTGGATGAGGCTTTCTGAAGCACCAGGTACTGGAGATAATGGATCTGCCAGCAATGCCTATGGAACTTGTCCATGCACATCCTGCATTTCATTCATGTCCTAAAAATCTGGTGGACTTTTTAATATGTGATAAATACATCTTAGCCGTTAGTCCCATTATGGAAAAGAGAACTAATATTAGAAGTTTAAATTGACCTGTATTGCAGCTAAGTGGGGCTCTTCCCATAAAGGATGTTCACAGGGCAGCCTGGGCCATAGCCTGACCTATGGGTCCTATGGACAATCCACTGGTCCTCAGGAGGAGACAAGGCAAACAGCGAAGCCCAAGGCCAAGCTGAGAAACCCAACAGCAATCCAGGACCAGGGCTGGGGCAGAGCATGCTGCAGATGTAGAGCAGGACAGGACAGAAAACCCTGGCCTGAGCTGAAATGGGGGCCCTGGCCAGAGGGGGTATGGTGATGTCCCAGGTGGGGCTGATCTAGGCGACTGAGGCTGATTTGTGGGCTCAGGGCCACAACACTCAGACACATCTGTGGCTGCAGAGATTTCACATTTCACAATTCCTTTTATTCCTTTCCGCATGCTGTAGCTTGTCCTTGATGAACGATATTAATTATCAATATATCTTACAGACTGCCGAGATTGTTTAGGATGAAACTTGCAAATGCTCTCATGATTGACCTATCTCTGCTCCCACTGTTGTTTTTTGTTTGTCTGTTTGTTTGTTTTTTTGTAAAATTCCCATCTACTGGGAATGAACCCAGAAAGTCGGAAACCAATTTTGTCTTACCACGTGGTTTGAAACAAAGTTTGTTGTTCTTGTAAGCTGTGTAGGCAGCTATTGATCCAACAACTAATATCACAAAAGCAGAAATTATGGGAGAGGTAACTCCAGCTATTAATCCCGAATCTGTAGAAAATGAGAGAAAAAAAAAATCAGAGGCACCGAAATAGTATCACTTAAGCATATTCCCTACAAAGATGTGTTTTTGCAAAACTTTGAGAATTGTCCGGTGAAACATTGCAAATCTATTAAGTAGAATTAAACAGAAGACTGGAAATTATGTTACATGACAGCTAGTATGAAAACAGTGGCATACAGATCATTTAGTATATGTGCTACTTATATAAGGCTAACATTTTCTAACTTTTTCAGTGAACTGGAACAAATTGTAGAATACATTATTTACGGTACCTGTGTTTCCACCATGATTGAAATGATGCTCTTCTTCTCCTGGAATAGAGGGTGAAATTTCATCAAGAAATGTCTTTTATCATGTTTTGAGAACAAAGTATATACTCAGCAAAGTGTGATTTCATACAGCATGAAATTGGGAAGCTAGAGTGGGACTCTGGGAGAGAGGAGCTCTGATTATAATCCTGACTCGCACTGGTTTTGGTAGGAGGATTAACCTCTCCTCCTCCTGCCACTTCATTTCTGAAGAAGAATATTATCTTAAGAATATATATAAAAAAGGTAATCCTTAGCTGTCTACATCAGGCTGATTTAAAGGAAATAGAAGGCCAGTACTGTACTCTCATTATCCTCTACTGCCAGACAATCAAATGATTTATGTCAAGATATAGATGTGATGCATTTACTTTCAGTTCTCAGCAGAAGCCCCTTGCTTTGGGACTATCCAAGCTGAATTTGAAGGGATTAATCTTGCAAGGTGCTGGCTTAGCCCTGTAAGGCATTTAGGGATTTGTTTCAAAAGATCTAGAGCTTCATGCTCATAGCCATGGTTTGTGGAGAAAGGTGGCTAATCTAAATAGAAATAGCAGAGTCTTGTGCTACACTGTTGGTGACAAACAGATTCCTGCTAAAGCAAAACCAGCCAGCTCTTAATTATAAATATTAGGAAAAAACTGCAAGGAGAATTGGCAAATAAATACTACCTGCTATGTGCGGTGGTAAGGGCTTCCCATCAACGAGATCTAAGTCATTAAAACCTCCTGCAAGATAAAAAATAGGATTTCTGTTGGAAAAATATCTGAAGAGTGGTAACCCCTTCAGCTCCCTTGGCCGGTCTTTTTCTACTGTTCTAGGGAAAGGTGAGGGACCTTTGAAATCCCATCTGCTACATGGCAGTGGGCCAGGTGCCTTGCACAAATAGTCACCCGTTCACATTCACCCAGAAGCTGGATAATGAAAACTGTTGTTGGCTACCCATTCTGAGCATGAAAACATGCATGTTTGTAAATAAGTGTTGTATTTAGGAACCCAAAGTTTGGACTCAAATCCCAGCAGCTCCTGCAGTGGGATGGTCAGTAGGTCCCTTCTAGGCAAGACTTGGGAAGGGCACGTCCACAGGTCACCAGTAAATCATACTAGAAGTAAATATGGGGTACATGGTAGTAGCTAGGATTGATGTACTACTTCCACTGTATTTAGAGGGTGTCTGGGACTACATTCAAAGCAATATAGGCTTCAATCCATCTCCCCAGTCCCACCCGTTGTATGCCCCAGAGCCATCTCACATCCATATCTCAGCATGGATTTGTACATAGGGTTATGCACTCCGTGTCGATAGATGTCAATTGAACCTTAGCATGGTTCAGTGTGTACATATTCAAAATGAAAGGACAAACAAGATAAGTATTAGTCTCCTGCCACTTAGGATTCAACATCCTACATTTGGGGCAGGCAGAAAAGCTTTATGGTGCCATCACAAAAGTTCAGAAAATCTTTCCAAACACTGGGTCAGGAGCAGTAATAAAAAGGGAAAATAGATTTAAGGGAATTTAAAAGTTATGTATAAAGAAAGAATAAGAAAGTAATCTATTCAACACATCTGCTCCAAACAGCTCAGTGGTAGATTTTCTTAGGAGAAAATATTCTTACCAGAATTAATGTGGCTTCCTGGTCGTGGTGGAAGCGGTGGGTATAAAGGTTGTCTTGGGATGTCACCTATTGATAGTAAACAGAGGGTTGGACAAGCAGAACTGAGAGCTGTAAATATAATGTAATAACCTGGGATTTTTTACCTATTGCTCGTTTGTCCCCAGTGAATTTAGAAAAGGACCTTGTCACTAGTTAAAACATCTCAAGTCCTGTATCAACAAAAACTAGCTGCTAAAGCTGATTAGAAAATGGAAAGGAAATTTTTCAAAACTGAAATGAGAGAACTCAAAAAATGTCCAATGAAAATAATGCATGTATTTCTGACGTGTCCTAATGTTAATCAGTGCTGACAGCTGGAAAGAACAGTATGCTACTGTAGGTGTCAGCGGTGCAGTTTTGCATAGCCAAGAGAGCAGCTGGTGATCTGGGCTGGGCAGGAAGCAACAGGTTATCTCTGTGCCCTCAGCAGGTATTACTAAGACCATTACATTACAGTAGTTCATCTAAAATGTGAAGAATTCAACAAATACATGATGAATTTTCTACTCTTAAACAGTGCAAAATGTACTCAGATTTCAGCTCTGTTCCTTAGGACTTTGTGCTGGCATTTACACTTAATTCCTGGCAACGTAATGGGAAGAGGTGCACTGGACAGAGAGGAATTTGATTAGCAGTAGCAGCTTCCAAATTGCACACAAAGAGCTGGAGCAGCGAGGTCTGACTCAAGTAGGATGCCCAGGGCTGTTCCTCTGCATACACAGCATAGGCCCCCTCTTGTTGTCCCTTTTCCAACCAGGTCAGCAGCATATTTAACTGCTCACATAGTCAGGCAGCAAATTTACATCTGGTAAACTAAAGCTAGGTCACAGAAATAAATAACATTTTCCTCCCTCTCCTTAAATCTTTCTTTCACCTACAATGCATGGCAGATGCACTTTTATCACGTTTTCTTCTTGTCTAGATGCTAAACATAATGCTTCTGTTTGTAACTTTTGTGTTCTGATTCAGAAAATTATTTAGAGATATGCTCAGCTTTCAGCATGAATTTAGCCTACTGCAGCCAATAGATTCTAGGCACATTCTTAAAGCTTTTCTGAGTCAGACTTTGCCTAATTAATTCTATTTAATAGAAGAAGAGACTTATCCTATTCCAGAACCATGGGTACTGTCCTAAGACTCACCACTGAAGTGGAAAACTACCAATCCGTAGTTTGATTGATTCGTATGGAACGAATCCATAATTCTGACTGGGCAGTATGGCCACTCTCTAGCCATGGCCGTGGTAGCCTGGCGTGGTGATGTGAAGCACAGCTGACTTCTGTCCATACAAATTGGGCAGCCTGCAAGCTTCTATAGCTGGCAATTGGACACAGCCCATCCTACTGTCCCCACTCTTTTTGTTCAAATTACTTCAGAAAAAGAGTAACAGCAACAACAAAAAAAAACATATCTGAGAAAAGAAAGTACTCACCTCCACCAAAAGCATCTCCTAAATGCAGATCATTGTCTAAAAATGAAAGGGAAGAAGATGTAAAGAATTAAGTAACACGGTTCTCGAGGGAAGTGAAATGTTAGCTTTTAACAGAAAATGTTAAACAATTTCTGACAAGGAACAATTTTTCAGGTCATACCCACATATTCAAATAAGATATTCCACTTTTCTTGAAAAACTTTACAGAACTTAATATTTGCCCACAAAATAATAGACAAATTATATCACACTTTCCACTCAAAATACAAAGGATTTATTCCTTCATAAAAAATCTTATAATGGAATCAAGATCAGTCTTTAGTATACGTCTTTAGTATATGTGCAAGATACATAAATCAAATCAGTTATATTAAAATATTAAAATGTATCCGATTATTTTATTTTATATTAAAAAAAAACCAAAAACATTTATTAACATCTATGTCTGTAGCTGAAACTTGTATGTGCATGCTTGGCTTGGGTGTAATTTGTTGCATTGCAAAATCTGAATACCTATTTCAAGAACAAATCCTGGGAAGTAATAAACCTACTTAGGGAGAGAGAATTGAATTAACTAATTTATGTAAGGGTCACGGTGAAATAAAAAAAAATTGTTCTTCACGTGATCATATGCACCTGTCTAAGGTTCAGCTACAATCTGTTTTTCTTTGGCTTAACTATAAAAGTTTTAAAATGTTCTTAAATGTCTGCATAGGCACATTATGCAATGAATCAGCAGGCTGTTACCATTCCTCAGAATTGTGCATGTGTCTCACAGAACCTGGAATGGAATTTTCCATTAAATAAACAATTTGTCAATGTGCTGTATAAGATGCACAAACAAGAAGAATTCCATTTCCAATGTTCAGGTGTGGATATGAGTATGTGGGTGATATTTTAGGGTGTGTTTGGAATGTCAGTGGTCAGAGGTCACTTAAGTCAGTGGACTCAGAGGTCACTGACTTATAGGCAGACATATATTACTGTCCCTCTCTTGCTCCTAGTTAATGTGGAATGATAGAATCAGAAGAAAAAGCAAAATCTACCCAGATTTTAATAATAATGATTATTGCCACATATATATAATAAATATATACTTTTTTCTTTATAATGCACCACGATGCACATCTGCCTTCATGTGTTCTTTCCATCCAGAGGGAGAAATAAGTTGCTTTTGCACAGTGTCTAGTCTCATTATATATAAATACATATATAACGTTTTTGTAACTTCTCTGAAATGCTTTGATGTCACCAGGAAATTTGGAAGGAAAACAATCAAATTCTTGCTACATGAATAGGTTTGTTCTTGTCAGGCCAGGTGTTAATTCTGTCTGGGTCTGGCCAGCAGAGTTGCATTTCGAAAATACCTTTATGTGTCAAAGGCTAATACTGTAAGAAGCAACAAATTGCAAATTGGATTCCATTTATTATCAAGATTAAGAATTCAGGTAAAATGCAGTCTTCCACTTAGGAGCCTTCATGCGGAGATTTGTTAGAGAAATGTTGAGGTTGGTATGAATGAAGGACGAATGGAAATGTGTGTGTAAGCACAAGAAGAAACAGCAGAACAAAGGGTTAAAAGAACAGACTATAAAAGTCACCATTCCCTGCAGTAAAATTGAAGAATGTGTTGTTTCTGTGAAAACCAGCAAGCCTGAGCTCCAATAAGGCAACAGCAGAGGTAACTTGTCAGCAGGAGAAAAGCAGAAGGGCACTCTAAAGCCAAACGTTGCAGCTTATCA
Organism: Nettapus auritus; assembly: GCA_011076525.1. Classification (NCBI taxonomy): domain Eukaryota; kingdom Metazoa; phylum Chordata; class Aves; order Anseriformes; family Anatidae; genus Nettapus; species Nettapus auritus. The sequence continues at coordinate 133,559,774 of CM021765.1, forward strand.
GCCATGCTGTTACTTTTCCTGTTAGCCCACCCAAAAAGCAGACTAGAGACGGAGTCTGTATACCTCAAACAAGCAAAACCAGAAAATGGACAGCAACCCAGCCTAAGGTTCAGGGAGTCTGAAGTAAGCAAGATTATGAAGCAAAGGACCTTTCCTTCAGGGTGACTCCTGAAGGGTATGAAAGATCTTCCCATAAACCAGCTTGTCATTACCTATCGAGAAGAACCACAGAGACAGGATAAGGGCTCATTAGCTGGTGTACCTTGTCCCATGCTGCACATGATGCTTACCAGACTACTCGAACACACACATCTTGGTGCTCCTGAGTATGCGGGTTGGAGTGTATGACACTCAAATTAACAGCAGGATGAGTGTGAGTGGCTAAAATCAACGTATGCAGATTTTAAAAACACACTTCACCTTTCCCTTCCACTGAATTTTGTTATGCTAGTTGGGAGCTACCCACAGGAGTGCTTCAACTCAGACAAAGGTTCTTGTGTGGGAAGTGATGTGTAGAGGACATGGCCTGTATCACACTCTACCAAAATTGTCATCTCTGCCAGCCTCACTTCTCTATGATACTGGCTGAACGAGACATAGAGGAAACCCTGAAGATAAGGTGAAACATCAGGCAGATGTTAGGATATACTTTTGTATCATCTCTGTGCATGTTTCCAAATCCAGTAATTTACTTTAGCACTTTTTTTTTTTTATTAGTTTTAATTGCTTTCAAACTCCCTGAAATTCTCTTTAGTCCTGGGAGAGATTCCAAAATGGTCTGGAAAATATGGATTTCTTTATTTCCAAGAATTAGCAGAGCTGATTCAGGTAGGACAATCCTCCTAGTGCTGTCTCACTAACAGATTTAGGAGTCCCTAAAAATTAAATTTCTCTCACCTGACTGAGGCTGTATCACCATAGATATTGACTTATGACGCGGCTTCCCTGTAAGTTCCCTTACCTTTAAGGTAACTCTGAGGAAAGAGTCTTCCAGGACTTCAAGTAACCTACTTAAAATGTCTATATTAGGCTGAGAACTAATCCACATTTAGGATTACGTGAACTGTTCCTAGACTTGATGATTTCTCCCCACTTACTTTAAAGGAAGCCAGGACAGCTAGTGAAGTAGAGGACAGTGGCTTCACAGTGCATTGCAACAGACACTTCTAGTCTAGGTCAAACAAAGATTTTCTTTGCAAAAGCAAGTGGGAAGGAAAAATGCAATCATTGCAGGATTTAGTAGCTAGCACATTCACAAAACATTTCCCCCTTTGTTCAAAGAGTGAACCAACATCATGTAGAACGTGTAACTACTTTCAAGTACCTAAAACTTAGTGAATATTTATGCAAGAAAAGACTGAAGGTTGTTGTGTAGGCTAATGTTATCCAGCATGTCCCAATTCAAACATTTTGCTTGATAGTCAGAAATTTCCTTCAGTGTAATTTAGGTGTAAAGTATCAATGTTGTCATAAAATGTTCTGTTATAAATATTCATGTGTTTTTATTGTTGTTTGGCACTGGGGTTTTTCAACAGCAACAGGCATTCATTGAAAGTCATAATTTGTCATCCTCAAAATTACAGCTAAAACCTTTCAGTTCTCTCTGATCTTCCCAGTTTTATTCCTTTCTGACACAGGTCACTCTAGCAATCAATGCTAGATAATACTCAAGTCTGTTATTAAGCATTAGGAACATTTGTGCTAAAAGAAGAGATAATGCAAAAAAGTAGAACAATTATCCATTTTTAGCTACAGTTACTCATTTTTATACTCCCCAGGGTGGAAAAGTATTGAGGATCTTGAGGAAATAAAATTTTATCTGTGGCCAATCATGCTTTAAAAACTTACTGGAAGTAACTGGTAATTGTCAAAAAAATGCTTACTTTATATACAGAAGACAGGTAGTATACACACAAATTATCCCAGCTATGGCATGTTAGCAAATATAATCAAAAATTTCATTGGAGACGGTTTCTACACATTGGAAATCGGTTATGACCCATTCGCTTTCTGTATTACTCACTCAGCAGAGGCCGTGTTGGTCTTCTGATCACTGTAGGCTTCCTGGTAATTACGTCGTCTGTGGGACCCAGTGACATACCAAAAAAAAAAAGAAATCTTAAAATTGTTCAACTTACCACAAAAAAGTATCTGGAAAGCTAGAGATCTGCATTCAATAAATTTTTATGCATCATGGCAGAAACTAAAAAGGAAGGAATATGTTTCCAAAGCCATAATCATTTTGTTTTAAAGAAAAAATTATGACAAAAACAGTGATTTGTTTAAAACAAACAAACAAAAGCAAACAGAAAAAAAATGAACAAAGAAACAAACAAACAAACAAAAAACACAGCATTTTCCTGTTGTATGTAAGTTAAAAACCTAGCACTACCCTGACCTGTAGACTTTTAATTTAAGTACTAGCTACTTTGTGTTCCAGTTCTTAACAAAAAGAGAACAGACTTATTATTAGATCCAAATGCTATAGGAAAATAAGGTAACAGATTTACCTACCTGGGTGATCAAGAGCATCAGCTAAATCAAAGTCGCGTTGACCTAGAAGGAAGAAGAGAATATCAGCAGGCAGGCATCCAAGACCTCTGAGGACTCCAGACAAAGCCAGAACACTGCTCAGAGACAAAAGGAAAATCCATCCAAACAGGAGCTGGCGTAGAGCAAGCTGTCAGCCACTGTCCCTGCCCCAGGCAGCCCTGAATGACCACACTCAGCCAGAGCTGTGAAGCTCTGAAACTCAGTTTTAGAGATCAGCTTTCCTGGCACGCCTGCCTTGAAATTGCTTGCCACCTGAACCAACTTTTTTTTTTTTTTTTTTTTTTTTTTCCTGTAACATGTGCCAGCACTAACATATAAATATGTGTTTACCTAATTTAGTTTCCACTGTACCTTAGAAAAACAGGAAAAGGGAGAAAAGAACCCTTCATGTTCTGTCTTAGGTGACAATGAAATGTCACAGCATGAAAATGATGAGTATCCTGCCCTTCAAAATTAGCAGGTAAATAAAACTGGAAAATATTCAATATATATAAAGCAGAGCATACAGCTTTGAACTGAACAAACACATGTATTCATCTGAGATTTTCGTTCCACTCTCTACAGTTTGCCACTGTCCTTTTAATACATAGCCTTCGTGACTCACCCCTTTGCAGAGAAAGTACCTGTTAGCCCTCATCCAGACTGAAACTCCATCGTTCCTGTGTTTGCATGCCAAATCAAAGCCTAGCATGCATGAGTCCACAGAAAGCCACCATGCGCCATGGCTTTCCTAAGCAGGTATGCTTTACTGTGTCTGTCAAGCAAGTCTCTTGATCTGCATCTGTTTATTAGCCTGCCTGAAAGTCTTAGTACCTAGCCCTCGACTAAAGTGTTTTTCTTGGTAGGTCTTAAATGCCTCACAGCAAGAAAAGTGTCATTGTTCAAGCAGGGAAACTGAGGAGCAGACGGAGGCTGTCACAGCCGCCCTGGAGCAGCAGCGCTCGGTGTCGGTCGCTGCTCTGCGGGTGCTGGCAGGCTGCATGGCGTTCCCCACATTAATTACTGCTCTTCAGTAACAGCTCTTGTCTGTGTCAAAGAGCTCCTGGAAAGATTAATTATCAGTGATAAAACAACGTGTGATCCTCAAATAGAAAGCAGCATGGGAGTATAAGGTGAAACTGTTTTGATTTCCGTGAGGATTTTAACATAAGTCTGTGAACTTAATTATAGCTAGTGCCTGACGGAAGAGATAAAATGAGGCTGGAATGCTAAATAGAAAGTGGCCTCTGAAGAAAACCACCTCTATAAAACAACATGACAAACCCGTGTTTGAAAAGGAAAAGCAGATAACAGAATAAGGCTATCCCGCTAATGTTATTAGGGTACCATTTTCTGTCTTCTCACTTGAGCTGGCTGTGGAGTGTCCCCTTCCCCTGCCCTGGCCTCTCAGCCAACCTAGCTGGCCAGGCCCTTAAATGGATAACACCCTAATGCCCTGACAGGTTCTTACTTTTATATGAATCCATTAAACGCATAAATACATCAAGTGGCTTCCTCTGACAACATTCCCTGCTGGGGTCCCGAAGTATGACTGCCCCTCGCTGGCCTTGGGCCTGCCCATGGGTTGTCACAGCCATGCCACTGCCCTGCCCCTGCCATGGGACCTGCAGGCCCTGCACACAGGCCGACATATGTGCTTGACCTCAGCCCGGACACGTCACCCCAGTCCTGCCATCCCTAGTTCATCCTGCTCTTAAGACCTACATGTTCAAATTATGGTGTTTGTTTGTTTTATGAAGCTTTTTTTTTTTTTTTTTTTTTTTTTAGTGCCAGCAATAAGAGTTCATTTTGAGTGTCCTTTGATTTTACCCTCTGGACAAATCTTCATTCATAATCAGCGTCCTGAGAGCTGAAGGAGGCTGTCTGATCCGAGCCCTGCTGCAGGGGAATGCCAGGGACTCAAACCACTTCTCATCAGAGTGAGTCATCAGAAATAGTTTTGGAAGCCCAAAGAGCTGTTGGCCAAACCAGCTCCTTTGTTACAGGTCCTGACACGCAGGAACTAAGGATATGGAAAGCAACTACTGAGGTCCTAATGCTGTAAGGAGAACAAAATCATCTTCTGAACGAAGACTATGGGAAACTTCTGGCTATAATACTTCACAGAAGTTAGGAGAAAGAAAGAAAAATAAAAAATTGAGGTCTCAAATCAAAAGAGATGATGGAATTTAGACAAGATGATGTAGATGCTTTCAAATGCATGAGAACCAAAGCAAATCAGCAGACCGAAACTAGCATCTGCCCTTCTCCTGGATAATAACTAGTTTTCCCTGTTCTGTTTTATGTGTGCTCCAGAAAGGTGGGAAAAGACCAGGTGTATTGTTCTGAGACAGCAAGGAAGAAATAGAAGACTGACACAATTTTAAGAAGAGAAAACAGAAGTCTGAGAATCTCCTGCAGAAATTATTCCGATTGATTTTTTAATTATTTCTGATGATAAGTCAAATAATAAAGAGAAACAGACACCAACACAGAATGACTGGGAGTAAGAAAGGAATCTACACTGAAGTCTCTCTGGCTGTGTAAATATAAGCCTTGACAGATGGGCAGTATGTGGACATCTCTGTAGCATAGTGAATGATATTCCAATAAACTGAAAAGATTGCTTGGACTTCCATCCTGACTTCCTCCGATAATAACATGAAATGGCTGCAAGGAGAAAAATTTTGTGGAGCAGAATTTTAAGTGCTCATTACCATTTCTGAGGCTGCACCTAGACATTTTAGGAATCTAATTTGGGAGGATAACAGATGGTTAAATAGCTGAACAGCCCAGATTTCATCCACAAAATGGTGAGTCTAAAAACAAATACACATTAGAGACTCAGAGAATATTTAGCTCAATAGGAACTACAGTAACTTCAGGGAACTCTGAAGATAAATGGCACAGGAAATTAATTAGACAAGCTTCTTCACAGAACAAACAGGCTGAAAGAAATTTGTTTTTCACCTATATAAATGGCCTTTTTGGACCAGATTCCATGATGGAAACAGCTGGAAATTTACTGATGAAAATGAAAAAAAATAGTTACGCAGGATGTGCTATCTCAGAATCATCTCAGTTATTACTGCTTTGGACTAATATGCTATTTCTTGGCATAATTTCTAGCCTTTCTTCTGGGAGTATCCCTGTTTGTACTGAGAAATAAAAATATTGTAATATTGTTTTTTGTTGGGTGGTCCACAATTATTCTTGACATACTATTTTAGAAAATGCTTATACACTCCTGCTTGACACCACTGAACAGTCCACGTTATGGAGATGTTTTAATAATGTTTATATGAGCTGTACAAACACAATGAACTATACTAACAGCAGGACTTTTGCTGGCACTTTCAGGCTTATTTGGAATGTAATTCCCTCATCTCCACCAAACACATGATCTATGCCAGCAGAAGTTTCAAGTGTAGACCTGGCTTAAACTGCTACCATTACACTTCCCTGTGACAGCCACACAGGTGAGAATGGACTCCATAAAGGCAAGCATCATAACACTATTACTCAAACTGCAGAGTTACTACATTTATTTTTATAGGCATGATTCTTTCAGGCAGGACACTTGCTTTCACTAGTGCCCATACTTCGTGCTAATCTTTTTAGTACAATGTGTGGAAGGCTGGTGATATAAAATCACTGTCAGTCCACTTGCTCTACTCTAGAGGTTGTTATGATTGCTCTTTGCCACAGAGATACGAAGGCAGCTTTTACTAAGTTCCCTTGAATACAAGGCATATCTTGCTAAAGCAACACAGAGCTCAGGTCACTTTAGCCCACCAAGGCAGTCACTCCCTTGCAAAATCATGTCCTCAGGCAGACACACACTTAATATTCATTAACTTTTGCCATATTCGTTTTTTGAAAGTGTGATCCAAGTGACTAAATTCCAGACAGCAGCATTTTTTGCCTATGATTGAATTTGTAACCTAAATATTAATCAGATCCACTGCCCTTTAGCTGTGTAACTTTGATCTCAAGAGTCAGAGTTCCCACAGATTGAGGAGAGTATACACGGAGTAAGGCCAGGTTCTTGCAGTTCAATGTTCCCTGTTGGTTACTATGACTCTAGTCAAAATTTTTCTGTCAAAAGCCTATCATGGCATCAATCTACAATTCTGAAAATTGGTAAGTAGGCTCGGTCCTGCATTGTATCAATACGAACAAAGTTTGTGGCCATTAAAATGACACGCATTTAACCAAGACAGCATAAATATTGTTAAATGACAGTCAGGTTATAGGTCAAATGAAATGAACTTATCAGGCATTTAATACATATAGTTTAGTAATAAAAATGAATCTTACATACATGAGAAAATGTGTTTATATGTGCATATGCATCTGTATGGACATACATCTTTAATGTGCATATATATGTTAGATAAATTCTTTTTCTCATGGAGATAATTAAATTAATGGGCTTTCAGGTCATTGATAGCAGTCATAAGAATGGGATAAGATTAACTGCATTACAAATAAACTAGAAAGCAAAACAAACAAAACCTAGTGAGCTAGCTAGAAAGAGAAAATAAGTTGTTTTCACATTATTTAAAAACAAGGAAAAAAAAGTTTATTCAACATAATTAAATAAGAATTGTTCTGCAAATACAATGAGCTTAAAAGATTATGAAGCTGGCAGAGACTAAGGAAGAAATGAATGACTCACAAGTGAGAAAAAAAAATCTGAAGAGGAACAATATGTTATCTAACTCACTCATGGGACTTATGTTCTATTTAGCAGAAATGGTAAGTTATTCCTTGTACAGATCATTTCTGATTATTATACAATCATGATACATATTTTCCCCGTAATGAGAAAATAGTATGTATTCTCCTAAGTCTGTGGTCCAGAACATCTGCGTTTACTGGTCCAACTTTACTCAGGAAGTAATTAGGTTTGTTTAAAGAAAATTACTCATATAAGAAAAATTGTGGAAGAATGTAAGGGTTTACACCCCAGAGTGGACACTTGGGACAAAATCTAAGTGAGTACTGTGTCTTTGATGTAGTACTCTCATGATCCATATTTCCTGATGAGGTTACTGTAGCTTTTCTTTTCCACCATGGCCCTTTCATTCCATAAACAATGATTGCCATTTCAGCCCCTTGATGGCGTGGCGGAAAATGAGCGTGCTTTAAAATCTGTAATTTAGATCCAAGTTCCAGTCTATAAACCACAACATATGGACCTGATTACTGGTTTCATGTGTTTTGCTAGGCCACTTCTGTTTATGTTTTGAATTCAAGGGAAATTAAAAGTCTCTCTCACTTATTCATAAGAAACACATTTAAATAATTACTAGCAAATAAGATATATTAATAAAGCAAGACTGGCAGGACTCCTTTAGGTCTGGGCAGCATGGTCTCATCAAACACTAAAGAATAACTTCTATTTTTATAGTGTTTACTTTGCCATAGACAAATATCAGCTGTTCAAAGGTAGCTACTGTTCTTTATGATGTGATGCACCCTGCATACATAAAATATAATATATATATATAATTTTCTGTATTTTGCTTCAGAGTGAGTGCAGAAGAAGCTGGTTTGTCCTGTAAAATTACAGGCAGAGCAAAGGATTTGGTATCTCTAATGAAGCAGCACTATATGCCTCTGCATCTTATGGAAACAGAACATGGAAACTGAGATTTTCAGCCTTATGTCACGGGGAAGTGGAGCCTATGTCATGGCGAGGGCTGTTCAGCCAAAGCGTCTTGCTGTACATGCGTGGTTCATGAAGTTGCCAGCCCATTTCAGCCATTTGTTTCGAGTGTTAACCACAGTCACATTTCATAAGAGCTGCTCAAAGAGGTGGTCCCAAAGAGAGGCCTGTATAAGCATTCCTACCAAAACACTGTGGTGTGGCACAAGCAACTGCTGTGTTTGGCTCTCAGGGTGACAAGGCACTGGCTGAGCACCCCCTAGCTAATCCTCACATTCCCTCAGTGGTAGTTCAGAGACAACAGGGGGTGCTGAAGATAATGCAGGAAGGCAGGGAGATGCCAGGCCTTGTTTCTTCTGTTGCTCGCAGTGTGCCTTCTCATCCCACCTCCATCACCAGGGCCGTATTAGAGTTTGTGTACTACCTTTAGCTCTTCAGCAGGCCAGATGGGTGGCACAAATCTTGCTAGTGTTATTCCATAACTGACAATAAACAAATTTACTTTTTTTTTTTTTTTTTTTTTTTTTTTTTTAAGAAATTCTATGGTGTAGCTAATCCCATGTTCCTGAAGTTACAGTATGCCATCTGCATATGGGTCCCAGGGGGTTAGTAGTCAAAGTGGGTGGCCTGGGTGTTTCATACACATTCTCTGCTTCTGCTTTCAAGATGCAAGACAGCAAAGACCTTAGGCCTACAACCTCTCTATTTCATGCCATTAACAATGTGTTTCCTTTAAAACAACAGGGCTGAAAAGAGTTGCTGGAGGTCAGCAAGCAGGTCTGTCCAGCAACAAAGTGTCTGCTGAGTCTCAAGAGCCACCCCTCCTCTCATTTGGACTAAATGAGAGAAACAATTAAAATCCCTTCACAGAGATGAAGGAGCCACTGGAATGCACAGAGAAGCCTCTGTGAATGACCCTGGGCAAACAGAGATGGGGCACTAGTTGGCATCTGAACTTCAAAAGCAGGGGAACTGGGAGAGGATCTGGCAGCAGAGCCCTCAGAGGGAACAGAAGCCAAGACCCCTGGCATGCAGAACACTAAACAAACCTGGGCTGGATTTATAAAAGAAGGGCCAGCCTTCTCTTTGATACCACCATGCTCAGAAAACAAGCTGGTCTGTACAGTCTTTGTGAATGGAAATATCTGACTCGTGTCTCAATTTCTGCCTCTTTCAGATTCCAACCTGCAAGGAGCAGAATCACAGAATCACAGAATCACAGAATTTCTAGGTTGGAAGAGACCTCAAGGTCATCGAGTCCAACCTCTGACCTAACACTAACAGTCCCCACTAAACCATATCCCTAAGCTCTACATCTAAAGCTCTACATACCCTGCAAGGAGAATCAAAACTCCTATCCACCGTGGGGAAGTGATGCGCAGGATGGCTACAGGCCAGCTAACCGACCTGCCCATGGTCGCCCTGCTTTCACCATGCTGTACGTGGATATAAATTGGATGTAAGGGCCAGAGAGAGTGGGTGTGGGCTTTGTGCATTTTAAAATGTACCAGCCCTTGCCTCCTTTCCAGCCCTTTTTCCTGCCATTCTCTGCTTTCAGCCCGGAGCAGCCTGGACAGGCCACAGACGCAGGCAGTTTTGCTGCAGCATAGACTGTGATCTGAGGAGCTGGGGGGCGGGTTGTGGCTGCTAACTTAGGGCTGTGTGAGGACTGCATGCCTGGCTCCTCCACTGCTGTAAGACCTTGGACACAAGAAGGGACTTTGCTTTATTTTGTCTGCTAATCTTAGTGCATACTCTGGCTGTTGTTTTCATTTAATCTGGAGCATTGTTGCTCCAGATTTTTTAATAGATTCCTCAGGAATTCCAAAATCCATTGATGTCAAACAAAACATACACAGCGGAAGTTGGATCATTATATTTTCACAGCTCATTCAAGTTATTTCTTTCTATTGGGATGGCCTATCTGGCTTTCAGTTGGGATGGCCTATCTGGCTTCATGAGATATTGTATTACAGAGCAGATTTTAGATAGTATTTTCCATTAACAAACATGGAATTTAGCCCCCACATGGAAAAGAAGGAAGATTCTAAAGTTAAAAGTGAAAATCAAAACAATCTGGAGGCATACTTTTACTGATTTTTGATCCTGAAAGAATTATGACATTTAGTAATTTATTGCCCTCAGTGGGATGGAAAAGGATTCGCAGTTGCTGTTGCAAATGAGGGAAAAATACAGCCTGAAAACAGGCAGTTTGGGCAATTCTATCAGGCTTGCAAAGTGGCAGCAGTGTTTGAAAAGTGAACCAGAGAAGCTGAGTAAACACCGTGATTGTTAGCTCTTCCTGAGCTTTGGCATTGCAACAGCTCTGCTGATATTAGTGTTTCAAACACTTCAGGTATGCTATCTATCAAACTGCAGGCACACCCTGGGATGGCAGTGCTGACATGCCTACAGAGGACAGCAGCTCTGCTATTGGGAGTGAAATAGTTTTGGTACTCAGCAACAAGGGAATTGATTATCTGGTATATCCCTGTGATACCATGAGCACCTCAGCATGTACACAGGGACCTCATGCAGTGATGGTCAGGACAGGAGCTTGATGGAACTGAGGAAGATAAATAGGACTGGGTTTTGCATCTCTCCCATTCTATCTTTTAACTCCAGTGAAAACTACGTTATTCATAAAACTAACTCATATAGTGTCTGAAATCCAAACAGGTCTGTAATTTTCTCCTTGCAAAGCACTTGTATAATTATCACAATTAGTTTTGAGTCAAAAATCTTACTAAACCTTAGCTGGACAGTGGTACATTTTTTACTGGCTAACAATAATTGCTGTTCCCTTTACCTTTGTAGCACACAATATCCAATGGAGCAAACTTAACTTGTCTTAAACATCATCAGCCATTGCACTGTCTTTATTACTAACTAACAATGTGGCCTATCAGTTGGTCTTAACTGATATGTACATGGATTGTACCTATCCTGGGAGCCCAAGGAGCATTTCTGAGCAGTCAGGACTGAGCAAGAGTCTCAGCTTCATACAGGTGGTAGACCTCAGATCAGACTGCCACCCCCTGGTGAAAACTGAAGTGTATTGCCCAAATGGGACACACATGGTGAAAACTGAAGTGTATTGCCCAAATGGGACATTCAATATGTCTCAAAGAGGTCCACAGTCTCACTTACTCGGGGACTAGGTCCTAAGCTATGTCTTTCCATGCCCTAAGTGGGATGTGTAAACACAGCTGAAATTGAATTACCACAGGTCAGCTGAACCATAGTAATTGACCTGTGACATCAGTGTGAACTTCAGTGAAAGATGTTTCTGTGAAGTTTCTTTCATTTGGGTTGGGCTAAAAGCAACTCAGGCAATTAGCTGTTGCAGCTCAACTTTTGTGGGAGAACTCATGTAACTTGCCTAAGCTTGAAAATAACAAAAGACAAACGAGCTTGAGTAAAAGCACAGAAGATCATGTTAAGCATGCAAGTTTCTAAACTATATCAGGTGTCACTTTTCTTGAGCACTGTGGTCCCTGGTTATGCCACGTTTCTGTATCAAGCCAGTCCAGCCAACTATCTGAACACAGTCTGACAAAAAGGAAACTCTGGATCGTAAGGGGACTGATATGATCTGGCCTGGCCACAGTGGCATGGCAGTTTATAGGGGCTCCCACAGATGGTTTACAGCTTAGATCAGAATGAAGGCTGCATGTATATGCACCAATTTGGATGAGTCATGCCATAGACTTTCCTACCGTAAGGACTTAGAACAGCTTTTCACTAGCATACCCAAGCTGTTCCTCATATGATGTCCTGACTAGGACTGAGAGGTGGTTCCTGTAAATGTCCATTGGAACATGGTAAATACTTTGATGATAAAATTCAGTGACTGTTGCAATAGGCTTAACATAATTTGTTTTGCTTTTCAAAAGTGGATGAAATAGTTTCCACAGTCTCAATACTGTGCCCAAAGCCCTGAGCAAATTGTAGCAATGACTTCTTCCCCAAAGCAGGGCCTGAACTGTCTCTAAATTAGTACATGTGTAAAATAAGAACGGTTAGCCTGACTGTCCTTGTAATTAACATGACGCAGTATATGGAAATTGACTTGCACATGCTCAGATTATTTAAGCAGAAAGATTCAGCATGAGACCTCTCCAGAACAAGAAAGACTGCATGCCAGTAATGAGAGACAGTGTGAATCATCTCTGTTCACAACACACTATGGGGTAGGCGATCACTGTCCTGCTGCTCTGATGTTTCTGTGACACATTACTTGCAGAAGACCTCCAAGTAATTCCTCATTTTAAAAAAAAAAATAAATATTTTAAGTCTGTGGAAACAACCACTGAATTTTATCACCAAAGTATTCACCGTGTTTTCAGGGACATTTATAGGTACCATTTCTAATTAAAGGCAAGGTTCTTCCCACTGCTCATCATTGCAAGATCTCCCAGAGACTCCGTTTAAAACCAGGCAGGTAGGAGGAAGAGCAGCAGCACCTACTTTATAACTAGTGGTTAATGATTGGCTTCTTCCTGCAGTCAAACACTGTTCTAAAAGTATTGGCAGTAGTACTCGTAATTGACAAAGGAAATGTGACTAGTACACTGCATGGCAGATGCACACAAGGACAATCTTATTTGTTTTGATATCAAAATGAATTTTTAGAGAATGTTTTGCTAAAACAAAATTACTTTAGAATTCAAAACAAACACTCAATACAAAAGGATTACCTTTTCCCCAACTCCTATTAATTCTTCAAAACATAGGTACAAAACGTATTCAGTTCTGCGTTAGTCTGGAATATAAAGAAATATGCATGCCTGTGTGTGGATTTTATATATTCAAGAATATTTTGGCTAAGGTTACTAAGACAATACCAGTATTAAAGCCTGAACATCTTAAACTGCAGCATTTGTTTTCACAGTATACCTAATATATTCCAGAATATCAACAACCAAGAAAAGCTCTAAAAACACAAAGTAAGCATTTGGCTCTGGACCTTTTGGGAAGCATTTTACAGCATACATTAGAAAAAGTATATACTCAAGTTCAGGCTTATGGATAATTTTAGGAGAACAACACTATAGCAAATAAAGAATGATAATAAACAAACTCCAATCAGCATGATCACATATCAAAAATGATCTCTGTAGAAACTGCAGAAGTACTTACCTAAATATTCTCGAATGCTTCTCACAAAACAGTAGCAACAACCCTAGTGAGTATTTCTAAATAAACAAGTGTAGTTGTTGAGGGGCTGGGGTTTAGCATTCTGTTGTTGTTTTGTTTTTCATTTTAAATAACCACACCCTAGAAATAAGTCAAGGCAAAGGTCACTTACCTCTTACGTGGACTAGAAGAAAGCCAAGGGACAAGAGAAGGATTCTTCTGAATTTCCCCATGGTCTTCTACGCAGTGCTCTGATCACACTGATTTTTTCGAGGTGATGACAATAGATGTTGGCAGTGCAAAGCTTTGAGGGGACGCTTTTAATCAGGGGCTCTGTCCAACAGGGTCACTCACCATCCCACTCAAGCACTGCAAAACAGAGAGACGTACCCAGAAACCGAGTCTGGTGCAGGACTGGTAACAAAAGCAGACAGCCCCACTACGGCAAAGCCAAGTGCAGCACCGTAGGTGCCACCTGCCCTCTAAGAAACGCATTTATCGCCGAGGCGGCGAAGGTGGAGAGTAGGGGAGCCAGTGAGAAGGGAGCCAGTGTGTGCTTACTCCACCCGCTCCCCTGAGGGAAAGCCAACCTGTTTGACATCCTCGCCTTCCAAGTGGGGTGTGGTGCCATAGGCGCTAAAATTACCTGGGAGAGGAGGCAGGCCTGCTCTGGAGAGTGCTTGCGCAGCCTCTCAGATACACTCTATCTGCAAAGTGCTGCTTCCCTGCTTGGCTTTTGGATGAGCGGTACCTGCTGCTGAAGTCCTGTCAGTCCAAATCACTAACCAGCACTATCAAGGTAGGGATGGGGTGGCCAGGAATGTGCTCGGTGGGGCTTGGGAATTCTCTGCAGAGGCATAACAAAAACAACAACAAAAAAAATTAGTTTATAAACTTAACATGTGATGTCAGCTTGCTGACCTGAAGCATGCTCAGCTCCAAGGTAGATGCTTTTGTTCACAAGGTACATTTTTTTTTTTTTTTTTTTTTTTCATTGATCTAAATATATATTTTAAATGCAAAATATCCAAGCACATCCTGCATGGAGAGTGACCTCAAACAGTGCTGTGCCACAGTCTGACCATGAGAACAAAAAGCTTTGGAAAAAGAAATCATGTATATATCCATTAACATATATTAAAATCATAGTTAATAACATATATTAAGATGTTTTGTCATAGTCTTTCTGTAGTAAAGGTATGCCAGTTCATTTTCCTGCTGGATTGCCACCATTCCTCTGGCACCAGCACCAACCAGGACACCTGTGCGTGTACCCTTTTGCTGGGGTGTAGTCTGCAGACATTTTTGTCAGCACTGCTTTGACTAGGGCAGCAAATACATGCAGGATGTCTCTACCATTAATGGGAGATCTGTATGCACTCGGTGTTGCTGGATGATCCCATCCGATGGAGAGCAGAGGCTGGCCCCAATGCATTTCTGCAGTTACCTAGAACACATGATACAGAGTTTGCTCTGACTTCATGCTTTTATGTTACCTACAAAAAAAAACAGATGATACAATGTAAATTGGACTGATAAAACCCAGTGATATTGGATCTTCAAGAAGCTTGATGTTCAAGCTAATTAGGTTTGTGCCTCCCCGCCCCCCAATTCAAACAAGCAGAACGGTTTATACAGGACTAGCCAGTATCACATGGCTTAACCATTTTTAATTTATGTATCAATTCATGTATTGTTCTCCTGGTCAGGGCCAATTGCTCAATCTCAGAAGAATTACAGACATTTAGGTTAAAGAAAGGACTTTATCAGCCACTTAAAACAAGGATCAGATCATGACACTAGCAATCCCATAGGTCTACTGCTTATTTTTTTTTTTTCAGGATAACAAAAGCAGGCACACTTGCTAATCTTCATATCAGTGATGAATTTGCCTGAAGGGAACAGAAATGTTAGCCAGGTTATGTACTAGTTCCAGACAAGTCCAAGCACCTCAGAGATGTTCAGAAGCTTTTTCAAAACAGTCGCTCTTGTAAGTGAAGTCTTTCAAAACACCTTATCTCACCTGTCTGCTGATACTAGTTCTTTGGGATACTGAAGATTATTAGATTTGAAGATGATGAGCCCATTTCTAGCTCTTCTGATGCCACCTACTACTCCCTGTAGCTAAAGAAAAACTATACAATGAAGGCACAAGAAACTGTGAGTTGAAGGAGTGGACCTGACATTGGAGTCGGACGAATATTTATCCCAGTTCTGCTCTTGGCACATTGCAGGACCTTTTTAAACTCAGCTCCCTCCGCCAAATACATGTGCAATGGCTTGTCCAAGATACCAAGTAAACAATGTTGCATATTAAGCAAAAATACAGGGCTTTTAACCTGACCACAGATTGCAGTTTTATCACTTTGAGAAACTATCTACACATATTTTCTTATTTAAAGGGAAAACAAAGTTCTGCCTAATATTCACATTATAAAGCTGATTAAGTTGCCTAATTTTTCTATTTATTTTCACCAAAAAAAAAAAAAAAGCCCTCATATATTTAAGAAGTAGCAAATGGCTTGAGAAATGTAGCTTGTGTCTGTCTACTCTCTACGCCATATACTTTTTGCCCATCAGGCCTCTTCTAGATGAGACAAACTAAAGAAGAACAAGAAGACAGTCACACCTCACCACAGTTGCAACCCCATCCTTCTTGTGGGCAGAGGCTGGACATTGCTCTCTTTGACATGGGTGTCCTGCTGTATGAGTCTATTGGAGATGAAACAACCAAATTATAAACAGGAACTACTTGGGAAAGCCACTAATATCCTACAGTATTATTTTTTCATCATAAAAATAGAAGTATTTTAATTAAAGTCGTGAAACATCTAGTAATTTTAGACATTCATTTAGACTCAAGATAAATAAACAAGTGAATAAGTGATATAATTTCTTGGCAGTAGAAGAATATAATTTCTACATCCTAACTAAATCTTCAGTGTTTTATCATTGAAAGTATAGAAACATGTATTTTAGTTTTTCATCCTTATGGTTCTTAAATGCAGGGATTTGAAAAAACTTTATTATTATTCCATTCCATTCCTTTTCTCTTTGTAATAAACTCTTTGCTTTCTTTCAAGTTTATATTTTATATCTGCATAACAGAAAACAGCAAAAAGAAGATAATCTTTCCAGTTCATGGAAAGGGTATGGTATATGTCAGAATCTTGCCAAGCGAAATCTGAAAAAAAAAAGAAGGGTGTGGAGGAAGGGAACAACAGAATAATACAGTTTATTGACCTAAAATAATGAGTGAGAAAACAACTGAAATACACAATTGGGAGTGTAAATCTGCTCAATGTATGCTGAAAGCTGAGTGCATGAAAGAGTTTCCCTTAATATTCAAAATTTGGCACAGATTTTGAAATGGGCATGAATAGGAGTTACAGTAGAAAGCTGCAAACCTTATGATTAAGAATTGCCTGTTTTCATTTCCACAGCTTGATGAATTCTTTTGGTAAAGTTTAGACAGGTAACTCAAATAGACACATGAAAACCATTAGATCATTTTTCAAGCAGTCCTTTTATTGATAGGATAAACTAAACTGCACCTTCAGCTCCTTCATAGAAGATAAAGTGATGTGATGCTCTAGAACCAGATGATCCTGCTTTACGTTTTTTTTCCTCCTATTACTGCAGGTAACTTGAACAGCTCTAGGAATGATGCAGCTCCCCTCCTCAAAAGAGGCAGACTGGAGAAAAAACAGAACTCATAGGATGTGCAACAGGAACAGGAGAGAGCTCCGTGTTGCCATCCTCACTTTAAAGATGCAGATTCTTCAGCAGGATTGAAACTTGCAATTTGGGCCTGGGAAGGACAGTATTTTTTCAGCCCGCTGCACAGGCTGATTGAGACCCATATGGAAGCTATAACATAAATTTGCAAACTGGGATCTGAAGGTCACATTTTCCAGATGGCCATGATGGGCAGCAGCTAATGCATGGGAGGTGACCATAAAAACTCCATATGGTGAGGAATAGTTAACTGATGTTTCTTGACCCAATGAGTGTGAGAACTAATGGACTGGGATATTTAGTTATGCAGTGGAAAAGCAGTTGAGCCAATAAAATCAAAAACTTTACTGCGCAGCCAGGTGTATAGCAATGTATAAATTAATAGCCTGATAACTGAAAGTGAACTGCTATGCTTTATGTACATATAACTAACATAAACCCCAAAATCGACAGTTTCCTGCTCACAGCAGGAGAACAGCCTCGAATTTCAAGCCTTCTCTTCAGCTTTTTCTCCCTAGGTGGCAGCACCCAATCTTCTTTGTCTCAACTCCAGCCCGTGAAGCCATAAACGGACAAATTCAGAGAAAATGAGACCTGCTGAAATCAGCGTTACAACAGCCATTTCCCCCTAAACACCACCCTGAGGCTTGTCTGCTTTGTGGAGTATAGCTGTGCACAAATTTCATGCAGCATTATGTGCCTATTTAGACTGAAAAGATGAGTAAACTTGTTCCTAGATAGTCACTTGGCAACCACAACACTGCTGTCAGATTTAGTTCTGGTCCTCTCACTATCAGAAAGTGAGAAAATGACAGAAATGCCCCCACAGCAACGTCAGCTCCCAAAGGTGGAAATTATAGTTGCATGATGAACACTGAGCCCACACAAACACCATGAAGGCTGCCCATACTAAGCCTTCTATTTCTGTACCTTTTTTTCGTCAGATTCTCTGTTACCAAATCTAGGTCTTTTTGCTCTTTTTGCTCAAAAGCCACGCCTGTCCTTCACAAAAATGTCATCTCTGAACTTCACACTGGTAAGCACCCTGTGAAAACAGCTCATAGCTTTGTTGCTACTGGGCAACTTCCTTATAAACTGATTTAGAGAAGAAGGAAAAAAAAAAAAAAAAGTAAATTCTAAGAAATAAATATGAATTGCTGATGGAGGAGGAAGAAAAACTCCCTTTGAAGACTGCTTCTCTGGCAGAGCACCAAAACTTGCATTTCTAGAGAAACTAAGAAGGAAAATACTTTTTTTAATTTAAAATTTATTTTTAGAAAAATCACAGGACAGGAGGGTTTTAGTAAGTATTTTTTTAGGCTTGCAAACGCTGGAAAAGGATTCAAGAATCTGGTTAACCAAAGCTACTCTGAGCTTCCCCCTCTTTCTTTCCTTAACAAAGAATGGCTTATTTTTGTTTCCTCTACACTTGGCATTGATATATTTATTCATGCAGGTAAGCTGTACATTTAATTTCTTTTATTTACATAGATCAAACGTTTATATATAAATCACTTTTCCACCCTTGAAAACACTTAAAGGTTTTAGCACTTTCATGTTAAAAGCAGAAGTGGGGCAAGAAGAGGTATACAAATAAATTCCATGACAAAAGTTTGTGTAAAGCTTTGTTGCAGGCTAAAAAGTAAAAGAAATTCTTAAATGAATTATAATTGGCATACATTCATATTTGAATGCACAGATGTGCATGTTTAATACCCAAATTCACAATGACTTCTAAGATATTCCATGGAATATCTTCTTTCTCTAGAACTCTGCCAGGTGGCTGAAGCATATTAGTAAGACATACAGTAAAATTGAATGAAAATTGGAACCACTTAGAATGAAAGCCAACAGAACTGGTTGGACTATTCCATCCAGACAGAACTAGTTATTATTTCAGACTCAGTCCTTTAGCTGTTATGAAGTGCACAGTTTTCCATGTTTCCACAGATCCTTGAAAACTCCCTGTGGCTTCCAAGAGCCACAGCAAACTTCACAAGTGCTTTCAACTGAGGATGTAATCATGGCCCTTCATCCTGATGGCAATCCTTCACGAATCCAAAAGCATTCTTCACACTTATGTTCAGTGGATTCTTGTGGAGTGAGGCTGGGTTGTGGAGTCAGGCTTGTGGAGTGAGGCTCTGGTCAGTCTTGTTATTCTTTATTTCTGAATTGCAGTACTGTTTTTGCCTTCTAAGTGTATTATGAGCCTTCTGAATTCAAACTATCATGGTATTTTCTGTTAAAATTTGGCTTATTCAAGCCTAACGATGTTAATCCCCACTCCCCAGTACTTCATTCACAACTGTTCACACAGTTGCCAAACCTCAGTCTCACAAGTTGTACAAAATCCAATTATGGCTCTAGTTTGTAAATCAGGCTTTTTCACATCTGACCAGATCAGTAGCTGCTAAGCAAGAAGAGCCAGAAAGGATGAAGGGTCTGGGTGGACTAGTTTGTTTGTCCTGACTCTGTACCAGACAGATTAAATGAAAAAAAATGCAAAAACAAAACTCTGAATTTTTGTCTTTTGGATGCTCAAAAACAATTATCACTTCCTTAGTGGCTGACCAAGGCAGCTACACAGATTGTATCAGCAGCACCCACGCTGAGATCCATTATCAGCACACAACGAGCCATTTCATTTGCTTTCTGGTGCCTACAACATATACCACGTTTTTTTGGTTGGTACATTGACTTTGTACAGGATTTAAAAACAAACAAAAAACCACCAACAACAAAACATTTACGCTGCCTAAAACAATGACATAACAAATCATTAATTGCTTATTGTTTTTGGAAAGGAAGTAAAACATACTGAATGCACTTGAGGCACACCCATTTGTCACAGGAGTAAAGGAAAGAACAACACAACTCTCCTGTCATTAAGGCCATATATTGATGTGCAACATTGCTTCATGGGGTAACCATACAGAAGTACTCAGGTCTAAGTCACGCTCCCTAAAATGTTTCAAGCATGAACTGTTTTTTCACACAGCTTCAGACTCTGCTGTTTACATTATGCTTTTTTTTTTGCTTCCTTTTTTTTTTTTTAAGGCTCCCTAGTTTCAATGGTCTGTTCTTCATCATGATTTCTCTTAGTTCTCCAGAAGTGTGCGCTGAACTGCAATGACAGAAACAACTCAAGATTAGTACACTAAATTAGTATACAACGTAACATGCATAATATTATGCAGTAGTATATTTGGTCAACAGACATTTTCAGTAGGCATTTGAAACTGTGAGATAAATTCAGGTAAGCAGAGGCTTGACTCTGTAAAGCCAGTACCCTGCATAACAAGGGATACTGCAACAGCAAACCACCAGCTAATGCTTTTTCCTTGACAGTTTAATATATTTAACATTTAACAGCTTTAAGGAAAAATGTTCATAAAGAGGACCATAAGCCAGTGAACCCATATAAATGACTATCTGAAAACAAACAAACAAACAAAAAAAACCCAACAACAACAAAAAAGGGCTATAAAATAGAACTGGTCCTGCTGGATTTAAATTAAGACCACGGAAGAATATATTGCAAATTTATACTACTTTGAGTTTTCAACATTCAGTATTTGAAAGACACTCATCAAACTTCAGCATGAGGTTGTATTGCCTGTTCCTTTGCTCACCAGTCACAAGGGCTAGAAAGCTGGGTTTTCATCTACACTGCTTCCTTCAAATGTATGGCTTTCATAGATTTAGTCATCTCTGTTCCATCAGCTCAGGACAATAGCCAGCCACATCGGGAAGGGGAAGGGTGAGGTTGTTAGGTTTTTTGTTGGCTTCAGAGAAATCTTTCCTCAGCTGTCACAGCTTGTTACACACAGATCTGTTATTTGATAATTATTTTATACAATAATTTTCTGTTTGCAGAATGTTTTAGTTAAAACAACATGCTTCCAAGTTCAGTCCTTCTTGCCTTCAGTGTAGTTTTCTCTCTGCTCAAACTCTATTAACCTTTCCTAATGTGCATTCTTGCAGAGTTACCTATGAGTTTAATATAAAACAAGGTAACAGACCCCAATCAGATGTAACATATGCTAAATAAATACTTGTCAGCTAATTGCAGTTAGTAAAACACTAAAGGAGCAGTCATGTGTTCTCATAATTGCCTTTCATAATACTTTTAGAGAGAAAAGTCAATTCTTCTTAACTTTCTCTAAGCTCCAGTATTTCAGAGACACAAGGGAAAAAAAAAAAAAAAAAAAAGCAGTCATCTTTTTAAAAAAGAAAAGAACTAGAGAAGAATGGCCATATAATCAGAATTGAAATCTTGACTTAGTGCTAAGTTAGTTGTACTGGTAGTTACAAAACAACAACAGGGAAAAAAATAACATAAAAAAAGCACAAGTAATTTTCTTCATAATGTTAAATGTCAACAAAGTGTATTTAATAGGATCCCCACCAAAAATTTCGTCTTCCATCTAGATTCTTCTCTTACCAGGTGGCTCAGATTGCGCTCCCCTATGGCTATCCATATTCACATTCTCTTCATCTGCTGGGAAACAAACAGATGCTTAGCACTGGAATTCTCTTCAAAGCTACTGTCCAATAGAGATAATTTGAGAGAGGAAATAGCACTGAAGAAAACGGGCTACTGATACTAGTTAAGATCCTATTAATCTTAACATGTATCATAGATGTTTCTATGATTCTATGTTGCTCGGTTTCCAAACTTCCCAAATTCGAAACTATCAGTGCTTGTTTGGGTTGCTGTTTTGTCCTCTCCCTTCACCAATCATTCCAAAAGACTAGAAAAGACAAAAACAAACTTCTGTTCCACCTATTACCTATTACCTACAGTACTGTCTAAGTTCTATCTTATTTAGGTGAAACGGAAGTAGACTTCAATGAACAGACCACTGCAGAAAAAAGGGGATGAATATCCAGGTAGTTGTCAAAAACCTAATGTATAGGTAAGCATCTTGTGAAGACACAAAGGCAAGATTTACAAGTTAGAAATGACAAGGCACTTTCCAGCATGAAAATAATCTGTAATCCCCAATCTCCACACAATTTTCCTTAAATAAATGTTTTCTTGCAATCTCTCCTGCTCATTCTTTAGCAGGAGGTGGTTTTATTTTAAGGAACACAGAATCTTAAGGCGGTCTGCTTCTGAAATTCTACGTTTTGGGCAAGGCATTCTTCAGACTCCCAGTCTTAGATGACTAGAAAGAGATGTTACTCCCTGTGAACACAAATTCACCAAGCTATTAAAACTACCTGATGCAAAAAATCAATTTCTAGCTCCCATATAAAATACAAAACAGAAAAAACACCTCTATAAAAGGGTCTACAAAAAACAAAGTAGTATAGAAATCTTACCGCTTTGTTTGAAACAGAGTTTCTTCTTTTGATAAGCAATGAAACTAGACACTGCTCCAATTACAGTAGCAACGACAGCACTTACAATTCCAGCTATCGCTCCCTGAGAAGCTGAAAAAAAGTTTTGCAGACATTCTTTTAGAATTGAAAGTGATGTCAAACTTGTATTGGCTAAAAGTAAATCTCATGAACACTTTAAAAACCAATAAACATGAAATTGCAGAAAAGTGTAGTAATCAGCTTTTTCTCTTTGTGAATAATGAAAAGTAATTCCTTTAATTTTATAGCTATTAATTTTTAGTAGTGCCTATTGTTAAGCAACTTCAGCATGGCTGTTGCAAGCTCCACTATTTAAAAAATAAAAATTAAAAAAATTACCCTTTTCATGGCCAATATATGCATGCAGTCACTGCCCCAGCATCTCCGAGACTTTAAAACTTGGAATCATTTCCAACAGAGATTTCATGGATTTATAAAAGCAGAGCTTGAAGGTGAATTCTAGATTCCATGAGGTTTTGAAGCTGAAACCCACTGCCAGCAGTGAGTACTCTAGCAGAATATTAGCAACAAAGAAAAGGCTAGAAAAGAAGCTTAAGATATACAGACACCATAGACAGAAATTCATGCACTTACCCTCACCGTCTTCAACCTTATTTGGACCTGAGTCCTTTTGTCCTACAAGAATGAACAAAAGGTTTAGTTTTTATATGTCTAAAGAACAGTTACATCACGTTTTTTGTCATTTCTTCACATAAAATGACAAGCCATTTGATGATGAAAAAATTATTTTATCCATACAATATTAAGCTCTCTGGCATTCAAACTTTCTGTTTTCAAAGCACAGGTCATGGTAATAGCAACTTCAACTTTGGGCACTCAGCACTACTGCAAAATGAGGGCAGCCCATCTGTGAAGTTTAATCAACTTGCCCACCACCAGTGGTGTTAACTCTGTCGTAGAAGTAGTGAAATTGCAGTCATGCACACAGGGCATGACGACCAATAGTGCAGGTTGGTCCCAATGACCATCTCTGTACTGAGATGCACCATAACATTTAGACATGGCAGCTTATTTAGATCAAGGTTGATAAGGTATTAAATGGTTACTATCACTCTGTGTAAATATACCCTACATCACTTGAAATCTAAGGATTAATTCATCCTATTTGGCAGGTGAAATCTTTGAGAAAAACAAGGTGGACCATCTTCTAGCCAACTCCTGGGCTTCTTAACCATAGGAACTAAAAAAAATCCTTAAGTGTATTTTACATAAGATCTGAAAAAATCACTCAGATGACTTTAAGAACCATATTCGTGGTGAATTTTGAAACAAATAACACCTCTGCATCTCAGTTTTAAAACTTACCTTTCTTAATGTTACAGTAAAAACCACCAAAGGTTCCTATATCAGTTTTGCCTCTTAATTATCCGGCTATTTTTTGGCAGGGACAGAACACTTTGCCTTTGTAATGGAAGGCAAGCTGTTACAGTTCTGATACCAGAACCAAAGGTGTTAAAAATCAGAGCATGTTAACCAGAGTGTAAATAAGTTTTCATCAAAATCTCATGTAACCATAGGGTCAAAAAAAAAAACCCTCAAACTATTATCTTACCACTGCCACCACCGCCACCACCTCCTGCTCTTGGTAAATCATCATGGAATAGATCTGAATCATCAAAGCTGCCTATAAAAAGTAAAAACAATATTATCTTATGTGTTCTAGGTTTAGAGGAAAGACACCTCAAGGCACACGATGACATGGAAGTTTTCTCTAGTTCATTCCACTGAGTCCTTGGCAGTTCTGGGCTCAGCATCACGGTTACATGTTCACCTTGCAAAAGCCCTCCCAATCTAGAGACGTTTCAGCTCAGCACTACACAGTTTTGAAGCACCACTGCTGCCTCCAGACTTCCTGAACAAAAGAGAGAGGCCAATGTCCAAGAGTAGGTATTACTGCACAAATATTACTTGTTAAACAAGGAAGAACCTCTATAGGCTACTTAAGTAGAATGGCCCAAGCCTCACTATGCTGATAAAGCGGAGAAAGGAACATTTCTGTTCAAGACTGCAAGTGTGAATGCATTTCTAGGGTTGGGTTTCTAAGTCACAACCCACCCTTTGAACCTGCATAACATGGTAGCTAGAGGAAAGTGTTCACCATGCTACAGTCCAGTGGCTGCGGTATTTGCCTGAGAATGGGAAGCTTCAGATTTAATTCCCTTCTTTAATTTATTGCAGGACACTGAACCAGTCCATTTCTATTTTCACTGGACCTCAACTCATGGAGCCTGGAGATCTCCTCCATCCCTCTGTGGTCAAATGAATTTTTAGCTTATGGAAAGTAAAGATGTTTCAAACCACAATGCTAAAACCATCAGACCAGAGGATGTTTTATTAGCTGGCAAAAGCACTGTACTGAGGCATGCAAAACCTGCATTCAAGTATTTGCTGTAAATCAGGCAGGGGAAGGAACAAGAACCAGGGTTTGCATTCCAGGTGAGGAATATTGCCACATTCCTGGGTAACAGTATTAGTGTAGTTGAGGCACATGAATGTGTTTTGCTTGGAGCAAGGCGAAGACAGAGAAAAACTCTAAAGCACAATAGGCAGGGAAGGGCATGTGTTTTAAAGATACCTTTCAAACATGGAAGAATTGTATTTCTGTATTTTGAGTTAAGAAATTTATTTCTTAACTGAATGTAAGAATTAAGAAATACGTATTAAGAAATGAATTAAGAAACCTATTTCTTAACTTAGGGCCTTTAAAAATAACTAAAAAAGCAACACTTTGCTTTACCTTTATTTTAGATACTTTAAGAATACAGATCACATGTAGTTATTCCTACTTGCTTTAGCAAGACTAGCATGGATTCAGTTTGTAAAGATGAAAGGAGTCAAATCTAATAACACAGATGCTCCACTACAGGCACCTAACAACAACAATGCCCCAAACACATACACTCTGTCCCCACCTTCCTTCCTCCTTCCCACTTTTAAGTAAAAGAAAAGTGACTCAACACGTTTGTTATGGAATGTCAAGACAGCTGCAAAGCTTATTTGCAAGCCAATTTTTCCTCACTTCTAAGTTCTCATCCAAACCAACACCTGACATAAATTGAAAACAATTAAAAAAGAGTAATTAGTAGAAGTTTAACTGGGATAGTAAAAACATTTTGTGATTCGGGCATTTGTGCCAGAAGTCTTACCAGAGTCTCTAGGGTTTGCAGGTGAACCTGGCTTCGGGTTATCTACACACAAATGAGATATTTAGAAAAAAAAAAAAAAAAAAAACATTGAGAGATCAAAAGCAGACTATAATACAGTAACTTTGAAAGGGATGAGGAAAGATTAACAAATGATTTTCCACTGTTCAGAAATTCCTCTTAGGACAGTTTTGACAGTGTTTCTAGGATTTGCAGGCAGAGCTGGCTGGGGTCACATACATAAAGTTGGAATAAAGTGACCGAACTTACTAGCATGAAGAAACCAAAAGCAGTGGTACTATCTGACTCATAAATGGTGTCAGTCATCCCCATGTCTTTTTTTTTTTTTTTTCCTTTCATAAGCTAATGCTGTTATTTGTTTGGTTATTTTACGTTGAAGACTGTACTTTAAGTTAATGCAATTAAGTGTTTCTGCTACATTAGCCAAATAGCAGACCCTTGTTATGCCTGAACATATACAGTACAATTCACTAAGTCTTACGTAGCATTTTGGTTTACAAGTCTGATTTCAAATACTGAACTTTTAATTTTTTTTCCACTAAGTACACATTACTTGGCTATTGTCACTTTTAGAACTACCAGATTGGTATCTCACTTAAAACTACAACAAAATAACAAATAAACAAAAACATGAAAAGATGCACATTATATAACTATAAATATGGTCCCCACAATGACACTTCACTTTGCTTGCAACAGAACAGGGGAATAAAAGATCTTAATAAACACTTCTGTGCTGTTTGGTCAGTCTTTGTTACCCACAATAAATTAACACACCAGCATTAGATTTCTAAAATTGTTTTGACCAACAGCTGAATCCATCTAGAGGCTGGGTTCTTCTGTATAGTACTTCTACTCGATGTTGTATGGTCTTGCCTCCTCCTAGCTCTAGCACAAGTCAGATCAGGTCTCCTTAGGCTCTCTGCATATTCAATGCAAAAAGGCTGGCACCTCTAGAGCACAATTCTTAGACCCTAGCTTCAGCTTCCAATTCAATAAAAGATCCTCTCTCTTCACTTGCCTTACCATCTGATTCGCTCATCTGGTTGTTTCTCAACTAGCCACCTGTTTTCAAGTGTCAGGGTTTGGAAACAGGCTGCTTTAGCAGAGAGAAAACTTTGAAGGGCTAAATCAAACTGAGCAGCAGAAAATGCTACTATCCTAGGACTGTAATCTTGTGTTAGGTACCACACTGCAACAGATCCAGTGACGGTACCCGAAGAGCTACCGGGCATTATTTGTTTAACTAGATTAAAAAAAAAAAAAAAAAAAAAAATTTTTTTTTTTTACCAGCTGCATGAAAGAAAAGTGACTCAACAGGTTTTCTTATAAAATGTCAAGACAGCTGCTAAGCTTATTTGCAAGCCAATTTTTTTCTCATTTCTCAGTGTTCATCCAAATCAACACCTGACATACATCAAAAACTTCTAATAATTTATATTTTTTATATGTTTAACTGGGATAATAAAAACATGTCACAATTCAGGCATTTGTGCTAGAAGTCTTACCAGAGTCTCTAGGCTTTGCAGGCGGACCTGGCTTGGGGTCACCTATAGACAAACAGCGTTAAAATGGATCAATTTAAATGCTACTTCCATTAAGTAATTATTTATGGACTTAGTGCCATCTAGTGAAGACACAGCAATGAAACAAGTAGGACTTGTTAAAGAAATGTGTGAAATATATACAGCTTTGTGATCCAGACCAGTAAAATGAAATAAACACAACTGGACTGCAATTATTTTCATCTGCAGTCTATTACTTTAGTCAACTCAATGACATTATTACATTGAGGTAATACAGGACAGATAGACATTACATTAAATACCACTGAGCAGTACCCAGGAAAACATGATACTTACTAGGCTGAAGTGCATCTTCCAAGCTAAACCCATCTACAAAGAAATAAGGGACATTTTAAGTGTAATGTGAAAATTGAACTAGTTTTAGACTATTTTTACACAAAACGCACATCACAATGTTTTCACCAAGAATATAATGCCGTGCTCATTCAACAGTGGCGCACAGAAGAGCATCACAGGGTTATGAGTCCATTATCTGCCAAACTACATGAGCTAACCCAAGGGCTAGCTCAAGGTGAGCAATCTTGAAACATGCAGATGAAAGCCAATGAAAGGAATATTCAAATGGCCTTTAAGCTTATAATATCAAACTATTTATCTTTGTAAAAGCACTAGCAGAAGACTCTACAATGTAGAAATCTTTTTGCAAATAGGGAATTACTTTCCTTTACAGAAATATCACAACTTTGTTGGCCACTAAACTGAAAAATTCAGTCTCAGATGAGTACATACAGTTACACTTGACTTCACAGTAAAAGGTATTAGAGGGCGATTAGATCTCACCATTATCTGATGGTGCCTTCTGAGTCGGAGGAGGTTTCTCTGAAGGTCCTGTCAAAGACAGAGGGGTGGGAACAAAATGTTGAAAAACCATTTCCTACACTGTTAGGAAGATACATACAGGACAAATTTAAGCCCATGTCTATACAATGGAAAGCACAAGATCAAACCCATACAGTAAGAGGTTTTCCTCTCAAGATGAATCTGAGTGTTCCCAAAAATAAATTTCACTTCTACGTGGTCACCATTTTGACCCAACTGTAGCTGAACTGTTCTACTGAGGTTTAAACAAACTGTATGTGGGGAAGGTGTCATGCTCAGCCATTCAATGATACTCAGAAACCATCAAAAGGACAGCCACTATTTTCATGCCCTCCCCTCCCCCCCAAAAATTTGCAAGAGTGTAATACTTGCCAAATGCATCTTCTAACCTGAAGTCATCATCGTTGCCTACAAACATATGAAAACAAGATCACAGTATTAACACTTTTTTTCTTACTCAAAATCAACACTTACTATGGTTGTAAACATGCCTTTGATCTATCTTGAGGTATGTCTTCTGCTTCTTGCGTCAGACTACAAGGATGTTTTTGAATCAGAGCTGAAGACAGATATCCTTCCCTATTTCTCCAGGCCACCACCCGCACACAAAAAAAGGAACAGTGCTAAAAATTGCTGCTATAGAAAGGGTCCAGTGCACCAAAACCTACTCCTACAGTTAATATAATGCACTTATCCTTTTTTTCTTGCCACTGCTATTGCATGCCTTCTTAGTGCCATTCACTGCATATTCTTTCCCAGCCTTCTTTCCTACAAAACGAGCAGGGGTACAGCTCCAATTCACAGGAATTTACAGTATCCAACTGTGAAGAAGAACACTGGGGAACAAAGGCTGGTATGAAAGTGAAATGATTAGGTAAGGATTTAATACTTTGGCATTAAAAATAGATTTTCATGGTTTTAGAAGACTTATCTTTTTCCCCTAACAAAGGTCAACAGTAGTGAAGATGATTAAGTTATTAGCATAGGTAACCTTGAGCAGTCTCTTCAGCTTCCTAAAAGACAGCTGTCACCACTGCGGGCTCTCTGCTCCAGCCAGATTAAGTTTCATTTTCAGCCGTTAGGAAAGTAACATTTTCTTTTGCTATATTAGGTCAATTGCTAGAGCTACTGCTGCTTACCCAGCCAACTGCAACACACTTACTCAGGACATTCGTGATGCAAACTGGTTTCCCAGCATGTATATAGTAATGTGATCTTGGCAGCAGAGGCTCGTATGATACACGGACACTAAAACAAATGCTTGGGATATTTCAGACAGTTCATCATTCATACTCTCACTGAGGCACAGCACAAGGAAAAGGCACGAAGGTCTATGGCAGATGGTGAAGCAAGACATCCAAATTTTCTGCTCGAGATGCAAAGAAGCTGGAAGAGTATTTTTACCTATTGAGTATCAAGCCAGCCAGAGCAAAACTTAGTTCCAGCCACAGCTAACTTAATTCAGTATACATACACATAAAGCACTCACTGATGTGCATGGCTTTTCCTGTAACTAAGAAGACAGCTACAGAAAGGGAATCATCACTGGCTACTGCAAAGTCTGAAGAGGGGAATAAAAAAAAAAAAAAAAAAAAAATCAAATCACAAGCAAAATGTTCCTTCTGCTTACATGACAGGTCATGCTAAGACAAGGACAAGTCACAAGTCTAGTACCAGGACTGAGGGATGCCCATATATTTGGTGGCATCATTCATCTTAGCTGAGGTCAAAATTGAAATCTTTTTTCCTTCTCAAATAACTGCACTTTTAATGCTGTTTTCACAGAATAAATGAATCTAAGATACATTATTTTATGTTTAATATGGAAACATGGAATGACAACGTCCAGAAGCACCCTTCAAGGTGGTCTTCAATTCAGGCAACTGAAATGCTATAGCAAAAACTGAAAGCTGAAGTCTAAGCAGAGATTCCCATACTATATAACATCCAAATGGATGATCACCTTGCTCACAACCAGGTGGGGAGGTAGCACTGCCTGGGCCGTGCCCTGTCCTTTCAGGGAACCAGACAGAGGCAATTCATGGCTCCGTGGTAGTGGATCAACTACAGGAATTTAGAACCCCCTAGATAAAGTCATTAGGTAAAGATCATGAATTAAAAAAAAAAAAAAAAAAAAGTTATTTTTCTTGGTTTTCTTCACTCCAGATTGAGACTATAAGCTCTTTTTGATACATAGTTCATGAAAAATCATTTCACAGAAATGATTTGCAAAATATTTGCAAGTCATTTATCCGAAACCTACATTATCTTGCAACACAACCTTAAGGCCTCAATAAAATGACCAGACCCAAACTACTTGACCCAAATCTCAATTAGCTCAGGAGTCACCCCTTCACTTAGACTACAGCAAGAAACCTTCATATTAACAAGAAAAAAAAAAAAAAAAAAAAAAAAAAAGAAAAAAAAAAACAGTCAAAACACTCCGAAGAAATAAAATTTTAAGAGGTATTTATATAGTTGTTCCTAAAACCTGAATTCTGTATGTTTTTTTCTCAAATACCTGCAGATTTCCAGCTACAGCCCCTCCTTCAAGGAGGGAGGCCCAAGACAGAACCTGTTCAGGTATCAGCTAGTCTAAGAAGGCATGCAAACGCATCTCTTCAAGATCTATTCTCCTAAAAAACACTACCACAGCAGCAATCAGAGAACGGACCACCACCACCACCAGTGTTAACCAGAGTTAACACTGTCTCAAGGTTAAATATATATCTCCAAATTAACTAATGTTACATTGGTGAGTGCATTTCAAGAGCAGAATTTATTTTCCAAAAGGAAAATAATTTCTTTTCCAAAAGTTTGTCCCCGGCAGGGGGACAAACACACACGCACTCCGTGTTATGTTTTGGTGCAGCAGAAGTTTCACCTGGAGCAGAGAAGAAGTTTGTTTCTCCATTGTTCATAACAACCCTTCGTATGTCTTTAAATCGCTTGCTTTTATGACTGTACTCACTCAGCGTTTAGTATTGGTGGGGCTAACCAGAAGAACAGTTTAAGTAACCTGGACTGAAAGAGGCTCAGAATCAGGGACTTGGCTGGTTGCAGGGAAGAAACAATGAGACAATGCAGATAAAGATACAGAACTGGATTAAAAGAAGCAGCCTGATCCAAGAAGAAAAAATCAGCAAGAATATACTGTACTCTTTAGAGGTTTAAGCCGCACCCACAGTAACTGAGTTTATGTGCATTTTGTTTAGTCTAAACAAGGGTAATTGCAAATAAAGCTGATTGGCACAATAGAGCAGGTATTTCTAGCTCCTAGGGGCATGAGAAGATTCAAGAACATCTCAGAAGTGTCCACACCATTTTCCTTCCATGTCCACAGTTCAAATACCAGGATATCATGAGAAATGAGTCAGCTCCTTCGACAGGCTGTTGAAGCCCAACTGGCAGGTTTTGTGTCAGACAGAAGGAAAAAGCAGGTAGAGCAGAAGGTAAAATACTTTGCCTTTACATGAGATAAGGTACTTCAGAGCAACCACAAGCTTTTGAAAAGCTGATGAGCTAGAAGGTATTCAAGAGAGTCAAACAGCTACGCAAATAGGAATCCTGAAAGGACCCACTAGTGCTCCCAGATATTTACTGCTGCAGTATTAGTCAAATTTACATAGCACTGCAGAAGCTGACAGGAGCCTTGAGCTAGGGAAGTTCCTCCCTGAGTGAAATGTGTGGCAATACACCCAGACAAGAAGGACTTGGGATGAATCACCACAAACTTTCTTACATAAGCAGCAGACGGCTTGAATTTTGTTCTCATAAAACACTGGTGTTCTCCTCCTCGCCCTGGAAGGCAGAGGTTTCCCTCGTCTCCGCAGTGTTCTGCATGCTGCAGCTGGCACCGACCAGCTGGCAGCAGCTAGCTTGTCCCTGCCCCACCGCTGGATGCTACCTGCTGCTTCTTCCGTGGCCTCAAAGCAGCTCTGTCCCACTGCCTAGCTGCTGTTGTTCTTCATGACACCTGCAGAAGTGTTCGTAGACTTTGAATCTCTGCATGTGGATCTTGGAGGATGGGGATGCTGGTAGCAACAAGTGCATAAGTTCAGGAAACCAGGCTAAACGCAGCTTCTCTGGCTTCCAACGTGGAAACTGGCTTTTACACTCTCATGTCCTGTACTTGTTCTCCTCGGGGGACTTAAAACAGAAGTAGAAATATTCAACACCTAACCATGTCAGAAGTCAGAAAATACAGGAAGGCCACCGCACTGAACTTTGCTCATGAAACACTTCAAACATGAGAGGAAAGCCATTAAACCCTTGATAATTGCTTTTTAAGCTTGAGTCCGACTCAGTTTTTGCCCCACCAGCATTAATTACCTAACAATAAAAGACTTACTGCTCAACCCCCATTCTGGCAGCTGTTTTCCAACACATCGTAAGTGGGCAAAAGAAGAGAGGCAAGTGAATCTCAAAAAATGCTGTCAGAAGAGTGACACTGTTCTCTGAATGTAACTGCAAGAAATGCCTCTGAGGCTTAAAATGGAGAACCTGGAACATGAAGACCACTCGCTGCAGGCGGAGGAACATGCTCACAACCACACCACTGCTCTCTGCCAGGTCAGAGGTTTGCAGGTATAGTCCCCGTGCAACAGCAGCACAGAGGGGATGTTTATTCCCACCGCCAGGCAGCAGTCTCCTCGAATTAAATCCCACATGGTCAGCATCAAATCAAGCTCCTCCTGTAAGTATCCACCCATCAACTCTGCTTTTCACATTTATTTTTTACCAGACAGACATTTAGAGCCACAGAAAACAAAAAAGCGTTGCATAAAGTTCTGTGCAGAAGAATAAAGCCCTCTCCTACCTAACATAAATATGGTCCAAACACAAATAACAACTGTAAATCAGCCAAAAAGCAACAACGATTTTCTCCGTCTAGGGAGTGTCGTCTTTCTGCACATCTGGAGCACTCACTAATGTTTCTGCCTGGAATAAAGTCAGCTAAGGCTCCAGAGCAACCAATAAAAACACTCATTTCCTCTTCAAAAATATGCATAAGACTAATAACTATCATGTTTAATTTCGGACAGCCATCCAAAAGTATGAAAGTATGGGGCTCTAAACATCAGCTTTAAAGCAGAGTTTTCCAGGGAGGATTTGATGTGGAAATAAGAGGACAGAATAAATAGCTCTAAATCAGCACAAAATGTGCAGCAGAACTGGGTAAACCACAAAGCCAGAGAAATAACACAATGGCCTCAGTCCTGCCAAATGATGAGCTGCATATCCAGAAAAGAGATGAGGTAAAAAAGAACTAGAGAACAGTTATAAAAGGTCTAAGAACTCTCGTGAATCCATCCAGTGCAGATAAAAGCAAATGTTCAGCATCTTAATCTCTGTTTCCGGAGGTACTCTCCAGGCTCAGCCGTCCTGCGGTTCTGTGACTTGAGTCAGTTCTAGTCGTTGGAATAAATTCCTGCCCTGCAGAACTCAGGCAGCTGCCATCCAAATAAATCACCCGCCCCCCCCTGCAATTCTTTGTACTGATCAGAATGAAAAAGCACTGCTCTGCTGAACAAAGTCAGTAAGCAGAAACCTAAACTAGACTCAGAAGTAGTCTCAGGAAACCCTGCCCTCAAATCTCACCAAGACCAAGCATTGTGGGCACTGGGCAACTACTTCCCCTTTGGCCACTTTAGAAATTCTGTCCTGGCTAAGCAATCACTAGCGTTTTGTTTTCTTTTCTTTTCCAAGCTAAAGAAACCAAAATCCTTGAAGTACACATTGCTCACAGCCTACACCTTCAAGGTTTAGGCTGCTCAATAGAAAGGTCTTTCACAAAGCTGACAAGCCTTGCAGCTACTAGTCACGTAGCCTACCTTTCCATAACCAGTCGGGCTCTTACCACGAGGCTCAGGTTTATTCTGCAAAGGTCATATTCAGTATACGAGCACCTCTTCCTCTTCCAAAGTCATCTTACTTCTTGAGGATTTCCACACTTAAATCTAGCAATAACTTCAACAGCTTTTGGCAGGAGCCTTTCCATAGTGACCAAAGTCTGAAGCCTCTTGCTCTGAAGCACATCAAAACAGGGGGCATATCACAAGCAGCCAAAACTGTACTTTGAAAACCACAGAGCAATACAAACACTGATAGGAATAAAACAGACACTGTGGGAGATGGTGAGGCTGGAAAGGGCACCCACACCAGGCTGACACTCCGTGTTGATGAACATTATGCCTCTCCAAGATAACTCTGCCCACAGCTATCACCAAAAAATACGTTAAACAGACCAGAAAAACTACAATGGAGGTAAACAAAAAGATTAGTCTCAAATTTAAGAAAACTATTTTAGCCAAGCAAGCTGCAAACTCTTTAGTATTCTGTAATTTAATAAAATCATTGGTTCTTGTGAAAGCAGCTAAAATTGACATCAAGTAACTTAATGTTATTTTATCACCAGAGGTTTATCTACACTTCTATTCAGATAAAAACACTCCAATTTCTCTTTGCACTGAGAAACTTTACATGCATTTGTTGTACCCCAGTACCCTTCACAGTCTCATACGGAGGAAGGGAGAACTACCTTCAGGACAACCGCGCAATCTCTTGAGCCGTGACTTCAGAAGTCGTGTGCTTCCCCTGATCATCTCAGTACTCAGCAGCACACTTTTTACAGCTATAAAGCATGTCAGCTGATAGATTGGAGTCTTCCTGCCACCAAGGGGTCAGGAATCACCTAGGAACAAAGCCAGCCAGTGTTGTGTTTACCTACACCCTTATTTGCTTACACTTTGCACCTCCAATGGCTTCCTGGACTGGGGTCAGAGCGGGAAGGGAGAAAGCACGGTCCCAGAGAGGAGAGAGAGCTGCAGCAGTGAGGCTCAGCTGCAGACAGGTTAGGGAAATCTTCACTGAATGGAAAATGATGTTCAATTTTAGCATGGGAAGGAAGAATTAAGGAGCCAAGACTTGTGATCTGGCAGACAGTTAACTACAAATTCCAAAAACTCAGTGGTTAAAGAGTGGTAAATAATGTTCACTCCAATTGAGGAAAAAGAATCTATACTATAACTTAACAGTGAACAAATCTCCAAACCAGAACTTGGCCTTCCATTTAGAAAATTCTTTAAAATGAAATTTGAAATACACACTGGAAGCGCACACAGAAGTCAGACAAGAACACTTGTATTTTTACAGCAGTTCACTGAAATGATGGCTCCATAGTAGGCAGGAGCGTTTTAGGTCTGCTGGCATTTGCAAGCTGACAACTTATTTCATAGCTTATTTCTCTTTTTCCTTTCTTGCCAGAACTCCTACCAGTTCCGTACAGTTTGTATACCAGTAGCTAAATCCAAACAAAATGTGTAAGCTAGTCAGAAACACTAATTGAACAGAAAAAATAGACCCTGCTTTTATAGACTTTTTTTTTTTTTCATTGTGGCTTGCTCAATTATGACTAAAAAGATTTTTCAAGAACTATGCATACTTTAAAAATAGCTACTACAGTTTTTGCTGAAAGGCAGAAGAGAAAGACATTGCATTTTACAATTTGGGTTTCCTGTGGGTAAGGTGGAGAGAGAGGGAAACAGCCCCAGTGCTGTGGTTTGCAATGACTCAACTCGTATTTTAATCCACTGCTCTGAGACTGAATCATTTCTGGCACCAGTCAACTCATTTTAAAACAAAACCTACAGGTCTGGTCAAATGCCAAAGCTTAAAGAGTTTCAAAAGCACTGGGAACACTTTTCTTCCTGTAAATATTTACTATTAAGGTGTCGAGATAGAACTGTGATAAATGACATGTAAGACAGGGTTTTGTGATTTGCCCTACTTTGTGCCATACCAGCATTGGTTTGGAAACGTGCAGGACTAGGTTCAGCCACAAGATGCATGATGTGACACTAGTCTGCTTCCCTGTGTGAAGAGGAACACTGGAGGAGAAGGCTTATTTTGGTTCTTTGAGTAACAGTCTTATGCCACAAAACCGCTACCTAAAAATACTGCAGAAGGATAGCCATGCACACAGAGGTCAGCGTGACTAGGTTTTGTTACCGAAAACAGGTAGATAAGAAAACAAATATGGAATTTCAGCTCAGTGGCAACCAGCAAGCCTGTAATGTGGCATACGATCTTTCTCAATGAGGTTTTCTTCTGGTTTCCTGTCAAAAAAAGATTTTTATTTTTATTTATTTATTTTTTTAACTTCCCTACCCTCATTGTTGCTACTTCAACAATGAGATAACCTTTCTTTTTGTACCAAGGCTACTTTCTTGAGACACAGTAGGTCTGATGTGCTCATTTGCTCAGTAAAACATGTGAAATGCATTCAGAATAAAACCTTCAGCATCTCTAGCTCAAGCACATCTGGTGAAAGCACTTCTGCTTTGCCATGTTTAGACAAAAACATTTATCACAAATCCTCCGTGTCTACCCCAGGAAATCATTTCACCATCTCCACTCTTGTTTCTATGCCACCTTCCAGCACTAAGTGGATTTTATATTCTAACGTTAGTGCTTGCAGGGGGCTGTTACATATGCTAGACTTTAATCTGCACTGTACATTTAGTCATTTGCAGACAATACAGGAAAGCAATAGGAGTGTATGGAAGAGCTGTCCTCAGGACAGGTAAGTGCTGTTTGCTGATGGGAGCAGTGCCAGCATGGGGCTGCCAGGGGAGGCAGTGACAAAGATGCAGAGGCAATACCTGAGGGAAAGGAGAAGAAGGAATAGTGGGCAGGGAAGGGAAAGAAGAGACAATCAGAGAGGCCTGGGTTCAATGAAGTTGTTAGCTCACTACGGCCACACATTTCACAACACAACTCTTGCCTGAAGTTTTTTTGGGAAAAAGGTCCACATCTCTGCTTAATTTGCACTGTAAAGACCTGACCTTTACAAAAGGCCAAAATGGGAAAAAGGAAAGCTCGAAGTTTTTGTGAAAAGATGAGGGGGAAAGGGTGTTGTAAATCAGAAGTTAAAGTCATCGGGTAAGTCGAGCAGGGAGAGCTCTGACTGAAATACGTTAGTTATGGCTATGCGACAGGCATCTCTGCAACGTTTTGGGGAGGCAAAGGGTAGGGAATAGTTGCTGAAATAACTACTTAATTCAGGTTTCAGTCTCAAGACGCTTAGCCTCTGAGATGTATGAGAAACACGGCGGCAGGAAGAGATTTCTGTCACAAAAGAGGTAGAATACAAACCGACATGCACATCTGGAAGCAAGGGAAGAAACAGAAGACTGAAAAAAAGAATACTGAAAAGGATAACCTTATCCAAAGCTTCCTACATAGGCTTCCCAAAACCCCTTCTCCAAACCTTACCCTGACACTTCTTGTTTCTAAGCTTAAGACAGACTTGTGTGCCTCCAGAGCTGTTCTGTCCAGAAACCCCACAAGGTCTAGTAAACACTATCTTACCCTGCACATTTGATTTTCCGTTCACCACCTCACACTGCTGCTACTATCACCACTAGCCCCTTTCCTCTTCATACAGGATAAAGATTTTAAGCCAAATTAGAGGGAGAAAACAAATGGTGGAAAAACTCCAGTTTCAATACTCTTCCTCCATTTTTTTTCCAGATACAAAAGATTTAGAGTATAAGATTTCTGTGGCATGTCTGTAAACCAGTGATACTCCCAGCATATTACCAGACTTGTAGAATTTGCTCTCATGAAAATATCAGTTTAACCAATTTTTCACTTGTTTCTTTCCTTCAAAAATATTGCATTTCTTTGCAAGCAAAAGATGCAAGCAATATTTTCCGTGGTTAGGCAAAAAAATAAATAAGACAGCTTTGTAATTAAAATCTGAGTAAATTTTTTACCAATAAAACTTTCACCAGTGACATCTATAAATGTTTAATTTTTAAAAAATATTACTTCATGAAAAGGCTAACTTGTACCTTAATACATAACATTAACTGATAAAAGACCAACTGCTATCCTAAAGAAAAAGTTTGATTTTACCTGGATGAAAACTCTTCAGCTCAGATTGAAATCAGTCTTGCAGAAACTTTACACACACTAAGATATGAATAACTATTTCTTGTGAAAATTTTGTAAGAAATAAGAGGCCTAACAGGAATCTTACAGGACTCAGCCCATGGGAAAAGCAGAGAAGAATTAACATCTGCAGCTAATTAACAGCATCAGTCAATAGCTTTCCTTTTATCAGTACAGTTAAAGACGCTGTTTCTTAGATGTTTATAACATGTGTACCCTTCCCAGATGACTGAAATCTATATTAAAAAAAAACAAACATAAGCAGGATTTGTTACATAGTCAATGATGTTTTGTGCTGAAACCTGACAAATTTAAATTAGTTCTCATTTTAAACACACTTAAAATGATCATTTCCCCAAAATATGTTAGAATAATTCCTGAATTTGATGTGTTAATAATAGATTTTAGACGAATTGTTCTATATCTGTAAAAGGTATTATAAGCATGCCTTATGTCACCTAGGACTAAGTTTATGGACTGTCACAAAAATTTGTTTTATGACTTTTTGGTACTTTTAAAAGAAAATCTTCTAGATCCTGCTCTTCCAGGCTCCCCAGTTACATCAAATGCCAGAGAATAAATCAGTTTAAAAGAAGTCCATGTATAGTATCCCTGCAACAATTTTATTTTCAACAGGTGAAAAATGTGCTTTCCTGTAGCAAGCAGGGAAATCTTTCCCAGATTACAGTCTGTGAACCAGAGAAGCTACTGTGTAATATTGAGAAAACAAAAGGGCTTGTTTGTTGTTTTTTAAATGGAAAAGCAAACAGAACTAGCTCTTACCATGCCAAGGAAACTTCCAACTACTAGCTTTTGCAGTATTGGCCCCAAGTCTGCAGAAAAAGTGACTCAGTGCTGTATCTTCACAGTCCATGAGCAGAGACAACACTGAGGGATTTTTCTCAGTACCCAAATCCGTGATAAGATGCCTGTGGTAACTAGCAGGAAGTTAAATTAAGTAAAAGTTTCCAGAGTTGAGGCTGTTTGGCCCTTCACAGGAACCAATGGAGAACACGGGCGGCACCAGGACATAGCACAGCTCAGGGTGAGAGACACTGTAGTACCCCTGTGGCAACTAGGAAGAGAAACAGCTACTTCAACAGAGGGTGTTAATACATGCGTAACTGCAACTCAAAAGTAATCTGAGAAACATAGTAACCAGGCTGAACAGTCAGACCATAGACCAACTTGCCAGCATAGATTCAGGGTGTGAGCAGAAATGGGGGTCCACAAAACTGCTGCACATGCCAAGAGGGACTGGACTTACTGCTGGGGCAGAGACCAAAGCTTGGGCTTGTTTCAGGAAGTCATAATGCAGGCAGTGAGGCAGGGTGAGATCTGTGGAACACAACACGCTTGGAAAGTATGAATGACGAACCAGTATGTGTGCTGGGAGGAAGGAAAGTCTGGAGAAGCCTGGCGAGCAGATCAGCCCCCTTTCCTCCAGGAACGTCATCTTGTACTGTGTTCTCACTGTGGCAAAGCCAGCAATGGGTTCCTACAGGTTTTTCCACTTGGAAAGAAAATGTAGCCGGCATGCTAGAAGAAATAAACACATTTGTTGGCATCATGGAATGCAGCTTAGGCCAGCATCAGGTATCAGCAGGCATTTCAAAAACACAGCAGTCCAAGAATGAGAGGAAGGTCATGGAGCAGAGCGGGTGCATCGTATTCCCTGTAATCCCCAGGCATCTGGCAAGGTACACCAGTACAATGGCTTGCTTAAAACTGTGCTCCAGGAAAAGGGAACCTCTAGGAAGCTGCAGGGCTAATTAAGATAAAGGCAGGAACCTGCCATAGCAGCCCTGCAGAAAATTAGATACCTCAAATTCCTCTGGGTGATACAGTACCAGCCAGCCCTGGGGACGTTAGGACTGAGAGAGACATTCATGTTTCTTCCCCTGCAGCAGATAAGATCCAGAAGAAAGGGATCCTTATTGCTTGAGGACCTGGGTTTACCTACTAGGTGGCATTTGAAAATGAGATAATGAAATATACTGTTGCATATGGTAAATAGGATTATTTTACCTCATAAACTATTATGTGCATTCTGCAGATGCAAGACCTGAAGTCTGTAGTTAGCATTCAGACATCTGTGACATTAACCCAACCTAGACTGTATGGACAAGGCTCAGAGTTTGTGATGGGTCCAAACTCAGACTGCGATGTTAAGGCCTACAATCTGGTTCTCAGAGACCAAAGGCTGGGAAGGGGAAGATTTTAGGGAGCATATGTGCACGTTGTTACAGGACTAATTCTTGTTGCCTTCTCTGAACATGTAGAATAGTTGCTGGAGGTGACTTATTGCAACTAAAGGTATGGACACATCTTAAGAGAAGGTTCAGCACTGAGGAAACTTCCAGGGTGAGATGCAGCCGATATGCAAAGAATCTGTCCCATGATAATCCCCTTAGCTACATAACCTGCAGCCTTAGGTATTGGCAACACCAGGGGAACTTGGTGTGCTGACTCTAAGAGAAATAGCATGGAGGTTGGAGTGAAGATACCGTGGCCAAGCTCTGTGCTACCACTGCAGGGATGGGGAACCTGATGCTACTATGGAACTGAGAGATTACATGGCCAGCCCTGAGCCAAACTGATAGCAAACTTATGTCCTCTAGGTGAACTCTGCTCACTGTAATGCCAAAACACACCTCCATCACAAAGGCTACCCTCCTCCAAGATGGAGCCACCCCTCCCTGAGCATGCACTCAGAATTTCTGAGCCTATACTTTAGAGAAAAAAGCAGAAAACGTTCTACCAGAAGGAAGGTACATATAACTACAGTCATTCAAACTCCACCTAAAAGTAGGAAAACAGTATAAAAATGCCTCAGAAAAACAAACAAACAAACAAACAGGTTAGGGAGCTACTATCGCAGACAAGTAAGGAGGATGTCTGACTTCTGGCATCAGTCAATGGGCTGAATCTCTCTATCCCCCCATAGGGACACCTATTGGGTGAGATTTGAACCCTCAGTTATATCGAGTACTTCCTTGGGAAATCTACCTGAAATTCTCTGTAAAGATGTTTCATAACTTATACAT
Source organism: Nettapus auritus (assembly GCA_011076525.1). Taxonomy (NCBI): domain Eukaryota; kingdom Metazoa; phylum Chordata; class Aves; order Anseriformes; family Anatidae; genus Nettapus; species Nettapus auritus. Next base: position 133,600,818 of record CM021765.1, read on the forward strand.
AGTTGGTTGTGTTAGTCATGTTCCCGGTATTTGCACATGCTTTGTAGAGAGGGTATTTATGACCAACAATTCAAAAGAACCCGTACTCCTGTTGCTTCAAGTAACTACACCAGTCATTAATCTACTAGACTGAAGGTTATCGTGGTAATTCAATATACTGAATGCACCTGGACTTTAGTGCTGAACTGGTCATCACTCAGAACCTAGGCCCAGCTGCCCCCAGCCCATCTGATATCTGAGGGCAAGATGCAAGGAAGGCAGAGGGGCTTAGGGCCTGCCAAGCTCCTTACCCTTTAAGGCAACAGAAGGGATGTAGGGTAAAGTTAGCAATGAACATCTGTTAACGTCATGATGATGTTAAAAAAGAGTTTAGAGTTAGATGCATGCCCAAACAGTTCCTAAATACACGTTTCTCAAGAGAGCATTGGGCATAGCCTGGACAGGCTTTGAGCAGCACATGGCCACAGGGTGCCCTGTACGGGAGGTGGCCATGACCTACACCATGCTGGTCACAGCCATGTTTAGTCAGCACTGAAACAACCCGTCACACCTTCCACTGGCCTGTGGAGCACGGTGTGCTCACACTTAAAAAGCAGCACCCACTGGGGCAGGAGATAAAAGGAGATGCTGGTGAATGGGCACGGACTGAGTGCAACCACCAAAAAACAGCGTATTTTAGACTAGCAGGGTGAGAAGGAGGGGTGCTGGGCTTATCTTGAGCCTAAGGAAAGGGGGACAGCCTAAGTGTTTGTTTCATTCTTTGTTTCAATACCTGAATCCATGATCCAGTTTGCGTTAACGGACATTAAGTTAAGTAAAAATTCCTGGAGTTGAGACTGTTTTGCTGATGACACTCTCAAAACACTTTTATTAGACTGCAAAGAGTCGGTTCCTGTGTCAGAGCAGGGAAAAACAGTTTGACTGAAAGAGGCTTGCCCTTGTCAAGATGATCTTAACTGATAAAGATTACTATTATTACAATATTTCACTAACACAGCTGTCACTTGATGAAATACAAGGATAGTGCAGAGCGAGGTTCACAATAGCAAGAGCTAACTGAATCCTTTATCAAGTGCAGGCAACCCCATCACGCATACCAGAGTAACATCAGGAAAATATTGAAACTGGTCTTGGCTGGACAGCGGTAGGCTGAGTCACACTTAACTCTTGCCAAGTTGAAGCACTGTAACTACAGAAAGCTTAAGGATTGTTGCAGTGATGTCATTTGGATGTAGCAATGCAGAGGCCATTTTATATAAATAACAACACATAAAAAGCCCTTACCCATCCCAAATTAGAGGAAACAAACATGGCAGAGTACGTGCTGCACTTTTCAAATTCATGCTGCCATTTATGCACACTAGCACTGCTCCTAAAAATGTTTAATTGGAAGAAAAATGTATTCCTTTAATGAGATTTAAAAGGCAAACTGCAGAGACCACAAAGCAGAGATCAGTCTCCAGCAGTCCCTGCACCACCTCCCTGCTCCAGATGAGTGTTCTATCCACAAGATTACTTGTTTAGCCTCCGTTCATCCAACGAGTCATTCTTCTCAACACTGACTTACTTGCCTCAGCAAGAGATCAGGAACACACCCATTTCTTTCCCTCTCCTTATAGCCCTATAGTTACCGTAGTCTTAGGAAGAAGGGATCTCCATCTGTAATTCACCTTAGGCTACTGATCTTACAACACAGATACTTCAGCTCTGAGCATGTACTTTCCTTACGTCCTCGTGTTCACTACCACAACTACTTCTGGTGGCTACTGCATTTCAATCACAAGCTCTACTCAATCCTTGTGAAGAATACTTCAGGCATATATTCCCAAATCCAAGACCTAGTATGTCTTGATCTTTCAGAAGTACAAAAGGGAAACTGATCTTTCTGTCTGTGTGCAAGCTCTGGCAGTTTTCTGCTGCTCATTGTGCAAAGTTTTTTTTGTTTGTTTGTTTGTTTTTAATTTGCCTTCTGAGGTTCTGTGCTTTTCACATGAATTGTGCAGAAATCCTGTTATCAAATACTTCTCTTCACTGGATTCTGACAACCAGATGCCTGAAGTTAGATGCTGGGCTAACCTGGTGGTTTTGCAGAGTTAAGATGGCTGAGCCAACCTCACAACCAGCCCAAGCAGGAAGTTTCCGTCCCCCTCTGCCCCCCCATTTCATTTCCACCCTGATGTTCAGTCCTGCCCCTCCCTTGCGCTGGCTCTGCCACCCCTCAAACCCTCTGCAGCAGACTCAAGGCAGCACATTAGTCATCTGCCGACTCATCAAGCTGAATCATCGTGGTACAGGCTCTGATGGGCACCAGACCAACCACAGAGGGAGAGAAATGGACAGATCCTGCTTCTTAGCAATAGCAAGCCAATAGGCTGGACATATAAAGTGATGATACAAAAACCTCACATTCAACCTTCCTTTGGATTCAGCCCCAACAATATCTAAATTCCAGCTCTGCCTCACTTGCAGAGCTTGTATTTGGCAAGTGAAAAAAAAACACACTTCCATACCAATTGCACAGTTAAAATCACAAGCCCTTAAGCAAGTTCAAAGTTCGCCATTGTTTAATAGCTCTCAAATACTCATACGCTGAATACTGTTTGAACTCTGACAGCTTTCATGTGCCTAAAATATATGACTCAATACAAGTGCTCACTCTCAAGGCCACAGACTTGCAGGCTTGAATTATGAAAGCCAGCAGTCCAGGGGAACTAATCACATCTAAACAGTTGCACAGCAGCTGAGCTACTCACAGCATAAGATCCTTAGCTTTCCATAGCAGTTCTGTCAGTTTAGACAACAGACAGCCTACCAACAGAGATATTCAAATTTTCAAAAGGATACAATTCAGGCTCTCCTCCTTTTACTTTAATCTAAGATTGCACCACCACAGATCTGAAATTCCTGAGTGGCTCCACCCTCCCCAGACTGACATTCTCAACGGTTCTTGAATTCTTGTGTGTTTTCTTAAAGAAGAAGCATCCAAACTAATTATAATCTATTTATTTGGTTCATATTACCAGCATTGGCCAGTGGTCTGATAGATCAACCTGAGTTTTGGAAGCAATTTGTTAAAAAATGTAGCATCATTTTCTTCTGAATTCTAAGCAAACCCCCTGAAGGCATTTTTTGCACACCTGCCCTCCATTGAAACGGGAACCAGACAGCCTGCATTTACTTCCAAACTGCTAGGCAGTAAGTTTAGAAGTGCTGTTTTTGAGCAACTCCAAATACTTCCAAATCGTAAGAGCCTCACAACAGATCCTGCTGTCCAGGACTGTGGGGACTGCTTGCAGAGGAGCACATTTTCCAAATAAGTAGTAAGATGATATCTCAATGTCAGCAGCATGAATCATCTCAAAGTTTTAGAGTCAGAGATTATAAAATGGTACTATTTTTCCATGAGTCTGGATTTGCTATCCTCACGGCTAAGACCACAGCGAGGCTACTGCAGTACAACTCCATTCATATAGGCTTGAAGCTGAATTGTTTATCCGGCACCCCGCCATATCTACCACTTCCAGCTAAATCTAGGAACAGGTATTTTTCCTTCTCTCCCACAGTGAAGACATACTGAGAGTTAAGCTTTGAAACAGTACTTTTACAGAGAACTTAGGAGAAAACACTTAGGCATGGTGTTATGTCTTGTTAAGAAGGTAAAGAAAAAAGTTTCTTAGAAAGAAGTCCTAAGTGGGAAATGCCAGTTTGCACAGCGTTTTCCAGTTTCAGGAGCCCGGCCATCAGCTCCCGGGTGGTGTCGAGGGGAAGTACAGGGAACTCGCCGAGTTTTTTGATCAAATACAACCATGCCATGGCACAGACACACTCCCCAGACACACGCTGCAGCCGCGAGATGCTCCCCGAAAGCACGCTACGTTGTTTAACGCCAGAGTTCTGCCATAACAATAATAACAAACGGGTTGGCAGGCTTCCTGGCCAGCACGGAGCCGTTGCCCCGAAGTTACTGTAAGCCTGCCTGCTTTCCTAAAATGGAAGTCGAGCCACTGCAACAGCCCCGCTCCCGGCCGCTACGGGCTACGGGGAAAGCGCCGCGCCCCGACAGCGAGGCAGGGGAAAGAATGGTGGGCACGGAGAGAAGGAAGGGAAGGGGTGCCGCGATCCGCCGGCGGGGCGGAGAGGGGGACCCCGCCGCCTGCTCCTCACCTCTGCCGGGTGCCAGGAGGGCGAGGAGCGCCGCCAGGAGAAGCCCGCTGCCCCGCATGGCTGCCGCCCGCCGCCGCCAAGCGCCGCGTCCCGCCCGCCCGCTGAGAGATCCGCGCCCCCGCCCCGGCCCCAGCCCCAGCCCTGGTCCCGGTCCCGGCCGCCGCCCAGGCGGGGCGGGACCGAGGCGTAGCGGGGAGCCCGCGCCAGCGGCTTTCGGGGCCGGACCGAGCCCGCCCCGCCGCTCCCTGGTGCCTTCGAGGAGCCGCGCCCCAAAAGTGGCCCCGTCCCCTCGACGGGGCGAGCCCCCGGGCTGCGTGCGCCCGCAGCTGGCCTCGGTTCGGTTTGTGCCGGCAGGAGCCTTCCTCACGGGGGTTGGTGCCTCTTCTCCAGCCTTCGTAGGGTTCTGCCGGCTGGAAAAGTGGAAGGACACCAAGTTTGTGAATCACCATCACCAGTTCCTAAACCGATGGCAATGTTTTTTCCTCCTTGACGGTTCCTATTCGAGTAATCTTTAGATTTAACCCGCGGCAATAAGGAGTTTAACTCTAGTGGTAAACTTAATATCTTACAATTATGCCGTGTTTTAAATGAAGGATAAACTTTTCCTCTTAAATATATGACTAGCAAGAAGTGGGTTTTTGTTTGTTTTGTTTTTTTTTTTTTTTTTTTTTTTTTTTAGTTGTTAACATTTACGGAGTCAACATTATGTTGGTTGCAGCAGCTTCCCTTTTGGGGGAGATAAAAGACCAAATACACGCACGTGCTGTGTGTAATCTGTCCGTATGGAGGTAGTCATTAATGCTATGTGTACGTATGTAGGAAATTATTCACATGCCTAAAGGATGTCCTCTAACAGAGTGTTTGTTTATAACTATTGCTAATCATCAGCACTATGCACTTCTCTATTTAATCACTTTGCAGCAAACAACATTTAATTATTATTATTATTATTTTTCAGGAACGCAGAACTAGCAGAGAAAGCCTACTTTACCTCACTGGAATTGCCACATCAAATCAGGCCCGTGTAGTTTCCTGTTTCCAAAATTAGACTTTGTTACAGTTACTATCTTCAGATGAGATAGAGTCAACCTCCTGTTAGGACAGCTGTGAGGTAATTGCACTTCATGCTGGAGCTCCTCTTAATTCTTAGTGGTTTTCAGTTGGCTCTACCCTTCAGGCAGTGATACAGCTTTTTGCCTCTAGTCATTATAAAACTAATAATTTTCCAGAAGCACCAACCTTATTTTTTTTTTTTTTTTTTTTTTAATCTTACTAATCTTTTGATCTGAAGATGTCAGTGACTTCTTGTGAAACTGAGTTCAATTATTTGTGGTTACTGGCTTTTCTTTGTATGGAATTTTGATTAACAAGAACACAGTCCTTATAATTTCATGTGTAAAGCCAACTCATCTGGGAGGGAAAAAAAAAAAGTACCGGGGCTGGTATTTTGATTGTGTGAGTAATATGAATAATCTGAGAACCAATTCTGATGGCACCTACATTTACTATGCTCATACTGCAATGCTTGCCCTAGCAGTTCTTTTGCTCTGTCTCCTGCCTGTAGCCTCCACCAGGAAGCATCTGCATGAGGTACCTCAGAAGGAGGTTAAAATCATTAAGGTTGGAAAAGACCTCCGAGATCATCTGGTTTAACCATCCCCTTTCCACCAGTATTACCCACTAAACTATGTCACAGGTTATTTTAACACTTACTTTTAAAGAATGCAATCTTTAAAAAACATATATGTTCTATAGTTTCGCCTGAAGAGGAATATGACATACAGCAGAACAATAAAGGTTAAAAGTTGTAAACCTAAACCTATATAACTGTATCTGACTTGAACATACCCTGATGTGAGCAGCTGGAGGAAAAGAGTTGGCTGTGCAGCTGTCTGAGCTATGGAGGCATATGCCCTTTACTCAGTTCTCTCCAGTTTCTCTTCTGAAGTAAAAGCCTTGTAGCTCATTTCCTGCCCAAGCGTAACTTTTTGCCCATTTTATCTGTGAGCTCACAAACTTTCAAGAAACAGAATAATTCATTGGATGTTTGGAGAAGCAAATGAAAGACAAATAGTTTTTTTTATTTGTTACAAGCAAAGTCTTCAAGGAGCAATTAAAACCTTGCTGCTCTGTCTCCCAAGGACAGCTTTTGGAAGAAGAGGGCCACAGCTACTGCCAGTATGTGGTGAAGCAGATGGGCAAAAGCATCACTAGGGAGAAAAGAAAGGAGGTGGGTAGTATTGCCAATGATAAAAAGCTATGCTTTGAAGCCTAGACACATTTAGTTACTGTGACAAAGTTGATAGGAGTACAAAAATAGCCCTGGACATTGTTTCCTTTTTGCTTTCACTATTCACCAGAATTTGGCAATACAGTGCAATGAATCTTTTTATTTCAGGTACCATGTTTCTGACACCAAGAATGCTTGTAGGCAAGGAGTGTGTCCGGGTGCATTGGTGTTGTAGTTATGACCTCGTCAACAGCATGCATTGGAAGTTTATTTGTCAGGAGTGCCTCTTACTTTTTCGATCAATTGAAAGTTCAGCTGAACTGCAGGGTTTCAGTGATAGTTTCCACCATGGCATCCACCAAGGCATAGGATCTGATCTTTATATTTCATCCAAAGATGCAAATTTATCTTTAATTTTAAATAATATTTGAACACGTGAAAGCTTATTTTATCCCAATGTTTTCATACTTATGCTGTGAGAAGGGGAAGGGGCTAGTTCCACCAGCAAAAATTCCTGTAAATTAATGTAATATTTTTGCAGTAAGTTGAAGTTTTAGGGTCACAAACAAGCTGATATAGTATGGTCAGTCAGTAGCATCATGATTTTCTTAAAGAGGATGAGATATAAGCATGTAGTACAAACTGTTAACCCCCAGATGGTCTTTGTTTGAAGATGATACAAACTGCATCAAGCAGCAGTATTATTTCCAGTTCTGAGGGTATATTTAGAATGAGCTAGAGTCCAAACAGGCTAGAGAATCTACTACGTAACCTTTGCTGGCTCTCATGTTCTGTGCTATTTTCTGATGCTCTCTGCTCTGCAAGACAGAAGAGACATTAAAGCACTGCAGCCTAAGGATTTCTTCTTAAGGATGCAAATTAGATCTCTTTACAACCAGTCTGTTCAATAACGAAGATCTTTTAGGAAATAAGTTTATTTAGGATGTATGTAGCTCCAGAACAACCTCTGCAAAGCAAATTACCGGGTCTCAGTCACTCAGCTTTTCCTTCTGTAAATGCTCTCTCTATGTTAGTACCACTTGTTCCCTGCCAGTAGCAGTGACTGTTGCCGTATGTCTGCATGACTTAAAGCACTAGCTCAGGTTATAAGGCGTCACGGCAACTGAGATCCAACTTCTGCTACTATAAAGATTTCTCTTACTGTAAGTATAAACTGGCTATTGTCTCCTTTTCACATTCCCTCCAAAGAGCTTTATACATTGTTTTGTTGGGTTTTCTCTTCCACTAACATCTGTAAATACTTTGACTACACTTCCTGATGCTGTAGACAATCCAAAGATCTTTCTGTGTCCAAAGTTTATTATATTCTTTCAGGACAGTTCATAAAAAGAAATGTGATTTTATAGATTGCTTTTTTCTTCTTCATATTAATCTACATTTGAAGAGGCTTTAAGTGAAAAGTTGTTAAAATAGTAAAAGTATATTATGATATGAATGCCACTCAAAGCATAATTCCATAATAGAACATGCAGCTTATAGATTAATCACAGAAACACAGAACCCTGAATTGGAAGGGATCCACATGGGTCATTGAGTCCAACTATTGGATCCAAACAGGACCACCCAAAAGTCAGACTCTGTGTCTGAGAGCATTATCCAAATATTTCTTGAACTCTGGCAGCTCAGTGCTGTGACCACTGCCCTGGGGAGCCTGTCCCACTGCCCGACCACCCTCTGGGTGCAGAACCTTTCCCTAACACCCAGCCTGACCCTCCCCTGCCCCAGCTCCACGCCGTTCCCTCGGGTCCTGTCACTGTTCCCAGAGAGCACAGCTCAGCACCTGCCCCTCTGCTCCCCTCGTGAGGGAGCTTGCAGGCTGCCATGAGGCCTCCCCTCAGCCTGCTCTGCTCTGGGCTGAGCAAACCAAGGGACCTCAGCCGCTCCTCATACGTCTTGCCTTTGAGATACTTCATAATCTTTGCAGCCCTCTTTTAGACCCTCTCTAATAGTTTTATGTCCTTTTTATACTGTGGCACACAGTACTTGAGGTGAGGCCCCACCAGTGCAGAGCAGGATGATCCAGCTAGCAATGCACAGGCCTGATACCCCCCTGGGCATGGCTGATCCTCCTGGCTGCTAGGGCACACTGCTGGCTCATGTTCAACTTGCTGTCAATCAGAATCCCCAGATTCATTTCTGCAGGGCTGCTCTCCAGCCTCATGTCCCCCAGTCTGTACATAAAGCCAGGGTTGCCCCTTCCCAGATGCAGAATCTAGCACTTGCCTCATTAATCTTCATATTGTTGGTGACTGCCCAGCTCTCTAATTTGCCAAGATCTCCCTGCAAGGCCTCTCTACCCTCAATGGAATCAGTCAACAGCTGCTCCCAGTTCAGTGTCATCTGCAAACTTGATATACAATTGAGTCCAGGTCATTTACAAAAACATTAAAGAGAACCTATTTCTCTTATAAGAAATGGTTGGGTTTTGTTTGTTTATTTGGCAGTTTTTTAGTATAATTCTGTTTTATTGGAAACAGAGGGATATTTTATTCTCTTGGTAACCCTTTTTAAGCAACCCACAGTGACAACTTTTAACATGTTCTTCCTAGGTTGTGTGGAAGCCCACCTACTTTTATCAGCAGAATAAAAGAAGGCTGTCAGTCAGATTCGTGGTAATGATAAAAGGAATAAAGTAAATTAATTTAAATACCTATAACTATAGGTACTCATTGATAATTCTTTTCTGAGTATCTTTTCTTAATAACTAAATCTTGAAGAATTAACTTTTCTACAGTTTTGTGAGCAATCTCTTTACTATTTTTATCTTACGAATTCTCTTACTTAATACATGAAACTTCAACTCTTTTGCTTTAATGCCAACTTCTTTTTCTTCTGGAGTAACTCACACCAGTAGAACTGGAACTTGTAGACTTTTATTAGGATCAGGTGTTAAAGGGCTAGCTATCCACCATCTAGGGTGTTAAATTACTTATATTATAAGCAGTAGCTTTCTTAAGATTTTTTTTAGTTCCTTTGAAAGATCTAGTGATGTCAGAGTAGGCAGGTTATAAAGAGGTCTTCTTTGTTAGTATTAATTCTGTGGCGTTTTTAGGCTAAATATTGTGTTGTGTGTTTTTTTATTTTAATTATTATTTTATATTTTAGTGGGTTCCTCTTCTGTTAGAACATTTTTTTTTTTTTATAGTTACTGCAGTGTTAAAGTTTCTATTATTTATTAAATCTTTGCATTCACCTTCTTTGATTCATGGTTTATTTTCTTTAATTCCTACTTCAGAAGACTATAGTATCTTTACTAGTAAGGTGGGTGTTCTGTTTTTGTTTAGTTTTGTTTTCTGTCTAGACAGCTATTTATAAGAGTTCATCCTCAGTACAGCATGGGCTAGCAATACCTAGTCTAGTATAAATGCTGAAAGCAACCTGGTTGTAGCAGTATACAATATAGACCTCAACATGGGCCTAGCAATTACACTGCAAATGTTTTGTTTTTATTGTATTTAAAGATAAAACCTTACACAGCATGTATGCTACTAAGTGGAGGTATCCAACGGAAGTTACGTGGATCTTCTAGCTATAGCTCTTGATTCCTCTAGTAATATGACAGCTTGATAATAGCTGAGAAATCTGTCTTTGTAATTTAACTGCTGAGATTCAAGTTTCACTGTCTACCACAATTTTTTTAAACCTGTTTCTTCTATATCTGCATTTCATCATGAAACTGTTTTGAATGTTTTAAGTCTCTTTTACTTTAATGTAAATATTTGGCTTACTGCTTAGAAAACATGGAATACCTTTCCTGTTTCTGGTAAAGTGACATTTTCTGTAATGAAGTGTTTGTTCCTTTTGAAAAACCTTTGAAGTCCAATCATTTGTTTATTTATTTTATTTTTACTTATAAGGACAAAATAGCTCCATTTTAAAATGATAATTTAGGGCTGGTTTTGTATGTTCTTTTCCCTGATGCTAAATTCTATTTGTCTCTGCTCTTTAGAGAGGAAGGAAGGAAGGAGAAAAACTGAATAAACCAGTTCTTAAACAAGCAAAAGCTATGTTCAATTTATACTATTTGATCAAGCTGCATCCTTCTGAGTTTAAATGGATGCAATTTAGGCTCTCTTGTCATATATTGGACGTGTTTTATTCTATAAAACAGGAATACGTGATTATGTATTTTAGCAGTTCAGGTACTGGTACCATTTGTTATATCTGAACAAATCCTACTTAATATTTTAGTTGCTGTTTGTGTTGTCTCCTCTAAGGGAAAATAGCTCATTTCTATAAACTATTAAACTCTCAAGAAATAAAACAATTTTTAAATGCCTTCATTTTCAGACAGTGTTCTGTTTATTATATTCCCAGTACTGACGTTGTCTAGACAGTAGAAACATGAGAAAGTTCCTCTTTCCTTAAAAAATCTTCCTTTCAAGTTCATGTGTGCATGTCTTGTTGTTTTGGAATCAAGCTTCTCACAAATATATTTCCTGTAAGGATTGGGGTAAACAGTCATTCATGTCATTGTGTGTGTTTGCCCTCCTTTCCTTGCAGTAGGAATCTAGCACTGGGTGATCGCTGCTACAAGGGGTTGCTTTCCTTCATGCCCTCTGAACCATTCTGCCAAAGCCTCTTCCAGCATGTTCCACAAGGCTACCTGTTCCAGAGACACAAATGGGACCAGTTGCCTCAAGGAGCAGTTATTTTGACACAGAAGTGCATGAAATATAGAATTGACACAATTTAGGAATTTCAGACTTTATTCAATGTGGTAACCTCAGGTTATGTGCTGTGCTGAGGGCTCAGGTTAGAAACAACTACTTTAAAGCAGGGAAGAAAACCAAGGTTTAACAAGAGCTAATTTTTATTCTATGTCTTATTGTCTTCTAAGTCGCCACCTGTTACATAGCACAGGTTATGTAAGTGCTCAGTTTCATAAACACAGTAAGGGTGTAGCTGAATTCTTGAAAGAAGTTAGCAGATCTGACAAATGTGGTGAGAATTTATCAGCCATTTGCGAAGGCATTTTGCTCCTAATGATTTTTGTGTATGCATGCTAGATACATCACATCAGGGCAAAATCTTCTGAGCTGCATTGATATAACAAAAACATCTCTGTATTTGTCACTTAGATCTCCATGTAAAAATCCTTCATTAAGATGCTATGGAAAATTCTACTGGCAATTTCAGCAGTCTACAGTCTAGGCAGGCATGTGCCATTCGAGTTGTTTGTAGCAGAATACAAGAAGCAGTTGCTCCATAATACATTATGAAGTGTACTTTTGTGCTCAGCTTCAAAGCTTTTAAGTGAATGCTTTGGGCCCAGGCATAGTTTGACAGTCAGTGGCCTCACAGAGGTCTTTGCACAGTCTGAGTATGGACCCAATGACCCAAAGAAGTTCAAGTCACTAAGTCGTTTGTGTGTACGGAAAAACTCTATTTTGTGCCTGTGCTGTGGTACACACTGCCCAGTCTCAAAAAAACAGAGCTATATAAACAAAAAATCATGGCAGCAGAAACCATGCAGTGCTTTAAATAAGAGAATACACAGAATTAATTTACACCTCCACAGAGTAATAATAGTACTACTTAATCTAAGTATATCTTACCGGTGAGTGCTACCTGTAGCCCAAGAATTCAGACTAACAGCCCCTTGTTAGTTTCTGCTTCTGCTTTGAACAAAATGGTTATTCTGCCTTAAACTCACCTGAGCACGTTGCCTGCCTGTTACCTCCTGCCTCCCCACAGACTCACAGTATGATCGATAAGACTATGTCCCCTCGACTCCCCACGGTGTTCAATGCCTGTCTTTCAAGCATGGGTATTTATGTTTCAAGTTAATCTTCAGAGATACACAAAAGATCCCCTTTCACCCGTGGGACAATTAAAATAATTATTAGTCATCCGTGCTCTCAGGAACAAATTAATCCAATTAGTCAAGTGCCCACCATAGCACTTAAGAAGGTGCATAGGAAACGTGTTCTTATTTTCCTTTTAAAAATCCTGTGCAAAGGTGCATAGGAAATGTGTTCTTATTTTCCTTTTAAAAGTCCTGTGCAAAGGTGCATAGGAAACATGTTCTTATTTTCCTTTTAAAAGTCCTGTGCAGTTCTTTAAAGAATAAATTCCAGCATTAGAGTGGATTTCCTGCTTTTGGATCATTCCTGTGGTTTATCTCGTCATCTGTTTAGGAACAGATGACAGTCTGTGTCTTTGTGCTTGGTGATGCCTATTAGCTAGCTCACGAGGCTCCCTCCTCAGCTCATACAGCTTTTTTTGGATCGTGACACAGAAATGCTTGGCTGTCCTCGTGCAATTTTGGTGAACCAAGCTGATTTCCTGAGTTTGATTCCTGAAAGATGGGTGTTTGTGTCTTTCCCTTGCAGCTGTCCGTACAGCACTGATGGAGAAAAGGGTATAACAGTGGAGAAGCTGAGATACTGTCTGAGTGGAAAAAAGCAAGAAATTGAGGAGTTGCTGATATTTATGTCATAGTCCAGATGAGAAGAAACTAAATGAAGTTTAAATTATTCTATGTTTCAATTTACTGTAAGTGATAACATATTTCACAAAATCATTGGTTTATTCACACTTGAACTTTCCTTTTTTAAAAGTTGTGATTTAAAGCTAATTGCAGGAAGGGAATAACATTTCAGGTTATTTTTTTATCATTTTTTATTTTTACTTTTCCTTACTACAGAGGGAAATAGTTTTTCCTCCTGTTCTCTGTTAATTATTTGCTTCGTGTTTGCTTCTGTCTTTCTGTCTCCTCAGGAAAAAAAAAATACACACATATAACAGAAAGGCACTTTGTAAGCCTAAAGAATTCAAGTTCTGTTTTAGTATTTCCTTAAAGGACATCTTATAAATAAGCATTTATTTGTTTGTATATGAATTTGTTGCTAATTCTGGGATCTCTGGGGGCAGATCTGCACTGTAATTCTGAGCAAGAAAATACACAACATTGCATTCTTTTCTTGTAGTATTTTTCTGTTACAAACTAAAGGAAATAAAGAGAACTTAACTGCATCTTACTAAAGTAAACTTACTGTATTTTTTTACTGCCTTGCAAAATTAAGTGATAGAAAAAAAAAAAAAAGAGGTAGAAATATGAGGAGAAATGGCATGTACATGAAATACAAACCCCACAGCTGGAACACCCCCTTTTCCTGTCTTCTTAGTGTAGGAAAAGTCATTAAGTCAAACAATACAGCATTTTCCGTTTGAGCCTATAAAATCTGTGTTCATAAAACAAACTAGCATAACTGTACCTGCCTTGGGAACACTAGCTGTGAATAACTTCTCCATAGAATTTAAGAAATGTGGAAAGCAAGTGCCATTTGAGAAAAATAGTTCATGCATTTGTCATTCCCACATCCATTTTTCCAACTTGTTTATTTTTACACTGTTCTTTTCCTAAATGCCCAGGGTGCTATCAGAGAGCTTAAACAAATGGGAACAAATCCTCCTGCCTTTTTTTTTTTTTTTTTTTTTTTTTTTTTTTTTTTTTTTTTTTGGCAGGGGTGGAGTGAGGTCTCACCCATCCTGATAGGGCCAGATTTCCACATATGGGGCTCATTATTACCAGGTTAAAAATCTCAAAGCTATTACTGCTTGCCTTTGCTGTCCTTGCTTCACCTTCTTTTTGTTGTATGCTGTTCCATTTTATTGTATTATCTCCTTCTTACGTATCTCGGTAATTGGAAAAGCTGTTTAAGCTTGCCTTTGCTGTCTGCTGAGAGTGCTAGGCAGGAGCCAGCAAAGGAATTCACTATGTCCCAAGTTTCAAGCCCACCTAGCTAAGTCTGGCACTCTGGAGTCAGAGAGGAGACCATGTCGAGATAAATTGTGCAGAGGCTGTACCTCCACACCCTTGTAACAAGACTTTTGTGATTAGGAATCTGAGGCCTCAGGGCTGAGAGAGGACTGCATTACACAGGGCAACTGGGAGACCAGAGCATGAGCTATGCTGCAGGGTAAGCCAGGCATCCAGAACAGATACAGCCTGCTATAGATGTAGTCTGTCTGAAGTCAGGAGGGGTGGTTTATCTATCTGCTTAAATTGAATGTATAAGGTACCATATACTCAGCAGAACTTGCTGTTGTTGCTCATATATCCTTTTGTGCACTTACTTTAAGGAGTAGGGAAGAGTTAATAATTTGATGAGAGTAGCTAAAAAGAAACCTTTTTAATAAGCCATCGTGACTTCTGAAAATAACATGTTCTGTTTGGCAAGAGAATGAGAACCTGTACTATGGGTAAAGGCCCAGATTCTGCTGGTGTTTATGTGTGGGCATATAGGCTGTAAGAGGCTATGCATTTGTTTAAGCTTCTGTGGGAAGGAGTGAATTTCAGAATTACCTGCAACCAAGCTGAGATGTCACTGAACATTTAAAAAGCAATGGCACCAATCGATTTAAAATCAAGCTGAAGCTTCTATATATACAGCTTTATGCTTGCCAAGACTTAAAAGAAGCTAAAACTACCTAGTGTTATCAGATGTGGAGAAAGGATCAAAACCATGAATACATATCTATTAATGAGGAATTGCATTGCCAATGTTTATGCTGTATCTCATTTCTTGTGCTAAACCTGGCCAAACCCTAATGATTAAGATGATTATGCATCAGTTTGGGCTTTGATGAGTAGAGTGAAAGACTTAAGTATTTTAAAGCCAGCTAAGAAAGTGGTTGAAATCATGCTGAAATGATTTGACCAAATCCCAGAGTAGAGACAAAGTTTATAGAGCTGTTCAGGACACTTCTACCACCATTACGTACACTGTTCTGTATTTTACTATTACCAGTTCTAGTTGACATGTGCTGATATACATATATATATATCAGCAGATATAAACATTTTCAAAACACTAAAACAAATGCTAAATAAAAAATGCAAAAAAAAAAAAAAAAAAAAAAAAAAAAGCTATAACTTCTTTCTCTCTGTACATTAGTAAGAACTAACTGTGTGCACTCATCTGGGCTTTGAGTGACAAATATATATTTGCTACCTCAGTCACCTCCCTCCAGATGCATCCTGCTAGCATGGGTTCCTACAGCAGACTGCTGTGCAATAGGGCATTATGAACAGCTGTGGCCTGTAGTTCTGATGAGCTTTCAGAGAAAAGCAAAGAAAGCTGCACGTAGCTTCTGTGAATATTGGGAGTGTGACTGTGGGGAATGAGCTGTCCTTTTAGAATTAAACTAGCCAAGTCCTACAAGGTGCCACTGCCTTTGTGTTTGAGTACAGAATACACAAAATGATTTTTGTTTGGTGTAAATGTTCAAAAGAGAACTATCCACATTTTGAGCAAATGTAGTGATTGTTTAGTGATGCAGAGAACTTTGTATCTGAGATTCCAGTTTGAATTCCTGAGTTGTGATCTTGAAAATATCAGACTCTATTCCTCTCGTTCCTTTCTATAGCTCCATCAGTGGACTGATGTCCTTGAGACTATAAAAAATTGTCTTTCCTGCTATGAAGGTCTAATTTTTTTAACAAGCTAAAATGTTGAGGATGAAACCCTTTGATGCAAGCATTCTTGATGCAGTGGCTGACTTGAGCAGACAGCAGGTTGCATTGAAGTGGAATAATTTCAGTCTTCCTGAATACAGAACCAGGAAGGCTACCAGTCAGTCTTCTCAGCTGAAGTTACCAGAGCTGAGAAATGCACCAAAACTTTATTGCAACATTCTCCAGAGGCTGTGCAGTTAGCAGGAGCAGGCACCACACTGAACCTCATCTGTGCCTTGTTGCATTTCAGTTCTGGGGAACTGGCAGCACAAGGTAGGCAACACCAGAAAAATCAGATGTTTACAACACATTCTTTCTCTAACATAACAACAACAAGCAACAACCCATAGGTTTCCAGGGATTTAACTTTGTACAGAAGCATCATCACGTATCACCCTCTGTCAGCCGCTCTCGACAAGAGCTTCTTAGCCTGCTTCCACTTCCTCTTCGGTGCTGCTGAAGATGGCACAGAGAATAAGCAGTTAGAAGCAGCTCTTCCTTACTGTCTGAAGTGCAGCTAAAAATACTGTGAAACACCTTCAGATCCACAGTATTTTCTCTGCTGCATTAACTCTACTCACCATCCTAAGGGTGGCTAATGAGAAGGAAAATAGAGCTTTGCTTATCCATTTGTCTTATGGTAATGAATTTTCTGCTTCAGAAATAACGCTGGGCAGGAGAGGATGCATGCGGAGTGTGAGGTGGCAGACAAACATGCATCAGAACTGACAAGTTCTGTTCTGGCCCAGTGCTTTTGCAGTGAACTTTTTAAACTCTGCACAATGGGATTTAAAGAAAACATCAGCTCAGCACATCACTTCTACTGTTTTATTGTCAGGCTGAAACGGCTCACTTGGCACCAGCTGAATGTCTCGTTTGTGCTGTTCTTGCACATGCCTCTTCATCTTTATTTACAAATAAGTTACAAATCTTCTTTTAACTTTTTATACCACTCTTGAAGATAGCCATATCACTTCCAGCATGTCTTTGTTTATAAAATGAATGACACTGTAACCTATTGCCTCTTCATTTAACATCTTCCTTGTTCCTGTGAGTTTCTGGGTAAGTTTAATTACTGTATGAATTCACGATAATAAGTTGTCTTTCCCCAGATAGCAGTTTTTCTTCAGTGAGGCTCTTATGTAATGATATGAAGGGTTTTACAAATTTAAAAATATAACATATGCACAACTAATCTGAAATATATAAAATCACTTATCCAGCTAGTACCAGCTAGAACTGTAAAACAAGAAGTTTATGATTGTCCCCTTGTTCATGTATTCTGGTTTGTTGTGTGGGAAGGCAAAAATCAGCACTTGATTGCTTGGTGAAATTCTCAGGCATCTGGCTTGCAGGCCCTTGATTTACTCAGCGTTAATTTGGGGTCAAGCTATTTAAGAGCTAGGAAACCAGCCTTAGGAATGGAGGAGTGGAAGAAAATCATCACATCCTCACAAAGTATGTTCTTTCAAAGTAGGACTTTTTTTGCAAAGAGAGGCGTGTGAATATGCATGCATTCCTGATTGTGTCATCAAGTCTGTTTTCAAGAAACAAAGTCATTTGTGTTGCCATCCTTATACACAATTTGGGGAATTTCTGCATATCTGCTATTGCTGGAAGAGTCAACTGGAGTAGCCGTGAGCTGAAGTCCAATCTTCTCCAGAGTATGGAGGAGAGGCTCCCACTGCTTTTCCACAGAATGGTGCTGTCTGCTAACAGAAACCCAATATAACATATTTCCCAAATGTAGCCACTGTCTTTGTGATCCAGCATACAAACGTTAGGTGCTAGATTTAGCTACATTCATTGTTAAAATAAAACTGCAGCTGCCTAGCCTGTATGCTAAAAAAGCCAAAGGCATTCTCAGTTACTTCCACTTTGCAGAAAGGACTGAGAAAAGAGGAAGAGGATCTGCAGTGGGCACTGTATTTGAGCAACAGGATCTCTGAGAAGCTGTAACACACACTGCCTATAAAGACTAAAGCACAGCGCTGTCATTTACATTAAGGGATTTCCTGCCTGAGATTTTCAGCTGATTTCATCCACAGCATTATGTCGTGCAGGAAAACACTGCCACTTGGGTAGGGCACGTGCACGATGCCAGAAAGATCTTAGACATGAGTTGAAACTTTATTCGTTCTCCACCCTCAGATAAAGGAAATCGTCAGCAAAGCGCAAAGAACAAAGATGTCTATGACTCATAAAACAGATTAATGGGGTTTTTACTAGTGTGCCTAGCTTGAGCTGAGTATAAAGGACAAAAGATGTCTCAGACCATCCCTGGTCAATTAAGCAAATGTGGGATTCAACTGTGGTTATGCTTGCCATTCATACTTGGAAGCTGATCGCAGTTGGAATTTATTGTATCTGTTGTTTTTCTTCATAAAATCTTTTTTCAGTGTAGCCAATAGCTGTGGGCCAAAATGAAGGCATGCACACATACAAAAGCCGTGGGTTATATTTTAATAGGGATCCCTACTGCTTATCATTTCTGCTTTATGTAATTGTCTGGAAAAGGTCAGCATAGTTTGTACTGCAAACAATTGAAGCTGAAAATTTTGGTGGTGTTTTTTTGTTTTGTTTTGTTTTTGCACTGGACTTGTAATCTTTTGACTAAATACAGTATGAAAAAGGAACTGTGGAAAACCTGAAGCTTTTCCAGCCTCAGGTCATTGTACCTTTGTTTTTAAATTGTTGTGAATCTAACAAAGTTAGTCCCAAATAACAGTTGGTTACAAAATGTGTCATTTAAGACAAAAAAACATGTTCAGATCTTCAGCTCTAAGGCCAGTCCCACACTGCCTGGCTGGTTTGTTTCTGTATCTCTATTATAAATTCTGTGCTATAATATCTATAATTTTCATTTTGCTGTCTATAGCACTTATGCAAACAGTCATCTTCAGCATGGCTTTTTATGTTGATTATACTTCTCTAATTACTTCTGTAGGCTTAGCATAGAATTTAAAGTATTTGCTTTGCTTTTATCTTTGTGCAGTTGTTCAAAGCAGCAGGCTGGTTGCTTACAGACATTTCAGGGGGAGGGTTCCTGTTGTTAGCTGACTGAAGTTGGCCTCTGCTGTCACGAGGATGATCGGTAAGAAAAGTTCTGTGTCAGCTTTATTTGAACTAAAGCGCATGCTAGGAGAAGGCTCTGAGAGAAATTTGGGCATGGCACCTGGTCCTTGGAGAACTGGAGAAAGAAGCTGGCCCTCATGTTTGTTTGAGCAGGTAGGCTGCCAGCTCACCTGCAAAGTCGAAGCAAGGTTTTGTTTTCTTTACAAGTGGGGACTCAGAAGTTGCTCTGCTACAGCACAGTGACTGGGGGAAAGAGTCAATTGAACCTGTGCCGCCAGTGGAGCTATTTTATAGAGGTGCAGTCTGAGGAAACTCAACGCAACTGCCCCAGTACTGAAACTGAAACCAGTCCAGAGTTGGCACCAGCAGAGGGGACCATCTTTAGGGTTCGTCAGCGCTTTTCTCCCTTACTGTTTAATATGCAATGGAGGGAATGCGAGGACTTTTCTTCTACTGTTTCTGGAAGAAGTGCAATTAATTTCTGAATTTCAGATTACATTGTCACCCCTGAAAAGTACATATTGCTAGTTTTGCTGTCTTTGGGAAAGCAGAAATACACAAAGACATGCACAACAGAAACATCGCTGAATTGCTATGAAAACATGCAGATCTTAAGGAGGAAAGGCAGCAACTCCTCATACCCACATTACTTCTCAAACAGATGAATGGGCCTCCATTGGCAGTCCCCTAGGCAGTTTCTACCAGGGGAGCCTTGTAGTGATTCCCACCTGCTGGTTTCAGATGCACCACCTAGCACCATCCCCGTAATGAGTCAGGTGAAGACCTAGACCACATCTCTCCTGGAAAGCTAGACATATGGAGGAGTCACAGTGTTTTCCAGGAGGTCCCATAAGCAAGGTGACTGAGAACCAAGACGGGCTATGGTCTTGCTGTGGAGTACATCTGTGTTTCTGGGTAAACAGTCATGGATGCCCCAAAACTGAAGGCATGGCTATTACACAGGAAGTCCGTCTATACAGGTAAGAAGAAAATAACATCTAGGAGACTTGTTTTGAAATTGCAGTGGCAGCCAGGAAGACTGCCTTTTGTCACACCTTACGTTGCTTTCATAAAATATTCATAGAAACATGTGAATGGTGAGCTGTAACCAAAGCACGTTTTATTTCTAAATGCAGCATTCTGTCAGTCAAGGGAGATGCACGGCAGGTTTACTTACAGCAACAGAAGTTATAAGACAGCTAGCTATCTGGTCAGAATTAACCTAGAAGTAAAGTCTTCATATCAGTAGGAAATATGTATTGGTTTGGATTTTATTTCATCTTTGTAGCCTTGTTTTGTCCCAAATTGTATACAATAAAATAGGTTAATTATTCATATTTTAATTGTTTTTTTGTGATGAGTAGAGCTCCCTGGGAGCAGGACAACTGTGTGTACATTGGTTTCACTTAGAGAACAACGAGCTTATAAAGAGAGCAGTGCTTTACCTCCTCTGAGGTTTGTTGTACAATTATCAGGCATTTGCCTCTATGTGTTTACAGAGTTGCAAAGGTCAGATTAGAGTCTGCAGCACCACCTGATGCACTTGTGAGGAGAAATATCCTTCAACAGATGTTAGTCAGGACCACTGTACATAATGCAGGTTTGTAGAGATACTCATGCCTGACTGAAATGTTCTCCTCCTGCCAAAGCCAGAAAAAAAAGAAAAGCGTAGAAAGATAAAAATTCAGTGTTGGCAGGAGGGCGCAGACTAGAGTTTTTCCTAGAGCTGACTAAGAAACTTTCCTTGGTAAAGGGAGAAAAAAGAGAGGGACCTCAACTGGGGGTGCAGTTATGGGAAGAAGATTGGCTCCTGCCATCTTTGAATGCTCTGGACTGTCATGTACTGAAATGCAAAGGGGCCTTGCAGGTTAGATAGTAAGTGCTATTAGTGGTGTCTTTGTGTTGCCTCCAAAGCTTGTCTGCTTGTTTTGAATAATTTTGTGTGCCAGCAGAAAGGCCAGAAGGAAATACAGGCCCAGAATTTAATTCTCTGTGTATAAGAGAACAAGGCTGGACTCTGCATAAGAAATATTTGGTAGGGAGGATCTGAAATTAGTCATGGCACAAAGTGGCTTTTGTCTGATGTAACTGGCTTATTTGGGATTGCGAAGTCAGCACTTCAGCTCTCCTAAATCTGCGTGCTGGAGCCTTTTGTCAAAAGATCAAATACTACATGAGAAAAATCAGCACATCAAAACAATTGCCCTCTGGAAGTAAGTGAGAGTATGGGAAGATAAAGTGTCAGAAAAGGGCAGTCCTGTGTAAGGCAAACTGGAAGCTGTGCAAGGGCATGAGTAGTGAGTGTTTGTCATCGGTATTTTTCATGTCCCTCCTGTACATCCTGGCAGAACCCGGTCCCAGGCTCATGCCAAAGGCAGCTTTGCAGGAAGGGCACTGCATGGGCACAGCCACTCAGCTAGATGCGTGAAGGGTCCTGAACTTTCTGGCTGAACGAAGGCAGACCTTTCTTCTCTTCCCTTGCTCCAGAGAGCTCTGCTGAGTGATAGAGCAGCCTTGGAGCATGTGCTCTCCTAAAGGCATGGGGGACCACAATTCTCATGGGATTCCTGCATGCTCTGGGTTTGGTAACAGGCTTTGGAGCAAAACCTCAAAACTTCAGTCAAGAGGGATTATTCCTAGAGTCCTCCCTGGTACTGACTAACGTCTGCTGAATGACACAATGCCAAATGTTGTGGTTTATGTTATCATTCCCTTGAAGGGAAATTTGCTCCTCTATGCGATTATATTACTTTATAAGTCTTTTAACAGGTTTCTAACAAGCAGAAATCTGGAGTACTACACTGGTTGACTTGATTCTGACTTAGCAGCAGAGAGCATAGCTGCTAAGCTTTTCCTAGGCTACAGTTTATTTATTGATGTATTTATCCTTAGAGGATAAAAATGACCATATAACAGGAATTCACAGACCATCTGTTTTTTAAAAAAAAAAAAAAGTATTGCAGAATAAGCATGCCCATTTGTCTTTTGTCAGCATGGTATGACTCACGCATATAGCTGGAGATCATTTCATTTCCTTCCTGTGTGGAAAAAAAACCAAAGGTTTTACAATTAGAATATAGCTGCTTTGTTCTAGACTAAATTTTAGTTTCTGCCCAGGAAATTCATTCTAGAGAAAAATAATGTGAATGCCACTTGCTAACTAGGTAAGGAAAAGCAGAGTAATAGTGTATACTTTATTTCTTACTTTTTGTACCTTTTCCTGTGTGTTGCTTCAGTGCTGCTTTGACAGTCCTTCAGGAGTACCAAGCAAGTATGGTATGTCTGTGGTTTCACACAGTCTGTCTTCACCAAGCTATAGAGTGGGTGAGAAACACGTCTTGAGCCCTTATAATGAACCTTCCCAGAAAACAGCTATGGATGTAAGAAGCAGAAGGACGAAGTAAGTCTGGTGGATTCAGAGCTTCCAGCCTGGGGAGGTGCTCAAGGGAGGTGCCCGAGCTCCTTGTCCTGCTTCTGTATTTTGCACAAGGCAGTGTCTGGGTAAAATGCAGAATGACTCTTGGGAATGGTGTTTATGCCTCTTCATGAAGCTGGCCTGTAACACAATAGAGATCTGTGTATACAGGTGGACAACAGACCAGAAAGCTAAACACATCTATAGATAAAAGTAGAGGGAAAAGCTAACTTACAGTGGGCCTACAGCTCTTTTTTTTTTTTTTTTTTTTTTTTTTTTTAATGGAAAATTAAATATTTGTAAAAAGAAATGAGAGTGAATTAATTTTGGTTAATAGAAAGCAAATTTTGCTTAATACATAGATATAAACATTGAAGGACTATTTAATAATATGGTAGTATATCTGAGCTAAACATCTGGCTTTTAGCTGGGCGTTAACAATTACAGTATGTTCACAGGACACCAGAGTAAGCATTCCATAAATACTTACTACAAACACATTGTTTATATTTGATTAATGTGAATGGGCAACAGGCAAATGTTTTTATTTTTTTCTTTTTTTTTCTTTTTTTCTTTTTTTTTCTGCTTAATGTTGTGGTTGTTCATTTAATTTACTTTGTTTTCCCAAGGAAAAGGATGCAGGCAGAAAGTTTAAGTAGCTTAAAGCGACAAAGTTGTCTTTACAGCTAGAAGATTTTTTATTTTTTTATTTTTTTCAGTAAAATGCTAATGTTAACACTGTCATGAGATGAGTGGCAAATTAGGTAGATGTCATGGTGTAAGACTTTCCGTATAGGTATGTTGAACTTGTCCAGTAAATCAACCTACCATTTGACAGGTGGTGATTTTCAAAAAGATTACTGCATTCATACTGCTGGATTACTACATATGTTCAGAACAGCCAGATTAAGTTGATGCAGTTCCAGATGCTAAGTTCAAAAAGTTTACTGGGAGGCTCAGCAAATGTAGCATTTGGAACCGCAGACTTGCTGCTTAGGTACCAGCTAAGTGGGTTCTGTGTACGTTCAATGCTGAAGCACTGCAATGCGCAGAGTAATACATGAGGGCAACGTTAATCTTGATGTCTCAGATACACATTCATTTGCAGATACTTAGTCCATAAACTAAAGACTGTTTCCTCTAGCCATAGACATATTTTCTTTACAAGCAACTTCAAAGAGCATTTAGGTTTACATAGCAATGAAATAAATAATATTAATGCAAGCAGCTGTGTTAAACTGAGTAACTTTTCAAATAAAGAGAGCTGCTTAGTGAAAATACTGAAAGATGCTGACACTTGGTCTCAGGTTGCAAACCTTTCCTTCTGTGTTATTTAGAGGCACTTGAAATTGGTAATAGAGTTATTGGTTTTGAATGGGAGAAGAGGTAAAAAAATATATATATATATTCATTAAAGATGATGAGCAAGTGCAAAATCTTCTTCACAGCTTCTCAATTACTGGCTACCACTCCCGGCAGGCCATGCATTCCCGAGGTTTGTGGTTCTGGCAGAGCAATTCTTCATTTATGTGGGCTTGACACTCAGCTGTTTTAGGAATAGAAAGCACTTACCTAACAGGCAAGTTTTGTGATAGACTAGGATTTCTATAAAAAGAGGGTGGAAACCGCTTCAATTCATTAATTATATTATATCAAAAGTTTGTCTTGACATTTGCCAGTTAGTATTGTTCCTGTTGGATTCATAACTCCGATATTTTTGTAATTGGACCTATGGGTCTCTCTAATGCAGGATTTCTTTGCTGGGCAGTCACTGTACTGAACACCTTGTAACATCTTTACATGAAATAAAACTTTATTTTTTATTGTATATGAACAATATGTATGTGAATGTATATGATTTCCTTTCTAGTGTTCTCCATAAGTACGTTACAATCTCAAGTGTGCTTCATGGAGGTACCTGCATTCAAAACAACTCTCCATGCTGTCATCTTTTTTTAAAAAAAGCAAACAAACAGATTCTTCCTGGTAACATTTGTGCAATCTGGCCAATAAAAGCAGGTAGGCAACTCTTCTTAGTACTACAGCTTTCAGAGCAGAAATAAATTGCTGGGAGGAGTTTCCCTAAAACTAGAGGTACTTGGCCAGTCTCTGTTGACATTTTCATGACAGCTCTGAAGCCAGCATCTTCAGCAACATATGAGACAGTGTGAAGGAGCTATTTTGAAAAATGTGTAAGTAAGCAAGGTGTGCTTACTTTAAATGTAACTTGTAGTTTATGATTTCCATACAGTGCATAGTGCAATCTAATCAACTGATCTTGTACTGTGTTTCAGATTCACAATGCTCAGGCATGACAGGTGCTCTACTCAAAACAAGTTGACACAAGGCTGCTGGAAAATGGTGAATTAAACTGTATGTCCGTATCTTAGGAGTCTTCTGAAATGCTGTGCCTCTCGGATCCACAGAGGCATGATCAGAGTAGAAATGGGAGGTGGAGTGCTTGCATGTGAAGGCTTGTTTCACAGACCTCACTACCTCTTTGGAGGAAATATGTGACAATCCAGATGTGCGTAACAAATTACTTTGGAGAGAATTCTGAGAGTGGCACATTCATGTTTTTCATGTTTGTCACTGACTTAATATGATTAATGAAATGTCATTTTCATATTGGCTCATGTTATCTTTCTGACGCAGGTATTTAAATGTAATTCTGGTTATTCTTTTTAATATACTCAAGTCATTATTTGCATAGACTAGATAAGAGCAAGGACCATCTGTGCCTGTGTTTGTGTGTGAGTAACAGCATGCATGTGTGCACTCACAGGGGGAAGCATTTGGGAAATGATCAGCACATAGCAACAGAAAACAATATTTGTCATTTCTGTTTATGAGGTGAACCCCTTTAAAATTATAATGAAGTGACTGAGATTGAAGACACACAGACGAAACTGCTGATGTTGGAAGTGATTTCACTGCTGACCCTGCTGCTCAAGGACAGGACAAGCCTAATACTCACCACTACATACATGTTGTATTATAAAACAAACAAACAAACAACAACAGAAACTATGGTAGTGGCTTAGAATCATAAAATCGAAGTCAGTGTGTTTTGTCTTACTGTACTCTGTATTTACCATTCACAGTTCGTGTTCTCAGCTGTTTAAAACCATGACAGTGATGAATTAAGGGGAAAAAAAAAAAAAAAAAAAAAAAGGATTCTCCCTTAATCACATGGTTCTAAGAGCTGAATTCTGTGACAAAAACATATATAGAGAGATATTTGAATTACTGCAAACAATGTGTCATTTCCACTCCACACAAAGTTGTGAGGGCTAGAATTAACAGCCCACCGTTGAGAGAAGCAGTGGTTATAAATGAACTACTTGGGCTGCAGACAGAATGAATTGCATAACCAAGAATTTCTTCAGGCTTTGGTCAGTTCAGAGATGAAAGCAAGCAGCTGTGTTAGGATGAGGCTGCAGCTGATCTCAGCTACCATCATGACTTTTTTAAGGTAGTGGTTCACCCATCTGTTCTTCATATGGTTTGATTGCTTCAAAACAAGGTGTAGGGTGAGAAATGTTGATGAATTACTCCAAAATGATAAAATGTTGACAATTATTTTTTGCTTCCTTCTTCTGGAATCTTCACATTCTTGCTTATGCCCTCTGCATTTTCAGCACATAACTTTCAGTGATTCATAGCCATCTCCTGTTTGTCAGCTTTGTCATTTTTTCCCTTTGTTTACATGCACCACACCCTGCTGTTTTTTTAAACATCTGTTTTAACTCATTTAAGGACTCCGTCAAGATCCTTCAGACATGGGACTTTTCCCTTTCCATGTTAGTAATGTGGCAGGCGTGGTGCGTCTAAGTTTTCTAAAAGTTCAGTCCTGGGGTTGGGGTCTTAGAACAAAATGAGCAGGTACAACCCCAAGATTGTCAGGTTGACTTATTTTTTTATATTTGATTTTTTTTTTCCAAAGATCCTGGTAGGTCTGTTTTTGACTGCAAAGGCCAAGGGCTATAATTCACTTAGAGGTTCACTCCTCTAACTTTTCTACAAGCTTACTTTGTCATCTCTGAAAAGGTGTTTTATGCCTCATTAAAGTAAGCTTGATCAGACTTGACAAGATTTCCTAGAGGATGATTTTCAGTAATAATTTTTATTTATTGCTTATTTCCTAGTCCTATTTATTTGTAGATACAGGACATCTTATATTGGGTCTCTTCTAGCAATTTACTCTTTTAATATCTGAATTTCTATGTGTTTTCTTCTGACTTAAGTGAAGTTCAGAGGAAGGAAAATCAGAAGTTATAATCAATAAATACTAGCTAACAAAAATAAACCTTCACTTTTACCAGGCAAATTTCACAATCCATTTTGTAATCTGCCCAGTGGAATTAGAAGATAACTTCACAATATTGCTGAAGCTTCCAAGATATTTAAAATCACAAGAGTAGGGTAGCAGGAAAAAAATAGACTTCAACTACTTGGACTTCCTGGCTTTAAGGAAGAAAACACACCTATGTGTTGACTGATACCTTTGATCAGATACATTTCCTTTATTTATTACCAGGAAACTGGAAAATATGATCTAATTCCTGGAGTGGGTCCTTTGCTTTTCCTGTTAGGGATAACTAGTCCAACTGAGCTAAGTACTGAGGAAAGTTCTTGAAGCCTCACAGAAAGGAAGCTGAGCAGAGCTCCTTCTCCCCATTCCTGTACATCTCCCATCGTGTCTCCTGTGGGCACTGCTCCTGCTTCTTTCTCTTTTCAACACCATTTGATTCCTCCAAAATTTCATCTTGTTTCCATCTGACTGGAAGAAATTATCAAACTGTAATCCAGGGCACAAGAGAAAGAAGACTAGTGACTTGCTCATGTCCCTGTCTCTCTCATCAGGCATCTTGCAATTGGATGTAGTGGGTGCCTGGACCTGTTATGCCCTAGAAACTCTAACAGATATTGGTTATAAAGCATAAACATCAGGACTGCAAACTGCACGTGTTGAGGAGCTGACCCACAAGGGTCTCAGACCTCTGCTATAGGAGAGAGTAGAGGGATGACTATGGCACAACATCCTGCCACAAGCCAAGTCACCTCCCCATGAGAGCCCTCTGCACACAGGACAGTCACTGATCTCTCTGTTAAGTGAGCACAAGACTCTGCTGTGTCTCCAGTGGAGAAAGAAGGGGCCTCCAGCCACATTGCAGAGACTGTCATTTGTGGAGCTACATGGTGTGGCCAAGGTGGATGTGGAGCTGCACATAGTGACTTGGGATGTAGTGTTGGGATGACAAATCCGTGAAATAAGGTGTGTCAGAGAATCAGAGCTTCAGTTTCTTCTCCAGTGCACCTCTGCAGAGAGCAACAGCTGAAGAGACAGACGTATGTAAAATGTATGTGTGAGCTGTTCCGTGGCCCTGATGCTGAGGTAATCAGAAAGCCGCAGCTGGCAACATAAGATTTCTAATCAGGAAACATGCTATAGTGTCTTGAGGATAACAGGAACGTTCTGCTGGGGAAAAAAGCAACCGGCCACAGTACAGAGGTCATGCAACTTGACCATGGAAATAGAAGTTTGTAACAACATGAATAGGCAGAGCCTGAGTGCTTTAGGCTGATGAAAACTACCAGTTGTGCTCGTGCTCTTACTTCAGCAATGGGTATGCAGAAAAGATAACTTCTTAACCATAAATTACTATATACATAAGTGCATAATATCATTTATGGGAACAAACAACCCGTGCTTGTGTCTCACTTAGTACCCTTCCCTGAGGCTTCATTGTAATTTGGATATAACTACCTGTCCTATATACAGAATAAATTAAAAACAAAACAAAAACAATCAGAAAAACAACAACAAACCTCTCTTTACAGCCAGATATTTTTCCTTGGGCAGCAGCAGTAAGAAGATCTCAAAACTAGGTGATGAGTACATTGTCTTTGCATTTGTCATCACCGATGATTGTAGTGCCTACATGATAAATAGTTAATGACAAATTGCACGAGGAGAGAGGATGCATTGAAAAATAATCATGATTAATTTGCTTTTGTTTTACAGAAAGTTATTACACTCCACAGCCCTGAAAGGAAAATCATAGCAAGGAAACAGCTGTTAGGTCTTTATACAAATCAGTCTAACAGCCTGTTAGGTAAGTCTTTGGAAGAGTGGCAGAGGAAGGAAATAACAGTTACAATTTTGTACAGCAAAATCTTGTTATGAGAGAACTCTAAGACAAGATAATGATATTGTTCTTTGCCTCATAAATACAAAAGTTATGAATTTCCAAGCATGCATCACAGACCCAACTCTTAATAAGACATGCAGTCTTGTCTCAGCTGCAGTACAGAAACCTATAACAAGGAACTACACCGCTAGCAGCCAAGCTACCTGAGATGTCATGTTAACACTAACCTAACTCCTTGGAGAAGAAGTAAAGAGCAAAAGGACACATGGTCAGCGTTCTGTGTGAGCACTGTAATAAACAGATGTTGCCAAGGGAAGAGTTGATTTTTAAGAGTGTTTTTTTTGTTTGTTTGTTTGTTTGTTTGTTTTTATGCCGTTCATCTGTGGCTCACAACCATAGCTAGACTGCACTTAACTGAGGTGAGTGCCTCTGCTGGCTGGGGGAATCTACTCTATTAACTCTTGCTGTGGTTAAATGCAGCTCACAGATGTACACATTCTTCTGTATCAGCTTTTGAATCTGGCATTATCCTTTCATGCACTTTACAAGCAAAACTTAGTTCCAGGTAGCATTCAATGTGGTATTCAGCAACCTTGCAAGTTCTTGGATATCTAGACTGTAAGAAAATCACTGAAGCAACTGGTCTTATTGATGAAATAAGGAGTGATCAAATGATCTGCTTGTGGAAATGAAGTTCCAGGAAATATGTCCATGAAGAAATGAAGAACAACAAATATCTGTTGTTGATAGCATTTTTCTCCCTCTTCTTCCCTGCCCCAGTTTTTGAAGCAGCAGCATTACATTCCATTATCATGTTGCTGAATCTTTCTTTTTATTAATTCTTGTCTCATTTTCTTCTTGATTATTCCAGAATATAACCCAGCATGAAATTTTGTGGAAAAGCAGCAAATAGAAGTTTAGCAGAGGGAGCTGACATCTGCATGCAAAGAGGTGTGTAATGTGCTGTTTATCTTCCCAGGGACACTTTTGAGTGGTAGCTGCCCTGACCCAGTTCTATGCAGTAGAGATTAAATTAAAAATAAATAAATAAATTAAAAAAAAAATAAAGTAACAGCAGAAAAAAAAAAAAAAAAAGAAAAAAAAAAAAAAAAAAAAAAAAAAAAAAAAAAACACAAAACACTGCCTCATAAATCAGCCTCCGCTTTCCAAACTGTAACTGGCTTGATGCCAAAGACTCACAATTCTTTCTTCCAAAATTAGCTTTCCCAGTCTCATAAAACACACCTGCTTCCGAGTGTTGGGGAAGTTTTAAGAACTGTTCCAGTTCCAGCAGAAGAAAATATATTGAGGCCACTGTAGACAATCTAATTTACTACTCTAATTGTTGTCACAGGTAATTGTTTGCTAAGTCCATTGGAACACTTTTCTTTCTCCCTACCTTCTTTGTCTTTAGCTAGGAATATACAATGATACCTGTTCCCAGCTGGCCTCAGTTCATATCCCATATGTAAAATATCTCTGTTTTTCAGAGTATTCCTTTGGGATACCAATGACTTGGACAAACTGGCAAGATTTTAATAATGCTTTGAAATTAAATTTCCAGAAATGCAGCCCTCCCAACTCTCCCAAATCCCCATATCTTCATTCTTTTCTTCTTGTTTTACTGCTACTTGCTAGCTCAGCAGTGTTACAGGGAGAGATCAAGGCACTGAAGTGGGAGGCCAGCCCCAGAAATATATACAAGGAAAGCAAAGGAAGTGTGGGCCAACAGAAGGAAAAGAAAAAATGCTTCCTACCAGAAATGGATCATTTGTCATACCAACTTTTTAATTTTCTGGAAACCCAAGAAGAAAACACACTGATGGTCACTCCTTTCTCTGATTTTTCTAAAGAGCCAGTCTGAGGAAGACCAGTCTCCTCAGGAAGGAAGCTGAACCAACATTTCTAACCCACATTGCAAAACTGTGATTAGTGGGCACAAGGCTATCTTTTCATGGAAATTCTCATTGCTGTATTTGAAAGATTTTTAACTTTGAATGAAATTATTATAGTTAAGAGAGCAGAGCTCACATGCCTCTTCCAGATGTGATGTGCAGGCTTCTGCAGCACTCTAATGGGTCTGATTCTCCACCTTACACAGTGAAATTTTGAAAAAGTTTCAGCAAAAGAGGTTGAGAGAACCTCCCATCAGCATATCTCTGTGACCAGCATATACTCCTGGGATTTGAGTGTTGTGTGGAGGACATTTGAACTTGAGCTCTTTGTAGCCCAAGTAAAAAAAAAAAAAAAAAAAAAAAAAAAAAAAAAAAAAAAAAAGTGCTATCTTACCCTCAGTCTCCTCTTTCGACAGGCATTGAAATCCTTTCAGCTAAGGAAAAAAAAATAAATAAATATGATCTGCGGATTCCGAGTAGAGTTAGGAACTTGTCTGCATCTCCCTTGAGACAAAGCTTATTTTGTGTTTGTACTTTGAACACTGGCATCTTTGTCACCAAAAAATAACTTCTCTCTTAAGCTAATTGGGAGAGCATAGGCAGTACTGGGTGCTATGTTAAGTCCTCTGTGAATATTTACCTCGCTACAGCCATTTGTGAGAATATCTAATAAGGATACTCCTTTGCATATAATTAATCAGCAAAAGCATTAGAAGAAACACTGTGTTTTCTTTTAGTACCGAGTCCCTTATCAACAAAAATGAGACAGGAATGGGTCGGGACCGATATGGTCAGCAGTTATGGGACAAATTTATACAAACTAAATGTCTTCTTTTGTAGCTCCACTCACAACTGCTATTCTCCCACTTTTCTTTGTAAAATGCATTTGGTTTCCATCAGTCCTTGATGCAAGATGGAAACGGTACCTTAGTTACTTGGCCATGGGAAAGCATATTGATAAGGGCTGGAAACTGACTAAATCAATTTTCAGTGATTTGCTTGATGTATTTATTTATTTATTTATTTTTTTTTGAAGTATCCAAAGTCTTCATATACTTATTAATGGTGAGAGAGCAGTACAAGACTGCATAGATTTTGAAAGACTCTAAAAAGCTGTGAGTATCTCTCTGACAGGAAATGCTCACTTTTGGCCTTGTAGGATAAACACAGCTGAAAAGTTAAAGGTTGTTTTAGTCAGGCTAATTTTTTAATTATTATTTAGTTTAAAACATGCCAATTTTTGTTTTATGTGTGGGAATAAGGCAAAGTTTTTCAGTCATGTTAACAAAATTGTTAATGGTACATTGGTAAGGTTACAAAGTAACTGTCTCAGAAGTAAAGACCTTAGATGTACACATCTATGCATGGGTTTCACATTAGGTTGCACCTTTTGTGAATCAGCAGTGTGATGTAAGTCTTAAATATATATATATATATATATATTTTTTTTTTCCTCACTGGTCCTTGTGTGATGGATGAAGTCACTTCCTGATCAGCTATTCTTGTCTTTTCATCATGCTGTTCTGTGGGATGCCTCTTCCCTTGTCTGCTGGTCCTTATCCCAGCTCAGCTTGGATGATGTACATGTTCCTGTGACTCTTCCTGTGCTCCTTGCTATAGGTGCTTCAGACAACTGAATGAATGTACTGTCACATCGTTCCTGTGGGAGAAGGGGATGGTGTCATTCCTGTTTTAGCAAGAATCCACTGAGATACAGAGGAACTAAGGGAAAATATTTGCACTCTTTTGCAATGTCCAGCTCCAAACCTCTGTAACATGACTTTTTGAGAGCACCTTACATTTGCAATTCAAAGAGTAGCCCTTGCTTCTCCACTACAATTGGCAAGAAGCAGGGTATATTAATATACAATTACAAATGTTGATGATAATGTAATTTCAGGTATATACAATTCCAGATTCTGTGGAAATCTTTTTTAAAAACAGTGCACTGATAGATCACTGAACTTGCCTGGCTCTGGTGGAGCATAAAATGGGTATTATATGAAGAAAAACAATGCACCCTTTCTAATACATATTTACAGACATTTGTTCTTACACTATTATGATAGAACAAGTCTCCAAGCTAACAATCAGACTGAGATCATGAAGCTCCATGTCTCTTATGTGCCATGCTTTCTTGGGCTTATCACTTAGGTGATAGCTATTGATCTCAGATCTAGACACAGTCAAAATTATTTGTCTCTCAAGACAGCAGTCAGGTTTCCTGTGAGTGACGAAGAAGAAAAATATTCTGATCAGGTGTAATAGCCAAGCAAGAACACTGACTATTTACAGAATCACTGAATGGATGAGGCTGTCAGGGCCCTCTGGAGCCCACCTGCTCCAACCCCCTGCTCAAGCAGGGCCACCCACTTCAGGCTGCCCATGCCCATCTCCAGGAGGCTTATGGAGATCTTCAAAAGCAGGGAGACCCCTCGGCCTCTCTGGACAACCTGTGCCAGTGTTTGGTGACCTGTACATCATAGAAGTGCTGCCTGGTTGTCAGAGGGAACTTCCTGTGTTCCAGTTTGTGCTCATCTGCCTGCCAATGGGAAATAGTGGATGAATTCCTTGTTTTGCTTTGCTTGTGTGCACAGTTTTTGCTTTACCTTGTAAACTGTCCTAAACTCATGAGTTCTTGCACTATTACCTTTCTGATTCTCTCCCTCTTCCCAGCAGGGGAGAGTGAGTGAGCAGCTGTGAGGTGCTGAGCTGCCTACTGAGTTAAATGAGAGCACAAGGGCACATTGCTTGCTCTTGTTCAGCTTTGTGTACACCAGGATGCTTTTATTTATTTATTTATTTATTTATTTATTCTGTAAAGCTGCTTTCCTGCTCAGTGGCCCCAAGCTCATGTAGTGGTGCCTGGGGCTGTTTCTCCCCTGATGCTGGACTTTGAACTTCCCCTTTGCAACTCCTCCTGAAGTATTTAAGCATATTTCAACTTTTAAACAAATAATCATAGAACATCCTGAGTTGGAAAGGACCAACAAGCATCACTGAGTCCAGCTCCTGGCTCCAAAAAGGACTATCCAAAAATCTTTATATTTGACAGTGTTGTTCAAATGCTTCTTGAACTCCGCCAGGCTTGGTGACATGACTGCTGCCCTGAGGAGCCTGTCCCAGTGCCTGACCACCCTCTCATTGAAGAACCCTTTTCTGATATTCAGCCTGAACCTCCCCTGTCGCAGCTCCTTGGGTCCTGTTGCTGGTCACCAGAGAGAAGAGATCAGCACCTGCCTGTATTGGGTTTGCATGGCAAGGTTTTTGTAGCAGGGGGGCCACGGGGTGGCTGCTGTGAGCAGAGCCCAGAAGCTGCCCCATGTCAGATCAGAGCCAGCTCCAGCCATCTCCAAAAGGGACCTGCTGCTGGCCAGAGCTGAGCCAGGGATCAATGCTGGGTGGGCCTCTGGGAGAGCAGAGTTAGGAAAGGGAAAAAAAATGTGCCTCAACACATATGAGCAGGTGGTCTGGGGGGAGCTGCTGCCTGTGGGGGACCCGTGCTGGAGCAGTTTGCTCCTGGGGGTTGGACCCTGTGGTACCGAGCCGTGTGGGAGCAGTTCTTGAAGAGCTGCTGCCTGTGGGCAGCCCCCACAGGCTCAGTTCGGGAAGGATGGCATCCCGTGGGAGGGACCCCACATGGGGCAGGGAGTGTCTGTGAAGGAGCAGTGGGGACAAAATGTTAGGGATTGACCGTAGCCCCCATTTGCTGTTCCCCTGCATTGTGCACGGGAAGGACATAGAAGATGGGGGGAAGGTATTTTTAGTTTGCTTTTAGTTTCTCACTGTCCTAATCTTTTAATGATAGGCAATAAATTACATTAATCTCCCTACTCTGAGTCTGTTTTGCCCATAATGGTCATTGGTGAGGGATCTTCATGTCCTTATCTCAACCTCTGAGCCCTTTTCATTGTATTTTCTCCCCCTTTTCCTTTGAAGACAGGGAGCGAGAGAGTAGTTGCAGGGTTCAGCTGCCCAGCAAGGTAAAACCAACACTTTACCCCTCCTCTGCCCTCATGAGGAAGCTGCAGGCTGCCATGAGGCCTTCCCTCATTTTCTTCTTCTCTGAGCAGAACAAACCAAGAGACTTCAGCATCTTCCCATGCATCTTACCCTTTAAATCCCTCACCATCTTTATTGCCTATAACACTGCACTGTTCTTTGCTTTCAGTGGCTTTATTAGTAAGCCTAATTGCAGGCATGTGGGTCAGCTCTCTGGAGTCCTTGAGAGCCTTCCCAGGGCTTGAGAGAGCTTTTGTTGTTGTTGCTTGTTTGTTTTTGGTAAAACTCCCATGTTGTGTTGACATTGTAATGAACTTCAGAAATAATAATTTTTACATCCATCTTTCACTCCCTTCTAATGGAGTCTCTTAACACCTTTTCCTTTCTTTATTTTTTTTTCTTTTTTTCTTTTTCTTTTTTTTTTTCAAAATTGGGGAAATAATTTTCACAGTTTTTGCTTTCTGTGTTTTTGTTTGCTCTTTTTTTTTTTCTAGACCTCTTGTATGAATAAGTAAGTACTTGGGTGAATAAATATCTGTTTAATTTTCTTTTAGAAAAATAGTGGCCTTTGTCCCCTTCCTTTTTTTTTCTCAATTACTGTGTCTTATATTGCATAAGAGATAGAGCAGGTGTTGGAGATAACTGTTTCACTTTACATTTACAGAGCCATCTAATGAAAATAATCCTAGAAAGTCTATTTTTGGGGGGGAATCTTGCTGTTTACATACCATGTCTGGATACATACCTGTAATCATGAAGGAACTGCATTTTATGAGCTATGAAGGGATCTCCCATACTATGCTTTTCTGAGTAAGGATCTGAGGAGCAGCCGTGTCTGCACCTCACCCCTGCAGCTTACCTGACCCCAGGCAGCTGGCATCGTACTTGGGATATGTGCCTGGATGCCAAGAGGTCCAGCCAAGCATGCCTGACGGTGCACCTGCAGTCCTATACATAGTCCTCGAGCAACCATATAACATTAAAAAAAAAAAAAAAATACACATCTTGTAATCTTCTAGGCTGGAAGTATATTGGATCAGCCATGTGGCTTGAGATCTAGGCATGTGGAGTATAACAAAAATGAAGGAGTGGGGTTTCAGAGAAATATAACAACTTTTCCACTGGGGAGAGAAACCTTTTGGGGATGATCAAGTGTCAGAAACAAGAAATCAGGAATCATTCTACATTAATACTGTCTTTACAAAGGAAAGAACACTTAAAATAGTGATAGGAAACTTTTGCAAGTGAGTTCCTTTCCCTCCAGCTTGTTGGACTGCAAGAGCAAAAACACAGCTCAGCAGTACATGTTGCAGTTATGCCAGCAGCAAGATATTCAGAAGGGATCATCTGTAAAAATAAAAATAAAAAATAAAAAATAAAAAAAAAATAAAAAAAAAA
>CM021765.1:133636735-133652781 GCA_011076525.1 Nettapus auritus
AAAAAAGGAAAAAGAACAGGAGTGATCAGCCATCATGTGATGATGAGCAAAGATTATTTGTGACCTTGGAAACAGCACTTTCCAAGCCAATTTGGTATGCAAAGCACTGGGAATACTATTTCTCCTTGTTTTGTTTTACCTGTTATTGCTGCCAAAGAAGGAAATTTTAAGTTCATCCTCATTTTGACACATTTTGGATTAATTGATAAGCAAAATGCAAAAAGAAAAAAAAAAAAAAAAAAAAAAAAAAAAAAGGCCGAGTTGAAGGAAGATTTTACTCATGGGGAATTTAGTTTTAGTTCCATCCTTGTAGACTGCCATCTAGGGGTAACTCAGTAAAACTTCATTAAAGCTCGCAGGTTTTGCCTTGTTAAAAATCAAAACGGAAAATACTTCACCTGTAAAATCGTCTGTGATCTTGCTAGAGAGATTGAGCATATTTTTGGAGTATATAGGGTGGCATTAAAACTATTTTAAAATCGACTAGCAAGAGATTACTACAGCATCATTCCTTCACTGCAACAAACTAACTGGTATTTACAGCCAAATCCTCCTGTGCCATCAGAGTCACTGAAATTCATTAATTCCACTTAATGTCCTACTAGTGTTCCTTTCATATCTTGGCTTTTGAACAAGCATGAAAAAAACTATGAGCTTTAAAATCCTGACTCATAAATGTGGTAATTAAATTAATTGAGTAAATTAGTTTTCTTTGATTCTCTTAAAGGTCAAAAAGTAAATCTATTATTCTTGCAAACGTGAGTATATTAGCAAACATATTCACCTGTATTTTTGTTTTGTTGGCTTATTTTGATTCCCCTGTTCTAACTTTACATATTTCTAATGAAAGAATTTTAAAATAATATGACCATTTACACAATCACACATATGCCTAACTTTTTTTCTTTACTTAGCATCACTTGAGTTGGTTAAAGAAGTCTGAATTTTTCCCTATCTTTTTGAAAATGATAATATGCAACCAAATTGCTTCAGAGAGTCTTGAGGCAGTTAATTATTCTGAGATATTCTGATGACACTTGAATTTCTACCGTTATTCCATTTCCTAAAAAGAACTTGCTAAAAGAAAAAGAGAACAAAAAAAAATCACCCACCCTTTATTTTCATTCAGAGTCCCTCCTCAGATTTCCTGTAGGCCCCCTTTTTGTACTGGAAGGTGTCTCCAGAGTCTTTTTTCTAGGCTGATGGACAGAGGTCTTATCTTGGTGTTTAATCAGTAACATGAGTCTGCACTACACCAAACATGAATGGCATATGTAATTTATTACCCTGCTTTTTAAATGGTATATGTCTGACCTTCAGCATAATTGTTTCAATTAGGTGGTTACCTAGCCTGACCTGGACTGGGAAGTGGTACAACTACGCACCTAAGGTTGGTTTGTTCCTTCCACTATCCCTGTCTTGCCTCTTCCTTTTCCACCTCTTTTTAGCCTAACATGGTCTAAAAACTGTATCTTACAATTTTATTTATTTATTTATTTATTTTTTTTTTTTAACGAGATTTTCCACAGAAAGGCCAATTCAAAGTCTAATAGCACAGCTGTATCTTCTCTATCATACATGTTTTATAATTTCTTTGGATTAGGAACAGTTTTATATATCCACACAGTTCCTAATCTAGTCACAGTTTGGTCTGTGGTTTGGTCTTCTAGGTGCGGTTACAGGTATATATCGAGATAACTTTGTTCTGATAGCTTCTGTGATACCATACTTACAACATTATGCTCAATCCTTTTCCTGGGGAGAGCTGCAGTAGACCAGTGGCAACAGAAAAAAAAAAAAAAAAAAATAAAAAAAAAGTCTCATTTTGCCTTGAGCTCCACAATGTTTTCTCTTTACAATATTGATTTAGTATTTTATAAATATTTAATATTACAAGTACTGATGGAAATAAAAACTGCATTGCCAAATGTATTGATGTCATTCTGTCACTCAGACACCATTCTTATGAACTCTTAGCACCCTTCTTATAAGCAATTTCCACTCTCTAAATCACATAATTTCAACATGAGGATAATAGTCTAATAGTCGGTTCCATATTTTTATAAGCATGACTTATAAAAGATGGATGGGAATCAATGATAATTATGGCTAAAACACAAAAAAAAAAAAAAAAAAAAAAAAAAAAAAAGAAAGAGAGAGACCTGGAATTACTTGGGAAAAAAAAAAAAAAAAAATTGTTTGGAATTGTGTAAATGGTTAACAAGAATTTAGCATGTTTACGTTCTAAAACCTTACACGTTACAGAATTGGGTAACTCAGATTAAGGATATCAGTGGGTAAAATTCCTCCCCTTTTTACTTCTTTCCAACTCACTGTCAAAATGCATTGCTTTTTCTAGGTCCCAGTCTCATGCAGTGGCACATGATACATTTTTTAGTTTTGTGTATACCTAAGTGTATGTATTAATGAAGTCCAAAAATAGTAAAGGATTTTAGTTTTATTTAAAACTAAATAATAGTGGGTGAAGTTGTGCTGTGATTTATTTTTTCTTCGGTAGCTAGCCCTCTAATGCAAGGTTTCCTTCCTCCCATTTCCTGCTTTTACTAGAGAGAAGAGTTGTTATTTAGCAAGTGGCATTTTCTGCTCTACACTGTGCTAAACTGACAAATGTAAAAAAATAGCAAAAATAGCAAAAAAATTGCAATGATAATACAGCTATTTCCTACTTTTTTAAAGACCTGTACAAACATGAATAAATCACCCATGATAGCATATGATTATCTTTTACAGTATTTACATTATAAGAGGAATAAAAGCATATAGAGCTTTAGAAAATGAGTTTTGCAGTGCTTTGGATTTTGTTGTTCCAAGAATGCTGTATTACACAACAGAACTAATATCTGCCAAAACATGTAAAAAGAAGGAAGGCTTAATTTTCCATACTGGACACAGTTGGAATCATTACTTAATATTGCTATAAAGAGTCTTAAATTGTTACCTGACCAACAAGGTTTTTTCTTTTAGTTTCGTTTGTCATGGAAGTATTTGAGTCTGAGCTCTGATGTACCTACATACAACTGTAGGACATTTCTCATTTACCTGGCACTAAATTGCAACAAAGCAGGGTTTTAATTTGAATAATATATCATGGAAGAATGATGCATGTAAGTAAGCCTTCATCTCCCTGAAGTATGTTAAATTAAAATGCCAAGATGGGAAATTGTGTTTGCCAAACACATGTCAAGCTGCCAAAAGCTGCTCTGAGTGGAAATCAGGTGATGTGAAGAACCTGAACTGGGGCAGGTTCGGAGCGAGAGATGGGTACACAGAAATTGTGTCCCTTTCTAATTAGCTCTAGCAGTCACTGCGCCGGTGCTTCTATTAGCAGTTTGTAATTGTAATTTCACTCTAACCTTATTTTTGATCTTACACAACGCCTCGAGTTGGCTAAACTTTTTCCTGCTGTCAGTGGGGAGTTCCTAACAGTAAGTTAGAACGGCCCCGCCAGGCCTCCCCCAGCAGCTGGCATCCCTGCCATGTGAAAATGTATGTTTCACCCTTCAGCTACATTTAATTCAGAAATCTTTGAGCTCCTAATTGTTTCTGATAGTTTGGCCTAATTGAATCTAAGTGCTTTTGCATTCAAACTAGAATGCCCAGCTGGGATGAAGCTGGAAAACAATGATCCTGAAATACAGCCCCAGAAACACCATCCTTCCTCTGTGCTGACGGGTGACGTCTTCTGCACCAAAGCCAGGGGTATCATCCATCCCCACCTGATGCACAGACTGCAAGAGCAGGCAAGACCAAAATCTTCTACAGAAGTGGATTACCACCTGCTGCTCTGTGCAGTGAAATAGCTACAGCCTGTGGGATCGTCCTCTCCTCTGATGAGGAAGGTGCTGGTGCAGGAGCTGCCCCAGCCATGCCATGTGCCCTTGTGAGGGAAAATAGTTGTGCTGCTGTGGGGTATGTGCCACCCAGGGGGCTACAAAGCAGGGAGTGCTCCCTTCACTTCGGGGCTTCGGATTTGGCATCTGACTCATCTACCTCCTGCAGGTGCATCAAGCCATGGAGGAGGAAAGAAATCGCTGCTGATAGCTTTGTCAAATGGATTTGGGGAGTATGGCTCAGGAGTCAACTGGGAAAGGGCTGTGCTGACTGAGAGTCTGGACAGCAGACTGAGCCACAGCTGCCTGGGCTCTCCTGTCTGGGTCTGCCAGAGGTGTTTGCTGTTGGCTTTTCCCTAAATTTATCAAAGCCATTTTTGAAATCCCTCTAGTTTCCTGAAGAAACTCTCACTTTACAGACTTCTGTATTAGAGGAACATATGCCATCTGCTATCCCATCCAGGATCTGTTCCTACTTTTTTTTTTTTAAAACAAATTCTG
Source organism: Nettapus auritus (assembly GCA_011076525.1). Lineage (NCBI taxonomy): Eukaryota > Metazoa > Chordata > Aves > Anseriformes > Anatidae > Nettapus > Nettapus auritus. Next base: position 133,641,088 of record CM021765.1, read on the forward strand.
CTGTTCTCTTTAATGCTCAGGCAGGAATGAGTAATATTAGCATCACATCCCTATTCAGAAGCCTCTTCTAAGAACACCATACAACTGCTGCTCTGCACAGTATCTGTTACTGATCCATTAATAATCATAATGGTGGCATTAGTATTACTCTCAAGCACAAATACAGAATATGAACCCATAATCTTATACCCAAGATAAGAATGATATGAATGATGGCATGGATAATATCTAATAATCATTTAGCTGGTAAAATTATATCCCTACAAAACTAGACAAACTTGTTTCTTTTGTTTTAAAGATCAAGCCTAATTAAGAGCACTCCTGATGCATCTAGAAGGTTGAAAGAGCTTAGGCGACTGCTGTTGTGCATTCCAAATAAATCAGACTATTAAGCTCTAACATTTACATTTTGCAATTTCTGACTCAGTAAATTATACTCCCAAAGTAAATATCATAAATATTACTGCAATATAGAAAATCTATTTACAAAAGAAGAGCTAAGGAGAACTATTCCATCGTTTCTGTTTTCATCAAGGTGAAAAGCATGCTCTTGCAATCATCTTACTGGGCTCAATCCTATGCTCCATTAGCAGCAAAATTTTCCATTGAAGTCAGTGCAGATCTTGCTTTCATAAGAGAATTGTGTATTCTGTACCAATATCTCATTTTGCTATCAGTGAATTCAGTGGGAGGCGTACTTCTGAAGGTAATGGTAGTAAAATGAAGTCTTCTGTGGTGTTTTATAATGTCCTATACCAGCAGGAAAAGAACCGTCGATCTCAGGAATTGTGGAGGTTCAAATCAAATAACAGATTTGCTTCTGGTAAAGAAATGCATGGGGGTGGACCTGGAATTTAAAAACAAAACAAAACAAAACAAAACAAAAATTCAGAGTAACTCATACAGCAACATGGGAAGAGAATTACACTTCCTTGCCTCACGTGTTTTAATGAGCTGTGTGAGAACAAATCACCTGATTAGCACCCTGACTTCACAATTCCAGGTAATTTCAATATGTATTCAATATAGCATTTCAAATTGTTTATTTTTAAATTTACTTACATTTTTCATAAAACTCCCTTTATCTTCCCCAGAATTTTCCCAGAAGCTCGTTAGTTTTGAAAGCTTTTTTATTTTATTTATTATTATTATTATTATTTTGTTCCTAAATGAAAGAAGTTGTTTCATTTGACCAGGCAGCAATATTCCTTTGATTTTTGGTGGGAAGCAAGAGAACCTTCCATTTAATCCAAAGTGATTTATTTATTTATTTATTTATTTATTTCCTACTTTGAACTCTTTCATACATGCTAAGCAAAGCTCATAGCTGACCTTCTGAAATATAAGTCTGTTTTGGCAGTTAGAGTCAGCTTATAGCCTGAAAACACTTCTTCAGTCCTCATGGGATAGTATGTAAAACTGTCTTCCCCCTGCTATCATGTATTAAACCCCTTGGAGCTCTCCCTAGAGATATTCACAATATGCACTTAAAGAAGGGTGGTGCATAGTTCTCACCACCTCTTCTGCATATTTCCAACTAAAAAAATTGTCTCTGGACTTAACCCAGGGAAATAATTCAACTTCTCACAGCAGACAAATTTTGTTTTCAGCATAGTTGGTACTCCTTAGATAATCGAAAAAGTCAGCCTACAAAGCTTAGAATACATAAGAAATTAAATAACAGAAGAAATATATTGTCCCAGTATTTCTTTTAATCAGCTAAATCACAGAATTCTTCCAGTTCTAAAGTTTATGCAGAATGTATATTATTTTTTTATCTGAGTAGAAACAGAATTTGGAACATCCCTTTTCCATAAATAATCGGCAGAATGATCTACCAGTTGTTCATAGTTCATTGCAGATGTTCCCAAATTCTTACAAATTTTAATGTGATTGTGTGATTTTATAAAACTTATCAGTAATGAAAAAAAAAAAAAAAAAAAAAAAAAAGAAAGGGTAGGATTACAAAAAAAATTTCACAATTTATTCTTTAAAAAGTCACTTGTCTGTAAAGGTTCAGCCTTCTGAAATTTTGATATTCAGCTCATGAATTATTATGATTTTGAGATTGAGACTGTAACAATAAAAAGTTCTTTTGGGTTTCAACCCAGTATCCAAACAGTTCTATTATTTCCAATGATTGCTTATAAGCAAACACTCCTTTATTGCCTGATCCTGCAGTGTGGTACTGGAGTAAGATTTATGCTGGTCTGGACATTGAGGCCACATTTGGGCTGTTCACCTTAAAAACAGACCTCCGGAGTGTTTCAAAGCATTGCTTGAGTTGTTGCATTTGTAAAATTCCAGGGCATGGTTTTAGCCCAAGCCAAGAGCCGAAACAGTTCCCAGGCACAGCTCAGGAGCTGGCACTGGCCAAAGATCTTTCCGCATGCACAGTGTGCATGTAACCACACTGCTCTGAGGGGCAGCAAATTTCCTTGGTGTAGGCTTCCAGTGCCTGCTGGACTCTTCCAGAGGATAATCCTAAGTGTCTTGAATTTACCAGCACAGGTGAAGCCTTAGCTAGCCTAGATGAGGTAACAGTACAGCCAAACTAATTTTCACATCAGTTAATCAACTGTGGAAAATCCATTTATATAAAAATGAAAGAACGAGTCTAATCTTTACAACTCATTTGACTTCACACTTGTATTAATTTCCTCTTTCTTATGTAATGATTTCAGCAATTACTGATTTTAGATCCTAGTAGAACAAAAGCAGGTAAAAAGATAAGAGCACCATAAATCATCTGTTCTTTGAGATGCATGAAAATTTGTGCCTCTGAATTGCTACTGACTCCCATTATTCGGGTGCTCTTCCTCCATGTTGCAGCACCATCCCAAGACTCTGCTAACACATAGGTGATGCATAGACCAGGTAGCTGAGACTGTACAACGAAGAAAAACAAACTAAAAGCAGAGTGTGGGCATGGAAAAGGAGCTAAGTGGGAAAATCCATGAAAAGCACAGTGTACAACGCTGCACAAATCAGCTACATTGAAGTATGAGCTATGACAGGAATCATGTGAAACGAGTTCTGCATCATTTGCTACTTTTAACCTACACGATTGAGGACTGCAGCTGGGGCACTGAATCAGCATCTTAATGCAGCCAATGCTGCTTAATGCTGACTTTCCCACAAAAACTTCTCTCTGCCTTGCACTGGAGGAGAGGCCTCAGGGCAAGCAGTATGAGCATAAGCATGAGCACTCTCCTGGGTCTTGGGAAACCTTGGGCTGGGGCAGAGGGATCAGCCTGACCACGATCCCTCATGGACAAGCTGCCACTGAGAGTATGATTTGGGGGGGGGGGGGGGGGGGGGGAACAAAGAAGTAAATCTCAGCAAGTTTTGCTCATGGTTTTTTCTCTTCAGACTTCTCATGGCTTTTTCCCTACCAAGCAGAGACACTTGCCTTCTACCCGGTTCAAAGTCAGCCACCTCTAACAGTCACGCTGTTCTTACAAGTGCATATTGCAGTCTAATGTAGGTATCAGGAGCGTGATTCATCAGAGCAAAAACAGACATGTACATCTGAACTAGGTGTCTAGACTCTATCTATCATTTACTAAAACAGATACTTCTATCAGGTGAGTTGTCTCATGCTGAAGTTGCTCTCTGAAATGAATCATATGCCAGAAAGTGCCTACTGCCATTAATTGCAAAGGGAGTTCAGATGTGCTTCAGGCATGGTCACCACACTACAGATGCTTAAAGTTAACCAGGTGAAGCTCAGCCTTTGTCACTTAGGAAGTAACAAACTAATCCGTAACTAATAATATCTTAGTGCAAGATCTGCTGTAGCTGAATAAATCTAATCAAAGTTTTATTTAAAGAAGTATTGTATTTCATAGAGAGAGTTTCATAGATTTTGTCAAGTAAATGCTGCTGGTTGACATACTAGCACTTGTAGCATTCATCTTAAGTTTCTTTGACAAATAAGATGTAACATGAGATGTTGCACAGACTTTATGTAATTACTTTGTAATTTAACCATCAATTTCCTCAGGAAATGCTGTCAATCCCTTTAGGCCAATAAACCTCCCTTTCAGATGCAATATGCCTTGCTTAGGTTACAAGATGAAAGATTTCATCTTTATTCAGAAATGCCTACTGTTTTAATCTCTTTAAAAATAGATCTTATATAAAGTCTATCAAACTTATAATCATGTTTATTTTTATGTTTCCCACACTTCCTTTACACTCAGTAATACTTGTTAGCTGGATACTGGGTTCTAGGTAACTCCCACCCTCAATTTTTTTCTTCAACATTATTTCATACCATTATCAATGCACTGTATCTGTGATTTTTAAGTTTCCCAGAAAAAAAACAGTATGAATTTACATAAAGAACATAAAGACACATAAAGAACACCTTAAGATCAAAGCAATATTTATCCACTTATCCACAGGGTACAAACAAAAAAAATCAATAGGGTTGTGAAAAAGGCCACAGTGATTCGACCAGTGACTTCATACCACTGTTGGCTGTCAATAAAATATCTCATTCCTGAGTTAAAACTGACAGATCAAGTCCAGTATCACACAGGCACAGTTTAGATTGTTTTTCCCCAAGTTGTTCTATTTTTTAACACTTAATCTCGTCTTATTTTTCTGTTCAACTCAGTTTTACAAGGTCTTTCTGGAGTCCCTCACTATTGGCCTAACATTTCCCCCCACGTTTCATCCACATACTTGGACATTTTACATTTCACATCACTCTCCTGATCACTGATGAAGGTGGTGTAGAGAACTGGAGAACTGGACTTGACACTGATCCCTGGGGGACCCCCCTGCTGACTTCATACTAAAAAGTGATCTTCGAGCTATCTTCAAGTCCTCCTGTGTTTGAGAAGCTTTTGTCCGCTTACTGTTTATAAAACAATCAGTCTCCTAGCAACTCACTTGCTCTTTGAAACTTTGACATGAAACGCAGTCTAAGCCTTTTTGAAGATCCAAGTATAGTATGAGGAGTAGATCCCCCTCATCCACATGTTGAGGCCTCATAGTGGTCCAGAAGGTGCAGGATTCCCCTTTGCTGGAGCCATGTTGACTCTCTCCCAGAGAGAGAGAGTTCACCCATGTCCTCAAGGATCTTTTTCTTTCTTACAGCCTGTACCACCTTGCCAGAAGGGTAAATCTCCTCCAGCACCCTTCCACACATGGAGCTACACAGGCCCTGGCAGTGCTGTGGCTCCGGAGCTGCTGGTGAGGTGCCCTCAGGCCATGGCTTAACAGCTCCGCATATGCACAGCCTGAGCTCCTTCCAGCTCTGGGGTGAGTGGCCCCACATCTGCTGGCTTACTGGCACATCACTATCCACTCGAACTAATACTGCTTATATGTTTACTTCAAAGCGACACTGCTCTTCTGACCTGTCTGCCACAAAGAAAGGCCCAGGTGGGGCATCACCTCCACTGTCTGCAGCAGGAAAGACCAACACAAGGAATGCACTGAGTTTCCCTGCTGCAGTCTTAGCATCCCTGAGTGCCTTTCTACACCTCACTCACCAGATCATCCCATAAACTCCCTAGCTGACTTCCTGCTCTTGCTTATATTTAAATCTAATTAGCAGGTTGAGCACAAAGTACTCTTCTTTTTAGCCCTCCTTATTTCCTGTTTCCACCTCACCTGGCATGATTATAGGCTTCAGTTTTGTGTCAGCTTGTAAACTTTCTGCTTTTTAAATGCTGATATTTTCCCTGTGGCAGCTTCCTTGCCCTTTCTGGTGAGTTGTGTGGGGATTTTATTGGAGTGCTGTTTTATTTTAGAACTGGGGCAGTTTGCCAGAGCTTCTAATACAATATTTGTAAAAATATCAATACAATAATATTACTACTGTGTGAGTCCTGGAGTAGCTATATGGTGTTAAAAACAACTAAAATATCCAGATATATTTCCCATTATCTGACCTCCAGTCCTTCATTACTGCCTTCCATACAGAGCATCTGCCTCAGCTACTCTCTCCCTACACTGGGAGAAACTGTCTGCCTGCTGATAGCAGTGTTTCTCTCCCTTTATTTCCTTAGATATCTGTCGGCTCCCACAGCCCTCTCTCTAGACAAGCATCCTCCTTTAGCTTATATTTAGACTTTGGAGAGTAAATTGTTCTCAGTCTGCCAGCTATCAGAGAGAGTATATTCCCCAATAAACAGCATCCTCACAGCATTTTCTAGGATTTGTGTTGCTGTGCTTTTCTAGCCCTGTTACATCTTGCATTTGATTTAATGCCTCTGTGCTGAGGCAAAATAATTCCTCATCAGTAACGTGAGTATGAAATTTATTAAAAATATTACACGATTGCCTTATTTGTTATAGGCTGTAACTCTAGTGCTGTTCTACATTATGTTCTTCAAGTCTCGGGGTCTGAAGGATCTTTGTTACTGTGAGGATGTCAGCTTTCACTGTAGAAGTGATTTCTACCCCATCCTTATTGAAAATAAAAGCTCGAAAACATTATGTTGTCAAAAACAAACAAACAAACAAACAAACACTAAAAACCTGAAAATACTGAATCAATTTAATATGAGGTAGGCTTGTGATTTTTATGACTATACATCACTTTGAGGTGGGAGGGAGAGATATCCATTATTTCAAATGTCTTCAGGTGGCAATATTGACTGTGGAAGTTTCAAGTTTGGGAATGCTTTGTCATTGATGTCCTTGGATTGGTATTAAAACCACTCTCCCATTAGTTTGTGTGAATACTAGTAGTCCTATAGTCTAATTTATTCCCTCTGCAGATTTGGACTCTGATTTTATAAGCTATATTTTCTACCCATGAAAAGTGCTGTAGTAATGAGTACTGATATGCACAGGTAAGAAATCCTGTCTTTGCAAGATAATAACTCTTTCAGCTAAACAATTTGAGTGCAAAAAAAAATGGGAAGCATTTATTTTATTCCTAACAGAAATTGCCTTCATAGAAATCACAGTATGTTCAAACACCACGTTATTAAGACAAGAAGACATCATAATACAGGATTCCTATTTGCTAATCGTCCTTTACTCCAAAAGTCAAAGGTAGCATCCCTTTCCACACCCTCCTGAAGACCCACAAACAGCAGCATAGAAATAAAAAAGACTAGTGGAAAATCTGAAATGTTGACTCCTTTCCTTTGGTCCCATTAGGTGGAGCTCTCAGACAAGGAGTAATGAATGGAATAAACAACCCACCAGACACCCTTAGGAATTATTAGTACTGCACAATTCAGTTATACTTTCCCTGCCGAGAGCGCTCTCATTTTGAAAGAATTCATTTGTATCCTATTAGAAATCTTATTACATGCTTTTAAAACTACTGTGATGCGGCAACCTGCCTGTACAATTGGGTTTTTATTAGTTTAACACATCACTGAGATCGAGCTGAAAACTTCAGAGATAAATAAATGCTACATCACTGGGGTCAACATAAATAATGATAAATGCAAAGAAATAGTTATGGAAATAAAGAAGCAGAGCAGATTAAAATAAATAAATAAGTGCAACACATAATAATCCAAAAATTCCAACAAGAGCTTGACTCTGCTTCTATTCATGTTTTAAGTCCACTGACATTAATGGTGCAGCAGGATTCAGCTGAAAATTTGGCCATGCAAACACAAAGATGTAATGCAAATGGAAACGGCAAAATGTTTGCAACCTGATTTTCTGCCAGATTCAGATTCAAGTTTCTACTCATAGCTAACATAAATTCTTACAAGGCATTGGTGTAGCTCTCCCTGTTCCTACACAAGGGGAAGAACAAAGATAACCCTGCACAAGCAAAAGGACAAAATGATGAGTCCTGCCAAAAAAATCACATATTTTCACACCAATTGTTTGTTATGTGCAGTAGCTCAAAGTAATGTCAATATCTTTTGCTAAAAAAAAGTCTGTATTTGGGAAGATGGGAAGAGGAAGACAGTGTTATATAGATGACGCTCCGAATTGGTAGAAATTAGCAGAGATTGTCTAGATACATATGGGAGGAGAGAGTCTGAACTGGTGTCTGTTAGACTCTACATCTTATCTAAGAGAAACAATTGATTTAATTTAATCACTTCAGCTGTGAAAAAAAGACTGCTAGTTTTATCTTTTATTAAGGCAGACATGACACTTTTGTAATAGATTATTTCAGTAAAATGTAGTATATCTCCTAGTTTTATCCTTGATACAAAAAATGGATAATTTCATTTCAGCGTTACAATGCTGGAAAGTGTTTTTGAATATATTGTTTTTGTGTTTGAATATAATCTGTGTAGTTCCAGGTTTTGCAGCAAAACCATTTGCAGATGCTTGAATAGTCTGAAAGCCTGTTTCATTTTCAGCCTTTTTGAAACCTGTACTCTTTTACTCTCTGAATAAACACCATTTAATCTTTGTGCTAAAATAAATACTGTGCAGTGGCTGCAGGACCTGAGAATTAGCATCTTTGTTTCTATGTTGAAATCAGTTGGCCATATTATTTGATAGGCTTCAATTTTATACACTACTTCAGATTTACTTCACTGACAGAAAAACAAAACTTCTCATACCAGGCTGTTAGGGTTGGTGAACGAAGACTGTCTCTCCCCAGCACTGAAGCTCTCTCCCTCACATCCATATTCTTCTTCTCTACCTGTTTCCCCAGAGGAGTGTTTTACAATCAAGATGAGCTTTTAATTTTTTCTCGAGGAAATCATCCAAAACCTGCTGCTGACATAATAAAGGTGTCACAGATAGGAATCTGAGCTTTACTTCTTGATGCTGATATTGTGCACCAGCTGTTTGGGTTGTGGAAGGCATTAAAAGCCAGAGCTTCACGAACACATCTATTTTTTCACTTCCTGTCACCTGCCTTCAGGAAAGCTATAAAGACAATAGGATGTGTAGACAGTTTTTCTTTCAAGTTCTTTTCCGCAGTCTGTTTTTCTTTCAGATTATAATCTGTGCCTATGATACTGATATGCTCCATTCTCTGTCAGGTCAGACCACTCATGGACTCTGTTGTACTTATCCTGAGGCCCTAGCTGTAACAGAGGGAGCTATCATCTTCATTTTATGGCTTCAGGCCAAGTGACTTCTTCACCATTTCTGTGGCAGAACATGAGACTGAACCTGGTTCCAGTTTAGAGCTCTATCCACTGAACTATACTTCAAAGTAACATTACACAAATAGATGTGCATAGGTCTGATTTAAGCAGCAAAAAAACAGGATGAAGGTTATGGCAGTCTTACCCTGTTTGTCCAGGTTTCAAAGAGAAGCCATCAGGAGAAGAGTTAAGATGGTGGAGAGCTGAAGAATTTGGTACCTCATGGTGAGCTCCCGATGAAGTCCTGTGGGCAGAGAACACAGCTGGTAAGCCTCATCAAGCTGGACATCACAGAAGCATCACTCTAATTTTCCCACTGTAAAACAAGAAGCTCTCTCTTCTGAATTTTCTGCATCGACAACTTCAGGTTTTAAGAGAGAAGCATTTTTTTTTATTTTTCTTTTTTTCTTTTTTTTCTTTTTTTTTTTTTTTTTCCTGGTAGAAAATTCTCAGTTATCCACTATTGACCCCCTAATTCCCACTCCAGCTTCCTAGTGTCCATGCCTCTGAACAGACAAGAATATTCTCTCATCCACAATTCAATATTTCTGCAAAGTACAGTGTGGTTAAAAGACAGAAAATCAATCTTAACTAGTGAGATTTCCATAAAGTTCAATTAAAAGTGTCAAGCTATTGTGACTAGATTTGTCAAAGGCTGGGTGACAAGCTTTGCTGTGCAGCAAAATGTGCTGGTTTCACAACATGATTGAGGAGAATACTGGGGAGGATCCTGGTTCTCAGGCTGCTGCAGGCACACCAAATTTCTGGCTCTATCCCTGCAGCTTGCATCTGACCTGTGCAGCCCAAACTGAGCCCCCCTCTGAGGGAGACTCTGAGAAGCTAGACAGTGCAAGTGCTCATGGCTCAGAGGGAAAATAGTGCGAACTTGGTAAGAAAAATAACAGCATTCACACAGCAAAAATCAAGATCTGTTACTGATAGTGCTGCACCACTCTTTTTCTTTCATTCACCTGATTTGGAAATGGTGTTTTGAAGAGAACATAAATATGTTTATCTTGACTTCTTTGTCTGTCCTTTTGGGAAAGTGCTAGGATGCAAAGTGTATTCCAATATGGTTTCTTTCTGAATATCTGTTTCATAGAAAACACACCCCTACTGCAGCACAGTGCAGCCTATAGCAATGAAGAGGAATAATAACAAAATCCTTAAGGCAGATCAGGCATTCTGCGTGCTATACTTGGGTCAAACTTGAGCCTGGAGTGCTTTTGTATATCAACAAAGAAGTATTTTCTCCCAGTCTTGCAAGAGGTTATAGGATGGTACAAATTCCTATTAGTAATTATGTAGGAATAAGCTTAATAGTCTGAATTCATTGTACTTCTTAAAGTCACACATGTACTTGCTCTGGATAAATGCAGCCTCCTATTTAGTGACACTCTCCCCCTATTAAGCTTCATTACAACCTCACCCTGGTAATGGCTGCTCACTCACTACCAAAAGTGGATGCTCTGTGCTGCCCATGGGACATGGTGACAGAGGGGGTTCTCAGCTGAGGTCCTCACAATGCCCACTCTGCAATGACCTGTTTGAAACCTGGCAATCTCACACAGACCTTTAAATGCACGGCTCTGTCATGACCATCCCTGACCTACTTTCCCTAGCGCCTTATTTGTTGCACACACATTTCATCTTTACTCAAACTGCACTTCAAAAACAGGCTGTCTCAGTACGTACTAGCAAAATACTCAAAGCAAAGGGGGCCCTGACAAGGGGACGTGAACACCACTGTGCTACGAGAAGCAGAACGGGTAAGGTGTGGCCAGCACTCAGCAAGATCATAGGTAATTATCTGATTCTTGAGCAAACCTGGAGTTTATGTCTCTTGGCTTGCCAGTTTGTACAGAAGCAACAGAGCAAGGCAAAGAGGAACATATGATGCTTATAAAATGAAGAATTCTGTAGAAGAAAATTCAAGTGCAATTAAGGGCTAACAGCATATAACAACTACCATGTCTAACCTCTCTTTACCATCAGCAAGAGATAGATGGAGCAGAAACCTAGCTCACTTGCTACAGAATACATCTCTCTCCAATTTTTAAATAGACCCACAGTAGAGCCTAGAGCCTTCTGTTGATCATATTGATCTCTTTCACATTGTACTTTGGCTATTTTTTTTTTTTTTTGACATTTTTCTGTTGCTTAAATGACAGCTTGATTGTTGGAGTCAATCTCCCTCACAGCAAAATTGTTTCTCTAGTGGTATGAGTGAGTGAGTCTATTGGTCATGGAGGTCTATTGTGTGGCCATTGGCTAGAAAAAAAAAAAAAAAAAAAGATTTTAGGTTGAGTGGAGTCTGTTTTATGTCCAGTATCGAAATCTTTACCTCACACGTGGTTCTCTAAAGGTGCATGCAAGAACAGAAAGCTTCTTCCCCCACTTCTGCTACTGAATTCCTCTGTTGGGTACTTCTCAGAAGTTTTGCAAGGCAAAAAAAACTCTGCCTTTAATTCCCAGTCGAGATTTTTTTTCACTCCAGATGTGTGTCATAAATGAACATCTTGTACTTCAGTGCACATAAAAAATCCATAACCCAAGGTTTTGGTGGAATGTTCAAGAACCACATGCAGAATGGGTTAGAAGGGAAGGGAAGGGAAGGGAAGGGAAGGGAAGGGAAGGGAAGGGA
>CM021765.1:133658656-133701760 GCA_011076525.1 Nettapus auritus
CCCGCGGCGCTGAGCTGCGGCTGCGGGAGCGGCTGCGGGAGCCGGAGCGGGGGCGCCCGGCCCCGTCCCGCCCGCCGCGGAGCCGCCCGAACAGCGCCGCGGGGGCGCTGAGGGAGGGAGGCCGGCGGGGGAGAGGCAGCGAGGCCGCCCCCCGGTGCACCCCCGGCGGGTCGCTGGCGGCGGAGGGGCCGCGGGATCCGTCCGCGCTCGCTGCCCCCGTGCAGAGCCCGGAGCAGCCTCGTCGCCTCCTCCTCCTCTTCCTCCTCCTCCTCATCCTCGTCCTCCTCCTATTCCTCCACCGCGGCGGCGGCGGCGGCCCGCGGGTGACATGCAGTCCCTCATCTCTCCGGTGACCAAGGCTATCCTGGTGGCTTTGTTCATCTTCGCCATCCTGCTGATCCTCTACGTGATCCTGTGGTACATCTGCCGCGATGTGGATTGCGACCACGGCATCTGAGCGGCGGCGCGGGGACAGGGCTTAGGAGACGGATTCGCCCCGCGGGGGCCGGCAGCGGGAGCCGCCGCCGGAGCGAGGGGAAGGAGGAAAAGGAAGAAGGAAAAAAAAAAAATAAAAAAAAAAAATAGAAAAAAAAATAATAAACGGACCGAGCCGAGCCGCCGCCAGAGCCTGGAGGACGACTGCGACCGAGCAGCCAGCCTGAGCCTGACCTTCAGAGAGCAGCGTGACCCGGTGAGTCCCCGCTGGACGGGCACCGCGGGGGCTGCCTCCACCGGCCCCGAGCCCCCCGCGCCGCCGGCCGGGGCACAGCCGCACGCTCACTCACACACTCACCCGCTCACACACGCGTGTGCCCGCGGGGCGAGGTGGCAACGCGCGGGAGGCTCCGCTGGGGCCGGGTGCGGAGCGGGTGCGGAGCTGCGGGGAGCCCCGCAGCGCTGTGCGGGCGGTGGCGGAGCCGCCGGGCAGGGCTGCGGGGGGAGGCCGTGCGGAGCGGGGTGAGCGTCTCCTTCGTGGGGGGCTGCGGGGGGAGCCCCGCACACACGGTGCTGGGAAGCCCGCAGTGCACCGCACGGACGTGCCGGGACAGCCCGGGGAGCGCGCCCTGCCCGGCTGTGTGCCCACCTGGGAGCATCCGCCGTGGGTGTCTCTGCCCGCACCGTTAGGTGCTATTTGCTGGGGCTGAGAGGCATCAGCACCTCGCGTTTGAGTGAAAAGCCCTGCCGAAAGAAAAGTGGTCCCAAACCCCCCGGCTGTGCACGTTCCTGCCCTTGGCAGGGCAGCAGCTCGGAATCCCGGCAAACTCCCGAGCACGCACAGATCCTCCGGGGGCGGGGGTCTTCTGGCTCCGCAGGGTGCGGGCCTGGGTATGCAGCGAGGAACGAGGGAAAATCATGTTTGGTTTTAAGGGAGGGAGGACCAAAGCAAGTGTGAAGTGTAATTGCATGATTCGAGGCAGTTTGACATTGAGTGCGTGCGACTGGATGCTCCCCTTTGCAACAGGGCTCTGTGTCTGAAAGGATGCTGTCTGAAAGGCTCCTTTCCCATCTGGGGCTGAGCTTTGGCTCAGATTGTATTTCGAAGGGCTCTCAACCTGACTGTAGATCGAGCCTGGCATTGCCGTTCATGCACCCACTGATGTGGCTATCTGTGGCAGTGGTGACAGCAGTGCTCCCATGACCCACGACCCCAGCAGATGTGTGGGCATCTCCCCGGCACACCCAGAGCCAACTGTTTATCAACAGCTCTGAGCAGCCGGGGATGGAGGGAGAAGAAGGGGGAAGCTCTTAGGGGCATTAGAGGTGGGCATAGCTCTCTTTGCCTGATGCACCTCATTAAGTGGAAATAAGGTAACCCCAAGTCCTCTCCTTTGTTTACGGTTTCAATAGTCAGTAAACTTGTTTGTACCTAAGTCGCAAAAACCTCTTCACACTGGGACGTGTCAGGTCACATCACATGCTCCCTGCCAGGCACCAGCAGTGCACACTTTCTGCCCATATCCCAGGTGGCAGGCAACGGCATGCCATGCAGGTGCAGAGGCTTTGCCTGGTAGTGTTAATTATCACACAGAAAACCAGTGGTTAAGGGTGTTACCGACAGAGCTGGGTGGAATGTGGCAAATTAAAAGGATTTTCCAGAAACTAAGTATCGATGGATATGCATGTGTGTGAACAAATGTCTCACGTGTTGATACAACCAAACATATTTTATAGCACCTGTCTTAACTAACATGAAGCAGCTTCCTATTTGCCGAGACTGTGAAACAGTCAGTTTGGTTACCGTTGGGCCATTAGTGTTTCCAGCTGGCTCATTATTACTTTGAGCCTATAGTTTCTAGGAGACAAGATACAGAAAATATTTTTTTAACAGCTTTTATTCTAAATAAGGTGAATTTATATGTGCTTATATATAAATATGTATGTACGAATTTGTATAAACACTAATGGGTATTTTCCAGCTTAGCACAACAGAAAAATGAGCGGAATAATAGCAATATCATAATTTGATTTATAGTTGAAGTCACAGACTCATTGGCTATGGGTGTTCACTATTGTGTATTAACAAATGCAAACTCCTAGAAATGTGGAAAAAAAAAAAAAAAAAAGCCCTTCCTATTGCTGCGATACCTGGTATAAGAGGATGAAATCCTGGCCTTGCTGAGGTTGGTGTGGAATTTTGCTGTCAGTTTCAGTGGAGTCAGAAAAATATTGACAGGTTTGCATGTGAATTTGAAAGAGCAGGAAGCTACTGAAGTTGAGAGAGCTATTAAACAAGGTCAAATTGGTTACAGTGGAATGCCTCAGAATGTTATATATATATTTATTTACTTGCTCTGAGGTTTTGTCACAGTTATAGTTCTATGTAGTTTTGTTAGGTGATTCTGCCCCAGCTCAACGATTTTCACCAGGCTGCTGTCTCCTAACGTGTTCTAGTGCTTCAAAGGCAGAATCTGAAATATCATCAGCTACTGAGATATGGAATACAATAGCAGCAGGTAGACATGGATCACCTGGAGGTGTTACTTGTTATAATATGGGCTGTAACATCATGAATAGTACCTTTGTTCAAGGCAAAGACAACTTGTTATCATGTTCCTATCTGACCCAAGAGAAATCTTTACCATATTACAGAAATAGGTGATGTCATAGGCTGAAAAAGTGTTATTATTCCAAAAGCAATTTAGTAGGCTATTCAAGCATTGTGTAAAAGGATATTTAAAAGCTTTGCCTCTTTGCATGAAAAACACTGTGAAAAAGTTACCATTGCTTCATCTGCAGAAGTGTAATGAATTTTACAGATTAATGCTTACTGCAAGGCAGTATGCTACAGCATGGTCCCAGGAACCAAAATGCCCTGTCATGTCTGATGCAAACATTCAGCATGTTTCTGGATAAGTCATGCTTTACTCAATCCCTATTCAGGCAAATCCCCTGAAGGTTTATTAAATATTTTCTGAAAGCAGCACGTGAGCATATTTGGACAACGAGAATCTCAGATTCCCTTATTTTCTAATTCCTTCTCCATAAAATGGGTCAATAAAGGTCAGCGTCTTCAAGGTGTGCCCTCTTTGCGTGTTACACCATTTCCCTAAAAGTGGCTTGAAATGTGCACTAAAGATTGTTCCAATACGAGACGCTCTTCACAGAGACAAACGATGGTCCAAAGCTGAAGATGGCCAGCACTGCATTGTTGAGACGTCCTCCCGTCACTCGAGCTGAGTGATTTCCTCTCTAGATGAGCATGAAGTAGAGGAACATCCAGCTGCTGTCACTCAGGACATGTCGACCTGCCTTGCACGGCTCCAGACCCATGTACCAGAGGGCTTGGAGGAGAGATCGTGAAAGGGTCCCACGGCCTTCAGATCTGTGACCGTGCTGCTACCTGCACTGTGATAAGCACTTGGTATGGTTTATGTATTTACCAACACCTTGAGGGTGGGGTTGCAGGGATTAATTGCCATGATTATAATACCTGAAACTAGCCAGGACATGACAAATTTTGGGGCCGTGGGAGGGAATACAGTGTCAGTGTAAGAAGTGTATTAAACCTGACGTGTGAGAAAACCGTATCGGTTCTTCTTTCATTGCTATAATAGTGGTCTTGCATTGATAATGTTAATGACAATCCTGGTGTGGTATGGGGATTTCTAAAGCACCAAAATATTTGCCCTTCACCCAAAGATCAGCGTCCATATACTGGAGTTACCCATCAGTCACATACCATTAGGCACTTTCTGCTGCCTCCATCCCATGGGACACTGCTTTGGGGGCACGATCTGATGCTAAAATGTATGGGGAACTTACACTACCATTGCTCAACAGATGCCTTTTTTCCCCCCATTCTTCTTTGCAGCATGAGGGTTTTGTGCTTTTTCCTCTAAGCTGTAATCTTCTGAACTGTGACTATTTAGTGCATAACGCAGTTTGTAGACAAACTGCGAATTGATTTTCCTGAAGTGGGCTGACAAAATGATGAGTGTATTGGAAAGCAGTGCACACTTGGTTATTTGTTGTTCTACATTAAGCTAGGTTTTTCAAGTAAATGTCCTTTAAAATAGCCTTTTTCATTTTAGTGTGCTATGCTTAATATGGTTCATATGGCTCAGTTGCACAGTGGTATCTGCTCTTGTTACAGGCACTCCGGTAGCTTTTAAAATTTTATCCAAATGAGGAAATTTGAGCTTCAGCTTGGAGGGGCTCATAACACTGGCTGCTGCTGAGAATTATGTCCTTATTTTGAATGCTCCGAGGTACTGCTTTTTAATACTAAAGATTCCTAGTGGCATTTTACCGAGTCAACCCACCCTTAAATTGTATCTAAAGGATACCAACAAGGTCACTTTCAGAGTTTCTTTGTAGAACACACTATGAGAAAAGGATGCGGAAAAAAATAAATGATTGTGACTGATTAAGAAAGAGACGGGAATTGGAAAATAAAGAATGTTGCATCAAGTTGGAAGAAGAGAGACTGCAGAGCATTCAAATTTTAGGAAATGCATCTGACACGGAGTAAAATGCTAAGCTCACAGGACTAAAATTGACATTTTCCTTTACAGAAAGTGTATAAATGCATACATATACATTTATATGTGTACTTTATGTACACATACATATATGCAATGTATGTGATTGAATTAGAGATCTACAAATCTGAGGATATGTCTTATTTTATTCCTTCAGCCTTGAAATTTGGCTCTCTTGTAGTCCAATACACATTTGCTTTAAAACCAGATAGTGTTGCAGATGCTTTCTTGAGGACTTTGGGATCAAACATGAGTGCACTGATATTATAAATGAATCATTTTTATATAGAAAAAGCAAGCACTCTATTCACTTTGGAAAAAAAATGAGTCTAGGCTTTATGGGTTAGAAGAAATACATTAATAACAAATAGATTTTATGTCTCCTTTTTTTTCATCGACCTCCAAGAGACAAAGTCCTCACGTACTAGGGAAAAAGTCTGTTAGGTAATTAACCTATTATGACCCAAAATATATATATGAGAAGAGAAAAGAACATCTCAGAGAGAAGGCACCAGAATTGTGATAAGCCAATTATAAGCCAATTGTGATAGCCAACACCTCCTTACAAAAGTACAACTTTTACTTGTTGTACACATTTTGTACTTAGATTTTTAGGAGCAAGGGAGGAAAGAAACCCCCTGAAGTTAGTAGTGCTAAAAAAAAGTTATGCACAGTGAAACCTGCTGATTATGATGCTTTCTGGGAGTGTTATTGTATAAAGCCTGCCTGAGAGAATGTTTGCGTTTGAGTGGAACAAGGAAATAAGTGTACTAAAGGCAGGGGAACAAAGCCTTCTGTATGAATAGCCTCTTCCGTGTTTATTGCATGTTGGAGTAAGCATGGTAAGACAGCTGAAGAAAAAACCTATTTGGTATTCAGTATCCATTTCAGTGGTAGTTTGCATCTGCTGTGAACACTCTTGGGTGTTCACATCAAAATGGTCACTCTACCTACAGCAGTAATTAAGCAAGGTCTTCATTAAGTGTGGTCTTTGTTCAAAATATATGTGTATGAAGTTGCTGGCCAGGTAGCTAACTTGTAAGACATTTTTTATATAGCTCTTTCGATTGTCCTTCTGAAGATAACATACTACTAGCACGACACTTCTGAGATACATATATATAACTGGAATGAAAAACTAAGTTTACACTCAACCTACATTCTAATGGCTTGCATTTATTTTGTACTGTTAAACCATTCCAACAAGCTTGATAGGGACTACAACCAAATGTGAGTTTAATGAGGTCTTGGTATTAGGAAAGATAAAAGGAAGACACTGTGAGCACACAGAAGGACACTCTTAGTTATATGTTTCTAGCAACTGACAGCCTAATTGAGCTGTGATAGGAGTTAAGACCTAAGGAATATGCATTTATTCATTGACACAGTGAAGCTGAGAGGTGGCACATTGCTGCTCCTATCAACCTCTGCCCTCAGGCCACTGCATCCTGAGTAATCGCGGTAGTTTCAGGATTATAGTAAGAAAAAGCGTAGGATTTGCAGGATTTTTGAGCATTTCCAATCTGTCTGTGAGTTGATGTAAAACCTGAGCTGAGCATTCTTACAAGGACATCTCAGAACATTCCCTGTAAATCCTATGAGACCTCTTAACCTCTTCTAGGGAGCTAACCTGTGACATTGGGGAAGCAAGTAGCAGTAACAACAGTAACAATCAAGATTACTAATATCTGAACAGAATATTTCTTCCAAGGCTCCTTGCGTACCATCCAGAGTATTACAGGTCTGTCATCTGCTTTCTACGTACAGAGAAAGAAAGCTATGGGAGGATCCAATTACTTTTTAAAACTACCGAGCAGTTCAGTGACTTCATATAGAATAGTCTTTAATGCTTTGTTTCTCTCTGTCTCTCAACCTGGAGAAGGTGACAGAGTGCACTCTTCTCCCATTTGCAGATGACACCGAACTGGGGCTACCAGTCAGTATACCTGAGGGGAAAGTTGCCATTCAGGGTGACCTAGACTGCCTGGAGGTCCAGAAGAGCCCCATGAAACTCAGCAAGGTGAAATGTCAAGTCCTGCACCAGGGCAGGAAGAGTCTCTGCAACAGCTGCAGCTGGGGATGGAAGGGACGGGGAGCAGCTCTGTGCAGAAAGCCCTGGGCTGGTGATGAGCGGTGAGCTGAAGGTGAGCCAGCAGTGAGCCCTGTAGTAAAGGTGGCCATCAATCTCAGGAAGTGTATGAACAGAAGCATAGCCCATAGATTGAGGGAAGGGATCATCCCGTGCTATGCAGCACCTGTTAGACCACATCTATGTACCACACCAAGTTTGGGGCCCCCAGCACAGGACAGCCATGGAGAAATGGGGGAGCTCCATGGAGGGCCTCCAGGGCACTGGGGCTGGAGATCTTTTCCCCTGATGAGTAGCTGGGGCAACTGAATTAGTTCAGCCTGGAGAATGTCCTGTCTTTGGGGGCACCTAATATTACCACTGCCTGCCGGTGCCTCGCAGGAGCCACCAAGGAGATTGAGCTTGGCCCTTCACAGTGGTGCACATGAGAGGACAAAAGACAGTGGTCATACATGGAAGCAAGGGAGTTTTGTACTGCTAAAAAGGAAAACCCTTTTCCCTGTGAGTACAGGCAGACAGGTTACCCACAGAATCTGTGTGGTCTCCATCTTTGGATGTTTTCAGGACCCCCTGAGCAACATGGTCTGAGGAGCATAATCAGCTAGAGACCTCCTGAGGTCACTTTCAATTTGAACTGTCCTGTGATTATGTGGAATGAGTAATTGTACTGCACTTTCTCCCTTAACTTGTCACCTGTGTTGGCCAGGTAGACCAAGAAGACCAAGGTCCAGAACTCTAGCTGGGTCGGACTGAGGATCCATTCTCAGTAGCCCCAGATGTCCGTTTATTTTACACTATCCAGCAGATCATAGCTACTAACCTGCTACACATCATTTCTGGGCTGTGGTGTGTAGCTGACGTGGTGCACAGCAGTGCATCACTAGCGCAGAATGACAACTGTATTGATACGTGCATGGAGAATGAAGCCCTCACAGATAATAGTAGCCTGAAGGTTGGACACTAAAATCACAATGTACTTATGGTCTGTTTAATTCTTACACCTCTGTGGGGACTCTAGCACATTTCTAGGAACTGGAAATTAATTCAGTTACATTGCTCTGACTATAATATAATCATGCTGGGCATGCTCTTGTGCAATAAAATATTTTCTGTAATCTTGTCCAATTTCTATCTTTCTGTCCTTCTTCATCAGCCCAGAGCATGTTATGGTAACTGCAATACCCATACAAGTAGGTGGTAAAATAGGATTTTTCAGGTACCACCTAGCTTGAAGGTGAACTGATTTGAAGAGAAAAACAATCCCACAGGAACTGTCAGCTTCAACATCGAACCAACCATCTCATGCCCAGGCTACTCGCAGTTTATATTTAGATACAGAAGGGGGAATACTAGCTGGGCAGAAAGCTACTTAATGCAAAAGGCTGTAAGGCTGTTGTACCTCTTTTTTATTTTTTTATTTTTATTTTTATTTTTTTCCCAGATAAAGAAAGCCTCCTGCGTAGTGTTCTGTTTTTCTGTAACAGCTGCCTGCTGTACTGAAGCCTGGGCAGACCTGGTGAGGACACAAGACACCAGTGGACCAGCTTCAGAACCAGAGAGTGGCTAAGGCTGGCAGGGAGCTTCAGAGCCCAGCCTGCTCCAACCCCCTGCTCCAGCAGGGCCAGCCAGAGTAGGGTGCCCAGGACCATCTCCAGGCAGCTTTGGAAGATTTTTGAACTTCATTCTGACATTTCTGTATGCACCATAGTTTATTCCAAAATTACAAGAGAAAGCTATCTAGAATATTTTTTTTTTCAGTGCAAATTCAAAATAAATAAGAGCTGCAGTTTATCTGTTGTCAGAGATTCAAACTTCAACTCCCTCACGTTAGTAGAAAAAATGCCCCTCCCACCTTAAACTCATAGAAAGTGACATTTGTATACCTCAGTTGATTTTTTTTTCTTGAAGAAATGTCAAATTATGATGAAAAACATTTTGAGCCATGGGGGAAAAAAAAACAAAAAACAAAACAAAAAAAAAAAAAAACAAAAACAAACAAAAACAAACAAACAAAAAAAAACATATATTTGAATGCATAAACTGATATATTGGAGATTTTTGAATTGACTTTATTTTTTCTCTCATGTGGCTAACAGGCCTGGAGAGCTTTTAAATTAAGGTTGAAAGAGAAGAAAAAACCTTGCATTTTACGTGAGTTCATGAAAGCTCTCTGTTCTAAAACTAAATTATGTATGAAGCAGCAAGATCACGTATTGTATATTAAATTCACATGACAATTTCCTTTTAAAAAATTTAAAGAGTACTGAGGTGAATGAACTGGATAAAACATGGTATATCTCATGTATTTATTCACAAACTTCTGTGAACATACTGTCATTAGGAATTAAATGTTTGACTCTTCCTGTCCCAGGAACAAGACATTGACACTAAATTAATTTAACATGAGTCCATATGTTGGAGCTGATATGGATTCCAAGTATAAAAGTGTGAAAGTATTATGAAATACTATTACCGTTTTGATCAACCAAGGGTTTCTTGTACTTCTGGCTTTACTAATAAGGTCAGCGGGAAGGTAAAGCATGACAGAGAAGGTTGGAACAGGCTTGGAAGACATTGCAAATACTGTTGTGAATCATTCTCTTTTAATCGCGTAGGCAAAATCCTATGGGCATGTGGGATGATACATAAATGAAGGCAAAATTTTGCTTGCTGTGGAGGAGCTGTTCATTTGTTACAAACATTCAGCTGACTTCAGTGGAGCAGTGCCAATTTATGTTAGCAAAGGATCTGGTTCTGAGGATACATGGATGCATTAATAAATGGTCTAAGTCTTTCTTCATGCTGCAGACAATAGCACACAAATAAGTGATGTGGCTAGGATGACATCCAGCCACCCTTTTGACTTTTTAGCCCTTATAGCTAATTATTATTATTATTTTTTTATTATTTTTTTTTTTTCCCACTGGTTTGGCAGGGATTGATGTTAACACTCGGACCTTAAAACTAATATCATTTTTTAATAATTTCAATGTGTATTATAGAGTACAATAGTTCAGTTGGAAGGGATCTACAAAGATCATTGTGTCCAACTGCCTGGCCACTTCAGGGCTAAACAAAATTTCAAGCACAATACTGAGGGCATTGTCCAAATGCCTCTTGTACACTAACATGCATGGGGCATCAACCACCTCGCTAGGAAGCCTGTTCCAGTGTTTGACCACTAATTGCTCTATATAAAATGTTACTCAATTAAAAGGCTGTGCCATGAGAAAAAATATAAATGGTATACTGCTGAAAAATGTAGGCATATATTGCATGATTTTGGTTCAGTAGATTTCATTAAAGAAAGGTAAGCATGAGTAGAAGAATCAGCACTCCAAGAACCTCCGCACGTATCAGCAAGGAGTCATTCCTGCATAAGTCTAAGAATACAATAATGCTGGTTTTATGAATGCCAGCTAGGCAAACTAAACTTATTATAGAGTTTAATCCTCTAGATGACTAGTGGTTCTTTAAAATAGCTATAAGTGTCTTGGGATTCAGAAAGTAGAGAGCTAGTTTGGAAAGACAGAATTCTGATGGTGTGCAGTGGCAGCTGTGCTTTGGTGGGTGGCAACAGTTTTGGAGGATAGCACTGATAGCTGGAATGAGAAATTGTATTTTAGGATGGATGGATGGATGGATGGATGGATGGATGGATGGATGGATGTCTCTGGCAAATCCTTTGGGAACTTGCAAACCTGGAAAAAATGTGGGAATGCCAAGCGTTGTGATGCAGTTTGAAGACAGAAGAGTCGGCCATGGCAGGGCAATCCAGTGCCTGGTGAGGAGAGGAAGTGTGGAGGTAGACCCTGACTTCAAGACATACTGTGCTGTGGCAGTTACCCTTTGATGCAGGCTTGAGAACAAACTCAATTGCACCCTCCTGAATTTGTTGTGATGTGCCTTAACAACAAAATGTGGTAAATTGGTGTGGTCATGTATCAACATGTTTCAATAACCTTTTATTAAATTATATCTTCAGCTGGGTAGTAAGACGTAGTTCCTAATTTGCCATTTTTAAGATAGCTGTTGGTTGACCTAACCCTACAAATAACCCATCTCTTAAGTATTTGACAATATAGTGATGTTAGAAAGCACTAGTACAGTTACTTCACTTCTCTCTGCACTACACTTTTTTGAGTAGGACTGATGTTTAAACTGTGAACTCCATTTATTCTTCTCATGTTTTAATTGTATAGATGTAACAGTGTAGATATGCCATTTGTAATCATCTGGGTGGTCCTTACTGCTTCCGTTCAGTTCTGACACAGTATCTTCATGCTTCTTAGTCCTGATGTACAGCACAGCAGACACGTGACAGACTACTGGAGCTATTATGCTTGAATTCCCTTTCCACACTTTGAAGGTGAATTTTGTGCCCTGTTGGGGGACTGGCTGAAAAATACAAGATTATCATCATCCTTGAGTATAATGAGATAGGAGAATAAGCTCAAAAAGTCACTACATTTTCCATCTCTTTCTGTAATAGTAGCAGATGGCATTAGTGGCCCAGAAAATATTGTCTTTTGAATAACAGTAGTTGCTTGCTTTTGCTTTTCCATGTGTAAAAAGGTGATTTTTTGATTCAAAAGCACAAGCATATCTTACTCTTTACTGCTATTCTGCTGTTTTGCTTTCTTTCCTTTTTTTTTTTTTTTTCTTTACCATTAGTAATGCTTCAATTTTTACAGCATTCTCTGTGATACCTGTTCCATTATAATTTACACCAGAAGGATTTGTTAGGAATTTAAAGAGATGTTACACATATGCACATACACATGAACATGCATTTATTACTGATGAGCATGTAAGGAGCTTGAAATAACAAAGGTCACTCCTCATTTGCCCATTTCCACTCAACAGACCTTGATTTCCTTGTTTTGCTTAGTTTTAGTTTGCAGCTTATCATGTGGGCTAGGCCAGTGACCCAGAAAGGAATGGTTAGATCTCTTGATTTGCAAAAGCAGCTCCTGGCTTGCCTGGCAATGTGAAATTTTTGTGGCTGTCCATTACAATTGTAGCAGCTTTTAGTAAGGACGGGGTAAGAATGGTGATAGCCTCAGTCACACATTAGAGGTGTATCTCAGCTAATCTTCTCTGGTCAAGAACACGTCCTCTGCATGTCTGTCTCCCTTCCAGCACCATTATTTAGGGGGGTTCTATTTCAAGAGAGTCCTCATCTTCCACAAATGGCTGTTGAATGCCCTTTATCAGCACTGAAGCATGGGGCTGGCCTATCGACAGACCACCGCTCTGGGCCGCAGCTGGAGAAGTGGTGTTATAACTGGCATCATTAAGATGTGGAAAGGCTCATGATTTTCTCCTGACCTGGGCATACTCAGCTCCTTTTTTTTTTTTTTTTTTAATTGAGAGTGATATGTATATAAATCTTTCTGTGCATTTTAAAATGTATGACAAAATGTAAGTTATAAAGTCCTTATGTGTAGCTGTCTGTAAAAAAATCAGTCTAAGTACGTATTTATCCAGAGGATAATATCAGGAAATAGAGAACTATTTAAAGAAAGGAGAAGGGGAGAGTTAATTCATTTTAGATCAGTTACTAGATGTATGCCTGAAATATTGCATTGTTGTATTTAGCTGGGGACAAAAAGAGTAAATACAAGCAAAGAATAAACAATATCTCTTCCATTAAGAAAGGTGCTGTTCTGTGTTTCATAGAGTTTACCAAAATGAAAAAGTATTTCTATAACCATCTCACAGAAAAACAGAAGCATCCCTGGGTTTAGCAGTATTACATGTTTTTCCTGTTCATGTCTGAGGATGGCTCGTACCTTTTTTGAAAGAGCAAGACCTAGTGGAAAAGGGCTAGTCAATCTGTAGAGAAAATTATTGATTTTCCCAGAAGTTTAAGAGCACTGGTGTGGAAAGCATTGTCTTACACTTCTAAAGCATTTTTCGAATGTAAACAGCAGCGGGCTTTGACCAGCCTGCATGTGTGTTTGCTCAGGACCTGGCACCCTAGAGACAGAATACGATAGCAACGGAAAAGTGTCACTGTAAAAATAGAATAAAAACTGCAATAACAAGAATAACACCTAGCCTCAATACTATAAATATTAATGACTACGGAGCATTGTGATGTCCAGGCACTACAAAAAAAGGTCAGCATTGGCACCCCTCTTTTATCAGGAGAGAGACTGGAAGCCGAGGAGCGGCAAGGGTCTCCCTGGCTCCCAGTCCAGTTAGCTGCTCAAGGAACCACTCCGTGGTAAGATAATGATGTTGGTTATTACTGTGTTTTGATCCGAGAGTGTAGTGGTAACAGGTTACATATCGCTACACTATCATTTTATGTAATTTTCCAAACATTTATAAATAATTCAAACTTCAGGTTGGATGTGGCACATCAAAGGTATCTTGTCACATCCCCTTGTCTTTTTACATCAAAGAAGCACTGGAGACAGTGCTGACATGTTATAGCCATTAAATAAAACACAGCATTTTGATATGAATGACATCTGAGTACCAGACTTTGGCTTACAATGGGAAAGTAAGAGCACGGCTAATAAATTTGGTTAGAGTGCTGACATCCCGAGGACAGTTAGAGGAGTATATTGACGCTGAAAACCTTTGTCATTTTAAAAATAGAGTTGAAGCAGTCATCGACAAGATGAAAGAACATTCTTGGGTAGAGAGGCCAGGGTTCTTCTTCCATGACCATCCCCCTTAAATAACAAGTCATTATTTTTAATGGCATATTATCCATGTCAGCCTATGCAGCAGTGGGAACCACTGTGTTCAGTGAAAGGAAGCAGCATCTCAGAATCGGACTGAAAACCAAATAAAACCTAGTATTCAAATTTAATTTTAAGATGTAAAACTAAAGATGTTTGGAGATCTCTTTGACCTTTGAGTTCTTTTCTTAAATATGGGAACAACAGATGGTGTTGCTGAATGTTTAAAGTTGCATGAACAAACACATTTAGAGATGGACATGGCACAGATGAAGTCTTGAAACACTTGGGAAGGTTTCAGAAGGCAGAACTGCCCAATAAATAAAGCAAGCACCCAACAAAAGCAATGACTGGCTATGGCATGTTGGGAAAACAAAACAAAACAAAATGAAAACCTAACAAATAAACAAACAACAACAACAACAAAAAAAACATTTTGTTTTTAAAGACAAAGGAAAGGAAACAAATCTCATCCATTCTGCTTGAGGACAGGTAAACTCATGATTGGCCTTTTTTAACTTGGAGGGTTGTGTTAGAGACAGAAATCCCAACTTCTCTGGACTGCATGTAAAGGAAGTGATGTAAATGCAACCAACATGCAAAAACCTGTGAGTGAACATGCAGTGCCTACTGTGACAGAATTCAAAATTTAAGGAGGTTTAAATCAATTGGTTAAAAAGCTTGCTAGAAGATAAATCCCACTTTCAATGAAAGCTTAAGGGATGTTCAGTTTAAACTATCTGGATATTATTAGTACAACATGATGACTTTTCTAGGTACAGTAATAATTTTTGGAGCAGATAAATGTAGATAAAAGATCTGCAGGGATCATTATTTTAATCTAATGAAATGTACAGTGCTCCACTGCCCTCTTTTGCCACGTACCTGGAAAAGCAGCAATCACAGCAACAGGTGCCATCACAGCAAAGGGCACCTTTTTCTTCCAAGACACCAACCTTTTGAAAGGGCTGCAGAAGTGTTACAGCTCACGAGTTGGGCTTTGGGAATTGTCTTACTACCAAAGGAAAAATACTGCAAATATTGCCTCTTCTTTTACATGACTGAGGACCTTAACTTTTGCAATTTTTCCACTGAATTCTTAAATGATAATGAGAAACTTTTGCAATTTTTCCACTGAATTCTTAAATGATAATGAGAATTTGATCCCAGGTGGATTTGTTCAGAAAGTATTGCTAAACAAAATATCTAATACGGATCCTGTAGAAGTGGAATAAAAAAATATATTGGGACGTGCCCTCCACATGTATTCTGCTGGGAATCAGCACAGCCTTGTTAATATTGTCACTGCTATTTTGCAAAGGAGAAAATGACCTTAGTTATTAATTTGCTATCTATCTTGCTTATCAGGAAAAAGAATAATAATAAAAAAGTAATAATAAAAAAAAAAAGTTCTGTGCTAGCCCTTCTAATCTTCCAATTAGTTATCAGGGTATACTTGAATAATTGTTTTTATAGTTATATTCCTGTTTTTCATTGTTGGCAATGCCCTCCAGCAGCTTGAAAGTGATTTTAGTTTTCCTACCATTTTGACACTGAAATTTATAATTTATGTAGAAAAGAAATCGCCTTGGGCTTATAATGGTGTCTTATTTTCTTGCCAAGATTTTTTTATTATTATTTTTTATTTTATTTATTTATTTATTTATTTATTTTGCTTTAGCACGAGCATCACTGACGGTGAAAACACAGCTCTTGGAATTGTTAAGGCTCCTGCAAAGTCAGTAAATGATAATAATCTGTCACAAATACATTAATCCATTTTAAAGCAGAGCTACCTCCTGGGTAAACTTGTCTTTCTGTATTTTTACAGCTAGCGCTTTTGGGTTTTGTTCTTCTATTTTACTGGGAAAATTTTTTTTTTTATACATTAATTATTTCCACAAAGAATATAAATGGAAACACATAGAAATATACGACAGAAAATGTTTATTATTGGATGCTACATTTATCCTCCTACACCATTTTATTGGAACTTATTAAACTGCCCATGCCAAGATCTAGGCTTACAACAGCTACCCCATGTTCCCTTTTAGTGGGAAGAGAGAATAATCTGAGGATGTTTAACTTTTTATTCTTTCTGGTTTTGTTATACAATTCATTTATCGCCATTGAAAATATCCACTGGGATCTGTTCAATGGATATTTTTGCAAACTAGGAAATAACAGCTGTTGAGAGGTTGATACAGGAGTGTGCCCATTGACGTGTGCTACGTTAAAGTCTGGGAGCAGGACAGTTGGATGGGAGGACATTAAGAGTGTTGGGGTGGCAGAAGAGCATTGCACAGCCTGAGACAGCTGTTCTGAGGAGGTGGTAGCTCCAGGGAGGTGCAGGCTGGACTGTAAGAGCATACAGGAGCATTAGGATGTGAGCAAATGAGGCTGCTCAGCCCCCTCCTCCTCTCTCTCAGGTCTTTTTGGCCTAACTCCACTGATTTTTCATTTTGTACATCAGCATGACTGCCTTCCTCCAGCTGCTGCTCTGGCAGGGGATGAGAGAACAGGGAGAGGACTGAGGAGCCAGGATCTGGGAGGACTCTGTGCAGAACAAAGGAGGAGCTGTAGCTGCAGTCCAGCTGATGCCATAGCAGGGCCATGAAAGGGCAGCCATTGTAACCAAGCTGCCCAGGGCTGCGTGAGGCCTACCTCAGCTGTGGCAGCTTTGTGATACCAAATGTGCTGGGGTAACAAACATCACATGATCAGAGAACTCATAGCAAATAACCTAGGATATGTTTAGCCTTTCCTTCTTTGCTCCTAGATCCAAACTTGTGCAGCCCTTCTCAAGGTCTGTGAAAGGCTCAAGTTCAGTCTCAAAGGCTCCATTTATTTTTGTTTGTTTGTTTGTTTGTTTCTAAAACAAACAAACAAACAAACAAAACACGTTATTTCAAGCCAGAAGTCCAGAAAGTTAAGTTAATCTTTCAGCGTACTCAAAAATCATTTTCCCACTTTCAAGCAATATATATATATATATATATATATATAAATATATATATATATATATTTCTGAAGCTAGAAAGCAGGAAGACCTGGAGCACAACAACAGAGCACCAGCATCAAAACACAGTAACACTAGGACTAAACTGCCACCCCAGGGGATAAATTGAATGCATCCACAAAGTATTTGGGTTTGGATCAAGAGTGTGCTTTTGAAATGAAACTGCTGATTGTTGCCACTTCCAGGACTTTTGTTTCTATCACAGAGCTGTCTCAGAGAGCACGAGGGGGTCCTTTTTGGACATGATGCACAATGGGCTGCAGTCCAGAAGCTCCCCTAATGTGCTCCAGACATCAGTTACTAGAGATACTGGTCATACAGAGCTGTCACAAAATTATGGCAGTCTTTCAGATCTCACAGATTTTTCCAAAAACTTCAACTGTAAGTGCTTCAGGCTCTAACTAGTTTTGAACAGACTCAAAATGTTGCTGAAGACTCAGTTCAAAATAGTGATTTCCCCATGTTTAGTAGGGTTGTTTTTTGTTTTGTTTTGTTTTTCTGCAAGAAGCAGTCATTGATGGTCTGCAGAAAAGTCATCTTTAAGTTCTGTCTCATTCTGACATTTCAGCAGCTTGTATACCAGCAACTGAAGCCCCCTCATCATGGATATTTTAGGAGATATTTGATGACTGTTCTATATCTTGCAACATCCTACATTTGATAACATATTTAACTCTAGAAATGTATATATAGCAATAGCTGTAAAAATCAAATTTAATTAAGATTAGTATCAGAAAAATATTAACATTTTTATATTTTGTGTTCTTATAATTTGGTAATTCGTGTCTTGATAGATACAGATATTTCTGCAATTCTCTTACATATGAGCCTGTAGCTGTAATTTACAAAGCAGTTGGATATTGACCATCAAGTCACATTAGCCCAAGGTTTCATTCTAAATTTTTTCATTACATCATACAATATTTTTTCTCATTCTGTTATCAGATACTATATTTCAGTTATCAAATTTTTTGCCGAATGTGGCCAAGTATTAGAGACAAGTAGGTATCTATTGGATTACCGTCATTCCACATTTTTAAAAAAAATTATTATTATTTTCTTAAAAATGTACAGTGTTTTGCAGTTGCAGCTCTGAAAAGATGCAGAGGGCAGTAGTCATGCATGTGCCAGTGAACTTTATAGGAAACTGATGCCAAACAATGTCAGGATAATTTAGGCATGCCAGTGCATTGGGCAGTGAAAGAACAGTGATGGACAGGAAATTCGAGAGAATTCAAATGCAATTTTTACATGAAAAAAGAACAAGGAAGTGAGGTAACTAGCAATAACAGAACTTCAAAAATAACATTTTTATCAAATTATCTAATTATATCTATATATATAAATATATATAAAAGTAGAAAAAGACTTGCACATGATCATTAGGTCCAAAGAGTTGACATGTTTGAATCCTGGTCTGATCCTCTAATGTTAATTTTGAAAATCTGTAGTCAGTTAGGAAATACCTGAATAGAAACATCTGTGTAGGTTGCTAAAGAGATGATAAAACTGCACAGAAAAGAGAGATCTAAGGGAGAAAGGTTTCAGTTATTTAAAAAATTGAAGGAACCTCACCTTTCATTCAGTCACCATTCATTCAGTAAGTCACATGTTTAGCTGTGTTTAAGTACAGATGTGAATGGTAGGAAGGGTTGCCTTTGAATACCTGAAGTGTCAAAGAATGATGAGCAGCACACATATGAATTTACAAAGATAAAATCATGTCAGATAATGTCATGTTTTTTGAAGACACCAAAAAAAAAAAAAAAAAAAAAAAAAAAAAAGTTCCTGAAGATTAAGTGTGTCTGGAGTATAATAAAACATTTGATATTGTATGTCACAAAGCATTATGTTGAAAAAGAAAAGACTGGATTCAGAACAGCGAACACTTGTACCAACAAGCTCTGGTACAATTGACAGTTTACTAGAGGACAGTGTGAAGAAGTGGCAGGTGTTAGGAATTAGGCACATATTCAGTGAGATAGCTGAAGAGAAATTACGGGGCATACTTTGTTTAATATGTCACAGGTGCTTTGCTTTTATTACAGATTCCTTTGGACAGGAACATCCTTGGTCTTACATTGTCTTTGTCCGTGGTAGACTTTGTTGTCTACACTGTGATAATAATTGATTAAAAAATTTAGGATGTATTTTGCAATTTCTTCTTTCCCCATTTGCAAGACTCATTTTGCAGAGTTTAGTTTAGTTTCATTTCTAATAACATTCGGGATACTCTTCCAGTGGATCTATTCTGTGGGATTCATAAAGGCTGTTTTTTAGGCAGGCCACTCTTCCTTAGTTCTTCTGCTTTGAGTGCAAACAGGACAGGTCTGCATTCAGCTTCTAATTCAGTTGCTTTGGGTCACCACCTAGAAAGGTCTGTTACCCTGCATCAGCCAAAAAGGAAGCATGGAAATATTACTCTTAGGCTGATCAAAGTCAGATAAACAAGTCCTAGTCATGATGAAGGCAGTTAAAGTTCTCAGGTTATATTTGGATGAAGTTTGGGGAGATGTGACACAGTACTGCATCAATGAAGTAACTCACAGGGGCTACGTTCTGTGGAATGGTCTGAATTTGACATCAGAGGAAGGAGTTTACCTGTTATTATTTGGAGAAATCTGTAAGTGCTCAGCTTTTTATGCCCTGCCTCCATTAGCAATGCTGATGCAAAAATGTAGCCTACCTTTAAGTGTAAAGTTTGTCAACTCCTGAAATTCAAGCAGAGTAGAAATAAATGTTTCCAGGCAGTCAATATCCCAAGCTGGCATAGTAGATTGGACTCTGACAGAAATGAAAACTATCCTCTGAACTATTCAGTGAAGCAGTGAGAAAGCCATGTTGTTTGCACTGTCTACTTCAGTTATCACCCTTTGGCACCAATGAAAAATGCAAAGACCAAAGATGCAACGCGTGAATTGTGACTGCATTGCAGAGCAGATGTGCATCAGCGCTTGCTTTGTGACTAAGTGAAATACAGAGGCATGCATAATCAAGCGGCTGGTACCTTTCAGCAGGATGTGTCAATAACTGCATCTCCCTAGAGTTTGTAAGTGATAAGAGCACAAAACTGACTTGGGAAAAGAAAATGATAATGACCTAACAACACTGCGTGACTTGACAAACCAAAAAGATCCCCAGAGAGCCCACTTGTTCACAATACTTTAATATCAACCCCACAGAAGTCACAACCATGGACATTACTTGCTGATAAGATAATCTTGTAGCACAGAGAAAACTAAAAATCTCCAAGTATCAGCTTTTATAGACTGTATTATAAAGAACCCAGAGCAGAAAGACAAAGGTACTAACAGTAAGAGTGCCTGCCATAAGGACTGTCACCAAGGCCTCCAGGACTTGGGCTTTCTAAATCAATGTCCAGTATCTGCAAAGGCTGGTTTTGAAGACACTGCCAGGACCATGACAATGTTTTCACACCTGTAGTCTGGCTGTCATCACGGTCTCTTGGCCAAGTATATTCCATCAGTCTTGTATGTGTAGTGAGAATTAAAACTGAAAAGGACCCAACAACATACACTAATATATTAAATTCCTAGTCTAGTTATTTGGCCATAAAGTACAAGTATGCTAAAAAAGTCATCTGCCTCGAAAAGTACTAAGAACAATGAGGGAAAGGAGGCTTCTCAGACTGTTTCCTTTTCAAGGAAAAGGAAAAAAAAAAAAATCAGCAACTGCAAAAGCACTGCAAGTGTCTGCAGGGGGCAGTGGAAGAAGTGTCCAGTTGTGTTGTCTGTAGTTAACAAAAAGTAAGCAGAAGACTGTCAAGAGCTGGGTATGGGTGTATGAGTATGACAGATTTTACCTTCCTCACTTACATCTGAGATACAAATTCACACAAAGAATAATGATGCTTTATCATGGGAGGCACTGAGCAAGTCCACAGCTAGGTTCTCCATGTCTGCTGTTCCTAAGGTCCTTGAACAAAAGGGGAGCTGGCCTATTTTGTTACATTGAAATAAACGTTTATCACTGGTTTTATGGAAATAGCAGGAATTGCAATTTCTGATTCTAACTGAGGATTAAGTAATGCTCGAAGTACAATTTCTCTTTTATTTTTTCTTTTTTAGAAAAAAAAATAAAATTAATGTTTTCTGAAAAGGGAAAAATACAAATGGGTGATTTATTAAATAAATCAGAGTAAAACTTCTGTGAATGCTTATGTAATTAACATAATGGAGGATAAAACAGAACAAACTAAATATTCCCTCTGGTAAAAGACTTAAATGGTAAGAGATGCATGTTTTCAGATGGCTGAAACCTCTGTCAGGGGAGGTTCAGGCTAGATGTTAGGAAAAGGTTCTTCAACGAGAGCGTGGCTGGGCATTGAAACAGGCTCCCCAGGGCAGTAGTCATGGCACTCAGCCTGCCGGAGAAAATAAGTGTTTGGACAGTACATAGATACGTGGTTTAACTCTTAGGTTGCCTGTTGTGGAGTCAGTAACTGTACTCCATGATTGTTGCAGGTCCTGTCCAACGTGGATCTTCTATGTTTCTATGATAAATGCAATGATTTCCTTACTTTCCCTTCTCCCTAGAGGAACTGAATGACAAGTTCTGTTCTGAGATGCATAAAGGTCCCATTGACTTTAGTGAGAGCTTAGTATCTCCCCTTGGATGAGAGAATTTGGTCCTAAGAAGTGTACGGTTAAAGAAATGTCCAAAGAAAGATTAATTTCATAAAGGAGCGTTGAACTGCAGTGAATAACTGCAGTGATTATAACTTTTTTATTATTATTATTATTTTTAAACCCAGGCAGTATTTTGTTGTTTCCAAAGCCCAGTGGTTCTACCAAAAATGTAAAATTCATTACAAATCAACGTGCTAATCAGAGTACTCTTGTTTTACAATATATTTTCATTTTTCATTACAATGATAGATGGTATTTTACCTGACATTTTAGGAACCGCTAATAATGTTTCACTCTGGGTCTTTTGTCATGCTGAATGCATATGAGTGTTCCACGGTTCTTTTTAAAAACTTATTTGGCATGTTGCTGTCTCTGTGATGAGAGGAACCCTGGGGCTCTGCAGAGCATCACTGGAATTACTGGATCTCATGTGAAAACTTAGGTTCTGTCTTTTCAGTTTTCTTTCTTAATACGAGCCATCTCTGGCTCATATTAAAGAAATAGATC
Source organism: Nettapus auritus (assembly GCA_011076525.1). Lineage (NCBI taxonomy): Eukaryota > Metazoa > Chordata > Aves > Anseriformes > Anatidae > Nettapus > Nettapus auritus. The sequence continues at coordinate 133,680,601 of CM021765.1, forward strand.
TAGTGGGGGAAAAAAGAGACAATGATTTAAAAATATAATTGAAATGGCTTAAATGACTAGCAATGTGCTGATGAAAATATATTCATTAGACAGTCTTCATTTAGAAGAGAAATTGCTGTAGGTAGGTTGACAGTGATGACAACTGTCTCAATTTCATTTGATTAGATTTTGTTGTTTTTAAAATCCTCAACTTTGGCTTTCTTATCACATCTGACAACAGTAACCTCACAATACTTTTAGGAAAAGTGTGTGTCTAATGATCAGAATTGTACAAAACAGTGGCTTATTGGGCTGAAGGGTTCACAGACCCCAAAGCAGATACATATTAAATGCTGTGACTTTCAGGCTAAACATGCTATTTTGAGCCAGGTGCCTGGTACAATGTGCTGAAATAAGCCAGGCTTGCCCAAGTCTGACATTCAGACGATGGTTTAGAGTGGACTCTTCCTATGTCAGACATCTATCTAACACATGATTGAATTTTGGGCATCTAGTGAAGTCATCCTCAAGAAGAAGGCGCCCAGCCAACATAGAGAAGCAGGAGCCTGTGAGAGCCTCCAGAGGGAGATGCTTCCCAGCAAACTAGGTGTCTTCTCCGTGAGAAGCGCCACCGCTCCCTGGAGGCCTCCAAAGGACCTCTCTCCTCTCATCGTGCAGAATGAGGTCCTGGCCTCGGGCAAATGGCTTCGTCAGACTCCCAAAGTTTAGGCAGAAGCCAAGTGCCACTTTCACTTGTTACCCTGACAGCTTTGGGTTTGCAGTCCTGGTACATTGGCATACATCTCTGGTTAGTTTTTCCATGCCATGCTCATGTTTTTGCTGCTTCAAACACTTTACAGGGAAGCTGACAATTTAATGAGGCACTTGGAATTAAAAAGGGTTCTGCTCTGCATTCAAGTGCTTACTTTTATAAAAAATGTCTTTAGGTGGCACATCCTTGAAGTAGCTGTCTGGATGAGACTCATAAGAAAGACTAGTTATTAGTGCATGGGGGCTGCCTCTACAAAACACAGTGTAGGGTTTGCCCAGCTTACTGTCCTCTGGTTGTGTACTGAGGAGCCCCTATTATTTGAGGAAACAGGAATATCATCGCCTACTTGGCCGTTTGGCAAAAAGCTGAAAATCCAACCATCAGCAGTCAGCTTTTCAACGTGAGCATGTCCCCGCTAACTGCATTCGCTCAGATAAGCTTGTTAAGCTATAGAGACTGACATTTGCTACTGTAGAGAGCTGCCTTTATTTGGGAGAGTTATCAGATATTAGAATGATTCATCTGCCTCTTCAGGATAGCAGCTCAGTTATACTTCAAGTCAAATCAAACAGTTGCTGTTGGCATGAAAAACAGGGAAGGCAGGCAGAGTGAGAGGAAGGACACCTTATAATTAAAATCAAGCTTTATCTTATGCCTAACTTCATTATTACTACTGAAGAAAATAGCAGTTTTTACTTCCAAATATTTAGACACTGCAAGAAATATTCAGACATAAAGCAACACAGCTTTAGAATAAGCAAAAGCTAGTATTACAGTAGGAAGATTAGTCAAGTAATTTTAAATTTTCTTAATCTTAAATAGTAACATAATCTTTGAAGAAATTCAGTGTGTGCCTCAAAAAATTGTCACGGGCATGGTCATGAAGTGGCAGCTGACCTGCAAGTGTGGTGTTGCCTAGCAATCCCTCACCATCAGACAAAGTGGAAAAGTGGGTTAGAGTGATTTACGCAGGAAAAGAGATAATGCTAATTTTCTGCAGAAGATTCTAGTTTCTGTGGTTATTAGGAAGGTTATTAACTCATAACTCTGCTTCTTCTCTTTTTCATTTTTTTAGCAAGTCGAAGTTTTAACAAGTTGAAAAACATTTTGAAATGGAGATCATCAGCTGGAAGAAAAGTCTGTGAGAGTGCAGGTGGATTTGCTTCCAAAACATTAATTTAACAAATAGTTGACATAACTGATGAGTTTGGAGGGAAAGAATAATAAATAATGTTAAAATGCTCTTTTAACACTTCCCTGGAAGTTTTCATAGCCAGGTTGAGTCTTGGACCAGTTGCCAGATCCCTGCTCCTGTTAGTGAGCCTTTGCAGGAGCTGCTGCCAAGGAAGGTGGGAGGAAGCCCACCTGGGCTCACTGCAGGACCCAGGCCTACATTAACTCCCTGCCTGGGCTGAGATGTGTGAGACAGAAGAAGCTCATGCACTGATTGGCTCAGGTTGTCGAGGATTGCCTGTGCTAGTGCATTGCAGTGTAAAGGGAGTACCTTGGACATGTGGTGGCAGAGGTTTGGAGTTTGATGGAGCTAAAAAGCTTCTTTCTCCCTCCTCACATTTTGATGCGTGATCCACTTATCATGCTTATATAAACACAGACGAGGGAGAGGGAAGCATTTTGCTTCATCCTGCTTGCCAGTCCGGAGAGATCTCTTACTGGGTGTGAGCAGTAAAGTGAAACTTCAGATTTTCTGGTTATGCTGTAGGAAACGCAGGATATAATGATGCCTTCTGGTGTACTTTGTAGCTGGTCTTTTCACTGTATGTGACATAGGTTCTCTCTCTTGATTTTCCTGAATATTTTTCCTCTCTTACAAATCACAAGAAGGGTCACCGTTGCTCCATTTCCTCTCGGTGCCTTAAAGCATTGATAGTTCTGTAGTTATTGCACTTCCAGAGTGTAAGGGCTACAGGGGTGCCAAGCCTCTCTCTGTAAAACATGCACTTTCCCTATATTCCCTGTATTTCCCTATGACACAGAGGGAGCTCTCACTTCCAAAGATTTCTGTATGAAGTCAAAGCTCCACTCTAATAAAATGAACTTGCAGCACCCCAGAAATACATCTACTCATCTGAGAGGTGCAGTGTATTTTCTGAGATGCATGAGCTGTTCTGTACAGACATTGAGAACTGAAGTGTAGCACTGGTTAGAGTAGGTGGAATATTCAGAAATAATAAGTATATTGTGTTATGGATTTCCATGGAAGATATTACCAAATGTAATAGTTGCCCTTAGAAAATAACCACAATAGGCTTTCCTTTGTTGAGTATTTTAGCACATAGTCTAAGAGGGAGAATAATTTAATTCCTCTATCACTCAATCTGGCAACCTGACATTTCTACAGCCAATGACAAATGATTTTCCAGGCACATTTCTGAGTTTATTTATACGGAGAGGTAGCTGTTATCTTTTTGAAATGTCAGAATACATGTCTGAAGAATACATATACTCCTCTCCTTTAAATGGCATTAAGTATGTGAGACTGGGATACACAGGGTCAAATAAAAATCCCTTTGTGCAATAAACAATTCAGAGTCATAAATCTTCACTTTATCTAAGTACCCAAAAAGTTTTCAGCACGTTTTTTTCTGACCTTTTAACAAAGCAGTAGTACTTCTGCTTGCCAGGCAACTGATTTTTGCTCATCTCTTGAGGTGAAAATGAAACAGCAGTGATTTCTTACACTGCTTCAGAGAGCTACGGAGAGGGAAAAAAATATGTAATCAGAATGCATAGCTTCAGGAAATTACCAACTGCTATTACGAAAATAACTGGAAATATTTCAGAATCCCCCACCGTTACAAATGGGACTGCTTGCCAGTGTACCATTTTGATGGTAATTTCAAGGGGAGACAAAGCCTGACAACATGTATCATGACAGGGAAATCAGAGCTGCATCCAGAGAGAGCAATTTCAGGCAGGAAGCAGTGGGAGATTTTCACAGTTCCTTTCAGATAAGAAACATAAGCAAAACACAAATGTGGAAAATAAAGTAAAATGCAGCATAAAAAAACTTCTCTCATAAGTAAGTTATCAAAAAAAATCCCCCACAAAATGTACCTAAAACTTGCTGTGGACATGTGTTTTCCCTCTGTCATCGCTGCAGCTTCCTGTGACTTTGACAATAAAAAAGAGAACCAAACACTGCTAATGATTTAGTAACTCTGACTGAAGTGACTGTATGAATTTTATATACGTTTGCCTTTTGTCTTTATTGAGACAGATTATGCTCAGCTGCCCAAACCATTGATTGCAGGGGGAAGAGCAGGCTTCTGTTTGACACCTGACTGACAGGGAAAAAAATTAAATTATATATAAGTAATAATAAAAGTTTTTAATCCAAAGTTCATACAAAGTGCTCTCATATTCCCATCTTCGTGCAGACTTAACTTCAGCAGGGCACTGTACAAACTTCTCATTCTCAGACCAGCTGTGCAAAGCTGTGTGTCAGCTGGCAGTAAGTCCTCCATGGCAAGCCAGGGAGGTCCTGATTGTGCCCGCAAGGGCATCCTGTCAGCTGGCACACATCATTGGTGCCCTCAGCACCCCGAGGCTCAGTGCTCAGTGCTCAGTGCTTCTTCCTGTCTCAGCCTGACAGCCGGGCAGGCTCCTGGAGCAGCAGAAGCCATCTGCTGGCTTTGGTGGCCTGCACTGCAGTGTGGTAGTCAAGATGGCAGCCATCACATAAGGGTGCCATCTCCTTCCTCTACCCCGTCCTGGAAAAGGGGGTTCCAGAGCCGGACTTACTTTCGAACCCAACAGTGCAGACAAAGTGCAGCATGTCCCCCCAAATGCTGTATTTTCGCATAACAAATTGCATAGCCTTCGTGGGCTGAGAGAGGAACCGTGGAAGAGGAAGCCTGCACTCATTTTACTCTGTGTGTCAGGCTGCACCAAAATGAGGGTAGCTGTGCTAACATGTGAACAGCCACCTGATAAAAGGCTCTGCCAGAGCCACAGCTCGGAGCAGGGATGCTCTCAGTATGTTCTTGTTCTTGGTTTTGGTTCCAGAAGATGTCTGTGTCTCATGACTGTAATAATACTCAATCATCATGCTATAATTAAGGGCTTTTCATGTAATCATCTGTATAACTGATTACTTTGGGCTATACCCCGCTCATGCTGAGCTTGCTTGGCAGAATTCCCAATGACAGCAGTATGAGAAGGATCGGGCCTTCTCCGAGCAGTTTCCCAATACTGTCTGACAGTACCATGCTTTTGAGACCGTTCATGGTCAAGACGAATTATTAGACTCTTAATTCTTGGAGTATTAAAAATGGCACCATAAAAATAACATTCTCAGAAGCCAGAGTCATGTTCTGGTCATTCTGGTCATTCTGCTCCTTCCCAAGAAAACAGCACACAAACAAGGTATGATGAAGTTTGAGAAAAAAAATATCTGAAAGGCTGAGAATCTTAGACTTTCAAGGCATGGAAAATAAGAAGGAAGATGAAAGATGTTATAGTGTGGATTATATAGATGATAGATTATATAGAAAGATTATATAGTGTGGTATAGCTAGATTCACTTGCTTTTTCCTACTGTAAAAAATAACAACCAATTAAGCAATCAAACTAACCTAATCAAACTTCAAAACAAAATATATCCACGGATTTGTTATTTTAAAGATTGGATATCAATGTTTTTGCCATTAACTCTGATGGAATCAGGATACACAGATTTGTGGATCTGTAAAGACATTGGACGTTTATAGGGACAGCAAAAACATGCATGCTGTGAACTTTATAAGCTCCTGTTTGTAAAGGTTAAGAGCTTGTTTTTCGATGTATTGAATGTACATAATTCATTTTGACTTGAGCTGGAGTTCAGGGCGTGCAGCAAGTTGAGAGAACAGACCTTCATTTCTTCTCACAAGGGCAAAGTACCTCTGCCTTCGGATAGTCTTGTTTTCCATAATCTGTACTGCAGTAGCACTTAGGGGAGACAGTTCACTGAAAAGAAAAAGAGAAAATTCCTACAGCCCCAGGCTTGCTGGCCAGGCTGCTGAAATCCCCTCCTGTTCACCAGTGCCCAGGCATCTCGCCTGTCCAGGGCAAGGTGCCGCGGAATTGCGGCTCACACTGCTGGGAACAGGCATATGGTTCCCCTACAGCATTTCTCTCTCCTTCCTGTGAAGTTTTTGATGCTGCTCGGTGTCAGAACTGCAGCAGCAGATTGTTCTGTGCTGAAGCTTGAGTTTTTGGTGAGCAAGGCATTCAAGAGCATGCTGGGGAGATGGGGTCACCTGCTGATGCAGCTGAGGCACCTCCTGCGAGCACTTCAAAGGAGCTATCTTGCCCAACATCCAGTTCCCAGAAATGCAGAAGCAGATTAAGGGGTAGAAGACATGGTGCAGGGATACAGGAGAGCTTCTCCACCTCCCAGGCTGAGCAGCACCTTTGCAGGTAGATGGCATGGGTGCACCTGTGTTATCCGATACAGCACTGTCACAGAGCTTGTGTATTTTCATAGCATCTTAACGACATTTTGTATATAGTGTAATCTGCAACATGAGGGTCCCTCTGTAACTAGGCACTGTACAAAAAAACTAAATGCAGAAATCAGGCCTCTCTGTCACAACGCAGCTAGAAATGAAAAAAGGAAGGAAGGAAGGAGGGAAGGAAGGAAGGAAGGAAGGAAGGAAGGAAGGAAGGAAGGAAGGAAGGAAGGAAGGAAAAGAGAAGGAAAGACAAACTGCCTGATCTGGATATTGTCCAACAGAAGATGTGATGAGAGGTGTCAAAACTTAGCTAGTAGCACAGTAGCAGGTGAGAAAGTTTGCTGCCAGCAAATAATTTTTTTCAAAATGCAAACATTTCCAGAGGTGCTGAAAATCTCACCACGGCATCCATGTTCAATGTCCAAATATTCTGCTTTGTGAATTGAAGTGTTTAATTTTCCTGTTCCTTTCATATTGACTTTGTAATCATATTAGAATACCAAATTAAATATTACAATATCTTCCTAGTAGATGCTGCAGATATTGATATATGTAGGACTGTTTTGACAATATATATATTTAATACCTAAGAATGACATTTTTTCAGAATTTTGCTCTGAGATGAATTTGATTTTTTTTTTTAATTCTGATTCAGCATGAAAACAAATGTTAAAATGGTAGCATTTCCCTGAACGTGGAAATTCTTACCAGCTGTAATTATAATTATCCTAAATAATTAAGTTTCTGAAGCCAAATAGAGCAATGGCAGCTATAATATGCAAGCCTACATATTGTAGTCTATTGATATTCACAGCTTATGCTTTCCATTTGTGCAATTTTCCTTTATTTTCTTCTTGTGTATGCCACTGATACAAGTCACATTTATTCTAAAATAGCTTTCAGTCATTTAAATCTTTTGCTCTATTGTTTTTAACATCAGACATCTCAGTGTAGATATCTAAGCAAAGTGTATTTAAAATGTCTCTAATTTTATAAGCTAACACTTGCTTGTTGTGTCCCCTTGTTACTTAGGGTATGAGAGAAAAATAGACCACTGATATGCAAAGAAAAGCAGGTATGGAAACTTGTAATCTTTCCAGTAAACCATTCATGTATGAGCTCAAATCTTTTTGTTGCTGTTGTTTGCTTGTTTTTGTAGAGAAGACTATTATTTCTTCAATATTCCCCCTTTTTGTATGAGAGTGTATAGAGAGAATCACTAGTCACGACCTCAGGTAAGATCTGAGAGAATTTAAGGTGGAAACCCAGACATTTGGCACATTTTTGTGTGTACAGCTGTAGCTGTCCTTGCCGGCTTGGCTGGAGCAGTGGAGGTGGATGGCGTCTTCTCACTTCTGCCCTGCAGTGTTTAAGATTGTGAAGGGCAGTCGTGCTTCCAGTTACACCTGTGCAACCCCACTGGTATTTAATAGGGTTGTACAAGTGTAATTGAGGATATAATCTGGCCTGCAGTTATATGGAATCACATGATGCCTTTTTTTTTTTTTTTTTTTTTTTTTTTTTCTGGAGTCACTTTTCCAGCAAAACCACAGCTTAACTACAGCAGGACCATAACACTTGAAGGGCTATTGTCAGTAAGCAAATCTGAGACTCAAAGGCGGTGTTGCAGACATTGCTGATGGAGCAGAAAAGACACCCTCTCCAGCATTTACATTTTAGATATGGCTTGTTTCTTTTCATTCTCATGAAGCTCGCCCCAGCCTCAGGTGGGGTGGTCAGAGCATGGAGACAATCCGTGAGGATTTAGAAGGTGGAGGACCTGCTCCCAGATCCCTCAGGGAGGCCGCTGTATAGAAACGAGTTTGCCTTCTTCTGTTATAATAAATGTAGAAACCCATTTCTGTGCTAGAAGGTGATTTTGGCTGCTGTTTTGTTTGCCATGTCATCTGTTATTGTAAATCTGATGGGGTGCTGGGTATTTCCAGGTCAGCCTTCACTCATGGAGATTTGCTACTGCTCTGCCCTTTCTTTTCATTTTGTAGCCAGGCATCATGTGCAAAGAGAACCAAAGCCTGTGGAGATGTTTTTCCTAGTCTTGCTGGCTTTGAGTCTTGTCCTCAGCAAGTTACCAGGGAATATCCTCAGTGTGAGCATTTTACTAACATCTCATAAAGATTTTAAGCACTGCAAATCAGTTGTGGCAGCAGGTCTGCATCCTGCCTGTAGCACCAGGACGCATGCTCATGGAGACACTTTGCAGCCACGGCTGCAAATGGAACCGTGCCACCCCTCCTCACCTTCTTTCACCTGCACTGCACCTGCCACAGAGGTGTTGCCCCGTGGTGACACAGAGAGTGACAGGTAAAGACGGGACTTCATTTCAAGCCTTTCACTTCTTGTGCCACCTGGGTATGTCCATGGAAGGGAAGGGACATAAAATACCAGCTTTGCCCTCTTTGTGCTGCTTCCAGATGCAGGAAAGCCTGACAGTGGGTATCCATCCTCATTGCTGCTATTTTGATTGGAATTGGTGGGTTCTAAGGATGCAGGAGGCAGTAATGGTGCCTTTCACAATATTAGGATGTGAAGAAATATGCTGGAGGAACTGGCAGATTCTCAGGGGGGAAAAAAAGTTAGAAAAACGATCTCTGTCAAGAAACCAATGTTTGTTTGCTGACTCTACTAATTAGTCCATAGGGGTCTTGTCATGTAATTTCCACTATCTTAACAGATATATTTGTTTCCAGATGCATGCTAGGGTTTAATTCTTGGATTTGAATATTTTCAATGAGTTTCTTCTGTACATAAATAAAAAAGAGACTGACAAATAGTCAAAGCCTAACATTTTGAGATCCAGTTGATATTAGAAAATTCACAGGGGAAGCTTTCCTCCGTTTCCCCGAGCACCAGCGAAGTTGGCAGGGTGAACCGGCAGTCCCTCGAGGGGCACTGCAGCCCCTAGCCAGCTGCCCCAAGGGGTCCCTGCCTGGTGGGCTGGCCAGGATGCCTTGTGCTGCATGCAGGTGAAAGAAAGACTAACAAAAGCTTCAAAGAGAACGCACTGGGGTAAGGAAATGGTAGAATGAATGGCTAGGTAGATGAGGTGCTGTGCTAATAGTCTGGATGGGTTTATGGTTAGCGGCTGCAGGCTACCAGGAAATGTATCTTCAGGGTAGTGAAATCTGTTCTCCTCTGCCTTGCAAGTTTGGAATAAACTTGAAGTCAGTGGTGCTCCTCTGGTGCGTAGCAAGCTTAATTGAAGGCAAAATTATTTCTATTTGCAGATGCTAATACTGAAAGAAGAGCAAAGTTCCCCTTTGTGCAAGAGGTCTGAATGCAGCAAAAAATTACCTCTTGTTGAGTACTCAAAATACTATGTGATGGGCCCTCTGTAAAGTGGTGAATGATTTCATTCAAAGGGCGCAAAGCAACCGTGTACAAAAACATCCAGTTGGTTGGGTTTTCTACTGGAAGCACTTCAGAATGTGTAAATGGAAACTGGTTGGTCTGGGAGTAAAAAAACAAAACAAATAAACAAACTAAAGTGTATGTACTAAGTGGGACCGCCATCCAGCGCAATGATCAGAAGAAAAGGGTTGAGGTTCTTAAGGGTTTTCATTGAAAGTTTTCATTGAAACTATCAGCCTAGTACACAGAAAAAAAAAAAAAAAAAAAAAAGTGAACGAGATAACAGATTGTAGTAGCACATAGACAGAATATAAAATAAACTGGTGGCTTTAGGTGAGCAAAAAAAATAGCAGAGAGAACACCTGATCCTTGGTGTATGGCAAAATGTATTGTGCTGGAAAAAAACCTGACATACCTGCACACTGCACAGGTGGGTTCAGTTTCCCATACGATACATTCTGCAGGCTGTGTTACAGTGTGTGCATCAAGTGTTTGCTTTCAGAAAATTACAAGGACTGGTATTTTGTCTTTTTAGAGACCCATTGCAATAGCTAATGAGTGTACAGAGTGACTCAGCAAAACCCTGAGAGAAGCAATCAGTGTGGTTCCCCCCCCCAGCAGGAATAAATCATTGTAACTATAAATCAAACAAGTTATTACAGGGCTCAAACAGCTCTGAAAATTCCAAGTAGCAGCAGCAGATAATTAAAGAGGCAAGGTCTGGGTCGAGACCAAGCCTTCCATTTACGATGTTTCAAGGACTCATTGCACAGCCTTTATTTTCTTTCTTTTTTATTCCTCCCCCCGCTCTTGCTCCCTATTTCAAGTGACAAAAAATAGTAGTAAGAAAAATAGAAAGTGCAGGAAAAAACAAGACTTACAAATTGTCCTCAGCCACATGTGGATCTCATCGGCGAGGAGGAGATGCGGTCCCACCATGCATGGGTGCAGAAGACTAGTAATTCGGCTGGTGGGAGGGCAGATGTTACCCAAGGCAGTCCTGCTCTGGTCTGTCAGATGTACTTGTCCCGCTCACAACACCTGGAGAGGTCTCACCCTGTCGAGGGGAGCGCTGGGACCAGAGCCTGCCCTGAGAGCCCAGGGGCAGCAGGCAGTCATCCTCATCCATGTTTCCATATGGTTGAGCAGTTAAAAGCAGGGAAAAGAGCTGTGCGACTAGCTAGCTCTGTGCAGGCCTTGACAAGAACATCACTTGGTTCTCTTAATGCTTTAATCTCTTCCTAGTTTACACTCGCAGTCTCGCAGTGTAAATACACGAGGTACTCTCTATACCAACACTTCGCTCTGTGCATCAGTCTTGGTAACATTAATAGACATGCCACAGCACACTTTGAACAGGGGGTGTCTAAATAGAAGGTTGACAGATTGTGTTGTCTTGTGAACTCCCTCTGAAGAAATGGAAAAGATCTCTTATGCTAAACAGGAAATGAGTAAGACACAGAAAAAGGAGTATACAAAATAATAACTGCTTTAAAGAGAGACTGGATTTTTTTTTCCAGCCTCAAAATACAGAAACAAGTGGCTATGCAATAACATTAGAAGAGGGAAAGTTAAAAAAATTGAAATATTTTGTCACCAAATGTGTGTGGTTAGACCATGAAACTCAGAGCACAAAACAACCAGAATAGACTTAATAAAACTAAAAAGTAATTTGAGTAGTTATCTCGATACCAACTAAAGAGACAGTTATCTAACTGTATCTAAAGAGACAGTTAATGGTGGCAGAACAAAAAATGGACATTACATCTTCAGTATTTAGTCTATCAATCTTTATTAATCATAGACTCATAGAATGGTTTGGGTTGGAAAGGACCTTAAAGACTGGCGAGTTCCACCCCCTGCCATGGGCAGGGACACCTCCCACCAGACCAGGTTGCCCAAGGCCCCATCCAGCCTGGCCTTGAACACCTCCAGGGATGGGGCATCCACAGCTTCTCTGTGCAACCTGTGCCAGGGCCTCACCACTCTCACAGTAAAGAATTTCCTCCTTATATCTAATTTAAATGTTTCAGGTTAAAGCCATTCCCCCATGTCCTATCACTACACCCCCTGATGAAGAGTCCATCTCCAGGGATTATGTATCAGTATAATAAGTGAAGGTGAGAAAGAAGGTGGAATTTACCATATAGAAGATTGTCTGGTGACAAGACTTTAAACTTCCCTCTAAAATAGCAGGTACTGGTCATTTTAACAGATATATACAGGCTGGTGCTGATCCTGCATCTCATGCAGTGTGGCTGCTCGCTCAGTGTTTGGTGCGTTCCCCAGTCTGCAGCACAGACATTCCTCCACACAAATTGCTGAAGTTGAGTAAAATTTTCTTTTTTAACATCATGATTAAAATTAACCTTTTGTTTGGAGCAGAAACAGTTAATAACTACATAAAGGAGGAAAATAAGCCTGTATGTAGGAAAAGCAATTTCTTTGGGCCTGAATACAGGTATGTATGCCTTTGTGTGTAAATAAACTCTACTTTGATTAAGTAGGCAAGTGCTCTTTCTGTTTTTACTCTTCCTATTTAATCAACAATACCAGGAGAGAGAGAATCAGATCCCTGATTACTATTGATGGCACATTGTAAACAGTTTGTGGAAAGACAATGCAGAACTAGGGCGTGATTGATGTAGTGAGAAATGAAAAAGCAAGGAAAGACAGATGCAGAATTTAGTAAGGAGAAACCAGCTTTTACCTTGATTCCTCCTTGAGAAAAATACTTCAGCATAGTGCATGGATATTTGTGATCTTACATCTCGGAAGCAAAAACCCAGCAAAAGACAGGCTGGCCACAAGCGAGATGGGCACAAGATCCAACATGCCGGTTGCAGGAAACCCCCTTGTTTTGCAATCAGAAACCCAGCCAGCGAAATCATGAGCATCAAGCCACTCAGTTTGTATGTAATGTATATTTTTGCTTGCTTTCTTTTCTTTAATCTGAAACAGTAGCAAAGGCTCCTGGGTTTGCACATCTGATAGATTAAAACCTATTTGCTACAGCTTTCGAGTGTGCAGTTACCAGGAAAATTTGTTGTCCACCTACAATTTTTGTGTAACAAATGCATGTTATAATCGATATGACTCTTTTTCTTTTTTGCAAAGTAGCAACAATGCTGTAATGTGATTGATACAGGTAAAAATACACACTCTTTCAGGAGAGAAGTAATAGCATCAACTAACCCCTTCAAACACTTCCATGTTAAGTCCTGGATGTAGAAAATGCCACTCCCCTCCCACAAGCGTAATGACATTTCAGAATGTTATTTTATCTGTCTGTACACATAAACATGCATATAGAGCTACAATATATGCAATTTTTTAAATTATTATTATGAGAGATTAGATAAACTCTCTACAGTTTAGTGATCTAGACCTTATTAAATCTGCTCTGAAGTGAAGTCAGGGAGCAGAAGAACATCATCCTGCTGGGATATTGGAATAAAATGTTCTGCAGCTTATCCTAAACCTATCAGTTAACAGTCAAAATGACATGCAGTGGATCACTGTATGATGTTCTTTTGCAAGTTTCCAGAAAAAAAAAAAAAAAAAAAAAAAAAAAAAAAGTACCTCATTTGAAGAAGTAGCTTTAAAGACTGTAACTGTTCACTTGAGTTATTGGTTGGTTTGGATTAAGGTCTTTTACCAGATGAAAAATAGTTGTTACAAAACAGGCTTAAATCTGAGTTTTAAAAGCTTCTTATGCATGTCAGCTACCTATGTCATTTTATAATGCCACGCTGGTACTTAAAAGCATACTTTTACACAAAAAAATTACAAACCCAGAAGCTAAAAATATGCCTATCATATACACAAGCAGTGATATCCAAGTCCTTTATGCTATCATCATTAATTACTGAATGTAAATGGCTGGTATTACCAAAACAGCAGCAGCAGATTAGGAAACACCACAAAACCTAGTGTAATAGGAAATCTTACAATACCCTGTTTCTAACCAGAGTGCCCCCTGGGAATCCCGGTGCTATTGATCCGGCTGGAGCTGCCTCAGCTCTCAGGCCGCTGGCGTAGTCAGCAACAACCATTTGTTACTTATTTGTGAGTCTCGGGTATCAGATTTTTTAAAATGGCTGCACTGTCTCACCGCACACCGGGATGTGACGATTATGTTGAGTTAAACTGCTGCCTTAATAGACTTGAAATTAGGCTATCAGAAGTAAGATATTATGTATAATCAGAAAGTTTATTGCCGTTCGATAATGTGAATTTCAATAATCTTATATTATATGTATAATTGGAATTGGACATATTTAGATAATTCAGGAAGTGTGTTCTTAACAACTCTCATGATGAGATCTTGGCTTTCTCCAGTGCTTAAATTCTTTTCGTCAGCACAATGAACTGTCTAGGATAATTTCTAGCACGTATATTTTAGTGGGTCAAAGTATAACACTAGGACATTTTATGGCTCATCGTAGGCACGTGTTAGAGAAGTGTAAGGTCTGAGCCTTGCAGAGCCTTCTCTGCAGTGGCTTGTACAGCAATTTGGCACTGATCACACCACAGTTTTTTTCTGTACCGACAAAAAGTGATTTGAAGAGTGAAAAGCTCAGTGTGCTTCCAGGGACATGGATCATCCCAAGGACAAGAAATGAGAGGGTTTGTTTGTTTGTTTGTTTGTTTGTTTGTTTGTTTTTTCAGATGTCTCCTCTTATGTATGTCACGTGTGAGCTTGTCCTCAAGGATGGCAGAACCTCTTTATTCTTGTAGCATTCCCTTTTAAATTTTTAAATGCACCCATTTTGACTCCTTTCCTTTCTTGTCCTTTCTAGCTTTTTACACAGTTGTGCTTTGTGCTTAGTATATCAATGTAATGCTACGGAATAGCCAAAATCCCAACCATCACCGCGCAAGCCAAACACAAACAAGTTATATAACACTGCAACCACTCATTTATTAAAGTAAGTGGAAAATTCGAGGCATACGTAATCTTTTGGACAACTGACAGGCAGGTGTGATCAGGGAACCCAGTGATTGTAGGCAGATAGAGAGACAGGTTTGTCAGGGTGATTAGAAAGCAAAGCGAGGCGGAATTGGTAAAAAACGGAGTGGGCGCCGACTGCTGCGGGACAAGGATAGGTACCGGTGGTGGCAGCTGTGCCAGAGGAGGGACAAAAGGACGGCAGGGGCAGAGTGGGCTCGAGGTGCTGCTGGATGCCTTCCAATGCTCAGCAGCCCCTGGCACATTTGGCATAGATGGGAGTTAGCTCCAAGGGCGCTAGGCATCTCCTTGTTACTGAGGGTCACCTGCCTTCTTGCTCCCACTGTGTGCTGTGATCTGGGTGAGCAGCCAGCTGGAGCATTCATTTCTCAGTGAAGCTGAACCAGAGACTGACCCATCTCTAGCCCTAGTTTTATGGCATCTGTGTATCTCCTTTGTCTCTGCATTTGCATTTTGTTTTGGCCTGATCTTCCCTCCAGCTCATGCTACACGTGTCTTTACCCATCGCTGCTTCCTCTCTCGTCAGCAGCAGCCTAGAGCCAAGCAGTCTGAGCACCCCAGACAGCCTGTGATAACTCATAAGGAATTGCCTTCCCTGTGCTCACTGCGGAGTGCTGTGGGCAGGAGATGCCCAAGGAGCTCGGGATGTCTGTACAGTGGAGCACGAAAGCAGCGCGGGTCCTGAAGATGACAGGCATCAGCTCCTGTCCAGAAGTTGATGGGCAAAATGGGTATGCACACACACATGCGGACAGACTACGGCACAAACCCTGGTCACTTCAAGCTGCATGGAAAGTTCAGACCCGTTAATTACCGCGTTCTGTTGGCAGCAGCAGATGTCCTCCCTCACTCACCATGTAAAACACCAACCGCAGCCCTGACCACACAAGCACTTCTGCCTGGCACTGTCCCAGACACTTTGTCCCTCCTGCACCACTGCAGAACCTGACAGGCAAAAACAACCTCCCATCACCCTGCCACCCAACCATCCACGAAGCGAGCACTCCTTGATCGTAGCTTGTTGTCACCAGGTTGTCTGTGGCGTGTAGGATGTGTCAGAGCCGGTGCCCCCAGGCACCAAGGCTCCCTGTGCCCATGGGGCTTGGTCACACCATTGCCTGAGGCTGCTTGGCGCAGACAGAGGCAAGAGCAGCCTCTAGGGAAGTGCCAGCAGATGGCACAGGGGAGACCAGTGAGCTCTGGTGCTGCATCTTGAGTCCAACCAGCAGCAGTGGTGTCACAGCCATGCTTGTCTAAGGTCATAGGCAAGGTTATGTGCGCCTGGAAGTCCATCTGCTATTTTCTCCCTGGGAATCTTCCCCGTTTTAATAGTGCTGCATGTGGTACCAAGTATTCTTGCAAGCAGATGCAGCAAAAATATGGGTGCAGATCAGCTCATGATACCCAGCTTGTGAGAGGCAATTCTGCTTTTCTATTTCCTCCACGTGAGAATGTTGCTAATCGAGTTTCTGATGAAAGCCATGTTTATCTTGCAATATTGCTAAGGAAGAGATCATGGAGAGATGAAGGACTAGGTGCCATGGAAAACTCTTGTTTGAGACTATAATCACTTTATTGACTGTTGGCCGAACCTTTGCAAAATCCTCTTAAATATGGGTTGGGCAGTGTTGCACACACTACTCCACAGGCACTTGCAGGCATTGCCGTACAAACACTGAAATAACCACACTGCAGGTATTGACAGAGGGTATCTTTTTACACAACTACACTGTCAACAAGGCCATTTCTATAGTGGGTCATGATTAATCTTTTTTATTATTATTTTTTCCCAATAGCATTACTTTATTCATGCTGGACCACTGCCAGGCCACTTTGCTTGTAGAAATCTGTCTGAGATCCTTCAGTTCCTCTCCCACCTTGATTAATGCCAACTGCTCTGTGCCACTTCATTGCAACAACTTCTCCCTTGCCCCATCCAAGACATTAGGGAATGTATTAGCCAGCACCAGACCTGGTAGGGTAACTGGACACCCTGCTGGTATTTTGCTCAGATTTCATCATGGAAGTCACTCCCTGTTTTGCTCTAGTCTGAGTCCAGGTTTTTGTTCTTTCCTTCTATTTTGTAAATATTCTGGTTCTTACCCACAGATGTTTAGCCTCCCTTATGGGCAGGATCTTCTCAAAGGGTTCTTAAAACTCCATGTATGCTACTCAGTCAGTATTCTTTTATATACTCATGGATGTTTTCAAATAAAGTCAAAGAAATGCATGAGAACTGATTTTCCACTGCTGAAATAAGGCTGGTTAATCTTTCCATATCTAGGCTTTCCAGCTATTTTGTTATTCTTTCAGCAAATTCACCAATTAAAGTTGCCGAGTACAATTTGTAGGCCACTAATAACCCTAATCATTTCTAAGTATATCTACTGTTTTGATGTGTTTTATGACAGAAGCTATTTTTAACAAAAGCTCTTGCATTTGTGTTACACCTCACTTACTTTATACTTAGGTTCCTTCAGAAGTACTGTATGCAAGCACACCCGCTTGGGGATTTTATTTTGTTCTAAATTATCGTCTCTTTTCTGCCTTCTATCTCTTCAGTCCCTGAGTCTTGCCTGAATGGCAGGCAACAGCAGCAGGGGAAGTTGCTCAGATCCTACCTGACAGGGAGCAGGGGTGCTGCAGGGAGCAAACCCAGCCTCGGCTACTCACGCTGCAGGCTTTGCAGACCAGGTACGACCTAACAGCGTGACATGCGCTGAGCATGACGATGCTGCAGGACCGATCACTTTAAAAAAAACTCAGCAAGAGGAATCAGCACAACTTGCTTCTTGCGTAATAGGCTGGTGGTTTGCACATTTGGCCAAAGAGAGGAGGTTGTTCCTGTTCAAGGACTCTATTAGCTCTTTACAGTCCATATCTTCATCCTGTTCTTCTCCAGTCTAAAAAGCATAAGCTGTTCAGGGAATATGGACTGGGACTCTGTCCCCTCTTTCCCATGAACTTACTATCAGTGCTAGGCTACAAAACTCCAATTTCTTTTGTTTACTCTGTTCTTGGGCTTCATTTCCTTATCACCACTGGCACACTGACAAAGGTCAATTTTTCCTAATGAGACCATTTTCTTGAAAAGTGAAATGTCTGAAAAAGATTGAGAGGGGTCAAAAACCTTTCTGCATCATGGGCAAATGCTGTAGCTCTAATGCAGGTTCACCGAGGGCTGTTTGTAGACCCATCCCTCAAACGACTAAATAAAAATAAATGCATCCCATGAGACGACTGCCCACAGTACAGGTGTCTGCTCTCAATCCCAGGGACTTCCTACTGCATAGCTGTGGACAGCTGTCCTCTTGGCAAAGGTTAATTTGTTTTCCAGGTAACACCACCCCCGGGTTGCTGAAGGGATCCCTGAGAACTGAGTCCTCTGTTATGATCCTGCTAGGCTCATGTGCCTACTCTCTGGCAAGTCTAGTTTGTGGGTACCTAAAATGACTCTTTTTTTGCATAGAGGAAAAAAGAGGAGCACGCAGCCTGTCAAAATGGTATGCAGGTACTCAAAACCCCACATGAATTGCAGACAACAATCCCAACTGACAATTTCCCATCACTGCCTAATCTTGTGAGCACCTCCCTACTGAATCTGAAAGCTCCTCGGGCATTTAACTTTATTCACCCACACACGTTCAGGAAGATAGGCACTTATCTCTTGCCTCAAGTTCTACTGCAATCCAGCTTAGGAACAGAGGCATTTAAATCCCTTTCAGAAGCCTGAAAAATTAGCAGCAGTCAGAATTATGTCTCACATCTTCCGGTGCGGGCCACCAGCTTTGACGTACGTGTGAAATGCAAAGAGCACGTCTCAAAGTGAGCAAGGAAGTGGAACTCTGGATGTCACTGCCTGAGAGGGATTGATGAGGCACCGCTTGCCTCTCGAGAGGCTGCCCTCAGTGTTATGCCATGCTCAGGCGAAAAGCACAGCCAGCCTCTCCAACTGAACCTGCACCTCTGTGTGGTGAATACAGAGTCAATGACTCGTTCTCATCTCAAAGGGAGCCAAACTCATGTACCTGGGAAAGACGTGCTGTCTCGGGGATCGTCACGGAACAAAATGAGAAACGGGCCTAACCTCCTTTTGCTCCTCCACACCAGAGTGTTTGAATTGCTAGGCCAACCTTGGGTTCGCTTCTGTGTGCTCTGGCGTGGCCCCGTGCCTCTTGCATTCCTGGCTGCGCAGGCTCTCAGCTGCAACACCTTACCACCCGTGATAGCTTATGGTTGCTGATTATGCCATTCTACTGGGAAGCTTGAGCTCGGGGTTTAATTAAGAGTCTAGAAACATCACCCACTTCCTTTCTTATGGTTTTATGCATCTTTATGCAAAATGTGGGTGGAAGCGCTATGATCACATACCGCTTCATTAGTGCAAGTCCTGCAGGAGGGACGGATCAGCTGGAGCGAGTGTAGATGGAGTATTACTAGTATTTCCAATGACTTTTCCAAGAGGTTATCTGTGCTCTAACCACAGGCTGTCTTTGCCTGCTGGCTGAGTGAGTTCACTGTTGCAGTCAGCGGAAAGAGGAAAGCACTTGAAACACCTCAAAGGAAGCAGTCATCTTCTGTAGGTCTTCAGAAGTGCCTTTCGCTGGCCACTGTCTGTATAGGAAAGCTGAGACAATTAGATTACTACTTTCGTCCCTTCCAGGGCTCACACACCTAAAATTTCACTAAGGTAATAACGTCTCAGTGAGGTATCTAAAGTAGATGGACAGGATTCCAGCCCAAAGACTCAAAGCTTCACAGCTAATGATTGTAAGAAAAAAAAAAAAAACAAAAAAAAAACAAAACACAAAACAACAACAAAAAAATACAACAGCGTATCAATAAGAAAAAAAAAGATAACTACAGAAAAACAAGGAAAAGGAAGTATAAGTTAAAACCACAATGTATCATAATACACTAGTTGAGAAGAATCGAAGACATACAGACTTTCTTAATGTTATTGTTTCTCCTCCACATCCCATCAGCCTTTAGAAGAAATAAACGGTGCTCAAACAAATTTTCCTCAATCCTCCTATGAATCATGGAGGGCTGAAAGTAATTTTAACACTGAAAGCAGTAGTAGGACCAGTAAGAACATAATTCTGACCCATCAGTTGTTCCCCCCCTTGGTCTAGTTTTTGCATGGCACTGTCTGAAAAAGGACAGAAGAACATTTATTTCCATGGCTTGAATGTGCATTGATTGATTTTTATTATACTAGAAAACCCAAGAAAGCATTGTGTATTTATATAAAGATTGCATAAATGTACTGTAGGCAAGTTTCGCAGTTTAAAGTTACAAAGAGCTTTCATTAATGCTGTAGTTCTGAGAATAGGCTGTAAAGAGTTCTCAGCACAAAGGAGTCAGGACTTGATTTTTACTGAGATAAGTTGAAAGAATAATACACCTTTTCTAAACGTCAGTGTTTCTTCTTTCATGTCTTTTTGTGATACTCTTCCTACTCCTGCGTGCATGGCTGAGAACAATATACATTAAGAACGAAACCTTCATTGATGTGACTGTGTGATGTCGTTTATTATTTATGCTTGCATAATTCGGTGTGTTAATAAAAAGAGAAAAAATTCAGAGATACATAACATTAAGTGCTTGTTTTTGTCCCGGAGCAACTACAGAGTCTGCTTTGACATTATGCTTATATTTCCGAGAGCAGACAGAAAGCCAGTTCTGCTGAGCGATCTCATCTGACGCAGAAGAAGTCGGTTTGCTGTGTGTTTTTCTAGAAAGTGAGTTTGTTTTTTTTTGAGGGGAGGAGGAGACGACACCCCCAGAACTTTGTGTGGCTCCCCATCGTCCAGAGACAAAGCGTTACTTACGGGTTGAAATCGAGCACAGGAGTAAAAGTTTCCTCTCGCGGGACCGCTGTTGACAGTTTTAGCTCGGTGCCAGGGCTGAAGAGCATCTATGTTAGTGGAACAACACAGACAAATTCCCCCCCTGAGCGCCGCCCGTCCCTCAGCCAGACTTGCAGTCGGACACAAGGACCATCAGCTCGGACTCCCCGCTGCCTCAAGCCTTCTCCGCCTTTACCACAGGGCTGACACTGGTGCAGGGTTTGGGGTTTGAGGCTCGCTCTCGGGGCTGCCCTCCCTCCTCCGCCGCCTACCCGTCCCTTCCCTTCCCTCCCTCCCTTCCCTTCCCCCGCCGCACATGCCCAGAAGGGCGGGAGCCGCTGCGCGGCCGTGACAGCGGCGCCTCCCTCGCTGCCGTCCCTCCGTCCCTCCTTCCCTTCCCTCCTTCCCTCCCTCCTCCCCTGCCTTTCCGCTGGGTGGGTGCCGCCGGAGCCGCCCCCGGCCCGCCGCCGGAGCCCCGCCGCGCCACACAGCCGGCCGGGCGCCTTCCCCTGGTCTCCGCGGGGCGGGAGGAGGCAGCCATGTCGCTATTGTCTGCGCTGCTGCCCCTGCTCGCCGTCTACCGCGCCGGCATCGCCGCCATCCTGCGGCAGCTGGGCCGCCGCCGCTGCCCCCCGCCCGCAGGTGAGCACCGCGCCCGGACACCGCGGCGGCGTCCCCGAGCGCGGAGCGGGGTAGACCTGGCCGCCGGGGACGCCGCCTGCCCGCCGAGCCCCGGCGGGGCCGCCGCGACCTTGGGGGC
>CM021765.1:133702160-133771061 GCA_011076525.1 Nettapus auritus
GGACCTCAGCCTAAAACTCCGTAAAGTCAGTGAGTGCTTCCAACTTCCTCTGCTGAGCAGCCAGGCAGCCTCTGTGGAGCTGCCGGTAGCTTTAACAAGAGGAACAGTGGAGGAAGAGGGAGCCGGCGTGGTGTACGAGCAGGGAGGTGAGGCAGACAGACAGGAGGTGTTTGCAGCGAGTGTCCGGAGCAGTGGGACGAGCGAGCTGAGCACTGAGCGCGTTTGTGTGCGTTCCGTCGCACGTGGCCTCGTGCGTAGCGCTTCCTCTCGTTTTCTTCACTCCTGGCAGCTCTGCAGGAGGCTGGGATTCTCCTTTCTCGTTCTCAAAATGCAGAGGTAAAAAAGAGAAATGAGCAGAAGAACCCTAACGACAGAAAGGCAGATGTGCATAGAGTTTGAAGTCATCTGAGCATTTTTCTAGCATTAGTTTCTCTTGGCAGAGTAAAACCGGGTATTGTGCCTAGGGTGCGTAACACTTTCCAGATCTTTTTAGAACCAAGGAGAAACAGCATGATGAAAATGTGACCCGAGCGTTTTGGTGCCGTTACGTTCTTGACTGCTATCAAAAAAAATGCTGAATTTGGAAATGCCAGATTAAGGCAGTGAACATACCACCAGAGAAACGTCAGCTGGCCCGAGTAGGACTGGGACAGATTTGACAGAACTGGAAAGCTTTTCTTCAGTCCTGACTCGGGGTGGTTCCTTCCAAGGACAAGTAGTTTCCTCCTTGTACAGTTGTTTGTGCGCAGTTGCCTCTTGGCAGTTGCCTGCTGCCTTGCTTTGACTTGGTTTGTCTAGCCAGGGCTTCAGAAATGAGCCAGCTTGTCAACAGGAATGTTTTCACCTAGATTAGCCGTGTTTTCATGCAGTAATTTCAAAATCGGGACTGCAGCGTGACAAAAAGCGAAAGAGTTTATTGCGATATGCTTAATTAAAGCTTGGATCAGTTAACTCTGCTTACTGTAAGAAGTCGCCAAGTAACTTTTCGAGGCAGGAGTCTCAAAAGCATTGAAGTACCAGTGTTTTGGGCCACCCGTGTTTCTCCAAGGGGCTGTCCTTAGCTCTCAGAAACGCCCGTGCTCGCTGGCAACAGTAGCTGCCAGAGGATCTTCCGGGGAGAGAGGCGAAGGGAGAAGCGGGGCTGGGAAGCACTGGTGGTGCAGGGAGCCGTGTCTCCTATCCCGACTCCTCAGCCTCGATTCCCCCGTCCCAGCGCCCTGGTCGTGCCGCAGCGCCGGAGCAACCCCATCGCAGAGGTGGCACAGCGGAAGGATGGCTGGGAGCTCATCCTTGGGCTCTGTGCTGGTGAGTGAAGGCAGCGACGAGGTCTGGTATAAACCCAGCCCGTCTGTCTCTGAGGCATGTAGTTAGTTTTCCAAGAAGAGCTTGCTTTCTAGTGCCTACCAGAGAGATTTTCAGGATTTCAATTCAGAGTAAACCAAACTAGGTCTTTTTCTCTTTACCTAAACTAATAAAAACTTTTAAACTTCTAAAAACTTGTAAACTTCTTTGACTAAAGTCAAAGTTGTGTGCCCTTGGCACATACACTTTAGCGTGCCTTTTAAAAGTGATGATCTGTTCTGCCGCATCTTACTGGGCTTCTTCTCGTTTTTACAGATGGGATTCAAGACAGTTTTTATCTGGGAGAGGGAAAAGTTTGAGCTCCGGAGTCTAGATTCAGTGCAAAAAGTTAATAATTGCTTTGAGTTGTGAACTGAAAAGATCCAACTCTTTACTCTGAAAGTGTAGCCACCACCAGGCACTGCTCCCGATCCAGATCAGGAAACTTTTTCTGAAGTTCTGATCTTGAAGCACAGGGAAGGCGAATCCAATGCTGGGAGATAAAGCAGGACACAATCAGCGATTGTATCGCTAAGCAAAAGCAGTGTGCAGAAGTTCAGGAGAAGAGGCTATTTATGCTCCAAACGATTTTCCAAGCACGAATCGCACAGGTGGCGTATCTGCAGGTGGCTGGTGTAAGCTGGGTTAGTAAGTGCCGTGGTGAGACCCTCTGCTGACCCGTATCAGCTGGGGTAGGCGACTCGCGTAGCCCAGAACAAAAGCAGTCGCATAGGTTACCAGGTGCGCCCGCTCACGGCAAGCACGTGGCCTCCAGTTCCTTTTTGTGGGACAGGTTCGCACTGTTCTGTTCAAATTGGGTGCATCGATCTGAAACAGGAGAGGTGACATGTCTCGTCCTCAGAGCCAACATAATCAGGCGACACAACGGAGCAGTGAGCCTCGACATATGAGGAGTACAGGGTTTGAGAGACTGCTCCGTTTAGTCCTGGTGGCAGGAGCAGCACGGGGGGCGTCCCAGTGCCACGGCGGGGAAATGTGAGGCTTTGGCTCTTAGTCTCTTTGGGGGGAGAGAGCTAACCAACCGGAGCTTCAGCTGTTGCTTAATGCTTTATTTTTTCTCTTTGATATCTGATTATGCTCTTTGCTTATTGCTGGCAAAAACTAGTCTTTTATTTCTACAATAAATCATTGCAAGTCTGGTATTGCCTCACGTATCATTTCATTGTTTGGTATCCAGAGAACCCTTGTTGTCTAACAAGTGTTCGGTGGACTAAACAACTCATAGTTTCGCTAGAATTTACTGTTCCGATGTTCCTTGCAATGCTTCAATTAAAAAAAAAAAAAAAAAAAAAAAAAAAGTCCTGTTTGTATAAAGATCTCGATATAATCCGCTTTTAAAAAAGAAAACTGAGTGAATTGCTAAAAGGTGAACTAACTTTAATTGTGACACCAGGCTATTAACTCTGGAAATGTGGTCACTGAAAGTCATCTTACTGATGGATTACAAGTAGTTTTCATGTACTAATAACTCCTTTTGGAAGTTTAAAAGCTTCTCAAGGAACTTATTTTCCTCCTGCCTTTTGTCTTCTGTATATGTGATTTGACTGAAATTTGGTAGGGGAAGACTAAATGCTGAGTGTTTTGCAGTTTGGAAGTCTTAGTCGTTAAGTTTGCTATCTGTGATGTGTAGAAAACTGGCTTTGACGAAGGCGGCAGTGAGTGAAGTCCAGAAGACCTTAAAGCTGACTGATAGCCTTCTTGGAAGTGATTGAAATATCATATACATGTATTTTAATGTGCCCCAGTTTCTAGTTAATCAGTATCATAATTTGCACCATGTCTATTTATAGTTGATCGTGAAATATTAATTTGAGAACACGCATCTCTTAATTTTAATTCCTGCGCTGAGGGCTTCTACTTTGTATGCCTAAAGCGTAAGAACAGACTAAGCGCTTCCTGCTCGCAGGCGTACCAACTCCAGGTTTTAAAACATCCAGTTCCAGGGGTGGGCAAAGAAACCATCAGGCAGGAAAGATTGATGGTAGGCAAATATTAACTTGCACCTCACACTTAATCCCTCTCCCCACGCAGGCCCATCAGAGAGCTGTTGAGGTAGTTCTAAAAGTTAGGAAAGACAACTTTTATGGTTACCTCTGTGCCGAATGAGGCAAGGGTTCTGCCGAAGTGATACGGTGTAATCGCAGCCTGTGTCACTGCTGCATGTGCACAAGGGGGCAGAGCGAAGGTGGCTGCGCACCTGGCATGTCCCCATCCAAATCCCTGCTTTCACAACCCAGCGCCTGCTTTGGACGTCGTTGTTTCTCTGCCAGTGGGGAAACCAAGCTCCGTCTGCTGCCAGCACAGCGCCCGTGCCCTCCATCCTGGGGCCAAGCCTTTGGCCTCCGGCCCTGCCAACTTCAGGAGGATGAGAGCAGTCTGAGGTTGAAGAGCAGGGCTGCGGAAAGCAGCCTGGCCTGCCCTGGAGCATGCCCAGAAAACTTGGCCTCCCTCCTCCTCTTCCTCCTCCTGATGCCGGCCCCAAGGCCAGCAGATGTTGAAGGACTGTCCTCAGGCCAGCAGTGCTGGAAAGCCCCGACCCCAGAGTGTGGTAGTGGTTTTGGCCTGGCTGCATGCATGGGAGGAAGAGGAGGAGGAGGAGGGCAGCAGCTCCTCCGAATCCATGCTCTGTTGCGGTGTGGGTGGGAATTCAAGGGAGAAGGCGAAAGCGCTTCCATAGCCTGAAGGCTTTCTGTTCACGGGGAGGGTTTGCAGCGGACCAAAGTGGCACTGTTTTTTTACAATGGAAGGGTAGGTGAGCTGAAGGAGGGTTCCTGCCAGCCACCTGTGCGGCACGCACCTCTTCCTTCAGAAGAACATGCTAGTGCTCTTTTTTTTTTTTTTTTTTTTTAACCATACTGCCAGCTACACTGCACGCCACTCGAGGAGAGGCAGGAATGATTAGTAGTTTACGTTAGAGCTATTATGACAAGTTGGAATTGGTTTACAGCCTTACAACAAAAGCTGCATTACGCTGACATGTCCTTAACTGTGGCAGTGCTGCTCGGTGCCACTAATGCCAAGTACCAGATCTATCTAAAAGTGATGGTAAAGCTGTAACATCCATAAGAGTGAAGGGTTGGGGAGAGTCTGTAACACTCCCTTGCTCTGAAATAACTTGTATTTTATCAGTCCGTGATGAACTTTTTATGGTCCCAGGGGTGTCATTCTAATTTTAAATACTAAGGAGGAATCAATTCCATTATTACAGTGCCTTCCTCCTTGCTTTTAGGAACTGCCATGTAATTGCAAAGGAAACTGTAAGATTTAGTGAAATGCCAGGAGCCTTTATGCCTTCCTGAGATGCCATGTCATGGAGTGGAGGACACCGAAAGCAATAATGACACATACTGATATGACGTATCTTGTCGATACACTGCATGATGCTATAGAAGGGCTACGTCATTATATGTCACACCACTTTGTCAATCAGAATCACCAGTTTTGGTGAGATTGCATACATTGGTGCTGTTAATATGCGCATTTTTTGAATTACGCAGCATTACGCTGTTGAATCAATAGTTTATCCTGGCAACTTAAAAAGTACTGAATGAATCACAGTAGAGGGCATATGAGTAGTCAACCCCCTGTACTTCCCCAGATTAAAAGAGGTTTGCACACAGAAGTAAATCTTGAGATAGCAATAGTGAAAACAAAACAAATAAAATACCTGTCCTGCACATCTCGTGCTACTAAACCAACAGCTGTGCTTAAATAAATATATTTAGTCTTGGTAAGCCTGTCTTTGGTTTTTCATTCAAGCAATTCATGAAGCGCTGCAAAATACCTGCTGTGGCTCAGAGGGAAAACATCTTTTCTTGGGGATGCCTATCAACAGAGGAGAACATACTGGCAGAACTGCACCCATGAATTTTTTGGGGATGCTCCCCTACAGCAAGTTTGGAAAAGTCAAATGCTTTCTTCCTCCCCCAGCCAGCTGGTCTTACTGCCCAGGGATTCCTGGGTTTTGGGAGCTCCTCGTGAGCAGAGAAGGGAGCTGTCACATTGCTTTCGGGCCTGGCTGCAGGAATCCTCTTTCAGTTTCTCTTCTGCTCTCTTCCCCTGGGTCTTCACAGAGGAGGTGACAGCAGTGCTGGCTGATGGCTTCCCTCTCCCTCCCGCCCCCTGCAAAGGGCTGCTTGCTGCGGCTGGGCTGGTGCTGGGGGAGAAACGGAGAAGTGTTGGGGTGCAGTTGTGCTGTCGGGTGGCTTTTGGGTACAGAGGAATAAGCTCTGGCAGGTGGCTGCCTGCGCTGTGTGCAGAGACAATGTAGGCCTCAAATAGTACGTGCATGTGACTGTTTGCGCAAGCAGTGTTTTCCTGCACGGATATTTAGGTACAGACTGCTAAGCCTTGCCTTCTTACCATCTTCTCTATCATGTTGCCCCCATCCCCATGCCAACTTCTTTAGTCTTTTGAGGAAAAGACGGCAAAATTATTTTCCAGCTGATGTGGTTAATAACTTTTATTAGTGCTTTCCTGACTGGCTTTTCCTGTCATTATAATGCAGTGTTATTCCAGGAACCAAGACTGTGAACTAGCACTTCAGGAGGTTGCTTTGGTTTCTGAAACAGAAGGACAGGAAAGGTGTCAGAGGCGTGTTGTTGATCTGCATGCAGGTTCAAATTTTGCTTCCTTTTGTTTCTGTCAGAAAACATCTTTACATTTCAGAGGAGTAGATTAATGCCATAATTTGCATCACTGCTTTCTTTCTTTTTTTTTTTTTTTTTTTTTTTTTTTCCTAAAGCAAACCCTGGGACAGTTAGCTCGAGCTAACACAGCTTCTTTCAAAATAAACAAGCAATAAAACCTTTGCTCCTTTCAGTATCAGGTTTCATTTGAAAGAAATGTTCGTAGTGAAGTTCAGAAACCCTTAGGCAAGAGGATGTTAGTTGATCCCTAACTATAACTTTTGGGCCTAGGGGACAGGAAAACACTATAGCAAATGGTCTGGCTTGTGTGACAATAATGTGTGAACTGTGTGGCAATTGTTACACTTCCTCTACTGAGAATTATGTAATTCCAGAAACAAGATTTACTCAGATCTTCTAGCTCAGTTTCACAGCAGAATGTGCTGTATTAAAACCCTTTTTAATTTTTGACATTTTAATGGGCTTCTTGTAGGTCACACTTCCTGCAAATCTCATCTTTAAATTTGCAAATGTAATTAGTAAGGTAGGTTTCTTGATATATATTCACAGAAACACTGATTTCACGTAGTTAAGTGTGGTCAAACTTGTGCTTTCTCATCGTATCTTTATCTTACTGCCTTTATCAGGTACTCATTAATGAGTGAAGGATCAAAAGGTGGGACGGTGGCCAAGAAGCAATGGAGAATAAAAGTTTAGAAGGTTCCCCATCAGACCTAAAGTTAGTGGCTCATCCGAGAGCAAAGAGTAAAGTGTGGAAGTACTTTGGTTTTGATACCAATGCAGAAGGATGCATATTACAGTGGAAGAAAATCTACTGCCGTATTTGCATGGCGCAGATTGCCTATTCAGGGAACACGTCCAACCTTTCCTACCACCTCGAGAAAAACCACCCCGACGAATTCTGTGAGTTTGTGAAAAGCAACACTGAGCAGATGCGGGAGGCCTTTGCTACGGCGTTTTCAAAAATCAAGCCAGAATCATCGCAGCAGGTTGTTCAGGACAGCCTCATCATGAAGACCTACCAGAACTACGAAAACAAAAAGCATCAGGAACTGACGTCCGCAGTCATCAGCTTGATCTGTGAGGGCATGTATCCTGCCTCCATTGTCGACGAGCCCACTTTCAAGGCCCTCTTGAGAACAGCTGATCCCAGGTATGAACTTCCTAGCCGGAAGTATTTCTGTACAAAAGCTATTCCTGAAAAATACAACGCCATTAGAGAAATCGTCTTAAAGGAGCTCACTGACGTTCTGTGGTGCGGCATATCCACGGACATGTGGAGGAGCGAAAACCAGAACAGGTCGTACGTAACCGTCGCGGTTCACTTTCTCAGCAGCAGTCCTGCAAACTGCCTGGCGGTTAACTCACGGTGCTTAAAAACGTTTGAAGTACCGGAGGATAATACTGCAGAGACTATCACCCGAGTCCTTTACGAAACGTTCATCGAATGGGGAATCAATACAAAAGTCTTTGGTGCTACGACAGATTACAGTAAAGACATTGTGAAAGCTTGCTCTCTCCTAGATATTCCAGTGCAGATGCCTTGCTTGGGGCACACTTTCAATGCCGGAATACAACAAGCTTTTCAGCTCCCAAAGCTCTGCGGCCTTCTTGCCAGGTGCCGAAAACTGGTGGAGTATTTTCAGCAGTCTACAATGGCGATGTATATGCTGAGCGAGAAGCAGAAGCAGCAGAATATTCTCCACTGCATGCTGGTGAGCGATCGCGTTTCCTGGTGGGGCAGCACGCTCGCCATGTTGCAGCGCCTCAAGGAGCAGCAGTTTGTCATCGCTGCCGTTC
The DNA here is from genome assembly GCA_011076525.1 of Nettapus auritus. Taxonomy (NCBI): domain Eukaryota; kingdom Metazoa; phylum Chordata; class Aves; order Anseriformes; family Anatidae; genus Nettapus; species Nettapus auritus. The sequence continues at coordinate 133,709,972 of CM021765.1, forward strand.
TCGTGGAGGACAGCAACAACCACCACCTCATGCTGGAGGCCAGCGAGTGGAACACAATCGAAGGGCTGGTGGAGCTGCTGCAGCCTTTCAAGCAGGTTGCGGAGATGATGTCTGCTTCCAAGTACCCAACGATCAGTATGGTGAAGCCGCTTCTCCACATGCTTCTGAATACCACCCTGAACATCAAAGAGAACGATCTGAAAGAAATCAGCATGGCGAAGGAGGTAATCGCGAAGGAACTGTCAACCACCTACCAGCACACCCCGGAAATAGACATGTTCCTCAACGTTGCCACTTTCCTGGATCCTCGCTACAAAAAACTGCCTTTTCTTTCAGCTTTTGAGCGGCAGCAGGTAGAAAACAGAGTGGTGGAAGAAGCAAAAAGCCTGCTGGAGAAAGTCAAAGAAACCACCTTTCGGACTGAAGAAAAGTTCTTTGCCGTGTCAGAAGAGCCCCCAGTGAAAAAAATAATTATCTCCTCCACTCCTCCTCCTACTAGTGTGATCAACAACATGCTTGCAGAGATCTTCTGCCAGACAGGAGGTGTGGAAGACCAAGAGGAATGGCACGCTCAGATTGTTGAGGAGTTGAGCAACTTTAAGTCACAAAAGGTCCTTGGTTTGAATGAAGACCCGCTAAAGTGGTGGTCTGACAGACTAGCGCTGTTTCCAGTTTTACCAAAGGTTCTCCAAAAATACTGGTGTATTCTGGCCACAAGGGTCTTTCCCGAACGCCTTTTTGGTTCTTCTGCTAACGTTGTCAGTGCAAAGAGAAACCGGTTAGCCCCAGCACACGTGGACGAGCAGATCTTTTTGTACGAAAACACTCGGAATGGGTCCGAGGCAGAACCGGAGGATGAAGACGAAGGAGAATGGGGTTTGGAGCAGGAACAGATTTTTAATTTAAATGACTCGGTAAACGTAAACAACAATTTCTTTAATATCCGAGACAGTGGGTTTGTTTAACAGGACTACTGTGGTACATTTAATAACAAAGAAAAAGGTATTTGTCTTAAGTTACCAAAAATACTTCTGTTTATGCTATGAATGCTGTAAATATTGAACAGTTGTAACAAACTTGATTTAGCTTCCATTGTCTATGTTTTTCCCACTGTCTTAAAACATGAATGAGTTGTGATTAAACAGCACTGAAATGAGTGAGGAAATAAATGCTACAAAGACCATGATTTCTGACTGTGGCCCAGATCTCAGAGAGCGCTTAGCCATGTGCTTCCTTTCCACTTGCTTCAGTGGGAGAGAAACGCATGCTTATGTGCTGTCTGTAATGAAAATACTTTTCCTGAATCAAGACCCTGAGCAAGGGACTTTTTAAGTTCTATGCCTCCAATTATAAATCCCATTTGACTTAGGGTTTTAGCTTTAAATTTTGGATTTTAAAATGTTATTCTTAAATTCCATAAATCAGAGCAGCAAAGACTTTTGGAGTATGTCGATGCTATGGAATGAAACACGATCTTGAGCCTGATTTTCTTTTTCACTACCTCATATCTTAGGCCTGGTCTGTGCTAGATAAGATCAGCTGGTGTAATTCTGTCAGTTAGGGGACTATGTTACTATTTTCACCGGTGTCGCTCTGGCATAGGCCGTAGTGTGGATGCACCTACACTGGGCAATTTATTCAGTTTTCCAGTGTGGTATAAATGGTATAAACGCTTCCAAACTGGTATTGCTGTGTCCACATCGGTCAGGTTTTACCGTGGAGCTGTTGCAGCTAAATGGCTAAACCCCTTTTAGTCCGGGCGAGCCCTGGCGGTAGCACGCGGGGCGCGGGCGGGTGGCAGCCTACACCCGAGGAGCAGAGCAGCGAAGGCAGGAGGCGTGCCAGGGCCACGGGTCTAACTCTGTGTGTGTGTGTTATAAAGTGCTTAACCTTTTAATTTAAGTGGGCACTTTGCCGAGGGTAGGTAGGAAGTTTTGTTGGTGAGAAAAGCAGAATAAAAAGCTTTAATACTATGTAAATATATTTAAAGGAGGGGTCCCCCCCCCGTTTCCCTACACATATCTGGTGAGTCTTTAGAATTGTCTCTTGTTACGTTAGCACTTAAAAGCTTTTTTTTTTTTTTCTCCTGTCTCTTTTTTTGTTTCAGTTTGTAGAGTGGACTTTAGTCTGGTCCAGTCAAATGTTTGAGTACTGTTTCCGATTAGTTGTTGTGTATTGCAATTGTTTCCTTTGTGTCTCTAGGCCTAAAAGTTTTCAGCCCTTTAAAGAACTTGGCAAACAAAAACAAAAAAAAAAAAAAGAAAGAGAAAAAAAATCCAACAACCAAAACCCCACATTTCTTAGGAAATACTGCAGGTCATAAACACAGTACTAGGTCACATGTGGCACAGAGTGGGATGGCAGCCAGCATTTCCCTGTGCAGTGGTGTGGAGGAGGAATCCTGTCGCTGCCCAGTGTCAGTCAAGGGTTGATGTTTTTTTGTGGTGGGCATCTCTCCCCCCACTCAAAATCTCCCAGCTCAAGCTGTTCTGAGAGGGTCAGTCTCACTCGTTCAGATGCTAGCCTTTCCAATCTGTCCATAAAGGAGTCAAAAAATTAAGTGAGGCAAATTCTGGAGCTCTCTGCCCAGCTGTGAAGAGTGGGCTCTGACCTGCTCCCCGGCAGTGGTCTCGATGACCCTGCTGCTAGAAACCTGTAAGGTGTCTAGGGATGGGAAAGGCCACAGCTGATTTGGCTTGTTTGTGTAAGCACGGCCTTTCTGGAAAGAGGCCAGTGGAAGACTGGTCATAACCGTTACCGGGGAAGAAGTCTTGATTTTGTTGTCCCCTTGGCATCCACAGACTTGGAGAGAGGGCCTGGCCAGAAGGAATATGTGAAAATGGGAATGATGCTGGAATTGAATATGCTACCAAACTGCTTGTTTATGTGTTCATTGGGTAGTTTTTGCAGGTGTCAGACCTCTGTGTGTGGCAGGAAGGGGTGTGTGGATGCGCTGCAGAGGCGGCTGCAATTGCCCAAGATGCAACACGAAGGCTCAGCATGACAGACCCATAGGCTGTCCACCAGGGTTGCAAAGTCGAGTTGAGGAAGGGAGCAAGGTGCACAAATGGTTTTAAGGCCCTGTGAGCACCCGCCATGCCCATCTTCACCACCACCGGCCGCCAGGGAGCTGCAGGACACCAGCGTGAGGCATGTGCATTGCCCTCAATGCCAGGGGGTGCAGGACAAGCCTGGGGCAGTGCCTCATCCTCCTGGGGCGGAAAGCATGCAGCAAGGCTTATGGCTTGGCTCGCTCCTTGCCCAGCTGTGCCGAGAGCAGTGCGATGCACTGTTCTCTCCCTCCTAGCTTCCCTTAGTTATATAGATATTTTTTTTGGTATCCAAAATAAAACTGTAGTTGGTTCAATTGAGAAGTCTCAGCGTTCTCTTAAAAATAAAAAAAGGGGGGTAGGGGAAAAACAAAGCCATTGTTAGTTCTACCCGTTGTTTGTGAGATTTTTATTTAATGTTCTAAGCTTGGTATATTGTTAAATAAACCAGAAAAATAAGTTAGTTACTAGAGTATTTGTCTGATGTGTGTTCATATCTGCAGCACTTTATGACTTTGAACTCTTCCGCAATGAGGGGAGGTTATATTCTAAGGTTTTGAAGCTATGCATTTATTTTCCTTTTGATCCTGTAAGTTATTAAAGAAAAAAAGAAAAAAGAAAAGAAAAAAAAAGTGTATAAATCTTTTGGATTAAAAAATATGACAATGAAAAATGTCAGAAGTTTAGACAGTTTCTCTTGCTTAAATACGTGTGGTGTTTTTCATTTAACAATATATTTTTCTGTTGTTTGGTTGGGTGGAGAAACCAAGTTGCAGAGCTATTTTAAATATTGCTACAACAGGAGTTAAGTTGTTATTGCCAAGGGTGGGCCCAGGGTGCATTTCCAAATTATGCTATTAAGTCAGATTTATGTTCATGTTTCTTGACAGCTAATTTGAATCCACAGTCTGATGTTTCCATTTCTTTCTGGTAAAGCTGAGACATCTTTTTGGAGGGGCAATAGATAAACTTCAACTTTTGAGTACTCTCATGCTGGAAAAGTGACCTTTTAAATATGCTTTTAAAATGCATACTTAAAAGTCAAAAGAAGAGGAATTGCCTGTTGCCACAGCTACATGTTCCCAATTCAGCGTTAAAACTCGAGGGATTAGGTGCGGGTTCTTGTGATGAACAACGTTACTAGAAGGAGTTTTCTTGAACAACCGGTCTTGAAAGACATTTCAGCTGTATACCATCAGGATTTATGACAAAGCCAAAAGGAACACACAGAACCAAACTGAAGTTGAAAAGGCGAATTTTTCCAGCAAATAGTATTAGAGTTTTCTTAGTTTAAGTAAGAACTTAAAATTTTGGATTATTATTCAGAAAGGGCACATTAATTTAAGTTTCTGTTGCAGCAACGTATCAAGGATCTTGCAGAAATTAGGGCTCCATCTTGCCAAGTCTCCTTAATAAAACATTTCCTGCCCCCAAGTGAGTATCTTAAAAAAGCCTTTCAGAGCAGTGGAGCTGGAGATACCTGCAATCATCATCATGTTTCGCGGTACGTTCATTTCACCCAGTGGAGAAGAGCTTAACTGCGGGAGGCTGTGTTGCTGCCCCCATCCCCACAACCTGCTGCCACCAACCTGACAGAAACAACAAGAAAGACAACACTTGTAGCACACAATTTTCTATCATTTTTAATACTCTGGGAATCTGATGGTGCTGGCCTACCTCTTTTAAAGTTGGAAGTTCTCCTTTAGTTAAGATCAGCATGGTCCAATTAGCTGCACAGGAGCATTTGCATGCAGGAAGGAATATGAAAAACAAAGGAAACCAATGCTGGCTGGCTGGTCGCAGTACTCTGTAGGACCCCTAATGGCGTACAAGTTAGATGTAGGTCTACATGGCTTTGTACTTTCCATGGCAAAGCTGAAAAAGAAGGGACTGGTAGAGGACATTGTTTTGGAAGGAGAGGACATGTGGATTTTAACATACAAGTCGCAGCTTTTACATACTCCATTTTACATATGCTTTACAGTTGGGTAAAGCATGATTTATATAGGAAAAATCACATTTTCGTCTCTGCACACCTTACTTGTGTCTGTAGTCTTCATGTCTGTATGTGCCTCTTGGAGGAAAGTCTCCTGAAGAGTGGTAGCCTGGCTCTGTTGGCACAGTGCTGTGTGGCACAGGCTGCCTTTCTTGATATCCTGGGAAGATTCTTGTGCTTTGGCTCCGGGGGGGTTAGGTTTTGTGGCTGCTCCTTTTTTTTTTTTCTTGTTTTTGTTTTTTTGCAGGCCAGGACTGAATGGTCTGTGTGGCCATACTTCCTCCAAACTGCTGGTTGTCTGCTATATTCAAGATGTGTTTGTGTTTTTAGGAGATGTAGGGAATTACGGACATCGCTTTTATTCTTTCAATAAAATTACTATTTGGTGCTGTAGATAGAAGTTAATGATACAGTGCAATTTTATGACTGCCTTAAAAGCACATCAGTAGAGCCCTCCTGAAGATTTCATAGTTTTGAAACTGGAATTTCAAGACATCCCTGGAGTTGCTGTGTAATTTTCCATAAAAAGCATTTCCTTTAGGTTGAACAATAAAGATCGATTAAATAGATTTGTACTGTTTCTACAGTCATTCTCAATGCTGCTGGAGTTGGGTTAAAATGCTACAAAGGAATTAGGTTTACCGTGAAAAGACAAAGCACTGTCTTTCAGCCTAGCTTGCATTTTAAAAACTTCACCGATAAAATTTGATTTGGATCTTAAAAAAAAAAAAAAAAAAAAAGGCTATTGCAGAGACCATTTTCAAATGAGGTGTCCTCAGACTCTGAAATGTTAATATTACAAATTTTGAGTGTTTATATTGACATTTCCATGCAGGGTGCTATTGATTTACTTTGCTGCTGGAAGAAAAGGTTACTGCTCAAAAGAGCGACGCTTCCATCTGCCATGCTTTGAAGAGGTAATCAGATGTAGCTCTGGTATTATGTTCAGAGAAGTTGGAGAGGTTATTGCCTGCTGCACGTGGATGCTGCTTTCCATGCCTTACAGCTGGCACTTATTTCCAATGACTTCAACCCCCCACTGTATCTTTCCTACACTCCTCTGCCTCTGTTCCAGCTGTGTAAGGGAGGCATGCAGAGGCGTGTGGCCAGTGGCGGATCTATTTCATTTCCACTTCCAATGCGTGCTGCTTTAGCAGCCTGTTCTTGTGCAGGAATTCACTTACGGAGTAAAGCTGCAGTTCCTCGTTGATAGATATATTTGGGATAACATTTGCAGTGGTTTTGCTGTTACAGACACTGTGGCCAGAGGCTGACATACATTCAGCTGTCTGAAGGAGGTCTGGATATTTTTAAGGACACCAGAGGCAGGAGAAGATAATTTCATTTGAAAATAAAATAAGTAAGAAATGTTGCCTTTATTAACACTCTTAGGTAGAACACTAATTAAAATGCACCCATAAATGTATGTGATAGTATTATAGTTTATCTAGCTACATCTGTAGAGAATGAACATCCTTGGCTTACTGAGTGCACTGAGACACTTTCTCTATGTGTCCGTAGCAGCATGTTCACAATGTCACGTTGAACTGTGATTCCCTAAGCAATGCAGAATAAGGTTATTATATTTTTTTAAAGTAGTTTCTTTTATTGCATATGATTTTCTGAATATGTCATTTCCCCCAAATACTTGCAGTCATGAATGAGAAATACGTCTTTTATTTCTCTGATGGATGCTGATTTGCTTTTAAAGTTTACACATTTTGTATCCCAGTGATTTGCTCTGCTTTTATAAACACCATGACTGAAAGGGCTTAAATCTCTGTTTTCATTGGTGTGCTTTTTCTCATGAGTCATTGGTGAGGTTTACAGTGATAGGATTTTAGAGTCCTAACAAATATGGTGTCAGGCCAGTGTCAGGAAATCTCATGCCAGAAACATCCAGCCCCACGTCAGAAATGATGTGTTCCAAACAAAATCTTTATTTTCTCAAATGTAGTTTTCTGATGCGTGTGTGAGAGTGAAAAATAAAGTTATTTTACAAACAATGCCCTGTTCTGTTTTATGGGTGCCAGTCGAGTTTGCTCTGAGTTGGTGTGATGGGCATGCTGAGTGGTTTAGCCCCAGATTTGTGTTTCTTGAGCACACTGCAGAATGTAGATGAACATAATTTAATCACAACTGAATCTAAAAAACTCATTGCTACGTTAATGAGAACAAATAGAAAGTGGGTACATATTGCTTCTCTGTTCAAGCTGAGGGAAAGAAAGAGGGTAGTAGGAAAAATAATGTAACAGCAATCTGAAGTTCCTATGGTTTTTATAATCTAGTGTGGCACATGTGAGGTTTTCAAGGACAAACCTGTAATTTTGAGAAGTAAAGCAGTTCTCTTTCATTGACCTACATGTCAGAGCCATAGCATTACTCCACACATGACAGTTGCTCTCTTTTATTACACTTTTCCTCATGAGAGCTTGTAAGGAAACTGTCTACTCATTCTGTATTTCTGTTCACATAGGCCCTCTGAAATCGTGACAACATTAAAAAATATGAAATCAGTAATCTGCTCATAATCGGCCACTTCAGACCTGCGTAAAACAAATGCTTTGCACACTTGGTGTTTTCACGCTGCTGGCTGCGTGCTCTGCCATCTCCGAGCCCTGCTATCTGCAACGGCAACAGGGGGTTTTAAGGAAGAAGATGGGGGGGAGCAAGGGAAGAACAATTTCTTGTTATAATCAGTTGTTTAGCACCTGAAAGCCCAGGGTGAAATGGCTGTTTCCAAAGTGATGCTTTGACACAGCTTCCCTGGTCAGCCAAAGACATGTATTCCCAGGCATCACATCAGAGACCATGCAGCTGGTGATAAATCTGGGTTGATAAATTGCGCTGAGCCTGTAGTGTGCAGTATGTATATTTTCTTGTCTCTATTTTAGAAAGTCCTGTTTTATTTCTTATGCAATGAACATGTACGTTAGTGCTAGGGTTTGCTGTACAACACTTATATACAAAATACAGGAGTAGAAAAATATTATCTGCATACTTTTAAGACATGGTAAACCATACATTATATGTAGTTTTACAACTGTTTTGCATGAACAGTAGGATGCGGATGATACTGAGCTTACCCTGTTACATAGTGTTATGGGGGAAAGAATGGCATTGCTGCTAGGAGAGTTCTGCAAGCTTGGTCAGAGGTATGAGGTAGGAAGCAGCGACCTTGTGCATGTGGTGCCTCGAAGTGTGGAGCAATCCTCAGGTGAATTTAAAGTGCTCGGATTGTCTGGGTCTTTGGTAGCCTTAAAAACAAAACCACAACCTTTTTCATGCCCTGCGCTTCCCACCCCATTTCCCCTTCATTCCTTTGGCTGTTGTTTGGCTGATGGTAAGATTGCAGTTCTTCCTGGAGAGGGAAATTCACAGCGAGGAGGAGAAACTTTGTCAGTTGTTAGGAGTATTGCATACACTCTTTGTGCCTTTTTTGGCAAAGTATATTAGAGTTGATGGAAGATAACCTCTTTGTATTTTTTTTTAATTATTTTTTATTTTTTTATTTTTTTACCCAGAGGCAGGATCTGAAGTAGCTTGTAGTACGTGTAGACTGGTAAATTCTTCCTCCAGTGACTGGTTCAGCTCAGTCTGCAACTTTTGGTCTGGTGGCTATGTTTCTTCAGGCTGTTTAGGAGATTTGCTACGCTCTGCAGAGGGGATACAGATTCCTCCATCATGTTTTCGCTGTGTTTTTGTGTTGCTGGGGCTGCTTTCTGGTCTGCACTTGATTGAAGGAAGAAGATGGGTCAGGGCGTTTCCCGTGATGCTATTCCTGCCTTCAGCTGGTGAACTGTTCTCAGAAGAGGATCGGGCAGATAACAGCACTTCTGGGTGATCAGTTTGCAAGCTCCAAGGCTACAAATGATTCATTCTTTCATATTCATTCTGAGGCTAAGATCAAGATGTTTCACAATGTGGCCTAAAAACTATACTTCTAACCCTTGGCATTTCAAAAAATGTAGCTCCTAGAGTTAGGTGTGCAAATATGGATTTAGGGATTTAATCCTTAAAGCAATCCGTTTTGTATGCTCTGCCTTCTGAACCCCTTGAAATACTTGCATCCCAGGTGTAACTCTCTTTAAATATCTTTTAAGTAATGGTAGTTTGATGTAGGTTTTGTATGCAGTGCTTTTTTAGATGCAAAACCCAAATGGAACTGGGCGATCTTGAAGGTCTGTTATGTGATTCTAAGGCATACAGGGCAAAATCTGATGTTATGGGGGGATGGTTGGGTGTCTGTAATGCCTAGCAGCTGAAGCACAGTGAGATTTCAGAGCTAGGCAATGCATCACGTTTGTGCTAGTAGGGCATTTTGGAGTAAAGATGGGCAGATGGTATCTTGTAAAGGAGAGTAAACTGCTAAGCTGCTCCTTTCCTCTGTGTAAATTCCCTGTTGCAGCATCACTTTTCCTGTTTCCTTTCTGATTATATACTTATTTTTTCCTTATGGTGCTATTGAATATTTCTAATTTAGAGTTAGTTGACTATGGTTCTGTGAGCTTCACTAAGAATTTCTAGGTCTGCCCCATCCTCTTTGTTCTTGTGTAAGTCTTATGTGACCGTTGCTTTCACATCAGCCCTATGCCATTGCATGTGATACTTCAAGCATTAGCCAGTTGGGTAGTTAGAAACTTGGGCAGTAACTTGGTGTCTCTTATCTTGGGGGGCAGTTTGGAGTAGGGTCTGCTCATTTGGGAGGTAGAAAAACTCAGCATTAAGCTAATGCTGCAACTCCAAACCAAACCAAACTAACTAAACCAAACTATGAAGTGTAGTTGATGTGTAGCACCGTAGGAATGGTTGTTCTCCAGCTTCCATCCACCACATACCGTCTGGAGGCACCAGAGGTTGTGGAAGCACAGCTGGGAACCGCAGAGGTTTGCTGTGGGGGCAGTAGCGTGGCTGGGGGTCTGCAGTCACACAAGGGCTTTGTGCGGATTCCAGCAAGAGTCTGCCTGTGTGGGACAAGTTGCACAATCAGAAATCTTAGTTGGTGTAGATGTGAGCGCTGAAGCAGCCCAGTAAAGTTTTGCAAGGCCGGAAGACAGAAGGAAATGGCTGCAAACCCGTGGTGCTATTCTTAGAGAGCCTTCTGTAGTCAAACCATAACATGGCAGCCTATTTACAGCATCCAGATGACCTCCCTGGAAAGGAAGGGAATGTGTAAGTCCTTTACCTGGGCTCGGGCACCCAGGGCTGGAGTAATACTGAAGTTATGTGGGCACTGATGTGAAACCTGTGGTTCAGATCGGTTATGATGCAGCTTTTAACACACTGAATAAATAGGGCCTTATGGAACGTTTTGATATCTTTGTTACTAGGATTATGGGGTTTTTCCTTGCCTTGCAGACAGAACAGGATTCAAGATGTGGGCAGTTATGGAGTAAAAATGTAGTAATTACACGTATGTTTCCCCCTCCCCCACTGCCGTTTTTGGAAACTGGGTGTTCTCAGTTTCAAGCTTTCCATCCTTGCAGTTTCTAAATTACAGATACAGTTACTGACACTGATTTTTGGTTTGTGGCTTTATCATAGTGTTTGAAATTAAAGCAACAGCAAGAGAAAAATAATTGAAAGCTACCATTCCTGAAACAAATAATCAGGAAGAAAAAAAAAAAAAAAAAAAAAAAAAAAAAAAAAGTAAAATAATAGTGTTTGCATTCCTTTCATTGTATTTGTGCTCTGCCAGGAGAAGTTTGATGCCTCACAGAACACCGAAAACTAGACAGAAAACTACAAATCCCACCCAAAATTCACTCAGGGTTGTGTACTGCTGAGCATAGAGTGTGGTTCTGGTGTGATTCTGCTTTTTGTGGTGTTACTATTTTCTGGTAGAGTATGCTTTCTGAGACACGGAAGTTTCACTGTCTGAGGGAATGTCTAAACATGATTGTTAACATTGCTCAATACTTTAAATGAGCCTGAAAAAAAAAAAAAAAAAAAAAAAAGGGAAATGTGGACACTTGGACATAGAAAATGCACTGAACTTGTGTCTAAAAGAGGATATTGAAGGGACCATTAGAAACATTTTTTTTTTTTTAATTATTATTTTTGATTCATTGATACCGTGGTGATATAACTAAACACCCCTAAACTATATGAGGAAATAGCTCACCTCCTATCACGTCTGCACTGAGTTCTCTTCAGTGAGGGCATGTTAGCTTTGAGGGTGTGATACAGCTAAGTCCCACCGGATTAAAACAAAACTCGGTCACCTCCTGACCTCGGATCTCCAGCCTGTGTTTCTCACTCGCACCAACCAGGGATTGAAGTTAATGAGCCTTATGAGTGTTCAATGAGTTCAGGATTAAGTTTTTAATCTACTACGGTGTTTCTAAATGGAGTGCTCTGGGCAGTGGTTTGATTGCCACCTACAGCTGCCCAGGCGTGGTGTGCTGCAGCAAAAGGTGATGGATGCTTCGTGCTGGGGATTTGTACCGAAGCAGTGGATATTAGGGCTTGTACACTGAGTAGTTTAGAAAGCCAAACGCTCTCTGCCCTAAGCAGATTATTTTTAAAACAAAACCAGATAGTTCCCTAAAACAGTATGTTAACAATCATGTCAACTGGTCCTGGCTAAGGAAATTATTAATCAGTTGGAGTCAAAACCTGGTTCTTTGAAAAAAGTTCAGTGGTATTATTGCAAATGCCTTATAAGGGATGTAACAGTCTACATATTACACAGAATGAAAGTGACTTTCTAAGTATAAATGTAACATTACTGGCACTACACTTTGTGCATGCCAGGACTGACAGAGTGAAGAGATGAGTTTGTAATTTTTTTTAGTGAATGTATCACATTTAGTGAATGCCTTCAGAGCTGTAAATTGTAGATTTTTGGTAACCGGATATGACTTGAAGAACTGAAAATTGAACACTTATGCTATGAAATATATCACACAGCAGATATACAAGTAGTTTTGGACGTATTTTTCCAAAGTAACATATTGTTGATGAATAAAGTCATCCAGTGTGAATACAGATGTCATCTAATCTTCTGCCTGTTAGGGTACTTTCGTGCTAATTAATGTCAGCACCTATGTGCCAGTTTTACTTGTGCATTCATAACTGGATTCACTGCATTACACGGCATGTGATTTTAGCGTTAAATAGTCTGCTTAAAATTATCAGGAAAAAGGTCAAGAAATGCAAAATATGTGTTATCTCGATGGTGTTGTACTTCCTAATTATATGACAAAGATATTTAAAGAGCAACTAACCCAACTTAGAAGCCAGTTTAAAAAGTTGTGTATATGGTAATCGGTAACATAAGATGAGCATCTTGTAGCAGCTAGAGTTCTTTGTATTAATTTTTAGACACATAATTTTATTCTGTCTATATTTTTTCATGGGCTCTTTTTGTCAGCTAGACTTTTTTATTTATTTATTTATTTATTTATTTCATTATATGAAGTCATCCAGAACTGCAGGGAGGGAGAAAAGGAATATTTTCAGACACAGGCAAGTGAGCGTAAAACAATGAAAAAGGCGGGCAACATTTTAGCATGGATTTTAGCTTGAGCATGCCCGTTAGAGTTATCCTACAGTGACATACATTCTTACTTGTCTATGCACTAATTTAATGATTTCTATTGGGATTTTTACTGTTAAGTGTAATATATATCCATCTTTTCCACCTCCATTTGCTAATTGAAACCAGTCACAAAATATTCCAGTGACATACAATTGAAAAGCATGATTTTTTTTCCAGTCTTCTAATCCAATTTTGTCTTTTTCTTCTTAAAAAAAAAAAAAAAAGTGTATATATTTTTGTATACATACGTATGTATATATATGTACACACACATATGTGAACATAATTCTGATACAGTGATAAATGGCTGTCTGCAGTATATCTGCAGAAGTAATCTGCTGCTTGCAAATGAATTGGCGTCTGTGTTGGAATGTCTTCCGCTGGACGCTGTGGTGGAGGAGATGCTGAGATCTCCTATCTGCTCCTGGTGAGGCTAGAGGAGGGCCCTCACCCTCTGGAGAAGCGTCACTGCCGTCGAAGGAGGGTAGGTGGTGTGGCTGGAGAGTTGTTCTGCATGTCCTCTTCATATTACCCATGATAATGTCTAGTTCTGTTTAGTTGTAACACATTTGGCATTACCTGAATGCAGATCTTTCCTGGGCTGAACACACATGGCTCCTGCTCTGCTTTGCACAGGGTCGACCCCTGGGTGCTTCTGTGCCTGACAAAGCTCCCCTGCGATAGGTACTGCGTGTGTTAACAGGACAGCACTTGCAGAAGATTAGCCTGTCAGTAAAACACTGTTTCTCTGTCTCCCCAGGCAAAAACAGGAATACCAGTAGCAGTGCACAGGGCACAGGTGTCCACAAAGTGCTGCAGGAGGCAGGCATGTTATCCAGAGCTGTGTTGGGCCTGTGGGTGCCGGTGGCACTGGCCACAGCAAAGCTGTGGCAATGCTCAGTGCTGCCTCTTTTCCTCCATGGAAAATGTCAAAAGACACATGGAAGGGTCCTGGTCACTGCTGCTCCAGCTTGTGGAGGAGGTAGGGCCTCACTTTGCTCTCACGGTGGATGGCTGCTTGCCTTTTGCCCTCTATGTGACCACAGGGAAGCCCCTCTTGAAAGCTGAGTGGCCGCGGGCCGCCTGCTGTGATGGGGGACATAAGGCTGACACCTCGAGCCACCGCTGCGATGGGGACACGAGCACTCCTGCTCAGCGTCAGGCCTGTGTTTAAAATGCAGGCATCCTGTGTTCGTGGAAAAAGCCCTAGAGAGAAATATTGGAAACACCAGAGAGCTGCCGAACAAGCCAGTGCAAGCTCCTAGCCTTTTGTTCTTCCAGATAATTTTTTTCCCCCTGACGTTTAAAGTCTTAAATTGCTTTATGCTTTTAAAAAAGAAGAAGAAGGAAGAAAAAAAAAAAAAAAAGCCTTATTCAAATTATTTTAATTATTGAGCATCAAACAGAAGTTAGATGCAGGTGTACCTTTTTGCTGTTCAATGTGAGGGTAGCATGAGTGCTGCAGACAGCGTCTGCAGCTCATCTGTCCTTTGAGGGGTGGCTTCTCTAGATCAGCCAGCTGTCAGCTTTGTGTGATGAAGGGGCTGTGAGACCTGTCAGAATAAGCAAAGTCTTGTTTCCTCATAAAATGAAAAAGGAATCTCTCCCTGGAAGGCTGTGTCACACCCAGAATATTTAACACAAAGCAAGCAATTGCAGGGCTGTTTGGTTTGGGGTGGATCCATGCCTCGGGTGGAATGGATAGATCGGGTACTTCCAGGGTGAGATGACAGCCGGGCTAGGCAGAGCGTAGCGTCCTGGAAACAGGGGCTGGGAGGTTTTTGTCCACAAGGTCACGTATCTCTGTAAGAAATGCACTTTTCCCTTAAAATTTGGGAAAGCTATTTATAGGAGGTAATTAAGGGGAAGGTTAAAAATAGGATGTTGTGTCATGCTCCCAGAGCATTATCAATAATGGGACTCATTTTGTGAACAGTTGCATTTCTTTGGAGCAGCATGTGATACTCTCTAATTGCAAAATTAATAGCAGGTAATGATACTATAGAATGATGGCTTCTTATACTGAGGCATACTTCAAGAGCTTTTAATCTGTGTGGTAACTCAGTGTATTAAAAATCTTTGTCAATTTTGATGAAGAGCAATTAAAGAGCATACACCGTAGCTTCTTTTTGAAGTTAATTAATTCCCTGAGTCCCGTAGATCTGCATTAGATTAATGGCCCATAAAAATTTCATTTGAAAATAAGTTTTTCATGGAGGAATAAAAATGTCTAATTTCTTATGAAATCTTTCACAACAACTATCTCTCTCTACTGTACAGCGGTTACCTTCCTTGTGAAAACTTTGGTATGCATTTCATGAGGAATAAGAAGGAAATTGAAAGAAAATGCATGAGCATGATGTCGCTTCAGCATGCATCAAGAAAGAGGACAAGAGTCTGAAAGGAAATAACTCTTCCCCCCCAAAAAAAAACCTACTGTGAGAGAATAGGCAGTTATACATAGTAGAGGTGAGAACTTTCTGTCTTTGGACTTCTGTACTCCATTTGAAACTCTTGACCTGCTCATGTTATCAAAGAAGTGAAAAATTAATAAAATTCCATCTTTGGAAAATGAGTGTTACAGTTGTCTTGAAGACAAAAAATATGCATGTCCCTTGTACCTTCTCATTTCAAGTTAGAACTGCTTTTTAAGCAGTTTTGTGTAAAGAAAACTGCCCTGTCCAAAGGTTCAGGGGGCTTCAGTTAAACTCCGATGTGAAAGAATAGTTTTCTTTTAAAAAACAAAACAAAACATGCAAAGGTATCTATTCCATCACTGAGTAGTGCTTCTGGAGGCAGGGTGGTGGCCCTGGGAGAGCTGAGCAACGCACAGCCACAGCCAGGAGCCCTGCTGTCCTCAGGGTCACCATTTCGGGTGCGTATGTGGAGAACCGAGGGGAAGTCCAAATGGGTGATGTTCTGAGGACCACCTTCACCACTGTTGAGAATCCTCACTGGGTGTGGGCTGACCAAAGGAACAAATACATTATCCAGGAGTTGGTTAAAAGAGAGTGGAAACAATGCTCAGGAAAGCGTGGCTGAGAGGGAGTGGAAGGGACGTCAAGGCTATTTTTCATTTTTTTCATCAACCTACTAGCACCTGAGCATCTACTTGCATTAATGTTGGTGTTGCAATGGCTCCTGATTGTTAGTCACTTCTGAATATTTTAATAATATGGAAATGTGCTTTTTAACGTCTTGTATTTTAATTAATTGAGGGTATCTCAGGGTAGCTTTAAACACCAATTGGTTCATGTCCTGTGCTTCCTGTTAACTAGATTTTTCCCAATATTCTCTAATCACTTTATACCTCTCTTCCTGATTCTAATTACTGGAGCTTTGTGTATGATAACAAGCACTTCAATTCAGAAGTGATTGCACGGCTTTCTGAAGTGAAGTACTCAAAAAACTTTCAATTACCTTTCAAGTCCTGTATACCAACTCATGACTTCTGCTTATTTATGTTTTATTGAAATACCATCACTCTAAAGCCATGGGAAGTTAAGGGGGTGGTTCAAGTGGCAGCAGAACATTTTGCCTATTGGAAGAGGCAGATCTGAATGTGACCTTCAGCTGTATGCTCTTAAGCTTGATTGGAATATGGAAATTATGTTCCCTGTCTCTGGGAAGAGAGAAGGTGCAGTTTAAACTACTCTTAATGATCTTGCCAACTTTTTTTTTTTTTTTTTTTTTCCTTTTTTTAGAATGTAATGTAGTAAGGAAATATTTAAAGAATCGACTTTTCTGATGTATTGGTTGCCCAGTTGTATCTTCCCATCTGTACTCTGAGCACAAAAGATGGACTAACTAATTTAATCTTTTAATAGTATTTGGTAAGAATAAGAGGTGTTAGAATTTATAGGCAGTAAAAACAGAAGCTATAACGAAGATATTGGGATTTGTGATGCAATATCCTGTGATATCTAGGAGTATGATAGCACTGTCATGCAAACTATAAATCAAATATTGGTCTTCTGAAAAATCATCATAGTGCAAAGTATGAATTGTTTTCTTTTGACTTTTTAACTCCTGTAGTAAAATGCTAAAAAACAGATAGTTTTATTTTGCTTTTGGTGTGGATTTCTTTTGACCATAAGTAAGTAGATCACTCTTTGCTTCAGTTTCTATATGTGAAAGTGTTGACAAATGTTTGATTTTCTGCATTTGGGTAGTAAATATTCTCCAGACTTCAAAGTTTATGACAGAACCTTTCTTCCATGAAGGGTGTGGGGGCTTGGCTGCCTGGGTTGATTTCTGCATGATCTGGTATTAAATCAAGAGTGGCATCTGATTATTGTCTGTTTGTTTTTTCATTTGTTTGCTTTTTCGTCTTGAGGAGTCTTTCTTTTGAAACAATCAGTCCAGTATTTATAGTGACACTTCATTCATAATGGAGTAATAGACACTTTGAAATGATAGAAAAATAAAGAAGATCTTCAAAGAGCAAAGTCATTGTTGTTATCCTGGGTTTTAGGACAAAACTATAACCTAAATGCTAATTTTTCACAGGCAGACATGAAATGTTATAACTTTCAAAATTTTGTGGCACGTTTCATGCAGACAACAACACCTTTTTTTTTTTTTTTTTTTTTTTTTTGATAGCTGGGTTATGAATTTTCTGAGAGAAGGCATTTTCTGACATTATTCATATTTTGCCTCATTTTCTATTTATTGCTCCTTACAAATTGAGCAGCAGCTTTCTGAGCATGGTAAGGAGAAATAGTACAGCTATTGGTAACTTCTAGGGGGTGTTGGGGAAGGGAGCAAAGCGTCTTTAAATGGCAAATGTTTGGTGAAACTGGAAATGGGAGTTATATGGGGAAGGCTTTTTTATGCTCAGGGTATAACTGATGAGGCAGTCAGGCCTGACTGAGAGCAAGAACTTGAAGCTGTTTCTTACCTCCTAAGGGATGTAAACAGTTCCGAGATAGAGCTACATCTACCTATTGTTTGTAACAGCTTGAAGCCTGGAGAATCTTTGGTTCCTTATCCAAAATGAAAAAAAAATTCTATTGCCTGTAACTTTTGTGGGATGGGAAAATTCATTTTACAGGTACTAGACTATGCAGAGCTATTTCCATTATCCGTATTTAAATCTTCTGGGGTGAGCTCTTCTTTTTCATCTCTTATTTCACAACAGGAAAAAAATATAATTACAAGATGACATGACTTAAAGAGCATTGGGAAGTTTTACATAAAGTGACATTGCCTAAGGTATTGCGCAGTTACATTTGCCCAGAGGGAGGGAGTATGGGAGTAAATATCAGTAAATCTGTTCAAAAGATAACCAGATGCTTTTTCTTAAATTAAAGATACACCTGTATAAAACTTCCCTATCTTTAGCGTGACTGGAGAGAAAGAGAAGAAAGCCAAAGAGTAAGATTTAATAGGTAAATACATAAAAGGAATGAAAGATAAGCAGGGCAGAGAATACATGGCAAATGGAAATATGTATTTTTCTATTCTTGTGATAGTATTTTCCCATGTAAGAAATTATATGGGTAAATGGTTTCTTTAAATATATGCATATGTAGGGCACGGTTACTTTCTTTTGGTATTTGCTCTTGAGTTCCCTTCCTTGGTATTTTTAGCAATTCCATTGATGTTTAACATGCAGGGTGTGGCTATCCAGTGTCTCTAAATAATTATCAGGGTTTCCTCACATTATTGCAATGACCCTGTACTTGTTGCCCTCAATTCTCTTCCAAGTGAAGGAGTTTCATGGCCTCATCCTAGTCCCCACTTGGCATCTGTCCCCAAGACAAAGTGATTGCATAGTTCAGGAAAATGTGCCATGTGCAGTGTATTGCAAGTGAGTGTTTCTGTGCCAAATACTCTTGCACAAGTTTGTCAACACGTATCAGCATTTATCTGAAATATTCTTGTTACTTGAGACTGGTGTTTCTCCAGCAAAAACTTGCTCAAGCCCGGAATAGCAAATATGTTTAAGATAAGGAGTAGCGTGCAGTGGCAGATGTTGCTTGAAGTTGATGTGACTTGCTTGATGCATGGGACTTGCAGAGTTGTAACTATGAACATAATTTACACTTGTAGATCTAAGGCAACTTTTCTGCCTTTTCTTTCTGTCTCTCTCTCTTAGCCTCTTCCTCTGCTCCTCCCAGGGATCTAGTGCTCTCCTGTTCCTACAAATGCATGCACTCATACTGTTGGGAATTTTTCTCCCAGAGCAGTCTGTGGGCAAACCTGGATTCCTGATGAATTTTTAGCAGATTTTAATACCACACTGTGTTATTTCCCAACTGTCTGATTTGTATAATGGTGTGTTCAATCTATCTATTTGGCACTTGTAAAAATCAGATTCAAATCTGTTATCTTGAGATGAGTTTTGGCTAAAGGAACAAAGTACCCTAGCATGGCAAACATGGCCAGGAGTGAGATCTAGGACTCAAAACCTACACCCTCCCTTCTCTTTCTGCTTTCTTTTACCTTAGGGTAGCTCCATATTGGTTGGGATCAAATTTCCTAGTAATTCTCTGTAAAAATCAGCCTGAACTTGTATTATGAAAAGATCAGATATATGCCTCATCAAAAATTTTTTCAATACCGCTTTGTATCCCTTTGTCTTAGAGAAACCCAATTCAGAAATGGAAAATAATAATAATAATAATAATCCCAAATTAACCATCAGCCTTGGTTTTCTCCATTCTCAACCTCCTCCTTCTTGAGGGGGCAACATTCAAGATTCTTGGTGTGATAAATGAAGCTGACAACAGAAGGTCTACTCAGACAGAGTTTATTGGAGGAAAAGATTTTTCACAGTCAGAATGAAGACAACTCAAATTAATACTGAGAATTACCGTATATATTGTTTTTGAAAACTGCAATTATCTGTTTCTCTGTGCAGCCCTTCTGGTGAGTCTAGCAGTTTCAAAGACTGGGATCAATATTACTGAGGATCCTATTTGACAAGTTAACCAAAAGCACTCAGGCTCCAGCACAAAGATGTGTGCAAATGCAGCTTACCTCTGCTCTCCTCACCAGGCAAAACTTTTCTGCTGGCCAACACTCCAGGAATGTGCTCCTGAAAACAGAGTGCTGAAAATATGTGTGCAAGAGCAGAGGAAATATTTTTTTCTCTTGGTTTTGTCAATAGTTGTTCAGTCAGTGGTTACGGTGCCTTGACTTGCACCATCTTCCCACCACCAAACATTGGTTGATTTGGATCCGTACATAGCAGTTGGCCAAGCTGTCTGTGCAGGTCACTTTGCTGGGCTTTTTTTTTTTTTTTTTTTTCCTTTTAGGCAATACCGCTCTACAGAAATGTATGATTCAGGTCCATGAAATTGCTTAGAGCTGTGTCTCTCTTCCAGCTAAATACTTGGGAGAAAGGAGAAGAGAGGGTGTTGAAGCACTTGGAAATGACCTCTTTGCAACAAAAAAGCTCGTGCCTTTGAGAGGCTGATATTCCATTCTCCTTCCCCAACCCTACCTTATGCACACACTTGTCCCTGTTCCTGCATTCATCCCGTCTTTCCAGGAATCACTGGAAGAAATGCAGATAGGCGTGTCATGCAAATGAATTTTTTGGTGCTGCATTCCACCCCCTGTCAGTGTTGCTGGAGAGATCTGTTATCATGGGACTTGGGTTTTTGAATGCCAAAAACTGTTGCTCTGAAAAAGTGCCTTATTCTGGATAGCATTATTTTTCTTTAGCAAAAGATACATCTTTCTGTCCTGTAATGGTGGTGTTGTAACTCTCTTCTTACTACTGCTCCAGTTTATTTTGCATCTTTCCTAGTATGGGGATTTCTTTTAGCACAGTTCAGTTTTGCTGTGGATGTTTTTGGTATGCTGTTGTGACAGTGAGCTCTAATAGTGCTTGTTGCCTATGTAAGACCCCACAGAGCTCCCCAGAGTGTTCATGAAAGATAGAATGGGAGGGAGGAGAAGCTACTTTACTTATTAATCCTGTGTAGTATGGCTTTCCCTTGTGTTGAATAAATGAGATGTCCAGGGACAGGTCCTGAAGTAGGTTTTGAAAACTTCTGTCTCTGGCTTTTATGAAGGGCTTGTCATCTTCCCTGCAAATGTTATCACTTTGGCCCTATAAACAAACTGGCATGTTTGTCAAAAAGCTGAACAAATGCTGTAGCCTTACAACATTAAATTATTAAAAATACAGGCTTAAATTTACTTTTTTGTTTGTTTTAATTGGCAATTTAAATAATTGCATTAGTTTGGCTCAGCTGATTTTTGCTGCTAAATCTGAAGAAATACTGCTTGTTCCTGTACTACTGATGAGGTTGGGAAGAGATGAGGGCACACATCAGCAGGGTGAGTGTGCTGCTTTTTTACCTGGTATAGCTCCCACTCTCCTGTTTTTTTTTTTTTGTTTTTTTTTTTTAATTTTTATTTTTATTTTTTTTTATTTTTTATTTTTTTTGTTGTTGTTGTTTTGTTTTGTTTTGTTTTTGTTTTGTTTTGTTTTGTGTGTGTGTGTGTTTTGTTTTGTTTTTGTTTGTTTGTTTGTTTTGTGTTTTGTTGTTGTTGTTGTTTTTTCCATTTACTGACTTGCTGCCTTTTGGCCGCAGGTCCAGGCTGCCTGGGTAGCTTGTGGCTTGGCCAATGGCACTCCCAGATGCCCAGGCAGCCCAGGAGAATTGCTGCTGCTGGCACAGTGACTGACTGTCCTGTGCACGTCTGAGGGCTTTGCTGTGCTGTGGAAATGTCAGCCTCACAGTGCATGGGCTGCACGGGCCTTCCTGCTTAGGATATCCTAGGCTGAAACATGAGGGATGGAGCTTTTATGAATTCCCAGCGCTGGTACACATGACTTGTTATTTGTGGCCAGGTTTGTTGGCGCTCAGTGCCTTGCAATCCCTGTGCACCTTGTGCAATGGTTAAACAAGAAACCTTGTCTTACGGACCCGGGGTTTTTGCTGTGGTTATGTTGAGTGCTTGTTCACAGTCTGTATTCCCTATCGGTCGGTGTGTGGGAGGCTTCTGAAATTAGGTCTTCCCCTGTGTGCTGAAGTTCTTACAGCCATCCGGCTGCTGTTGTTCCATTAATAGCACCTTGAGATATGATGCCTCTGTAGGGCAAGGGACACATTTCCATGATTTGGTTTCTCCGGCTGTTCTGGTTCTTCAACACCTTTCCCTTCCCATCAGTAAAGGCAGTACCGGCCTGTCTCCAGTACCTCCGTTTCTTTGTGACTCCTGACTTTCACTTCTGTGAAAGCAAAGCAATACAAAGACTTGGAGGTGCAAATTTTCAGTTGTGCATGGAAACAGATGCTCATCCTGGGCAAACTAGTCACCCTTATACAACATGTTCAAATGATGGTCATGTGCAAGTGGATCTGCATGTGCGCGTGACAGTTCTTCGTGAGCAGAAAGCCAGATGACTGGGAACTGCTGAAACCAGCAGGATGCCACTTTACAGGAGGACTAGTCAGGCTGGTTGCCACCTACCTGGTTTCCAGCCTTAAAAGCCTTCAATCTTGATAGCATGCTGATGTTCCTTAGGAAAGTGATAGGAAGCAGCAAAGGCAGAAAAGATTTTGGTGTGCAAATTCAGGAGGCCCGTTTGCATTTGAAAGATCATCTGCACAGGCTTAGGACTCAGAGCTTTCGTGCTGGTGAGAGCTTGTGTCATACCTATATATATATGTATATGTATATTGGCTGGTTTATTCCTCAGGACTTGAGTACCCAGAATTGTCTTCTGTTAGGTTATGTACCTTTTCTAAGTTCTGGCATGACTTTTTGAGCCTGGACCCTGTGTACTTGATTTCTGCCAAGACAGAAGTTTATGGAGGTGTTCCTATAAGGCTCCAATAAATGCCTGTTACTGAAAGCTGTATGGATTCCCCAGTCATCTGTCTACTGATTGCTTCTTTGAGCATAAAATACTTTTTTAATATATATATCTGCTTTGAAATAGACATTACTGGCTATAATCTCAGCACTGCCATGGTGTAAATCGGGGGAAAAGAGCTGGAATATTTTCGTATAGGAAAACCTCCTCAGTAATTCAGTAGTAAATTGAATTATATGAATTTTTTATCCAGCTAGAAAAACTTGACTGTGCCATATCCTGTGGCATTAGATGAGGACTGACAACTACTGTTTGGCCTCCTTGTCTCACTCAGTGCTGCTATATAGTAACAGCTCCAAATGTGGTACTTGTAACTCTGTCATCAAACTAAATATTCATTGTGGCTTCTTTTCTTTTGCCTTTTTTTTTTTTTTTTCCATCTGTGGTTCTGCCAGTTACCTTCAGGGATAATATTTGCATGTAAATTATTCAGTTATAGGAGGAAGGAAAAAACTAACTGTTAGGATTTGTCTGCAGGGTCTCCTCAGCATAAATGCAACTGAGGTCCCTGTGCCAAGTGCATGGTTTGGGAGGTGCAGGCTTGGTGCCTGTGCCTCGCTCGGTGCCTCTCAGGTAGCCACTCTGACCAGCTCATCAGATGCCTCCAGCAGTGCTCGTCTTTCTTGCCTGATAAGGACTGGAGACCTATTTAAACAATCTAAATTCTGCCTTTGGCCTTCAATGTCTTAAAAAGAGCTTTTAATGAGAAGGTTAATATAAAGATACTACATGTTAATGTCCATATGACTCACAATATTGCACAAAAGCAGATGCTGGATTAATAGGAGACAGGACTTAAAAACAAACGTTTGATGCAATTTGCTTTGTATGTTGTAATAAACATACAAGAGGAGAGCTCTTTTTCTGGGATGTGCATTGTCTGTGTTTATGTAGCACATTTCTGCAAAGAAGACAGTTAGCTGAACGACTCTGTTTTGGTTTGACTACTTCAGTAACCCCCATCCCTGCCCTGGAATTGAGACTTTGCTGGCAGGAACTGGTCACTGGTACAGGTCTGCACTCTGCTTTCTTTCTCTGTTGTCATAGCAGTTGCAGAGACATGCTGAAAACCCTCAAACCCTCTTTAAGAGCCTCTCAAAAGTTAGTATTTTTAAAAATTACAGAATTGCCTTAAATTCATCATCATATCAACTGTGTGTGAGGACACGTCTGTACATGGAAGTTATTTCAGACGAAGGAAAAGTATATTTAAAAAGGACAATTATTATTTTAAGATAGTATCATATTTATTACAGATTTTTTTTTTTTTTTTTTTTTTTTTTTTTTTTTTTTTTTTTTTTTCCCTGCTGTAGCTTAATCCACTTGCAAAGTAGATAAGCTTATTTCTTCTGAATACTTTGAGGTGTAGACAGAACCATCAGCCTGGGAGAAGCCTCTGTCAGAATTTGGCTTGATAAATAAGAACTCAAAGACCGCAGGCTAGTTTCTCCGAACACAAAGGGAAATGAACAGCCAGTGCTTGGTCAAGGTTTCTCATTAGCACTAGGGCTGTGCAGTTCTCATGTCCCACGGTGAAATCAGTGGAGCTGCACCCCTGTAATTGAGATCAGTATCTACCTGCTTACCAGGAGCAGAGGCAAAGGGAGACCTGGGATGTTTTAAATGAGGTGCAAGAACTGCCAGAGAGCATCTCACTGCAGTGCAAAGCCAGGGGGTCCAGACAGCCTCCTGCCTTCAGGGTCTCACCAACCTCTGGCCAATCTGGCATGCAACATAAAACAGCATCTGCTGGGAAACCAGGCTGTGCCCAGGGCTGTTTTGGAAGTTTTCTGTTACATTTTGTTGTGGAAAAGGTATTTTCACAATAAAAAGTTGTTTCACAAACTCATATGTGATGATCAAGTTCCAGTGGAAAGAGCACACTGATGGGAGATGGGCTTTTATTGTAGCTGTGGTTGACTTACTTGCACAGCCTGGGCTTGGCCTTGACCCCCTGTATTGTAAAAACCAGCAGCAAAGCAGCAAATCCCCTTCAAAGAGTTTTTTTTTGTACATTAAGTTATCTGTCTTGCTGGAAACAGTACACCTTTTCCACAGATTAATGACTTTAAGATTAATTAAAAAAATAAATTTAAGAATTGGGGAGGGTTGTGGTTTTCTTTTGTTGGTGGTGTTGGTGGGTTTTGTTTGTTTGTTTGTTTCTGTTTGTTTTTCTGGAAGATGTGTTTCAGTTTTCAATGTGTTTTCCATTTTGGATTAAGTCAACTGATATACTGAGACACTGTTGTGTTCTGTCTATTCAAAACCATGTTCTCTGGAAGTTGTATATGAATATTGTATATTGTACCTACTGTAAATAAAACATATTGGCCATTTACATTTTTGACTGTAGCCCTCATTTCTCCTTCCTCAGGTGCTCTGTGATATAGGATCTCACTGACTGCATTTCTGCAGTAAAGGCTCTCTGTTGTGATCTTCCTTGCAAGCTGGTAACGTACCTGATTTGAGTGGCCACTGGAACCAACCATTGCCATTTTCTTTGCAGCCTTCATGGATAAGATAGGAGCAAGCATTTTCTTTCACTATTCTCTGCTAAACCCCACTTTGTCATAGCAATACCTGCTGTCACTTTGCTTTTCTGACTTCCCCTTTTCCTTCATGTTACCACCTCTTCCCTATTCCTGACTTCTTTTTCTCCTTTGTTTTCTCTCATTTTGTTCTAAATTAATTAATTTTGCTCTGAAATAAACCTTCTTATTTACTAGGTAAATACAGTGGTGCAGTAACTGAAATGAGTGATAGCACATGTATGCAATGTGTAAAATAGAAATCTCAGGTTGACAAGGTGGTGCAAGGGGAAGAGGCAAGAGGAAGCACGGGGAGCTGGAAGAGGAGGAGGTACTCATGCCTAAATAAAGGCAATTTCTTTTGAGGAAATACCTTTTCTTGTTGCTGGAGTGTTTCTTTTTTTTCAGTTATAGTGAAACAAACAAAAATGGAAATGACTTCATTGTCCTTTTTGCTTTGGATTCTATACCCAAATACACAGGTGAAACAGGATTAAATGATGATCAGGAATGGAGTTTTGACGAAGGAAGCAACTGTTATGGTTGTGTAGTTTGCTTTACCAGCTATCATGAGTCAATTTTCACTATAGTTTATGACTTGATTAAAATTTAAGAGAATACTTAGTGGACTTATCTAGCTCACATTTTTTTGCCTTCTAGTTGGCATTCTCTTTATAAGTACATACTCACATGCAGAACTTGTACATGTTGCTGTCTTGTCCACAGTGGCCTTTCCTGCTTTAACATGAAAGCAATGCTAATGCTCCTTGTCTGAATATAACCCTATTCAGCCCTGCAGGGAGTGCCATAGAATGGGTCTTTTGGTGTGGACTCAGTTGGACTAAGGAGCGTTTGCTTTGTAAGGTGCATTTAAAGTGTCTTGAACTTTCTGAGCTAACAGACCTGAACCAGGATATAAGAAACAGTATTGGTGTGGGAAGGTCATATTTCACTTCTCAGTGAACTGCTAGACTTACTTTTTGGAGAAGAAACATCCAGGAGAACCCAGACCTTTGAATCTCTGCCACAATGTGACAAAATGTGCCTCTTTGCTCCAATGCATGCTGTTTTCCTCCTCAAAATCCCATCAGTTCTGGAGCCTTTCTTGCTCTTTTCTGTGTAGTTTCTGTCCTTGCCATTGGTTTCAGGGTTACCTGCTGCTTATTGCCCTGTTGCTGGGTAACAGACTTATCCCCTTTCAGCTCTCCATCGGTACAAGGGAATGTGTTCATGTTTTCTCGTTGTCTAAAATGACAACCAAGTTGAACAATACACACGTATTCCTCTCCCTTTTAGGGGACTCAAATTATTCAGGCACTGATTTTCACTCAATGGCTGAAAAGAGTGGAAGTTATATCCTTGCCAAATTTCAAATGTATCCAGTCGTGCACAAAGTATGTAGAGGTGTAGAGGTGACAAATGTAGAGGTGACAAAAACAAAAACTTGGGTTACAGTGAAATATATATATATATATTTTCTCCCTCTTTATTTATTTCCTGTCTGCATTTAAAAAAAAAAATCATATTTAATAGCAGGTCTAGCTTTAATTTCTAAGCCTAGCTATTGAAAAAAGAACTGTAGGCATTTTATGTAGAGTTTATTGTGATAAATATTTTTTGGTGGAAATTGCAGGGCTGCTTATGTAACTAACTGGAAACCTTTGAAAGCTCTTGGCCAATGTTTTTTTTAGCACAAATTATATTTATTAGGATACATAAATGCAAGAATATCACTGTAAGAGGAATTAACTTTCAAGTAATTGCAAATAATTCCCACTCTACATGGATGGGAAGAATCAAGTAGTTACCTGAATAGAACAGAAATTCATGTTGAATTGTAATGGAAATAACTGTATTTAAGAAAAAGTGAAATCTGGGAGTTGCTATGAAGAAAATACTTTGTATCAGCATTAGTTCTGTGTTTCATAACTATACGAAACATGAGCTTGTGTTATACAACAAAGCAATCCCCTAAAAACCTAGAAATCAAAATAGAAAGCCCTTTGATAGATGAAAGTCAGCATCGTTTTAACATTTGTTATCTATAACATTGCCTACAGACACTGCACTGTGGCAAAAGGAAACACTCAGAGCTGTTTCCCCTGTACTAATATCTAGCAACTTGTTTTAAAAAGCAAACAGAAACTCACCTTGGTAGCCTAAAGACCACACGGGATTCACATGAAAGATTTGCCAACTCATCAAAAATCATATTTGATATTTGACCTAATTTATGCCAACCCCAAACAGTTAAATTAAACTGCCTGCATGACAACCTTTGCTCTCATTTGGCGGGAGTGCTCGTGGTAGAGCACAAACGTTTCTTACCAGTCTGAGTTGTGTAATCTGCACCCATGCATCCACTTGCCTTTGTGGCACTGAGGAACACGGTGTAGTGATGGCACCCAGTAGGGCAGGTTGATGGTTGGGCTCCACCATCTTGAAGGAGTTTTCCAACCTAGGTGGTTCTAGGGCTCTCCTTCCCTGGCATCCCCACAAGGACCTCTCTGAGTGAGGTTTTCACATCTGCCCCTCCACAACAAGGGCAAAAGCAACGCATTTTCAGTGTCGGTATGCGGTGTGGAGTTTGGCTCATTTGGAGGCTCAGTGGGATGCAGGAGTCATAGGCTTTGCCCACCCTTGGCAGAGGGGTTAATCTTCATCTCATGAATTTGGAGCATGTGCCCTACCCAGTTGGCCACATCTTATCCTGAGTTCAAAAGCGCTTGTGGAGGTTCAGCATTCGTGCAGCCATCCACAGGCAGCAGAAAAGTTGGCTTTGGTGGTGAGGGCCTGTGGTGGATGGGAAAAGCAGATTTGTTTTTTAATGCAAAAATTGGCTCCTCATTTCTTTGGGGGGCAGAAGCCTACAATTTTCAACAAGTGGAGTACTCAATTATGCAATTAAATTAGGTAGACTGTCTTCTACCCTTGTTTGGACATGTCTTCTTTGGCCGAGCTCCTTACTGTGTCCCCTGTGCTTCTGGTGAAGTGAACGTAGGACTCTGTCCTTTGTCACCTTTGTCATTCAAGAAGCTTGCAGGATTTTATGCTGCCAATTGAATTTTTTCCCAGTGTGCGGGAAATAAACAAGCCCCAAGCTGACTTATAACAGCTGTCATGCTGCTCCGTAACAAAGTTAAGGTAAAAATTTTGAAGGGTGGATTATTACAGGATAAAAAAATGCATTCAAATAGAAACGAGTAACTTTCTGGTCTGAATTGGATGTTTATCTTTTGTGTCATCAACCTCAGTCTTTCGTGAGCTGTTAGTACTAGAAGATTATAGTGCAGTAGATGACGCCAAGTATTTCATACCTTCTATTCCCACACAGAGCTCGCTTTCAACGTTGTTTACTGGCCTGGGCAGAGTGGTCTGTTAAGTGTGTGCCTCTTTCAAATGTATCTTAAATTCTTAATGATGTTACTACTGTGAACTAACCTTGCACTATTTCTTTTTCTTCCTATAGCTTTCCCTACACAAAATGGAAGGGTTGCTATAGTGACTGGAGGTACTAAAGGAATTGGTTACCAAACTGTGAAGCATTTGGCAAGACTTGGCATGCATGTTATAATAGGTACAGTTGTTATTTTCCTAATATTAATATATTTATTTGTGTTTCAGAAAATACTTTTTTTTTTTTTCTTTTAAGGAAGATTTTTTTCCAGTATAATTGTAAATATGGAAGGGGAAAGCTGGTGAGGGAAGGAGCAAGTTGTTTTTTTGTTTGTTTGTTTGTTTGTTTGTTTTTGTTTTGTTTTGTTTTGTTTTGTTTTTCTAGCTTTTAGCACAAATAAAGATTTGTTTTGTGTTTTGCTTTGCAAAACTTTAAAGAGAAGTTGACTTTTTTATTTTTTATTTTTTTTATTTGGTGAAAAACTTGGAAGACTTAAGCTATCTTACGTTAAAATCCAGCAATTATGTTATGGAAAAGACTTTAAAATATGGGTATTACAAAGATATCTTGTGACTGATTTCCTTAACTGAGGATGAACTTGAACTTTAGGGTACACATTTTCATTAAGAGGAAAACTAATGAAAGCCTGGAAGGAATATTCCAGTGTGTAATGGGGGATATTTCTGTTCCTTTGTATGATAGAGAAGAGGAAACCTTTGTAACTTCAAACATAAAAATTTCACATTTACTTCTCAGCTTGTAGGATCACTGTAGGTGATCGTTGTACTCCAGGCAGGGAAAGAAGTAGCTTGAGTGGTTCGTTCGTGTCAGTCTGAGGTGGGATGGACATCTCACCTCCTGGAGGTTCCTGTTTCTATCCATTGATTATAAGGAGTTTATAAGGTGGCTAAGTTAGATTGAGAAGTCATTTAGATATCTAAAGTTAGGATAGGTTAAACCCTATTGGAACTCGAAAAACATCCTGAGCACAGAATTTCTTCTCTATGCTACAGATTTAGTGAGATTTTGTTCCCATTTTCTGAAGCTTTCTGTGCTCCTACTAAATATATCTGCTAAATATTTATATAATAATTTATAGAACATATGTATAAATAAATGAAAAAATAAATGTCTACTAAGTCAGTATGTAGCCATGAATAATAATATTCTTGACACACTGTCTTTTGCTTCCTTATTCTTTCCTTAACTAGATTTCTACATTTCTTCTTTAACTTTTACACCATAAGGTCACTGAAGGTCAGTATTTCGTAACACACTAGCCAGCTAGTGATGACATTTTATTTAGCTTTTATACAGAACAGGATCTCTCTAAGGTTTTGTATACACATCTTTTGGGGAAAAAACAAACGAACAAACAAAAACAAAAACAAAAACAAGCACATAGTAGCCATGTATTATTCTCAGTGCTGTGGAGTTAGTAACACTAATGGACTTGCCCTGGAAATGTACAGGTGTAATGCAGAATACCACTTAACTCATACATGTTTTAACAGATGTGTCAAAACCAAGCATCTGCAAAATGCAAACAGATGCTGCTATATGTACCTAGAGGATAGATGTAGCTAATGTCAGCATTAATATTTCACTAAAGAAGTATATTTTCATGTTAAAAGGTGGACTGGAGAAATGGACTCAGAAAACAAAAAGGCCCATTTTCTTTGCATAGTGTCATGGAAGTGTAGAACATTGCTACCTCTTTGAGACTTAATTTACATCATTTAATGTTTAATGTTTAGTAGTTTTCATATAGCAAAATGCAAAGTGCGATCTTAGGGAATATGAAAGGTATATTTATTTACAGAATCTTTAAATAAACTGATTTTGCCCACTCATAATCACCTTTGTATAGATTTCATTTACTCACAGCCCTACTCTTGCAAGCCCCAACATGTGTGCGCACAGTGGTCTGGTGAGCATCTCTTGTGTGCAGCGTGGGACTAGGCATGTCAGCTACTGAGCGTTTATCCTGGTGTTGTGGTCCTTGATCAGATGTGACAAGGTAGTTTAGGGACAGATCTTTTATGCCCTTCAGGATTCATCAGCTCTTAGTCTGTCCTTTGTTTGGGGTATACAGACTATGTCTGGGCTAGCAGGAAAAGGAATGGTAGAGGTGATATGCCACAACATTGTTGCTGTCTTCCTGGTGTCAGAGTGCATGGTCATCTGCTGGCAGGTCTAGGCATACACAACACAGAAGTGGTGTCTTTGAAATGTGTCCTTTATTATCAAAAAAGGACATTCTTTTAACTCTTTGCTCTGATGTTTCTTCTGGTGCTTGCAGACGCACACATTACCATTTACTCTTAATTTGTACCAACCTTAATATTTGCATTATGAATCTCTAGAAATGTAAATTAATGAAATTAATTATAGGAAGCATTTGATGAGTAAGAATTTCAACTGATTTAATTCTTTCAGCCAAACTCTGACTTAAACACTGAGTCTGGTGAGTCAGAGACATCTCCTTTGCCTGTGAAATTCTTCAGAGCAAGGAAGCCCTGTCAGTAGAATGGATAGTCACAGGGTTTCTTCCAGCTGCAAGATTAAAACAGCCTCAAAAGCACATTAAATGCAATGACCTTCCATTCTTGTTGCTAACTGTAGGCCCCAAGTGTCCAGAGTATGCTTAAAATACCTCTTGGTACATTAGCACGTTCAGCTTCAGGCCATGCAAGCAAAGCTTTAAATCTCAAATTAGATAGCAAGTGTGCTCAAGTTTTCTATTGTAGGAATGTTTTCACTGTATGTTTTTATGTAGGCATGAACATATGTAAAAAAAGTGTGAATGTTAGGTGAATTTGGGCTCAGAAGGGGGATCAGACTCATGTTTAGCTCATGGTCAATTTTGCCCATTCACTGAAGGCTTTTCTCCCATTGCAGGGACTAAGTAATGGGAATATTTAGCAATAAAGAATGATATATCTGCAGCGGGCAAATGAGTCAAACCCGAATGTCTAATGTGAAGATGATTCACCACTCGGATTTTGACTCCATTTCACATTTTAGAGGAGTCAATGTTTGAAATAACTTACTTTTAAATCTAATCTGCCAGTGGAACGAGCAAAACAAATAAGTGAAAAGTATTCTACCTTGCGGAATATGTATAGTCACTGCGTAAAAAGGCAATGGTTTTCCTTAAAGCATTTTCAGCAAGCAGTTACACAGTACTTTTATAGCTTCTTATTTTCCAGTCCCAGCATGGCTGCACAAGACGCCTTTCTCCTACCAATGGTCTCTCTCTCTGCAGATGCTACTAGCCCTGCCCTCAGTCTCATGATGGGAAAAAGGTCACCATGAATGCTGAAATGATGAAAGGAATTTTCTACAGGTTACTTTTTTAGATTTCATTGTGGCTTTTTGCAACACCGTGACAGCATTGCTCACAGTGAGCAGAGCTTTTACTGCAGGAAAAGCTGGGACCCCTGGCAAGAAAAGCTACTGCCAGTGGTGGGCTTCTGGAGTCAGCCATGCTGGGAGTTCGTGCTCCCTGTTACCCAATTTGTTACTTAATAAATAAGCTTGCATTTTCTTCTTCAGATGAGGCAAATGACAAGTCATTTTTGTTGTCTGTTTGTCAGGAGCTGATACCAAAGATGGTGTTTTGTTTGGGATTCCAAATACATATGTTCTTAACAATAAGGTCATAAAAAATCAAGGTGTCCCAGTCGTTGTTATGACCACCATCTTCGTTCAGTTCTGATTCAGAGTGTTGGCCACAGTTTTGTGAGTCTGAATTTAGACCGATTAGAAGCATAAACTATTTGTATCCCTTCCATTCTTCATCACTGGCATGAGTGCATGTTAAAAATACTGACTTTAAAAAGGAGAGTTTCAGTTTGTTCCCTCCCACCCCTGAAAATTAATAAAAGAAAACTGAGGGGAAAAAATTGTGGCAATATCTAGTATAGAAGCTTCATATTTTTGTTTGTAAATGGTGAATGAAAATTGAAATATTTCCATCTTGACAATGTGCTGCTTGTTATAAAACAGCAGGTTCAAGGCAGTGTAATCAGTCTTCAGTGTCTGAGTATATCAGTGTCACAATTTTATAAGACAATCTCACATTCTGAAGGAAACAGTCTCATTATATATAAAAATATGTGTATATATTAAAGTGAGTTATATGAGCAAAGAAATTTTGGCATAAATAAATGTAATTCATAGCCAGACTCAGCGCTTCTTTGTGACCTCTGTAAGCCCTACAAGAGACCAAGCAGGAGATATTTCTCTCATCTCTTTCATTCACATTAGTTTACAGTTTTCAGGCTGGATTCTCTGCACTACATATCAGGCAATTCTTATATGATATAATACTACAAAGTAACTTTAGAAGGATAATTAAACCCTATCAAGATGGTAAAATTATTCATTATCAAAGACAGTTTGATTTAATTTCAATTACTGAAATTTTATATGGGATACTTTAATAGTCTTTTCTTACTGTAGACAGATGTATGAGATGCTTGAGTATTTTTAATGTTAATACCACTCCAGTATCTTATATGTCCCATACACATCCCAGAGGACTGACTGTAGCTGAGAGTTCAGAAATCCTAAATATATGTCTTGGGAAACCTGGCTGATTAATATTTGCAGAATACCTTGGAAATACTTACCATGGGACAAAAGTATTCTCTGGATATGATAAAATGGCAACAGAGGATTGACCAAGTTTGTTGGATTTGATTATAACTACACACACTGACTACCTGTGCAATTAAACCTAGGTAGCTTAAGTAAGTAAGCATAAGCAAGGGAAAGGGAAAAGCGACTTGCCATGAAGGTAAGGCACAATAGAATCATTAAGGTTGGAAAAGACCTCCAAGAACATCTGGTCCAACCATCACCCTACCACCAATATCACCCACTAAACCATGTCCCCAAGCACCACTTCCAACCTTTCCTCGTCACCCCCAGGGACGGTGACTCCACCACTTCCCTGGGCAACCTGTTCCAATGCCTGACTGCTCTTTCTGAGAAGAAATGACTCCTAATTTCCAACCTAAACCCCTGCTGGTGCAACTTGAGGCCATTCTCTCTAGTTCTATCACTAGTTACCTGTGAGAAGAGGCTGACCCCCAGCTCCCCACACCTTCCATTCAGGTAGCTGTAGAGAGCAATAAGGTCTCCCCTGACCCTCCTTTTCTCCAGACTAAACAACTCCAGTTCCCTCAGCCACTCCTCACAGGACTTGTGTTCCAGGCCCTTCAGCAACTTCATAGCCCTGCTCTGGACACACTCCAGGGCCTTGATGTCCTTCTTGTGCTGAGGGGCCCAAAGCTGAACACAGTACTTGAGGTGCAGCCTCTCCAAAGCTGAAATATACCATATATTTCAGCTATAATACATATATATATATACATACATATATAATATACCAATACTCTAAACGATTAGTCTTACAGCTGATAACAACAGTCAGGGAAGCTGCTGACCTCACAAGGTCTCTGTCACAAGCTGGATGTTTCCTTCACCAAGCAGCACCCCAGGCCAGCCATCAGGAACTACCCCGAGCTCGAGCTGGGGAGCTGCTCTTACAGGGCTGCGACTTTCAGTCATCTGACTGACTGGCTAATATGAGTGTCTCAGGTGTGTTTCTGTAAGACTGCCGGTCCGTGAACAGCTGCACTGTTTGCTGTATGTCTACTGTTGGGTGAACAGTCTGTTGATATCCCTGAGGAGGACGTTGTCTAGACCGTTCTTGAGTGACTGAGTGGGTCAACACAGCTGTGAATTGCTTGTGAGCAGTCCATTGATATCTTTAAGGACAACCACATGATAAAGCACAGATTTCTCAGTGTAAGTTGGTACTGGAAGCAAGTTGCATGAGCACTCTTTTGTCCTGTTGTCACATGCCATACCTGGGGAAAGGAGCATCTCACCACACTATCTAACAGCAGCTATGCAGTATATTTTATGTTAGGGATTGGAACAATTAGAACCAAAGTCAATTTGTAAAACACACTGAGAGCCTAGATATAACAGTTCTGGTGCCTGTATGAAAGAAAACTATGCAGAGTTAGTAACTCCTAGTCAAGGGGTTTTCAAACAGTCCCAGCACTCTGCGCAAACTGAAATACTTCTCGTGTCCACTTCAGTGTTTTTTCTACTAACCTTCGGTGCTGGTGCTGTGTGACTCTTAATCTTGGTTTATTTTATTTTATTGGAACTTTGTTTTTAAAATTCATGACTTCAGGTTAGTTCAGTTTGTGTTCATACATTTCAAAATAATCTTAAAGCAAATTAGCCAAGTTGAAATGCCCAATTTGAAGACTATGTCATATCTTACTGCATGTGAATTTTTATAATAAATTAGACCTCGAGTTCTGATCAGTCCTCAAAAATTCACTATGCTAAGGAAGTAAAAGAAACAACTGGGATTTATTAGTTCTAGATTTCCTATAACATTTAGTAACGTATAGTTTTTTTTTTTTTTAATCATAAAATTGTTGCAAAATAAGCAGCTAAAAAGATACAGTGTTTATGAACAGTATGATGATTATTACGAACTGTGTAGAAATAAAATACCACCCATCAGAAAAGAAACAAACCACTGTGATTAAAAACAAAGTTTCTTGATAGAATAAAAGTATTTTGGGACTATTATCTTTTGCATTGAATCTTAACACATCCTTAACGTAGTAGAAGCGTAAGGTGAGCAAATGTGCTTGGTGGGCATTTTTAGGAAGAGCATTGTGGATAGTCCAGTGAAAAGGAAAAAAATCACAGGCATTATAATAGACACAAAATTAAATATGTGATGATAAACTTTGAAAGAGTCACTGCAGTTTTTCTTATCATGGTAATTCAAACAGCCATTTGAATTCATTTAATTTTGATTTTCAAAATCTTTTGTCAAGGCTTATGCCAAAAGATTTTAAAGTTGATAAGAGATAGATCTCCTGTAGATTAGTAACTGATTAGAAGCCAAATAAACAACATCTATGAATGACTCAGCTTTGGGATGGAGCAAAGGGACTCCAGATCCTGTAGACGTGTGTTCAGTATATTCAGTATATAAAAAGTACAGAAAAAGGCTAAACAGTGAGATGATACATTTTGTGCAAATGCATTTAGGACAGTCAAACTAATTGGACTACTCATTATTAAGGGATTTGAACATCTGACACACCAGGAGAGGCTGACAAAAGTGGGACTGTTCAGCCTGGAGAGGGAAAGGCTCAGCAGAACCTTAAATGTGTGTATAAATACCCGGCAGGGGTAGTAGAGAAGATGAAACCATGCATTTCCCAGCAGTGCCCAGTGACAGGACACAGGACAAGATGCAATGCAGACAAAATGAAGCACAGAAAATTCAATCTAAGTATGAGAAAATACTTTTTTCTCATACTTAAATTGAACTTTCTGTGCTTCATTCTTTTTTTTTTTTTTTTCTTTGTGGGTGGTCAAATGTTGGTGCAGGTCTCCCGCAGAGGCAGTGGAGCCTCCAGCCTTGGAGATGCTTGAAGCCTGATGGGACACAGCCCTGAGCAACCTGCCATAGCTGACCTTGCTTTGAGCAGAGGGTGGGACTGGAGGGTATCCAGAGGTGCCTTCCAGCTTCAGCCATGCTCTGAGCTTGTGAAATCCTAACTACCATGAAGAACAATGAAGAATCTCATAATATTGAATGACTGGGTGATAACAGAATGGGTAAATACTGAGACTCAGTAAATGCAAATACTGCATATGAAGAAAGCCAACTACAGCTGTATATTTACAAGAATAGGATCCAAATTAACTACTACCACTCCAAAAATAACACTAATAAGAAAATAAATCGTGATTTCCTGCTGAAAGTTCTCTGTAAAACATCTTCAATATTCAATACCAGTCAAAAAGGCAAATAAAATCTTATTATTTAGCTGGAAAGAAAACAAAAATAAGATGTGAAGTGTCCTCTTCCTTTGTAGGAATCATTGTTTGAGCTTGTTGTAAATACTCAAAAGGAGCCTGGTAGAACTGGAAAGAAACAGACAAGGATGATGAGGAATATGGGATGGCTCTGTGCAAGGTGGGGCTAATAAACAAAGGTTCTTCTGCTTGCAAACAAATGACTGAGGTGTGATATCATAAAGGCTTATATAATTATGAGTGTTATAGAGAAAGTGAATAAGAAGTGGTTATTCTCTATTATACACAAAGTAGCAAACATCCAACAATTTAAAAAGAGGAACAACTGAAGTATGACCTTTCTAATCCAATTAAATGTGTCATTAAATCACAGACTTTCTTGTCCCAGAACACTTTGGTGGCCAAGTACTTGAATGATTTGAAAATGCGATGAGATGAAGAAATGGAGGGTAGGTTCACAGAGAGGCTAGGAGTAACCTTTGATTCAGGAAACCTCTTAAACTACTTGCTGCTGGAACAGTGCATCAGAAAACTTCACTCTAGTTTTAATGCTGACACTGACACTTTTTTCATCACTTGCTACAGGTCGTTGTTAGAAACAGCACTTTTTGTTGTTGTATCTTTGGTTTGATAAACAGGGGCATTCTCATCTTCTCTTGGAACAGTTGGGGTTGCTGAAACTTAGGGCAAGAATGATGATTTGTTTTCTGTTTGCAAACTGACATTTTCCTCCTTACTCAGTTTTGCTTCTTTTCTCAAAAGCACGCTCACAGTGATATTTTTGCCTTTCATGTCAAAAAGGCATATATTAAATCGTGAGTGCTGTACAATGAACTGGATGACAAAGGCCATGTGGTATGTCTAGACATAAGGAAGCTGTGTGTCACTTTCTCAATGCCTTTTTGTACCAGGACACATCCTTATACCTGGCTTTATTGAATAACAAATTAATGACTTAGAAATGTCCTGGGTGAGACCCCAAACCTATATTCCTTTTTCCTAAGCAATATGTTTTTATACAAGACTTTACAGATTTCTCATCCTTAGATCTTTTGGGGGACAGTCGTTTGTCTCTCTGAGGCAATGTTATGCAGTACCACGCACACTCACAAAATCATGATCTTTATACCACCAGCTGTTATGACTTTATTTTATTTATTTATTTATTTATTTATTTATTTTTCTGGAGGCTTTGGGTGCTCTTGCAAGCCCAGTCTTCTGGCCTGTGCTCCACTTGGATCAGTTCCCTTCAGTCATAATGAGGATTATGCTACTCTGAGGAGACTCCTTAATTCAAATTCACATTTGGAACCTCTTGTGTGTTCTGTTGCACAAAGACACCTAACCATCACCGTGTGTAACTTCTTAATCGTATGGTATACCGAGTTTATTACCATACTACAAAGCTTCTCCTGGCAATATGCATATGCATTAGAGTTTGTGGACACCACTTCTAAACTTGGATTACTTGAAGTGATCGGTGAATATCTTTGCATTACACCTACCGCATCTGCAAGTCAACTTTCCTGCTACTCTCTACTTGAGAGCTGAGCATTGGCGCCCCTCCCTTCTCCAAAACACCATAGCCAAAGTCGGGCAGTGGAGAGGGCCACAGGGCAGGCTGCTAACCCTGAAAAGCTATTTAGTTTTAGAGATCAACTGTTGTATAATTATGGCTAAATAAGAAAAGGGGGTTGCTGCCAGTTGAGAGCCACGCTGTGGCAAAGGGTTTCCCTCAGCCTCCAGGCTGGAGGGTTTGGATGTTTCTCTGATCTGCTGTGTCCTGGATATTTTGGATCTGCTCCGTTGCCATCTTGGGAGCTTTTTATTTGTGCTTTGGTTTTGTGTTCATTTGTTGAAAGTCATGAAATTCTCCCTTTGCTAACTGTGGCTTTTAAAATTTGTGCTTTTATTCTTTCCAGGCAATCTTCAGATTCACAGGCTGTATTGTTGTTCATAGATTATTCAAAATGTCTTTCTAATGCCTTGCAGTGCATTCCCTTCAAAGGTCAAGATGGCAAATCCCCATTTCTATTTAAAAAATGCAAAAAGCCTTGCTTTTTCTCAGTATCAATTTTCCACATTAGTTATGAGTTATTAGTGATTAGTAATTATATTGGAGAGATTTTCACCTTCAAAGGAATTAAGAATATTTTATAAAGAATATATGTAAATGTATTAGTACCCCTTAACTAGCAACAGTGTGTTTCTGTGATGTACAAGTTCATTCAGCCATGCCAGGTTTCTGAGGGCTGTATTTTTGCCATCCTTATCCAGGCTGAGCAATACTCTGCGACAGTTCTATTGAAATCCCTGAAACAACTTTCAGAGTTAGAATCTACTTAAACTGATTAAGATGACAGCGTCTGACCTTTAGGGTAAGACCCAAAGCCTCCTACTGCTGATAAGATTTTTTTCTGTGTACTTCTGTAGTGTCTTTAGTTCAATGTGCTTTGACTTGTGACATTTGTGTAGAAAAATGTTGAAGAGGAGAATCATTTTTTTTTAATAAAAGTTGCATTTGAATATATCTTTTTTTTTTTTTTTTTTCCAATATGAGCTTTGGTATTTTGCTAAGAACTAGATTTTTTATACAGATGCATCCATTCAGACTGGAATTTATTTTTATTTTGTTAGTTTTATTTTCAGAGTTGGTTGTAGTCAGTGTTACTATTGAATCAGTCTCACCTGAATTATTGACTATTCTATGGGGACAGAGAAGGAAAGCATCAGACAGGGCACTGAACAGCTTGCATAAACAATTCTTGAGACAACCGTATGCATTTTGAGCTCCCACTAGACATTTTAAATTTGCAAGAAAGGCATGATTATTACAGTTTTAGGTATTTCCATAATCTAAGCTCTCAAGACATCAAATCCCTTCTTCTTAAATCTTTTGTTCAGATTCCCTCACTGCATAAAAGCATGATCTATCTTCACCTTCTCATCCTCCTCTCCACTTGAATCCAGGGTAGGCAGAGCTCACGCTACAGATGCTATTGAGCTTAAAATGGATACATTCTGGGTTGGATAAATATGGCACATTGAGCATACAAAAAATATGGTGAATCATCGGCAAAAAGTCAAGCAAAGATGATGCTCCTGTAAATCACAAAGTTTTTCTAAACAGTTGTTACAAGTACACTACTGAGAATCTAAAATACCTGATGTTGGTAAGAATTTGACCTTCATTTAATAAAACACCACCCGACTTAGTAGCATTCTACTCCTGTTTAGTGTGGTTGGAAGTTGTGCCCTTTAGTGAACCATTTACATCAAAAAGATACACAGATTTTGTTTGATTTTTTACCAACCTAAAGGCAATTGTGGTAGCTTGTTGACTTAAAAAGTATTTTTTGAACTTAAAATAATTAATTTAGAACTTAAAAGGAGGCTGCTCTTTTTCATGCCTACTGTTTACTTTGCTTAGAGGATCCCACAAGGATATACTTGAAGAGAAGCAGTGCAACCTG
Organism: Nettapus auritus; assembly: GCA_011076525.1. Lineage (NCBI taxonomy): Eukaryota > Metazoa > Chordata > Aves > Anseriformes > Anatidae > Nettapus > Nettapus auritus. The sequence continues at coordinate 133,749,675 of CM021765.1, forward strand.
TCCCTTTCTTCTTATACCCATCCTCAGCAAGGGGATGCTGATCCCCTTAAGCAAAATCAGAGGTGTAGATCACTCTCCCAGTCCTATGGTATCTTTGTGATATCTTTGTCTTTGAACTTTTTGTAAGGATTTTGATAATTTGTTCAGCCTCCTTATTCTTTCTTACGGGATTTTCTTTGAAATAAATATTTCAAAAGCCTCTATCGTAGTAGCAGCTTTCACTGAGGCTGTTTCAATTTTACAGCACTCAAGCTTCAGAATCTAGTTTTCAAACTCTCTGTTGAATCAGGCTGGAAACAGACATTTGAAGTGACTGTTTAGCAAAATAATTATTTTATCCCAGTGGTCTAGAATGAAAAACATGCAAATATGAATAACATGAGCACATTTGGAGGGCACTGAGCTTTAATGAATAACCATTTATATAACAGCAAAACAATGCAAATTAAAATCTGTTGTGAACACAAGCTCTCTTAAAAGAACAAATTAAGTGAACACACTGAGAGTTAAAGACACTGGAGGCTTAATAAGTGTGTTCTCTGCACGAGGAGTGCTGAATGAAAGAGGAATCGCATCACACCTTCACAGAGTTGGCACCAATTTTTGTTTCCCAAATCAGCACTCTTATCTGGTGTTACAACACACTGAGCTTGAAACCTTACTCTACTAAATCACTTTGGGTGAAACAGTGAGGAAAACCAATCCTTTGCCTATCATCTTTGTGCCCAGATTTCCCCAGATGTGGCAGTTTAACTGAAGGGTTTTTTAGTGACAGTGCATTTGTATGCGGAAATTAGCATCAAGCTGAACATTTCTTTTCTTTAAAGACTCGGATGGCTTTAAGCAAAACAAACAAACAAACAAACAAACAAAAAAACATAAATGTCTGCTTAGTTGTTTTAGTTAGTTAGTTAGTTTGTTTGTTTAATACTTATTCTTTCTTGGTCAGTCTGAGCAGTATAATTCCAGAGTTAATGAACTTTATAAAGAACAGTTATAGGCCAGTATGACCGTAGGTTTTCTATGAGAATTATTTTCTCTTCAGTATCTGAAATGTTAAATGTCTTTATTTTGGCTACATTTAGGCAAATGTCGAGTCTTCTTGCTTATCATCAAGACAAAGATATATATTACCTTCAGATATCAGTGTTGCAAATCATTTTTTTTTTACTGCTCAAATACAGATGCACAGCAAAATTGCCAGACAAATGTCAGATAATTATTAGCTGTCCACCTCAGCTGAATAGCACAAAAGGCATTTATTTGATGCTTAATCATATATTCTGTTAGTACTGGTGAAACTTTTCCTGGGCATTCAGAACAGGTTAGCAGGGCCTTTCCTCCAGCTGTGAAGTTCTTCATTTTGAAAAGAGCAGAGGGTGGTCCACTCTCACCTACAGTAAAGCTTTTTTAGAGTCTAGATGTGATATAATTCACGTGGCTCACAGATTTACATCTACATTCAGCTGTTCCAGCCAGCAGGTGGTCATAGCTTGCATGAATAAATGAGATGAACAAGCAGAACTCATGTGAACAGCAGGGCATTTATACAGAGCTCTTTAAAGACCTTTGCTGCTCCGACAACAATGAATCACACATTTTCACTTAAAACTCATAACTGGTTTTACACTGTGGTTAACCTGTAATGATAGCAAGCATATATTCACTGTCCTTAAGTTGTTTGCATCACTAATTTTGTGTTTCTGTATTGTGACAGCTGGAAACAGCGAGAGTGAGGGCCAAGAAGCGGTGAGGAAAATAAAAGAAGAAACTTTGATTGGAAAAGGTAACACACTACATCCTTTTCTTTATTCCTGTATTGTTGCTGAAGCTTCTCTTATGTGAGGTCACCTTGTGTATCATTAAAGTTTTCTAGTTTTGAGAAATTAATTCTTAAATCTGACACAGGATTAAGATATTTTTGTTAAAATGTGCTTGATTCCTCATTGTAGGACATTGGTTTAATGACTGAGCAGAAAATGAGAACAGTAGTTATTTTTACTAAGGAGAGGATGACAGCAGGTTAAGAATGGGTGCACTCTTTTTCATTGCTGTGTATGATGTGTATGATCCCATAAAAAGGGTGATTTTTCTGAAGATGTTCCTAAAAGAACTGGGCTGCCCAGATGTACTATTTGATGCATGGCTAATGCTTATAATCCATCACAACATTATTTTTTTTAATAGATGGATCTTTCATATAAAGCCAGAATTCTTGTGTTTTTGTGGTTCTTTTGAGTTTGTTGTGTTTTAATCTGATGAGAGATCATGTTGAGAGATGCATAAGGAGAGCAGAGCTTCATATCTGAGAAAAGACATATTGCAAATATCTGCTGTGTGATTATAACTTGCGATACATGATGGAGGTTAGTGCATCTAATATTTTCATCTCTTGGATTCCTTGGGTGTAGTTCCTAGTAGTGTGTGATGATTCACTGCTGCCACTTTGATGTATCATTTTTGGCAAAATAATAGGGCAGTGTTGGTACTCCACCCTATTTAGGATCTTCATGACTTCTTCTGAGATCTGATTCTGTTTTTGTGCCTCTAATAATTACTGTTATGATGATCAAAATAAGTTAATTATTGTGTAAAAAAACCCTCTCATTAAGATTTATCTTTTGACTTAAATAAATGTGTACCCATCATAGCCTCAGGATACATGTATGCTAGTTAAAAGCATCATAAATTAAGACATAGTCAGAAGGATCATGAAAGGAAAAAGGTAATTATTACATAATTTAAATCTTTTGCTGGAAGTTTCTGTACAGAAACCAAAAACATTTGGAATTAATTACATCATATGATCCACATGAAGTCAAATAAGCCAGGTTCTGCCTTGTTTTCTCACATCTCTGTGACAGCAGACCTTTCCAGCATCATAGGCTTACCTGATTGTTCTGAACAAAGTAAGCTTTAAACTTCAGTTAGAAAGTTTGTCAAGATACAGCTGGCAGTTGGAGGAAAATTAAATTGCATATAACGTTAACTGAAGTTGTTCCTCACTATAATTATGATGATTGAAGCTTTAGTAGATTCAGGACCTGATAGCCTAAAAACAAACTAGAAGAGTATAACCTTTGCAGAATGTGTCTCTGATTGGGTGATATTTATAAGTGCATTATGCTGTACAAAGGACTCAAATCTGGGAAGCAGTCCTGTGCTATTGCTGCTCATAATCTGCACATTGTTGAAATATGTGTGCAGGTATTTTGCAGGACTAGCCTGTGAAAACATACCACCTTTTCAAAGGCAACAGTTTAGTCTGTTTAGTCACTGCATTAAAATATGATCAGTTAGCTTGACCGTTTCCTTTTTTTGAGCACTTTCAGTATACAGCATACGGGTTATACAGTAAAACAGAGCAAGAGACCTTGTCCTCTCCTTATTGCCTCCCTGAACAACATGCCGCACAAACGTCACCAGAGACAGCTCTGGGAAAAGGTCAGGCTTGTTGAATGCATGTAATTACAGTGTTTTCAAGGTGATGCCATCCTTCTACTTCTTGGCCCACTGTCTGCCTGGGGCTCTGTCTGCTATCTAAAGGTAAGTAGTTTTACTTGACATAATTTGCACTCACTTCAGGGACAAGTGAGATTCAAAGGATGTACGTAAATGGTACCTATGAGGTAGCCGATGAGCAGTAATGTGTTAACAGCTTCAGAGGATGTCAGTGGATAATAACATGGCTATGCACAGAGGTTATGCTTTTTTTGCAGCAGCAACAGGGCAAGACATAAAGAGGGGGCTGGTAACATTTTTGAACAGAGGGAAGCAGGAAGCCTGGTTTCCCATGCTGAAGGCAATGAAACTGGAGCCAGTGCAACAGAGATGGAAAAACGTTGGAGAGGGAGGCAGTTGTGGCAGCTCCTCTTCAAGGCGGCAATGCTAAAGAGACACAGAAAATCTAAGCAACGTGTCATGTCATCTCTTCCTACCACCCACCCTCTCCCATAGTGCTATACCAGAAGCCTCCTTGGTTCCTCTTTCCCTACTCCTGTTGACTCAAGGGTTTTCTCAACTGCCTCCTCTACGTCAAAGCAATTGAAGCCATCAGATATCCAGAACAGACCAGGAGAAGTGCTGCATTATCATTATTATCAATTACCACATGGACGCTGTTTCCAAAAGGCCAGGGGCAACAGGTTGCTATGTTCTGAATTGTAAAGCTTTGGGGAAGTCAAAGTGATGTGGGCATTTATCGTGCTTCCATTTATTAAATTGGGAATGTATGCTGTTAATAGTAATAATTATATGGCTGAGAAAATTGTTGATGGCTAGGAATTGCCACAGATATTATAATTGTGTAAATTTTGATTGTATGCATAGGGCATGTCTGTACTAGTGCATTAGTTCAGTTCAGGGGAGCGCTTTTCAGACAATGCTCAAATGTTGCCTGCTTGTTGAACGTTGGTCCTCATCTTGAAGGGCATTGCAGGTTGTGACCTGTATTCTCCTTGGAATAAACTAACCTGGACAGGAGATGAGCTGCAGCAGTAAACGAGCACAAGAGCAAACTTAAACATTTTCTGAAATGAGTTTCAGTAATCTAGAGAAATGTGTATATCAGGTCTCCAGCCCAAAATGAGCTCTAGAGGTTAATTTCTGTCAATCCAAACTACTCATGAATGTAGCCATAATCACAATTGCCAGCCCTGAACAAACTACATGGAGTTACAGAATTTGGAAATTACTGTGATAAACTCATCTGTCAGTGATACTAGAAAAAAAATCTTTCCATGTACCTAGTAGAGTGTGTCTCCTGACTCAATTACCCTCAGTTTACATCTCTGCAAATGAAAGCTGTTTTTAGCCTGATGATTACAAACATACAAATGTTGGAAACTAATATATAAACATGAATGAAAGCTTTATTCATTCCAGCATAGGTTCAGCAATTAGCAAAAGTTTATGCATAAATATAACTTAGCACAGTACCAAGGAAATACTCTCACAACTGCTGTGTAGGAGCAGGAGTTGCAACTAGATTCAAAGAAGGAAAAAATAAAAGTTAGTGAGAATATGGGGTGTAAAAGTCATATTAAGCACAGACCTCTTCAAAAGGAGAATCCTGTGTTTAATCTCACCCAACATTTTTTGTGGCAATTCAAATAAAACCACAATTATAAAGCTAAGCACTAAATCCGCAGCATTCATGAGGCTTCCATTTGAAGCCAGGTGAGAAAGGAAGAGGAGACTTTCTCACTCAAAGCCAGAGGAATGCAGAGGTTAGCATGGTGGCAACCAAACTGTGTCATTTACAGTCTGAGCCACATCAAGGCAGCGTGGGCCAAGCAGTAGGAGGAATGATATCTCATTAAAAACACTGCAATTCACATGCATTCAACAAGCCTGGCCTTTTCCCAAAGCTTCCTCTGGAGATGTTTGCACTACATATTGCTCAGCAAGGAGAAGACAAGGTCTCTTGCTCCCTTTTGTTATATAACCTTTTATTGAGCAAGGAGATTTTCCTTGTTATTAGAGATCTGAAATCGAAGAGTTTGACCAAAAGAGGAAGGGGTAATCTAGTCTATAGGTACCAAGTATAACTGCAGAATAACTCACGGGTGGTTACTCTACTGGGGCTTATTTATATGTCATGTACCAATTTTAACAGTGTACTGGGTCTGGCTGGGATGTTAACTTTCCCTGCAGCAGCCCATACAGTGCCACGCTCTGCACTTGTAGCTAGAACAGCAGTGGTATCACACTAGTGTTGTGTCTGCTGCTGAGAAGTGCTGGCACAGTATCAGGACTTTCTCTAACCCTCCTGGGGCGTGGGCGAAAAGTGAGAAAGAAACATCACCAGGGCAGCTGACCTAAACTAACCAAAGAGATATTCCATACCATATGATGTCACACTCAGCAATAAAAGGTGGAAGAAGGAGGAAGAGGGGAGGGGTGGGCTTTCGTTGCGAAAATGTCTGTCCTCCTCACGAACACCAGCTACGTGCGTTGAGGCCCTGCTTCAAGGACGTGGTCAGGCATCGCTCATTTGTGGGAAGTAGAGAATCATTTATTTCCTCTGCACTTCCACATAGCCTTTACTTGTTTTGTTTTTGCTGTTCCCTTTCCCCCTCCCTTTCCCCTTTCCCTTTTTCCCTTTTTCCCTTTAGTTGAATTGTTAATTAATAATATTTCCTTAATATATATATATATTTTCTCTTTAATTAAATTATCCTTATCTCAACCCGTGAGTTGTTCTTTCCTTTACTTCTTCCTGTCCTCATCTGAGGAGGGGGAGTGAGAGAGCAGTTGTGGTGTTCAGCTACCTAGCACAGTAAAACCACCACAAAGATTACAGTCCACATTTTTCTCACTTATACCTGTTTGTTGTTGGCTTTCCCTTCAGGAGAAAGGAAGCCAAGTGCCCAGTGTTCCCAATTTCCAAGACTTTAGATTTGTTTTTGCCCAAGAGTTTATGGTGGCATGGGCCAGGGTTGTGTAAGCCAGTTTAGGAAAAATCAATGTTTTATTAAAATGTGTAAACATGTCACCCAGGATTGTTTCTTTGACATGGCAAAAGGTGTTATTCTGGAAGTGGTCATCCAGTTGGTGAAAAAAGTAGAAAATATCTGTTGTTGAGATGTATTATCTATCTATAAGTGTGCATAAATGTGTGATTTATGCTTGCTCATGTCACATTTGTTTTCCATGGTATAGTAGTTAGTAAAAGGGTGATGTGCTGAGTTCGTGGTAATATCTGACAAGGATGCTCTGTCCCTTCTACCATGTTCTTCCTTTGGCATATCCTTTTCCTACCACTGCTGATGCTGAAAGACCATGTAGAAATGTTTTAATGTTGTTTCTAGCAACTTCAGTACAGTTTTCATCTACATGGTTTCTTTTTTCCTGCTGCTGTGTTATCGCCACTACTTAGCATTGGCAGGTCAAGGTCTGCCCTTGTTACAATTGTATGACTGAACTCCAGGCTCATGAACACTTCTTGAAAGACAGAAGTTGGCAATATGAAAGAGGAGTAAAGAAGTCTCTATCTGACGGTGCGTTACTTTGCAGAACCCTGCAAGGGACTGTGGAGCACTTCTGTCTTGTCACTTGAAGAACCTTGCCTAAGATTTTTTTTTTCTTCCCATAGGCTAGTCTAGGATTAGTTATATCAAGTATATTTGAGCCATATGAGAATACTTAAATCTTGAAGAATATTGTATGTGTTAAGCTTAACCCAAGTCTATAAGGACTGGGTCCTTAGTGTGCATGAGGGACAGAAGACCCCTTGCTAGAGTGCAGTAAACTAATACAGAGGCTAACACAGTTTCTTTGTGCTCTTACCACGTATGTCCCCTATGCAGTAAAGTAAGTGACTCTTTGCTTTGCTCTGCAATGATCAGGGAAAGGTGTCTCCAGAGGCCTGCAACAAAACCATCTAGGTAAATAGTTTGCAAATACATTGCCATGCTTTTCTGTTTGTTTTAGATTATACTTCAGTGCAAAAACATGGTTAAATTAATTGTCTGCTTGCTACTTTCTTTTTTGTTCTCCTTTTGACTTTTAACATAACGTTAAAATTTTCCGCTCGATGCTTACTGATATTTTAAATAGAGAATCTTCCATTTTTTGTGATTCTTCAGGCACCTTAGAAAATGAGTTGTCATGTTAATAATGTGGCAATCCAGACATTAAGAGCAATGCAAATACAGTAAAAATAAAATAAAATCGAGCTAAAGATCTTATTAGTGAGATGAAGATAAAAGTCTTTCAAATATAAAATGTATTCATAATGCAGGCACAAGCTCTGCCTGTTACTTTCCTAAATTCCCATTTCCATTGGAAATGCGAAACATATTTCATTAACAGGCTCAGCCACTAGGAAACATTATTTTCTCTTATTTAAATTAATTCTAATTGAAACTTAGAGACAAAGAAGTGCACAGGTGTAGCTGTAGGCAGAATAACAAAATCCTTTCAGATGTTTTGAAATGATTTTCTGACTATAAATCACCTAAGCTTTGTGTGACTAATGGGACTGGAGCTCTGAGGTTAGAATTTTGCTGATTATACTGCCTTACTGAAAGGCAAATCAGAGAAAAAGAATTTTAAAGATAAATTGCCTCTGCAAGGCCTGAAAGTACTCCCATTTCCCCCTTTCTACAGGATTTTGATCCTCCTTTATATACCTCTAGAGTCAGGACGTCAAGCAGTGGCCTGATAGAGGTGCTCCTGGGTTTGACACCTGCCATAGCGTGCCATTCTTTTTTCAGGCACAAGAGGTATTTGCAGGCAGGTTCTGTAAGCTATTTACAGACCTTGTCAGTCCTCAAGAAAACTGCCAGAGAATGCTGAAAGACAAAGCCAAGAAAAAGGCATTTTGTTTTCTCTCTGGAATGCTTTCATATATCTTTTTCCAAGATCTAGTTTATATAATCCTATCTTCCATTGGCTATATGTAGGACTTCAGAAGTTAATTTGCTTATAACAAGTAGAATATTTTCTGTGCAAATGCCATCAGCTTCTGCACTAGGGATCCAGCTGTCAGGAGAGCAGAGAACTTGCAACTTGAGGTAAACACTGGAAAATCAGAGCCTATATTTGAAGCACTTACAGGATGTACACATAACCTTCGGAATGTGAGCTGAATGTAAACAAGTGGGCCGTAGTCTACCTGGGTGCGCAGGCAGTGCCGGCGTTACATTGTCGGCTCCAAATTCTTCCTGTCACAGTGAAGTGAGAAGTTCCCTCAGATTGGTGTCATCCTCCTGGCTGCTTTTTGGGCTTGTGAGCAGTAGTGAGTGCAGTCAGCTTCATCTTGAAAGGCACAGGGTCTCTGACTTGAAAAGAAAACCCCCAAAATAAGGAGCACTCAGGCGCAGGAAGCACAGGCATTACTGCAGGCGTGCTGCAAGGCTTCAGAACGAGCCCCAGGCTTCTTCTTCCCTGGGACCTTCACAACTCTGAATGGGTAACACTAGTGTGCCCATGCATAACTTGTGTTTTGAGGGTTGTTTTTCAACAGCAAAGAATAACAGCTTTGAACAGATGTCTGATTTCGTAAACGAGTTACAAACTCTGTGCAAGGAGAGAGTCCAGTGGATGGTCACAAAGGTGACTGACTGAGGGCCTGGAGCACCCCTCCTACAAGGAGAGGCTGAGAGAGCTGGGAATCATCAGCCTGGAGGAGATGAAGCTCAGGGGGCTTTCTCTGTGGTAATAAATACCCTGTGGGAGAGCTAAGGAGGAGAGAGCTGGGCTTTTCTTCTCAGTGGTGGCCGGTGGCAGGACATGAGGCAATGGGCACAAACCAACATTCAAGAAATCCCATTTTAACATAAGAAAACTCATTTTATTTTATTTTTGCACTCTGTGGACTATTTGATACTGGCACAGGTTACCCAGAGATGTGGTAGAGTCTCCAACCTTGAAGATCTTCAAAAGCCACCTGGACATGGCCCTGGGCAACCTGCCGAAGCTGACCCTATGCTGAGCAGAAGTTGGGAGTGGAGGTGCCCAGCGGAGCCTGTAGCTCTGTGATTCTATGAAATTTTAGCAGCCAGAAACACAGGAGACTCTGTCTGACTACTGGGTTTTGTCCTCTATCTTTGTGGCATAAAACATTGCTTGTGAAATCCTGACTACAAATGCTGTAACTTACATAGATTCCTGGTGTGCAAACTCTTCAAGGAAATCTGTCAGTTTACATGCAGTGCCCATAAGAAGGCTCCTGGGCACCAGTAATGGTAAGAACAGCCATAATGTGACCATAATGCAGTCTTAGGAAAGAGGTATTTGAGAATAACTTTGAAAAAAATAAAAAATAAAAAATTATAAGCAGTTAAAGTACCTATTCTAGGGATAAAGAGAAAAGAGTGATGGAACATTAATTTTGGAAGCAATACTCTGTGTGAAAAGGCCTGGAAACATTGCCCATGCATCTAGAACAGCTTACCCTTCTTATTGTCGTTATTATTATTATTATTATTATTAATATTATTTTAATGCAGATCATTGACTAATATATTTTATGTTAAGACTTAAATTTTAAAACTAAAGTTTCAAATAAAATGTGTTCAAAATTACATGATGCGTGACATCTCTGCCACATTTTCACATTCAGAATGGAAATTAGCATGCTCATGTACTTCAAAATCCTTCTCAGTCTAATTAAAGGCTTGCAGGAACGTGTAATGCCAGCACATTTTTATAGTCTTTTCTGCTACTTTGTGCTATAAAATCTTGCTTGTAAGAAGAAGAAATCCTCCTAAGGAGATGAATAAACACTTGAATTGATCAAAACATCTAACATGAGAATCATTAATAATGTCTAATAATCATGCCTAGATTTGGATTTTTCCTCTTAAATTGAGGACATGTTTCTCAGCAATATGCTGTGAAATGTTACCTGCATCTTAATAATTTCCCCATGATCATTTTTGGCTGTGTTTTAGTCCTTTTTTAATACTGTCTGCCACAGTCTTCTCTTACCAACATTACTGTTGGTTTCAGGCTGCTTGGAAGGAGTACGTCTTCACAACCGATGTGACTTGAAGAAAAAAAATAAAACAAATCTCTTTCCAACACTTAGTTTGACCTAGAAGAAAGATAATCTTTGTCAGTTTTGCCTCCAAAGCATGGAAAATCAGTGGGCCTATGGTAGAAGAGAGATCTCCATGGCCCTCGGTAAGATTTCCTTTTGTTCTGTGTTTCCTCTCACTCTACATCAATCTCGCTTATGCTCACATACTTTTGCTTCTTTGAACAATTTGCAGCTACTAAACATCCTGGAACATGGATCTTATTTAAACAGGATGGTGTCTGTACTTCTTTCTCTTTAGGAGTTTGATGGTGTATAAGGGAAAAAGGAGATATATATATTGCAGGGAAGGAAAGGAAAAACATTAGAAGGAAAAAAGCAGTTCCTCCTGTTCAAAACTGTCATTTGGTGCTTCTGAACTGGAGGTGTGTGAAATGTTCTCTTTCCAACTCAAAATCTTGCAAGCTTGGTCCTAGATTATATTTTACAATTTAAACTCTGTCAGTAATTGCAAAAAATCCATGGCCCTAACTGGAACAAATTTTCATGAAGACAGAGAGATGCATTTGTTTTGATGGGAGTATTTATTGTGGGTAGAGAGAGAGAAAAAAACATTTTGGCCTTTGTATCTGCAAAATAAAGGAGGGAAAGTGCAGCTGCCAAGTAGAAGAGATTAATTTGAAACATGGTAGGTTGTGGTCAGGTCAATAAAGATCAAAGGGTTTTCATCTAAACTCATTATGGGTTTCTTATGTTCAAACTATCAAAGATAATCTTTGGTTTAGAATCTCGACCTAAAAATCTTCTTGAATTAAGAAGCTGCTGCATGTCAATGCTTTGTGTTGATTTACAAATGCATGCTACCCAGCAAATTTTTAAACAGAATTTTGCAAAGATTTTGTTAAATAGAAGATTTTGTTTAAAAATTGGCACAAAATGGAAATTTCCTGTGGATAAGACTATTTTCCTGTGAAGCCGAGCCTACTTTCCACAATTCTGGCATATTTTTGTCTTTAAGATGATGCCTAATTAATTGTTCACCGACTAAGTGAAGTCTTCAGAGAGGATTTCCTTCAATATTTGTTTCTGAATGCAGAAGCACATCTCAAGTGTCGTGAAGGCCTTATACTTTGAAACAACAGACCACAGGTAGAGAAGTGTCAGAAAATCTACTTACTTGGTATAGAACAGTGCATCTTACAAAGCTGGTGTAGCAAGCAGTTCTCCTGGGAGTCTTACTAAAGTTAAGATGATCTGAAATGGCTGGCTAAAGATTGGTATCTTAGAAGATATATGAAATGATTTTTTAGTCTGGAATCATAATCCAGTAGTTACCGTGACAACTACTGGTGATATATAACTACTTTGTATTTGCCTCTCCAGATGCCCCTTCAGTCATTCCAACAGACAGAATATAGATTTTTTTATTTTATTTCATTTATTTATTTATTTATTTATTATTTATTTATTTATTTTTTTCTTGAATTGTAGCTCTGAAAACATGCTATTCAGAAAGCAGCATCTTTTTCTGTGTGTTCTCTTAGCAGGATAAAATACTACATTTGCCTTTGCTTATAAAAGAGAACAATTTGTGGCAGCATTCACATATTATCCAATTATCTGCCAAACAGTGACTTTTTGTATAAATTTGAGTGGTGTGTTCCTGTTAACCAATATGAGGATATGTACAGATTAAATCTGAATAAACCTGGGGTTTCAGGTACTGAAAATGATGTCACTGAGGGAATAATTCTGCCTTTTTCTGTTTTAAGTGGCATGGGTGAGCAGAGCCTGTGGTTTGCTTGGACCATGTAGAGCTGGAGGAAGGGCACAGGGCACAGTAACTCGCATTTACTGTGTGTTGCAGAGCAGAGCTGCCAGGGTTTTTCTTCAACTCAATGCAGATAAAAGTGCTGAGGGGAGGTGGAGAATTTAAGTCTGGATTTGTATTTATCGGTGTGAATTTTGGCCCCAAAGTGAATGCTCTAGCTTCTGCTCTTGCTGAAGCTTAAATATTTTAATATGATGTGCCATTGAGAGAGGTTTTAATTAGGATTTTTTCCTTTTAGATGCAGAAGAGTTCATCAAACTCAATTACTGGCATTAAAGTTAACTTCACAAGGGTAGATCAGAAACACCATTCTTAGACTGTGTTAAAATCTAGCACCTGTATCCTGTGGTCCCTTGAGCATTTTACCTTCGTTTCTGGAGCTAATATTTTGCGATATTTTAATATTTTGAAAAGCTGTGCTTTTGTGCCACCAAAAGCTCTGCATGTAGGTTGGTTTCAGAAGCTGGAAGCAAGAGGGCTGACCCTTTGCCTTGGTTAGCAGAGCGCTCGCTACCTGCCAGCCCGGCATTCAGGCAGTTGTAAGGCAGCAGAACTAGGCCAGGACAGGGAATTAATTAATTTCTCATGGCCCACAGTAAGAAGCACGTGCTGCAGGGAGATGGGATTCAGGGTGGCATGCTGAGTAGCAGGGGACAGTTGTATAAGGAGTAGGTTGGAGCTGAAAAGGAAGATGGCATGGGTCTGTCTCTGACTGTGGCCTGGTCTGCGTATGTGTGTCCTCTGCAGCCCTGTCTTCTGTCTGTCTGCCCTGCACAGCCCCTCGGGGTGCGGACCTGAGTGTGCTCGTCCTGCAGGTGGGCTTGGTGGCCCCTCTGCACAAGCTGGCATTGTGTCAGGCTGGGACCACTGGACAAGTCAGTCTGTCCCTCTGCCCTCCAGGGTGCAGCATCTCCTGTCACCACTGGGGAAGGAGAAGTGCCATTATCTGAAAACCCGGGAAAAGCAGTAAAAATTGGCAGGGCACATACATTATCCAAAAAGGAATCACAAGCACTTTTTCCAGTCATTACGGATTGACCAAGTCACTCAATTTTACTGTGAAAGAAGGAAGGTCAGAATGCGACTTTCTGAAATACAACTCTTTGTCAAAGAGGATAAAAATTACTGCTGTTTTTCCTTCATGTATTTTTTAGCACGAAGTGAGATTATATGTAACTAATGATATAAGGATAATTCAGTCTCAGTGGGATTGTATACATTTGCACTAACAGCAATAAATTATTCTTTGACTTTAAAAGTAGATTTTTTCTTGACCATTTATAGTTTTTAAACTGCATTGTTTTGCAGATTAATTTCAGGTTACCATTTGTCTATATAGTGTACTATTTGAGTAAAATAAAAATCAGCATCCAACTGCAACAGAGGCTGTAAAAGGGAGGATATAAGTATGCTCTCAAAGAACAGCTAAATGGGATAGGTATAATGGGAGAAACAGAGGACAGAATGACAAAACAAAACAAAACAAACAAACAAACACAATGACATAAATTCCACACTCTGTATTCTGTTTTCTTTTTGAATCACCATATTTATTTAACTTTGTTTTACATTTAAATGGGAATAGATGGTTAAGACACTAACAAGCAAGTTAGTAAGCCCAACAAAGCTGAGAGACACTAAATAGTGAAAGGGAAGCTAAAGAGAAAAACAGCACAAAGAGTAGAAAAGGATAGAGAAGCATATGAAGACCAAGGTAAAGAACCTGGAAAGAAGTTATAGTCACTTGAGTTTGAAGATGTGTACAATAATGTTCAGAAAATATGAGGTGCAGGGGCTGGTTGTTTTTTGCTGTATATGTTAATCAGACTTTGAGTAGATGTCCCTGAGCAAACAATTGTAATCACTCCACACTTCAGGACTTCGTTGTTCAGAGTTGCATTCATCACACTTACAGAGTAGAGAAACTCACAGAATTGTGTCCTGGTTGACAATAACACAGCTCTTCTAGACATGCTAGCTTGCAATGCATGAGCTGGGCTAGAACAAAGCATGCAAGGCTGATGCTTTGATTTAAGTCTCATTTATATCCTCCAGGCAGTATTTAAAAGGTTATTGGATTTGTTCTAGCCCTCAGCTTAAATATTTCCCCCTACCCTTCTGTCAGGGAAAATTGCTTTATTTTCCTTTCCATTCTGTGTACATAACTTTCATAATCTTCTCTGAAGGTCTTCCAAATCATTTAGTGTTCTGAGCATAATTTTATTTCCATCACTGTCTCTCTCTCATCCTTCTCCCTTTCTGTCTTCTCCCCACCTTTCCCTCTCTTTATTACTCTCTCTCTCCTCCTCCCCTTCCTACCTCTTTCCCTCTCTTTTTCTTTAAAAAAAAAAACAAACAAAAAAAAAAAACGGGAAATACAGCTTTGTAGCATACATCTTGGTGCTTCATATTCTGTTTAAAATGGCGTTCATGTTCTCCTAGGAGTTGCTTTTTATTCTCTGGTTTGCATGCTGCCAGCACGCAGTTAATACCAATAGGAACAGCACATACTTTTATTGTACCTTTACATTTTCAATTTAAAAATTGATCTCAGGTTAATGGCGCTTGCATAGTCAGAAGAAATGAACATTTTTAAAGGAACAATGTGATATGCTATTCTACACCTTTCATCTAATATGCTAAGATTTATTTAGTTTCTCCTTTACTGGCCTCTGAGAGCAAAAAACAAGCTCCTTCATTGATTTTGTATGGGACTGGAAGAGTACACACTGATGATCTGGATCACATGATATCTTTTCTCTGGCAACTAGTCTGTTAAATTACTTTCAAAGCTGTCAAATTGAAAAAATAAGTAAGAGTGACATGTTATGTCCAATGGGTGTTTGTGTCCTAGCAGGAGGTATTACACTAGCCTTGGGAAAAGCCTAAAAGACAACTTCCATTATTACTCATCTGCAAGCCAGAAAAAGAATAATTAAGCTAATTTTCTCTGAATGAGAGGAAATAACTCCTGATGGGTTTTTCCCTCTTCCTTTACTCCTTTTCCTGCTCTGTCTGTCCCCATGTCTCCCTGGCTTCTCCACTCCTGATAAGCCATCCCTACGACCTTTCCCCAAACCTTTCTTCTCAAGTCCCAATTGCATGTATTTCTAACTGTTTGTTGCTTGCTTTTTTATTATTATTTTTAGAATTGCAAATTATGAGTTTGACTGCTGTCTCTGCCCACTGACACCTATTTCTGCCTTTGGCAGTCAAACTGCAGTTTAAGGGTATGAGCTTATCCTTGAGTTACCATTCATGTCTTTCCATCACTGCCCCCAACCAGTTCCTCAGTAATGTTGATCTCATTTGCCTTTAAAATGAGAACTCTTCGCTCATCCATTGCTGTCCGTCTGGATATTCGAGCACCGTCTTCTTCTCTAGGTTAGCTGGGAAAGATTGAGTAATGGTGCAAGAAGGCAGTGACAGGAAGGCCAGCTTGGCTGGAGGGCATTGCATTTGGAAACTCCAGAGCCCTCCATGTGCTGGGTGTGCTCAGAGGAGCAGTGCTCCACACACACTGTTTTCTGGGAGTGGGCACCTACACTCTAACAGATACTGAGGAGATGCTGAAGGTAGGGTAGTGCCTTCCCTAAGTGCAGGATGGGTTCATCAACAGTTGATGATAAAGGCCCTGTGTTTAGGTAGAGGGGTCTTCCAGCTATCTGAAAGGCTGAAGCATCTTAAAAGAGCAGAGGACTGGCAGGAGAGGGCACAAGGCTTACTCAGGAAAAGAAAAGAGAGGTAACAGAAAGCAGCCATGGCTCCATGCCCTGGCATGAAGACACAGAGGTTCCCTGTGCTGCCAGGGACTGGGAACTCAAACCACCTCTATGTGTTTTGTAAAATGAGAAGTTGAAAGCAGATGACAGATTACCTCTACTGAAGTTTTGACAGATTACCACTACTATTCATTCTTTTCCCCCCCATTTCTGTGGCAAACGCTGGTGTGTGCATTTGAAGTGCTACTATCGGCGCATATTGACCCAGTTCTCAAGCATTATTAAAGTACTGGAAGTTCTTTTAGTGGTTTTATGTTCATGCAGAACATGAACAACAGAGTGGTAGAAACCTGTGAAACCACACTGGAGCTTCAGAAAAAAAGAAAAAAAAAAAAAAAAAAGGGAAAAAAAATCTTAATGTTTTCATTTCTTTCTTGACATTTTTCCATTGGCCTGTATTCCTCTTTACGAGGGGCCAAGCAAGTCAAAAGCTTCTCCTTAAAAAGTAAGCATTAAAGAAAGCTAAACATAATAATGTGGCCAGATTAGAACTTATTTACTCATCACTAAGAAAAAATGTCAAGGATTCTGCATCTAACAGTTTGAATGATTACATCCAATAAACATGAATCACAAATTGATTATTGCGTCTAAAAACGTCTAACTTTTCTGAAGTATTATAGCCTTCTAAATAACGGGTTTGGGGGCTGTAACTCCATCAGCTCTTGAAAGCAATAGCAAAACTTCCATTGTCTTGAATAGAACTCGGTAACCTACCTCATAATTTTGTATGTTTCTTTCCGTGTACTGTCTTAATTAGAGGCTTGCCCCTGATTTGTCAGTGAAGAGATAATTCCAACAATTCACTTGGGAATTCACTCGGAGGTGTTCCAGGAAGGGCAGTATTTTGACCCCAGCTGGCCACACATTTGTGTTGGGAGGTATGGAGTCTCATGGTCCTTCAAATCTATCACAATGGGTGTGCTTGTAGATGTCTCCATCCATGTATGCACTTACTACTGCAGAAGACTCAGAAACTAAATTTCTCAGTTTCTTCAGCCAATAAGAACTGTAAGTCAGCTACATATGTACCTTTTAGCGTTATTGTTTTCAATGAATTTGCAGTTATTTGCAAGGGTTTTTGAAGGCTTCTGAACTGTTATTTAGCCTGTGTAACACTAAATAGTGCTGAGATTTCTATATATGCTAGAGTTCATACATACTAATCAGTTTGACTGCTTAGAAAACACACAGCACTGTCCTCCAATTACTACAGAGAGAAGACCATGAAGGTTTGCCATTTACTAAATTCAGTTGCCTTTTGTCTTCATGTTGCCTGACAGAGAGCTCAAGTTTTTGCATCTTGCTCTGATGTAAGCCAATCAAACTCTTGGTGCAATGAATGTGAACTGGGTTTTCCCATATTAGGGATGAATTCCAGCCAAAATGGTCTATGAAATTGATGTTAGTTTTTGTGCATGGTAGTTACAGACAACAAGTCACAGATCTTGAGTGCTTTATACTATATTCTCCATCCCCCTGTCCCAGGCATTCTGCAGTCCTTTCTTTAATGATCTTATTTTGAAGACGTCACATACATCCAGAATGTTGTTTATTTTTCCCTGCTCTCATGCAACACCTTGCACTTATTGCAATCATTCCTCTGCTAAGTGTTGCCTAATTGCGTACTTTTGCTCAGTCTTTTGGGAAATTCCTAATGATCCTCCCAAGCCTTGGATAAGCTAAACATTTCTGTGTTGTCAGCAACTTTCACCACCTGTCTATTCAGCCTGTTACAGATAATTCATAGCACCTGGCACCTACCACTTGTTTGGGTACAAAGCGAATGAACCACTGCATTTCTCCTGAGAGCACTTGGGGTTGGCAGCAGGCAGAGGCATGGACTCTGCTCCTGATGAACAGTGTTGTTGGTTGGCCTTTAGACCACAGGATATAGGGAAAGGCTCTCCTTGGGACCCAAACAAACCTGATACTGAAAACTTGGGCTGTTTTCTTTGCAACATGTGTGCAGAGCAGCAAATACTGAAACACAACAAACAAGTATGACTTGGAAATGACCAATGCATTTGCCCCAAATCAGCCCCGTCTTATAACAGCAGTTGTACTAATCTTGGTATAGTTCAAGAATGAGCAAGGAGCTAGAGGCACTAAGTACGTGGGTGCAAGTTGTTGCTGTATAGTATCTTTAAATTGAGGGTATTTTATTCATGAGCTCTCCTATGCGTTATCTACCTCAGAGTGGGGGTGTCTTAATTCCACAGAGAGGATGGAAAAGCAAGTGGTTAGATACAGAGCAAGAAACATGGGCTGCCAGCAAAAACACCTGAAACCTTTTATAAAGGCATTTGTGAACACTGTTACCTGTATCTTTAACCCAGATATATTGAACCGAGACGGATGCAGATGCTAGTGTGAACATACAACGATAGATAAATGCATTAAACATTTATGATTTGCTCTTTCATGAGACGTGATTTTTATCTCACAAGGGTGAACTTTGAGAAATGATTTGAAGCCCTGGTAAGTAGTAATGGTGGAAGAGCTAGCAGCAGCTGAAGGACAACTAGGATGTCAACTGCAGCTGGAGTGCTGCTCTCTATGTAGGACACATTAACTGTATACGCATAGATCCTTCACCTTTTTAGTATGATAAACAAATAGCAGTTTGTATTGAATCTCCATATTGAGTCTCAAGAGCAATTTAAATTGTTAATTAAAGGTCAATTCAGTGTCCTGGTGCGTTTTGTGAAAGTCTCAGAAAGGGGAGGAGAAGAGTGGATGAAATAAAGAAACTTTCTGAAGATGACCAAAGGTTGGAATTTTTAATTGCAGCCATTTCAGCTGCTGAATTCATGAGTATGCTTTGTGCTTCAGATGTTTAAAAAACATCCTATTTATTATTACAATGTACATTGAAAAGCTTTACTTCACTAAGTGATTCAGGCAGAACTGTAAATCAAGATTTATTTTGGCTAGGAATTAATGTTTTCTTATGAAGCTGAAAAATAAAGATTCACAAATAATATTTTGTTTCTTCAGTAACATGTCAATAACAGCTCATCTTTGTGAATTTCAGCCCTTCCAAATTTGATTCCAGCAGTCTTATGTATTTACTTACCTGTTTTAATTAAGAATTGGCAGGGATAAAAGAGAAAAAAATGACTTGTTTCTGAAATTATATGATCTTAATCGAGAGTGCCTGGCTCTCACATTGCCACTGATCACTTATTTTTTGTGAATTATATCTAGGCACGTATAAGGAATATGTAATACTCCCCCATGGCAATATCTAGCAGAAGGAGCTGAGAGCGCCCAGGTGTTTTAACACAGTGGTTTGAAAAAGCTCCAAAAGTATGTGTGGTTTTGGAAACCTTGGAGGAGGCAGGGGACAGCTTTCCAAACACCTGGATTCCTTGATTCACCTGTAGGATATAGGTCTCCTGCCTAAGATGTTGCAGCATTTTAATGTCTTCGCCATGCTTGAACAATACTCATTTATTTGTGGTGCAGCTTCAGAAGAAAGGCAGAAACATTTCTACACAGAGGCCATGTCGCAGAAAACATGTTCTTCCCTGCCTTGTTTCCTTCATACTTGTGAAAAGGCTATGAAGGGAAGGAGTCTGGAGAAGTCCTTTAACATGCATTAGAGCTTCTATATCCTTAGACATACTCCCTCCATTGCCACACAGAGGGAAAAGTACAGATGCTTACCTAAGTAATGGTATTATTTTTAAAAATAATGTAATTTCTAAGTAGGGCCTTTCAAACTATGCAGTAGTAGTAGATCCACTCCACATGTCTCGATAACTGCTCATCCTCGTGTGACCCCCCTTGCCCTCTCATGACTGAGAGCATTTCAGATAAGAGTGATTCAGATATGTCTGACAGAAACTCCCAAAAGCTTTACTAACTGTAATTTTATAGAAGCAAATTGGCTGCTCCTCTGAGCTGGATCAGCAATGTGTCCCCTTGGTCACCCTGCAGTGGTGACAAAGCTTTGAAATGCCACAGTCACTCACCAAGAGAGAGACCTTGCTGGGAAAGATCAGGGATGGAGAAAAATAATTCTGTGCCCCTGCATGTGTCTCTGTGGCAGCTTCTGTATTTACATTTTAGGGTAACTAACTTTGGGCCAGATTTTGTCACTCCCATTCAGAGCAAATAGCATCTCACTGAATGCCTAGTCCCTGCGGACTACATTGAGGCAATCTGGATCATGCTGAAGAGCTCTTCCCAGTGCGAGGGATTTGTTTTTCTGTCTGGCTTCAAAATGGCTTCAGCTGCACTACTCACATATGTAGGCAATGCTCATGGTGCTAGCAGACTATGACCTTTGCATGGGAATGATCATTTCTGAAAAAGGTCCCCTGCTTGTGGAAGGGAGAATCCGCATGAAACGGGGAGCAAGAACAGTGAAGTGTGTCTGCATCATACTGAGCCTGCTCATGCACATCTCACCAGTCAGTACACACATACAGTCCCTCTGGAACAGACAAAACTGACATTTTTTGGGATGAATACTCTGGCTTTGTGATTGTCATCATACAACTCACTGTTACACCAGCCTGGAAGTTACATTTCTGGAAATCCCAGAACTGTCTGCTGTATCCAACGTATATAGATGTTGATAGTGAGTACATGCACTAGGAGTGTGTTTCTGTATTCAGCCTTGGTCCTGGGACCATGACCAAAGCCCAAGCAGTCTTTCACTGAGGTCAGGACTTCTTCCTGAAGCAGTAAGGAAAGTCTCACTGCAAACACACACAATACTGATGTGTAAGTTATGACTAAACAAATTTGTACACAATAGGTAGGCCAATAGAGCAACCACAGAATTAACTCTCATTTTTTTGCCTTTCCTCTTCAGTTTACCTACAAGTACTTCTCCTCAGCCCCATGCGAAACAGTACCTTGCTGAAGCATAGCTGCTATTTGACATTACTAAAGCGCTGTCTGTGACCCCAAAGATTTTACTGTGCCTATAGCTTAAACAAAAATACACACACAGAGGAACTGAGAAGGGCAAAGAATCAGTTGCTCATGCCTGGCCTTGAAATAACAATCTAACCTAAAACTTCAGAGCTTCAGTGCAGTTCCTGACTCCTAGATCACATATCCTGGCACATTCACCTGACCAACACCACAAAGAGATGGTGCTTCACTGGCTTACTTCAGAAGTGCCACAGGGAGCTAAAAGAGGTCACCAGATACGAGGAAAAATAAAAAATGTAGAGCATAATTCCAGCACCTTCAGAAAAGAAAAAAAAAAGAAAAAAGAAAAAAAGAAAAGAAAAGAAAAGAAAAGAAAAGAAAAGAAAAGAAAAGAA
>CM021765.1:133798483-134060983 GCA_011076525.1 Nettapus auritus
TTTCTTTTCTTTTCTTTTCTTTTCTTTTCTTTTCTTTTCTTTTCTTTTCTTTTCTTTTCTTTTCTTTTCTTTTCTTTTCTTTTCTTTTCTTTTCTTTTCTTTTCTTCTTTTCCAAATAACAGCCCCAGATCAAAACTGATGTGGATGTCGTTTTCCCACCATTTCTCCAGGGAGCTATGAATGGGGCTATGAAGCTGCCAAACTCATAGTTGCTTTCAACCTATGTGAAGGCACAGCAGTAGGTGCTAGAAATGATGACAGAGAGGTTCCCAAAGCAGTTGTTCAGTGGGGTAGAATCAAAGAAAGTCTTCTCATTGCAAGGGACAGTATCAGAGGAGTTTGTTTCTCTGCAGTCATAAATCTGGGTGATGACAACCTAAACACAGGAGGAGGGAAGGCAGACAGCATGTACTTTCTAGTAAGTATATGAGGAAATTTTCTATATATCCATAATTGTATTTGCTATTCATAGAGAAATAAAGCCTCCCCAGTAAATAATCTGGATGAAATTTTACCCACAGGAAGCTGAGATAATCTTCCTCACCCTGAGAGCTCGCTATGGATTCCACTGCCACCATCTTCTAAACTTTTCTTATAAATTGATGACAGCCAATTTATTTTTCAAGGCCTGTCCCAGCTGAACATAAAATATTAAATATTATACAGCAAAGCACTACTTACAGATTTGGAAAACCCAGAGCATACTATGCCTGCAGCATAGGAATCCTGCTAAAATGATCACATATTTAAATAACATCCTGGCCTGCAGTAGTCACACATGAGCAGTTCTGGTGCTCTACATTGACTACCTCTTTTGTTGTATTGCTGCGACATCCCAGTGCTAGGGGAATGTGAATGGTGAAGCCATAGACTCTCCTGTAATGATCTAATATTTTGGCAATGATGGGAGCATTTGGCAGGGAGAGAACTGAAACACTGTTCTTACCCTGGAAGTTGGCTTTCTTTGATTAACCAGTGCACAAGAGCTACAGGTGTTTGTTGGATTTAGCAGGTTAAATGATCACTGGTCTAGTCCACACTCTTCTGTAACAGAAGGTGAAAGTAGCAAACCCAGATTGCTCAGTTTCTGAGGACAAATTTCTTTTTTATTTTACTCTTCCACCTCCTAGAAAGTATCTGTTGGAAAGTTTTTTTTTTGTTTTGTTTTGTTTTTTTTTGTTTGTTTGTTTTTTTTTTTTCACAGCATAGGCTGCAGAATGGCATTCAGAGGCTGCTCACAAAGGCTAACATGAGGCTCAGGAAGCTAATCTCTTTAGGTTGCCTTTAAAGCTGGTGGCACAGGAATGGGTGACTCAGGGAAGGCTCAGCTAAATCTAAGTGTTCTCACTTGCCTTCTGGAAGGCTGTAGACAAACCAGTCCAACTAAAGCTGTGAATATATCTTTTAATGACCATACCCAAGCCGTATGTCTTTAGGTACTCTCAGTATTTCGGTCCTCAGTATTACACTCACACACTTTGCAGATGGATGTGCTTCATCTGTCCCCTTCTTCTATGGCATATCTCAAGCATCAGTTTAGGCAATAAATCCATGCTAGAGCTAGCCATGGTTGATTTTTTTTTTTTTTTTCTTTTAGTCTCTGAAAGTCTATGAAAGATCAATGGTCTGTAAAATGCCACAGTATTATTCAGACCAATAGAGGACCGAGAAGACTGGATAGGGTGACGGGGAACTTTTAAGGTCCCCATCAGGCAACAGCCAACATTTTGGTTCGCAGTCACATACTTAAAATAGTTTAACGAATTGGGAGCCAAAGTTATGTAAATTGTCACCATTAATGCAGCTGGAATTAGGGGTCAACCAGTGCATAGGTGCCATTGCACACACTAGGTTTTTCTCTGCATTAACTGCTTTGATATTTAATTCCTGAGAATCTTGTCTTCTTATGCAGAATGGGGCAGATTGTGGAGTGGTTGCGGTGTAGGAGTCAGAGAGGTCATCAAGTGCAGAAGGGCAGGAGCACAGCATAAACAGGAGATGTTATGCTGGCTGCATTTGTGATGACTGTCTATTAATGTACCCAATACACAATTGGATGGTACACGCCTTATTTGCCTTTTTTTTTTTTTTTTTTCCTAGCAGTTCTTTTAAAGTAAGCATTCTGTAGTCCTTTGGAAACACTCTGTCATCATGCACGTCTGGGCAGACTTGCACCACAGCCCTTGAGTTAGTCCCAGATGATGTAGGAAGATTCTGTTAGCAGGAGTCACGTTCTGCTGACAGAGGCTTGTCTGATTCCACACGTGCCCAGGTTGTAGACCAATAAATCCCAGGGCTGTGTTAATGGCATAGAAACTCTCACAGCATTGTCATATAATGCCTAGTTTCTGACCAGCTTTTGAGCTCAGCTGCTCTGAATCTCCACCTGTCCAGAAGTTCACCCCCCTCTCTTGGCAGCCCTGTTTTGAGTAAGAGTAGCTTTTCTTCTGGCTGGAAGATATGCTCAAACAGATGAGCAGGTCTTGCTCAGAAAGATGAGCTGATTCTGAGGCACCTTTCTTTGGGGAGTGGGGACCACTGTACTTTAGAAAGGGAGAAGGGAGATACCAGGCTAGTCTCTTAAGACTGGGCCAGACAAGGCCACACTTTATTAGCATCAGCAGTGACAGAGCAGTGACTAAAGGGAAGAAGGCTCCAGCCAGTACTGCGTTATGCCTTCACCTCCTCCTAGTTCATACTTTTGCTCTGCTGGCATTTGCTCCACTTCTATTTCCACCTGCCACCTTGCTGACAGAGCTTCTGTAGCTTTGCAACGCAGCATCTATCAGATGGTGTTTGCCTCATTAAGAGCAGTTTCTGATGAACAACAACTGTCCAGGTGCTCAGAAGCATAGTCAGGTCTTTCATGAGCAGGACAACATTTCTCCTTGCTTCTGTGCAGATGCCAAAGTATGACTGTGAGACAGAATAGCAGGTGGTCAGCCAAACTCCTCAATGCCTCTTCAGGGGATACAGCACCCAGAGAAACAATGCACCCATGTGGAGATTTTGCAGCATGTTTTGGAGCATGAATAGTGACTCCTCAGCATTTGTGATGATCTTGTCTAGAAACCATTCCTCGTGCATTGCTGGAGAAATAACTTCCTGCTGACATCTTCAGACACTGAAGATGGGTGGCAAATGGGCAAAGCAGTCCTTTCTGAACAGTCCTTTCTGTAGTCCACTTTCCATCACTTTATCAGGAAGGACCTCCAAACTCCCTGGTACTCTCTGGGTCCCCAGAATGGATCCGTGCTTTTTTTTTTTTTTTTTTTTTTTTTAACAAAGAAAATGAAAGCATAATAGAACACTGAACTGACATTAACATTAAAAGAAAGTTGACTCTGACTTCTGATTTCTGCTGATGTGGAGCTGTAGCTGTCCATAATGTTTTCAAGATGATGACTTAGAGTTGAATGCAGAAGAAGAATCAGTTGGTAGGTGGCTTCCAATTCATCTTAATTTGATCTAAATAAAAACTAAATGACATAGCCTTTGTGGAAGCCCCAGTATTGCATTTCCAGTGCTCAGCAGATCAGTGAATGTCACAGAACTTTATGGTTACTGACCATCCACTGCAGTATCTGCCCATTCTTTTGCCCTCTAAATTTTCCTTCTGTAGGAGACCAAAATTCCATTTCATGACCTTTTTTTTTTTTTTTTTTTTTTTTTTTTTTTTTTTTTTTCTTTTTCTTTTTCTTTTTTTTTCTTTTTTCTTTTTTCTTTTTTTTTTTTTTTCCCTCAAAATGTGCAACCAGAGTCAACTGTGCTGTTATGGAAAGCAAAGGAGGAGAATTATAGATGTTCAGAAATAAAGATGTGCTAATAATGCGAAGAAGCAGTCAGTCTGAAATGCAGCTCAGGGAAACTGACCCTAAGGGGCAAACTCAAGTGAGCACTCAGAGCCTGTGTCAGGCTCTCATGGGTCTCACGGTGTCAGAAAGCTCTACAAGGTGCCTGTCCATCAGGTCCTCTGATGTCAGTGACCATCACCATGCAAGCTGAGGGCACACGGTACAGGAACAACACTATGCAGGCGCTCAAAGGTGCTGTGTGCTGTGAACCAGCATAACTGTGGGATAAGCAAGTCTTACTGAGAAGCAGCCAGAAAAACTGCTGCTGAAGGTGCTGTGACAGATACATGCTTAAAAGAAAGCAGTTATGCAAAGCTGCAATTGTAGCACCATCTATATATATCTGCTCATAGGTGGATAACGGCATTAGTAGCACTAGATGTCTTTTGGGAAATTATGCTCCTTTTATATTTTATTAGCTAATAATTTCCTGATGACGGAGTCATCAAATTACAATAAAATAACAGTAAGATATTTTTAGCAGTGAATACTTTCACTGGTGTCTGACAAATATCTTCTCACTTTCTTTGGGGAGATTATTTAGATGGGAACAAGGGACATATCCACTATAAGAAAGAAACGCAGACATGTCCGTCATTCTAGAAGTACCTGAAAACAAGGGGAAGAATAGGAAAAGATGAGATAAAATGGGAGAGAATTAGAAATTAGGGTATTTCAGTAGAATTAGCTGAAATATCAATGTAGAGTATATGTATATAGATATTTTATATGTAGATTCTATTCCCCATTTTTATTCTTAATGGCATACAGCAAATCAAAGGAACCCATTAATTTTTAAAACTTGATATACTATTAAACTCAAAAGCAGAATGACCATTATTATCAATTAATAGGTACTTGAACAATTTGAAGTCTAGTGGCAGACAATCTAAAATTATATGAAATGATATATCTAAATATTAATATTGGCTTATATTTCAGTTTGCCTGCTGTTATTGCACATTTTTATTCTCTTTGCTCATACCTACCTTACACAGAAAACCTTTCTCCCTCATTGTTTCTGAAAAGTTGTTCAATTCACATTGTTATTGCAAGAACAGGTTTGGCCATTTGCTCACATTATTAAATGCTGGTCTTTAATAAAGACTTTTTTTTTTTTTTTTTTTTTTAATAGTTCACTTAGTATGTTTTTGCATACTTTGAAATATTCTAAAAACTACCTGTTATCCTTATCTTCTAAATGCATAATATCTCAGTACAGTACTAGAACAAAATACTCAGACCCTGGGACAGGAAGAAGTTTGGATTCTATTCACAGCCCTGCAATGATTGACTCAGAGCAGTTTTTCTGTCCCACTTTCCGGAGCGGGATGGCATCTAGGGCAGCGTGGCGCTGCCTCCGGTGAAACTGGCAGAGACCTGCTGTGCATGACCGAGCATGAATAAGGACTTTGGTCATTAAGGTTTCTGCCCTGTGAGCAAAAAGAAAAATTTGGGGTTTGATTTGCTTGTTTGTTTTCCTTTCCAAAGCAGGTTCTGATCTTTTGATGGAAAGTGCTTTATAAATGCTGGATATGATGACACACTCCCCAAATAAGAAAGTAAATAAGCTTAGTAATGATAGTCTCGCCCCGGTATGCCATTAGCCTCGTCACTGTACAGTCATAACAAAAGACAGCATTTGCTGCAAAGCTACAAAATTAAGGGAGGGGAGATGGGACAGGTGTAGCAAAAAGTTACCTTCTGGGAAAGATGAGGTTGTATTGGTCAGCCTGAAAAGCACTTGTCTTGCCATACTGGCTATCTCACCGCATTGTAGGTTGTTGTTGGTGATACAGAAAAGAAAGTTCTGATGAGGGAAGAAATTAAAATTTAGCTTAGTGAATGTTCTCAGACACCTGCTTTCCTCGTGCATATAGTGGCATTAGCAACAACCAGGAGAGTGACTGATGTTGCCACAGTCCATACAGGTGCTGAAGATGTGGTTGGACACTGTGCCACTTCAGCTGATGTCTTCTGTACCACGATGAATAATTTGTGTTAAAAAGGACTCCTCCTGTCGTGGTGTAAGGGACTGCCTTCTAAGAAGCTGATCAGGCTTTTCCTAATCTCTTTCCTTAATGAGCTGCTTGGAGAAGCAGAGCAAATGTAGTCAGCATAAAAACTCACTTAGGTCTTTATTCCATCCCTTGTTGCATTAGTTACTAATAAGTTAGTGCAACCAGGTTTTGCGTATCTGACCAGTTACAGAGATACAGCCACAGGAGGAACAACCTGAACAACTCTGTTATTTAATAGGAGTTACTAACTTCTGCATTTCCTTGCTACCTCCAGTTGCAGGACATTGGTGAAATTAAGCAAAATTGCAGATCTCCTAAAGGTCTATAGAAAGTTTAAGATATTACCCAGCCTTATTCATGTACTTGTGTGGTTGAAATGGTGTGACTTTACAACCATGTAGAAAAAATGTATTTAAAGCTTTTTAAGCTGGAATCTACTCTCTCCCTCTCTCTCCTAGAAAGGACCACTGAGTAATTTATACAAATTCACTAAGACCATTTCTGTGGACTAATATTGTCTCTATTCAAAATATATAAGGATTATTAAAGCTCTGCACTGTGTAACACTGAAGGGAACTGAATAAAATGTTCTTCTATAAAGGATTTTAATAAGAGCTATGATTGCCTTGTTATTTAGCTTGCTATTGTGCCTGCAGGCCTGCCTGAATCCATATTGCACACACATACTATGAAGAAGCATTATAGGTACAGCTTGCAGCCCTGATTGTGACAGGATGAAACAATTTGGTAAACATCACTGATGGAGCAGGAAAAACAGTGTCCTGGTTTCAGTTAGGACAGGGTTAATTTTCCTCCTAGTAGCTGGTAGAGCGCTGTGTTTTGGATTAGGATGAGAAGAATGCTGATAACAAGCCGATGTTTTGGTTGTTGCAGAGCAGTGCTTGTACCAAGCCAAGGACTTTTCAGCTCCTCTCTCTGTCCTGCCAGCGGGCAGGCTGGGGGTGCAGCAAGAGCTGGGAGGGGACAGACCCAGGACAGCTGACCCAAACTGGCCAAAGGAGTATTCCATACCATCTGACGTCATGCTAAACAATACATAGGGGTGGCTAGCCGGGATGGGGGGGCCGGCTGCTCGGGATAGACTGGGCATTGGTCAGCGGGTGGTGAGCAATTGCATTGCGCATCACTTGTTTCATACACACTATTATTATTATTATTATTATTGTTGTTATTATTATTATTATTATTGTTTTCTATCTTAACAAACTGTCTCTATCTCAACTCTCGTTTCACTTTTCCGTTTCTCTCCCCCATCCCAGAGAGGGAGGGGGGAGGATGAGCGAACGGCTGTGTGGTGTTTAGCTGCCGGCCGGGTTAAACCACAACAAACAGTAGCAAGGAAAGGTCACTTTTTACAGCCTGTACCGTAGCCTGGTTACTGAATAGTTTAATGTTCCTGTAAGACAAATTTTCTTTAGCGTGTGTGTGAAGAGATGTGTAACTTTACTTTTCCTTTCATTTAAAGCCTGTTCCTTCTCTAGGAGGAGGTGGGGGAAGTCATGTGCAAGGAAGGGGTAGCTGTTGCTTCCCAGGGAGCCAAGGAGGGGGGCAGCAGTAAGGTGCCAATTGAAACCCCTTTTCACCCTCTGGGAGCAGCATTCCTCATGTTTGCTGTGTGAAGAATCGATGGCTTAAAATAGAAATGGAGGAAGGAAGAGAAGAAAGAAGGAATCTTCTGAGACCAGCCAGCTTTACCAATAATTTGCAAAAGCCTAGTTTAGTTTTAAAATGTTTACACTTTTCTGGTGAAATTATCACAGGAGTCCTTGCTGATGTATGCAAGTGTATTTTTATATCTTTATAACTGTCTTAACTCTATTTTTGTTCATCTCCTTTTCTCTTCCAGTGGAGTTTTTATACTGTGATTTGGCTTCCATGAAGTCTATTCGGCAATTTGTGCAGCAGTTTAGAGCAAAGAATTGTCCACTCCATGTCCTGGTGAATAATGGTGAGTTCCATTTTCTCTTTACATATCTGCAAGGGAGGATGTGACTAACAGGGCTCTCACTAATCATTTAAACGTTTCAGATTGATTACCTGAACCATACAGCAGGTTACAGTATGGCTGCATTGACAGGGTTGTCTTTCTAGGGGTTAAATTGCAATTTTGAGAGAGCACCAGCTGAGCAGATTGAACACTTGGGTACCTGGGTACCACCCCTCCTTGTGGGGTTATTGCAAGCCTTTCTCCTTGCTGTGTTTCTAAGCTTTCCAGCACTAAAACTCATGTAACAGCAGAAAAATCTGAGCATCCCTAAAAAAAAATAATAAAAAATAAAAAAAAGACAGAGCAAAGTAAAGCTGTACTTGAGCTGGATGGGGGGAGGAGGGGGAGTCAATCCATTTGAAATATAATCTAGCAAATTATCCAGGTGACCTCAGAGCAGTCACTGCTTAGATCAAGGTGCTGCTGTAAAGTTGTCCATCAAACTGCATCCTCAGTGGTCAGAGAACAAATTAAAAGGATGACATTTATCTTGCATTCATACAATTATCAAATGAATCTCATTACTCATAATGATTTAAACTTAGTTATTCACATACTTGCTATCTAATTATGCTTTATAGCCATGGTATTTTTGGAAAACAGCCCATACAATAATTTTCCTACATACTCTGTGTGCATTTTCCTAAAGGGGAATTTTCACTGGTGTATTTAACTAGGGAAAAATCTGCCAGCAACAATTTAGGCTTCTTTTAGAAACTTTCTGCTGTTATTTGCTGCTGTTCTTCTTTTCCCCATTATTTGCATGCATGTTCATTATCTTTTCCCTTGAATCTTTCAGTCCAGGTGAGGGCAAACGTGCTACAAATAAAATATTTCATTACATTTGTTGATGCCTTAAACAGCTCTCAGTAATGCAAATACTGAAATAAAAAATCAAGAGTATTTGATTTTGTGATTGATATTAAACATTCATTAAATGTTCATGTAAGCTTTCATTTTTATTTCATTAGTCAAAAAAAGCCTACCATTATTATTTTAATTGTGGAATACTTAAAGGTAGTGGATATTTAATCCTGGTTGCAAACTCTCTGTAGTTGTGTACGCCTTCTTTTAAAGATGCACAGTGCAAACTGTTACAAAGGTGGGAACCAAACTGCATTTTGAACATGTAGCACTTTGTAGAACACAAGGTTTTGCTATCTCTGCTATACCCGTCAGGAAGCCCCTGCTGTCCACTAACTTCTAGGGCTGTATGGTGGGGGTGTGGAGACAGCTCAGGGGAGAAATGATGGAGCTACAATGACAGCACCATTGCTGTAAACCCTCTTGAGTAAAGGGCTTGGTTCTGCCCTACATGCTGCAGAAGCAGGACAGATAATTGTAGTTAAATGCATATTCTTAATCAATAAACCAACTTAGATGCAAATAGATCTCATAGTGTGCTTAATATAAGACCAAAGACCCAAACCTTTTTTTGAGAAAGATGCTTGAGACTAATATCTGCCTGAATCAGTCTGTATTTTCATGACCTTCAAGAAAGGCATTTGATTTCACTTATGATTGTTACCAAATACTTAAAGTTGGAAAGAAAATTTGGTTGTTATAATGAACAAACAGCCACCACAAAACAACTTGTTAGAAACAAGACTGGAATGGTTGGTCCAACCCCGCTTTTTACTGAAACTTTAACATAACCACAGAATTGGTAGTATCCAAAGCTGCTGTAAATACTCCCTTATAATTAGGTTAGTCTCTGATCATTACCTAGCACATCATCAGCATCCACCTCTAAAAGCTCTTTCCCCCAGTTTATGGTCCTTTATGTTTGCTCCTGTAAATAATCTGTAGTATTCAGTTTTGTAACTAGTTTTAAAGTGAAAGCCCAAGTGCTTTCTTGGTATATGAGATGAAAATGAAAATACCTAATAGAGGAGCAGTGGCCTAACATAAAAACCTTTGCATCTTCTCTTGGCTTTCCATCAGTACTGAGCACATACAAGACAAATGCTGACATTTAGGCTACCTGGTAGGCTTTTCCTTTTTCATTTCCTTCCCTACTATCTCTCTCTTTCTCTTTAAAACAAGTTTCTTCACTATTATGCAGTGTGCTAAGGAATGAGATCCAGTCTATCGTGAACTGCAGGGCTGGAGGCACTACTCACTCAAAAACCTCATGACAGTTGTCAGCTCCGCTTCCTCATGTGATCCCTTAGAAACAAGCTTGGGTCCCTGAGAGAGGACAAGGCTTGCGATAATAAAGTGTTTTATGTGGACGTGTTGTTGGGCATGTTATCACTAGTGAGTATGCTTTCAGTCAGAAAACTTAGTTGTCGATAGCAAGGCATTTTGCCTGGCCATTAGAGTGCTTGGAGGACATCCCATAATGACATGGTGGATTTTCTTATGTCTCACTGTATGCATCTAGAATAGTGAGTTTCTTATCATCTAATGCTTTATTATTTCTTATAGATCTTGAAGCTCTAGTGTTCTTGATGTGAAGAAGAATTTTTATTTTCTAGCATATGGGGAAGAGCCTGCAGGCCAGGCACCTGCACAATGCATTTGTAGGCAGTCATATGCTTTTCAGAGTCTGACCCGAAGTCTGTTGGGGCTAATAGGACATCTCTATTAGTTTTTGAAAATGGATTTTGTATGGGCCCCATGACTTCTGAAT
The DNA here is from genome assembly GCA_011076525.1 of Nettapus auritus. NCBI lineage: Eukaryota > Metazoa > Chordata > Aves > Anseriformes > Anatidae > Nettapus > Nettapus auritus. Next base: position 133,809,002 of record CM021765.1, read on the forward strand.
CATACCAGGACTGGAAATCTAATACCAAATTTCCTCTCTGTCTTCAGAGGACCAGGACTTCATTATCAAGGATTATATTCTTTTATTACATTTAATGTAAAAGCACCATGAACTGTTACATTACGTTTCTTTTCACACTACATTTGTGTTATTTAATTGCTTTAAATTAAAATATTTTAAAACGATCTATATAATTATGTCTATATATTAGTGATCTGTCCATATCATAGCTCCATGAGTATGGATACTGAATGTATGTAAAGGTATATGATATTTGATAGGGGCTTTTGTGAATCTAACAAAATGCCAATCATTTCAAGATGAATTGAAGGAAGTTCTGACATTATACAATAATACAAACTATGAAATTAAGATGGTATTATTATTAAAGATAGGTGATTTGGCACAAGTTGCTGTATTAGGTAGATAATCAGTACTACATGATTGACCAAAGATCATTATGAAATTTAGCAGTTTCCCAGATCACTGGTGATTTTTTTTTTAAATGTATCTGCTCCCCAGCACTTGCTTGGCTCAAGGATCTAGCTGGAAAGTGATATAATAGCAAACTCGTGAGTTGCAGAATATTCTGCTAGAGCTAGACACCCAGATGCCACAAAAATTTCAGTAAGGTTTACGTATCCAACCACTTTAGGCACTTTAAGAAGTCTAAGCATTCAAAGTGGAGATTAGTGCACTGAAATCACCTCCTCTCTTTTTGTTATAGATGTTTTTAGCATATATATTTAACTTTCTAATTTCTAATTTCAAAGAAAAAAAATGGTTGAATGCACACATGATTTCAGCTGACAAATAAAGGTCTGTTGTGCCATTATTATGCTTTCTGCATCAGTAATGTGCATGCTCAGCTCGTCTTTTAAATTAAACAAAATGTATTAAAGACGCAAATAGGGTATTACATAAACATTCTTTAAAAAACATAATGTGCCAGTGGTAAAAAGAAAAAAAAAATACGACACCAAAATGTAATGCATTTTCTCTGAAAAAAATAAAATAATAATAATAATAAAAAGCTTAGCTAAATAGTCAAACTGTGATCCACAGAAGGGTAGATACAGTACAACTTACTCTGACAAAAGGTCAGAAGAATGTGTATTCCAGTCCACTAATTTGCAAGTGGATGCCAGTTTTTGTTTTTTGAAAAGGACAGCATGTTTGTACAGTTGAAAAGCATTTAGTATATTACAGCATCTACAGTAGCGTAGCCATTTAATACAGTCATTAAAACAGTATCACAGTTAAGATGCATTAAAAAGTCTTCTATCTTCATGAACTGCACAAGGAACAGATGTAAAACACTTTGTAAAATTCCATAAGCAGCAGTCACTGATTCATGCTAGAGATTTTTTTCTAACTTGAAGTCAATTGTTTGTGTGCTAGAAATGTTTCTCAGTATCTTTTAGATAATCCTTTAACACGTGTTCTTTGCAGTACTTTATGATCTTAAAACAAAGAGTGCTAACACCAAAATCACAACATCTTTAACGATAAAAGAATTGCTCTGGATACCAAACGTACATCGTCTAATTCACTAAAAATGAAATAGCAACTACCTTCACTGTTGCAGTTTACTGAAGGGCTTGTGGTTTTGGCTGCAGGATAGGAAAGGACTGAGAGACAACTACATTTAGTATATGCCTTGGCATGCACACAGGCACAGAAAAAGAGTTTAGAGATTTCAGTATATTATTAGCCTATTGTAGGCAGATTACATTTCATATATTTCAGGCTGAAACCTATCTGAGCCAATTTAAAATCAATAATTCTGAACTGCTGGCTAATTCAGAGGATCATACTCCATAAATTGTGGATCATCTGAGAAATATCTCTTTCTTGATAGAATGAATAGGTCTCTATAAGCTTTTTTCTTCAATTCCTAGAGCACAATAAAAGACATATCTGCAGGTAAGCACGTGAAATATCAAGATATTTCTTTGTGTTACCTACAGTCAGTTCAGCCATGTGCAGTCCAGCCATAATCCTTTGCCTGGAGCCATTTGAGAAGTCCCATGGATGCTGTCATGCTTGATCACATAGTAAATTACTCGGTTTTAAGTATTTCTAGGATCAAATCTTCAGAAGAAATGTGAGATTTGAGGGGTGGGAACAAGTGGATATAACAAATGCAAACAGTTTTATAGGTACCTAGCTATTCACAGGTATTATTGATTGGCTTATTTGGCACATTTACTTATGTTATAGCACTGGGATCCAGAAAAGATCTTGTCCCACAGGATTAGGTAAGAGCCAGCTCCCCTGTTGGTAGCAGCTGCAGGCTAAACAGACTATAAAATGGAGTGAAGAAAAAACAGCCCCAGAGAAGTGGAAAATCACTGGGAAAGGCCCTGAGTTAAAGTTATTGAGGAGGATTGCTGCTGTTGACTCCAGTGGAACTTGGATTACAACAAAAATAATGCTCTTCCTCCAGTTATACAGGAGGCTGTGGTGAACTCAGGAACTGATCTCTCGTGAATTTCATTCCGTTGTCTTGATTACAGGGTCATTTTTCATCTTTATGCTTCCCTGAAGACAAATCAGAGAAATATTTAAGCCAAGCTGAGGTGAAAAAGGAGAGAAAGGGGAGGACAAAGAGGGAGAACAAGGAGAAAGAGAGGAGGATGGACAGAAGGGCAGCTGGCCCTTCACCTGTATGTAATGATTGACTGATAGAAGCCGTCATGGGAGATCTGGGCTTCTGGGAGGTGCTTAGAGCTGGAAAAGGTAGTTTGAAGTAGAGGGGAGATTGGTTTCAGGTGGATATTCTATGGATGATGGGCAAAACTACAAGAGTTGTAAAGACAGTAACATGCAATATTAATTTGTTGTAAAATTAGGAGGTACTCTGAGAGGCAGTTTTTTTGAAGAAGCCCAGTGATGACATATGGCATTTAGTTGATCTTTTTCAGCAGAGATGTCTTTATTAGAGAGATGACTGGAAATTATGGGGAGGCTGGCTGTTTGCACACTGCGCTTTACAGGTATTTGGTGCCTTGGGTACAGGAAGCAACTTGTCTGGGCACATGTGTCAGAGCTCCGTGATCCTGCCTACAGTGCCCAGCTCAGCTTGTTCGGATGCAACACCGATGGTTGTGCAATGCTGACATTTACTTAGTGCCCACATTTTTAACAGCTGTCATCAGCTAGAGCTGTTATTATACTTGAACAGCATTGTTGTCTGCCAGAATATGTATCCACTATAAAGATACCAGATTTCTTATAAAAGGCTTAATTTTTATTTGATTAACTAATATGTTGGAAGAGCAACTTTAGGCTACTTCCAGCTGTCAAACTGTAAAGATTTAATTCATTAAAATTGTCACTTTTGTTTGATATTATCTTTCATGTCTTTCTTCTCCAAAGCTTTTTCTGTGCCTGGGATATCAAACATTTTGTGAAAAGGGAAATATCTCAGGCTCCACATGCTGTAGGTTCTTGACCCACTTGCTTTTATGTCCTGAATGTGAATTTTTTATCACTGGAAGACAGATAAAATAATTCAGCTATTGATGGATTAGGAAACCCAACCAGTTCTACGTAAGTGTGTGGGACATTTACCACTGGCTTTACTGAGAGGCAGGAATGAGCCATGGTTTATTCTTGCCTAATCTTTTCATAGCTTTTAGGTAAAAATATTTTTTAGAAAGATTGCAAAACAAGGTATTTTACTTCTAGGAGAACTTCCTACTGTTCTGAAAAAGCTTTGATTGACTTTCCTATTTTCTCTTTTTGAGGGTGATAACTCACTATTGTGCCAACACAAATTACAAAACACTTACTGAGCACGCTTTTAGGAAACAAAGGTGGGTTTTTTTTGGTTTGGTTTTGGTTTGGTTTTGTTTTATTCCCAGCCAGACCCAATTATGAATGTTCTGATTTTAGTGCAAAAACAAACCTCAGTTATGGATCATATATATATTTTCATAACTGACTCATTTTCCAGGGAACTTATATATTCACTACAGAGCAGCATGACATTGACTCAAAAAGTGAATGTGTTCTTAAGGAGTTACAATAACCTGTTCAGTTTTATGCTGAACCTACCAAGATTGGGTTGTTGCTCTCATTGTCCTTGAATGTGGATTGTCTGCATTTTTCCTTTTTTGTTCCCTTTAACCTACTGATAGGCTAAGAGCTTGTCTTCACTGGAAAGATGCATTGCTTTATCTCTGTGGGCACTGCTAATACAGTCCACTTCTCCCTTGTAGGCATTATAGATGGGTCCAGGAACACTAGCAGTAGACATTACTCAATCTCTATTTCCTTACTAGTTAGCCAAACTTTTAATGTTTGGTCTGAAAGTTTTCATGCCAGCTATCTGCCTTAGGCTAAATTATTTTTAATTTAATATTTCTAATGCCAGATAAAAGAGTTTATCTTTTTCCAGGAATGGTAAAAAAAAAAATCTTTGTTTTTTATGATGTCAAAAATGATAAGTTTCTTTAAAAAAGTTGTTCTTGTGTTATTGTAGTTTGGAATGAGGACTTCAATGCCGGCAAGGTGCTGCCTTGGTGTCAGAGATGGATGAACCTTTCAGCACCAGTAGGACATTCCCATCTTGTGTCGAGACAGAAGCCTGTTAAGCAATCCAGTTTGGAAAACATCCTTCACATTAAAATATCTAAAGATTTTGCCTGTACTGAGCATGTCCTGACTCGGGACTGAGTAGGTCTTTCCTCTAGCATCACAACCCAGAGCCCCTACAGAAAACACTATGTGTAGGCAAAGGCACCAGCACTGATGCTGGGCACCAGTGTCCCCTCTTCTCCATGGCTACCTCGGAGCTGTGGTGGAGATGATCACTTTGGCTTGCTTCTGATTCCTGGTCTCTCTGTTGTCCAGACTGGGTGCCTGGCTTCTCTCTGACCTCTGTCCCATGAAAAACAGGCTGTGGGGAGGGGAGAGGTGGGTGGGAGGTAGTGGGTGTCTGGGTTTGACCTTGATTTGGAGCTGTGACATGGCTATGGAGATAGGATGTGATTTCAAGTAATGCCTAAATGCCTTACCAGACAGAGAAGGTGAGCTGATGCTGCTGGTGACCCCATGTTGCTAGTGACCACATCTCTCTGTAAGTGCTGGCTGTTGCGTTTGTAGGCATGAGGACAAAACCTGCAGTGTGGAGAAGGGAGAAGCCCAGTTTGAAGGCAGATGGGACAAAACTGTAACTTCCAAGGGAGAGAGATTTATACAAGATGACAAGGTTTAGAGAACTAAAATAGAAGAGAAGTGGCTGAGAATTTGAGGGATTAGAGCAGTCAGACTGGGATGTTAAATGGGACAGACAGCAGGAGACTGAGTAAAGAGCTGATGGGGGTGGAACGGGACAGTCAGGTGGGAACCTTTAGGATGGGGGAAAACTTGATGGCAATACATTTGTGTTTTGTGATTGAAAGACTTTTTAAACAGAATTAAACTATGAATGTAGCATAAATTCTTACTCAATAGCAAGAAATGCATAAGAGAGCAAGTAGGTGGGAGAAAGCTGGGGTTGGTAGTAAGGATGAAGAGAGGCAATTTAATGTCACAGGTATAAGACGTATCAGTTTGCAAGTGATTAGATGCCACATAATTCATGAGAACTGAGTCCTTATTTTGAGGACTAGAGTCTCTATTGCACACCAAATGATAGAACCTTTTCTTGCAGTATGGGATCTCTTCACTGATCTCTTTTTGTGTGTGTGTGTATTTACTGATGTTTCACAGACAAAAAAATATTTCCCCCAGTGGGGACATTATTATAATCTCTCTCTTCAGTCTAGCCTCCAACTAGACAAACAGCTTGCAGAAATTAATTCCCACCTACTCCTGTGTCAATGATGATGGAACCTGAACCAAGGATAGGGAAGGTGGTAGGAGCCTCCCAGCCCCATAAGAGAACCATATCTCATAGAATTCGGGCATAAAGGAGCTAGGGTGTCTGGGTAAGAAAATTAGGGACAGCAAATTTATGTTTGCGGGAAAGAACTGAGGCAGATGAAACTGATATGCGTGTCTGGGGCTGAACCTCTCCCCTCCCTCCTGCACATATACTGTTCCCGATAAGATCGGAGTTGGGTCACCTGATTTTGGGGATAGGAGAGGGAGGGGAATGCAGGCAGGCTCCTCTTCTGGGAGGAGAGACCAAAGCTGCTGGAGACAGCTCTCCTCTGCAGCCCAGGGCTCAGTCCCAAGAGGCTGTTTATCAAACCTGCTTCCACGGTGTCCAGTCCTCTCTGGGGAAGGTCTACACAGGGGACACTGTCCCACCCCGGATGCTAGACAGATATCCTTGCATCTCTCTGAGGGTCAGATCCATAGGCATGGTCTCTAAGTGCCGTCTAGGTTTCATAATTTTGCCATGGCATAAAATTCCTTGCTTTCCTTCTGTTTCCTCCAAGTTTTCGTTAGAAAACTGGATATATATACACAAATACATATATATATTCACACAGAGTTCCAAGATATTAGGAAGTGCAATAATGAAAACTGCCTACACAAGGCCCTCTACAGTAGAACTACATCACTAGGGAGCTGTATCAAGCTTAATTTTTATTTTGTTTTTAAATCTTTGGATTTTTTTTTCTTTTTCAGTTTTCTTATACTGTTGATCTGGCTTCTGTGTGTGGTCCTGTTTAGACTCAGAGTGCTTCTGTGAGATACCAGTAGATGTGCAGGGTAACAGCACTGGGCACTGTGTTACAGACCTAGTAAGAGTGTTTTTAGCAAGCAGTGTTTTGTAACAGTGCTGTAAATTCACCTCTCTGCAGCCCAGACAAGGCATAAAAGTCAAAAGCAGTTAGGTCAGTACAGTTGTGTCTGCAGTAAGAGCCTCTGAGGGCAGTTCTTCTAATAAGGCATTGCACCTTCTCGTTGCTCACTAGCCAGGAGGGAACTGCAGAGTGGGCATATTCTGGAATAGCAGCACAACTGAACAAGGTGGAACAAACTAGCTGAAGCAGCTATACAGTTATTAAGATGTTCACTCTGTTATAGCTGCTCCTATTTAGGAGAGAAGTGGGGATCTTCTGGTGCATGGATGTACAAAGCAGAGCAATTTGGTACCTCTGCTAGGTGGGGTGTGCTGCCCTGTGTGCCAGCACTTGTGGGGGGAAAAAAACACAAAGCCTGTATTGTAGAAAAGGCTTTGCACTTTCATTTGGAGTAGCCATCTCTGTTTATTTATTCCTTCAGAAACCTTTTTTGGTATGGTATATATCTCTTGCAAACAGTAAAAAAATAGGTGAATGTGGTTATGTAGGTTCATCTCCTGCTGTGAAGGCATCGTGTATACAACTGAACTCTTGCATTGCCTGACTCTCCTCTGTGTTGCTGGGGATAAAAAGCCAGCACTGCCTCCAAACCTAGCTCCATGAGCCGGCCTGGGAAGGAAGGCATTTTGATCTACATCTGGAGTAGAGTTTTTAAATCTTGCCTGTGTTGTCTTTCATTTATTTAAAGTGTTTTGGAGAGAAATACCTTTACAACCTCCAAGTAGCTCACTGTAAATAAATCTAAATGGGAGAAACACTTGTATTTTTAAATGTATAATACAGTTGAAGTATGTTCTGTGCAGCTGCAGGTACAGGAATTACAGCAGTTATTACCCTCATCTGCACTACAGGCAGGCATGGTACAAATCCTCCTATATAATCTAATAAAAATACAGTATGTGTCTGGCCTGTCATACTTCCATCTCTCATAAACTTTTTAGCTATGTTGTGTGCCATATCAGATTCATTATGCTTTTAAAATCACATAAGAATAGTTCATTGATGGATCCCAAAGAGCTTCACTGGAAACTTTTATAAACATTCATAATAGATGAATGATTACAATTTTCTTGAGGTGTATTCATTCTTTGAGAGAAAAATATCTTCTGTTCTCCACTGCCTACTTATAAGAATAATAAATATATATATATTTTTAATTTGTTATAGCTAATTAAAATGTGTGTTATTTGAACAAATTACAATACATAAATAACTGTGGCACATTGGAATGTATTACTTTGTAATAAGAACAATCACTCAACATAGTTGCAAAATCACACATCAATGTGTAATTTAGGCAGTTTTATACATGCACACTGTCAGACCTTTCCCTGAGCATTTCAATAACAGCTAATCATTTTCATCTTGCTTATAAATTCATTTTCTAATGCCATGCTGCCATCAGTGACACTTTTTTTGTCTGGAAACAATCTAGATAAATCTGAGGAAAGAGCTATAAGAGAGTTGTATCAGAACGGAGGTGTTTGACATTAATGGCCTGTATGCTGCCACTTCAAATTTCACATGTGCTCCAAAAAAATTAGGAGACTGACTAATGGTAATTAAAATCAGACAGATATTGTGTAATCTTCCATGCTAGAAGAATTAGCAAAACCATTCTTGGTTTACAGCGAAGAGATAAGATGAAAAAATAGATATTTTTTAACGTATCAAATAGTATTGGATTAATTGAAAGAATCAAAAATAGAATCAGCTTTCATTCTTTTAGTTACCCTTCCAGGCCCTTAAGTAAAGCTGATGACGTTTCTGGACAAAAAGAAATCAATAGCATGCCACTTTTAGTACCTACTAAATGTTAGGGAGTTAATAATTAAAAAAAAAAAAAAAAAAAAAAAAAAAAAAAAAGGTTTTGTTGCTTTTTGTTGCTACATTTGCTTTTGTCAGAAAAGCATCTGGGTTCAGTTGCCCGTTGCGTATTGCTTTGCACACTCACTCTCAGGGAATTAAAATGGCTTTTCCTCAACTAAGAGGAGAAAGTGACTTCAAATTGCAGGGCAACATTTTTTGAAAGCCTTGATATGAACCACTTCAAAGATTAAAGCCTTTAAAAAAATCTCTGTCTTTCAAAGATATTATTGGATTAATAGTATTTGACCAGCTGTTGAAGACAAAAGGGGAATTGTAACAGCAAGATATCCAAGCAGGGGTGATTGTTCTTGCTCAAGGACTTGACCACATTTCTGCTCAGAGGAAGCTCTCAAAGAATAACCAGGACAATTTTAGGGAATGTATTTTAACAGCTGTACATTGCATGAACATAACTTTTTTTCCATCTCATGGCCTGATCTCAGGTCTGTTTTCTACTCCCAGAATGTGCAGCACAGATGGTGGAAACTAATTGGGGTGGAGGGCAGAGCCTGTATTTACTCTGGAAATCCCACACCTCGCCAGGGGTTGTAGGGGCAGTTGGTACAGCATAGGCCAGAGGGAGCAGTGACAGCCTGCCCGACTTTGCCTGCTGGTTATGATGCAAAGCTGAAGGGCTGTAGTAGCCATCTAGGGCACTTCTCTTCTCTCTAGACAAATTCCTCCATCCCTCTGTCTGAATCAGCTGGCAGAAGTGTGTGTGTGTATGGGGAGGCCTACAGCAAGCCCTGCAGCAGCCCAGGCAAATGAAAAAGCAGCAGCTGGGGATCACAATCTGATTTGCCACGCAAAGGCTGCTTTATGTTCTTCCTTTCGTGGACTGCCATTTGATCAGTGTTGCTGCAAATATACCTCTTGCAAACTGCTCCCTCCCACCTTTTCCAAGTTTTAGAGCTTTGGAAGGCAGGATGAGCCCCAAAGAGATGCAAATCATTTCCTTGTACCCACCCCTGTGCTCAAAGATGCACTACTGTTCCCATCTGCCCTCCAACAGCTCACGCCAAACCCCGTCTCTGCTAAAACTTGCACTCTAGCTGACTGAGACTTGGTCTGTGTGCTTGTGGTTTGTTGTCCCTCCCACCCTTTCCCTCTTCTCCATGTCCCAGAAAACAAGAAAGTTCCATGTCACAGCAGAACTTATCTCACATTTCTGTCCATTTGTAATCTTCATGCCAGTGTTTAGTCTGCGTCACTGTTCTTGGATGTCATTGCACATTGTATGCTGCATATGCTGATAATGGAGGAAAATTGAAGTCTTTTTCATTCTCCAGCTATGTGAGCAGTTGCATCACATATCAGAAAAAGTTCTGCCAAGGAAAGAGAATACAACGGGACACCCAAACAGACACCCTCTAATTTGAGGGTGAGTCTTTCCATTGTTAAAGATGAGATTTGTCATGCAGAGACAGCACATCTGGTGACTGGGTCCTGCTGTCTTTCTGAGGGACCTGGGAAAGTGACTGTGATAACAGAGATACACCAGTCGGAGCTTGTGTAGAGGCCAGGCATGTAATATGAATTGTGTTTCACTCATTCATTTTATCAGACAGCAGAGTGGAGAAAGGGCTTTGCTCATGTTCAGTCTTAGTTTCTTTCCATGTGAGTGTGCTGTGTTACACCCAAACCTTTTACTTGCTCTCTTACCATTCTGTCTTCTTTCCTCTGTCTTCTCTCTTTCCTTCCCTTTACTCACTCCACTTTTCTGGTTGTCTTCTGCTCCGTTCCTCACCTGCATTTTCTTTTCCATCTGATGTGTTTTACGCATTTTCTATGCGTCCTTTCAACATTGCTGCTTTCCAGCCTTTCATGATCTTTCATACTTTCTATTCCCTGACTGTGTAACACATCAGTCTCAACAAACAGTACCATGGCTGATTTCCACTTTTACAAAATGCCCCCGTTTCACTCTGGACTGTGTTTCCACACAGGGCCAACTGTTCTTGATGTCTGTGCCCATTAAGCAGTAGGCAGCCCATAGGTGAATTTCTGGGTGAAGCTACGTATGTTAACCATGTTAAAAAGATCCTGAAAAAGTAACCTGTTCAATCTGAGCAGCAGTAGCAAAGCAGAGCTATTTGATGGCTGGACCTTCCTAAAGATGGAGAGACGCAAACACAAAGCAAGTGTAATTTATGGTGGGAATTTAATGTGCCATCATTGGTCTGATGTCAAACAATGGAAAGCTAAAGGGTTTGTGATGGACCCATGAAGTAGTGTGAGGATGAAGCTGAGACCATTTTATATCTGTAAGTAGAGTAGGCCTTTCTGCTGTATCATATTCATGTGTTTTAGAGAGAAGACAACTGGCCTGCAATGTTAGCCTCTATGAGCTGCATTTAAATTACAAAGGTCAGGGCCACTTGTATAATAACTAAATTTTAATAAAACAAGAATAATTTATAACATTTGAATCCACATTATAATCAAGTGGGATAGCTAACCACTTCTGTTGGTTTTACTCGGGTGGGCAGCCGAGCTCCACCTCAGCCGCTCTCTCACTCCCCATATCAAAGGGGGAGGGGAGAAAAATACAATGCCAAGGGCTCAAGGGTTGAAATAAGGATGGGGAGATTGCTCAACAATTATCATGATGGGCAAAACTGACTCAGAGTAGGGAGACAGTAAGACTTATTGCCTATTACTAACAAGCTAGAGAAGTGAGAAACAAAGAAAAGAAACCAAAAACACCTTCCCCCCATCTGCCCTCTTCCACCTCCCCCCGAGTGGTGCAGGGGAATGGGAAATGGGGGTTGAGGTCAATCCCTAACTCTTCGTCTCCACAGCTCCTTCACGGTCACTCTGTGCCCGTGCTCCACATGGGGTCCCTCCCACGGGATGCCGTCCTTCCCGAACTAAGTCTCTGGGGGTTGCCAACAGGCAGCAGCTCTTCAAAAACTGCTCCCACACGGCTCCTTACCACGGGGTCCATCCATCAGGAGCAAACTGCTCCAGCACAGGTCCCCCATGGGCGGCAGCTCCCTCCAGACCCCCTGCTCCTGTGTGGTCTCCTCTCCACGGGCAACAGGTCTGGCCCAGAATCTGCTCCAACGGGGTTCCTCCACAGGCCACAGCCTCCATCAGTGCAGGTCCACCTGCTCCACCATGGTCTCCTCCACAGGCTGCAGTGTGGAGATCTGCTCCATGTGGGACCCATGGGCTGCAGGGGGACAGCCTGCTTCACCAGGGGCCTCTCCACAGGCCAAGGGGAACTGCTACTCTGGTGCCTGGAGCACCTCTCCCCCTCCTTCTTCACTGACCTTGGCACCTGCAAGGCTGTTCCTCATTCCTCTCATTCTCTCAGCTACTGCAAGGCCTCTTTTTTTCTTTTTTTCTTTTTTTCTTTTTTTTCCCCTTTCTTAAATATGCTCTCACAGAGGCACAAACAACATCGCTTATTGGCTCGGCTCTGGTCAGCAGCTGGTCTCTTACCTACCGTGGGGCAGCTTCTAGATTCTCCTCACAGAAGCCACCCCTATGGCCCCCTACTACCAAATCCTTGTCATGTAAACCCACTGCACCACATCACAGCTTCAGTACATGGTATAGTTTATACGTTAGCACAGGATTCACTGCAAGATGCTGAAATCAACAATGTATGTGAGAGATGTGGATGTTTATTTTAAGCAGTGAGTGAGAAAATTGCGGTTTGTAGAAATATATGCAAAAATATTGCCAAAATAAGCATTCAAAAAGTTGTTTCAATATGCAGCTACATGTAAACATAGTAATTAATATATATTGGGTAAATTTACTGCATCTTTCTTATCCGCACCAGTGAGATAGAAGTTGCAGATTTCAGACAAAGACTCAACAGATCTTTAAACTGCAGCCAGGGCTCAGCAGAAAGCTATCTGGGAGAAAAGATCTGCTACTTAGCCTGGTCTTGCCTCCACTCCTCTGAGCTCTTTGATGGAGGTAGTGTTGTTGGGATCACCCAATTCCCACATCTTCTTGGTAGATTTACTGTTGTTGTGGATCTGCAGCGTTGGATTCTGGCATGCCAGCAGTGGGTTAAATCAGCTTTTAATGTCTTCAGACCACTTTTCACACTTTTCATTTATTCTCACAACCTGGCAGGTAGAGACAGTCTACCTGTTTCTGGCTAGAAGAGTGGAAGTGGGGATTTTCACATTTTTCTCAGCAGGAATCAGTCAGTGTCAGCTTTACACTTCACATGCTATCACCAGTCATTCATTGCTCTAAATGCCATGTTTACACTGTGCAGCAGGAGATCTGTGCTCCTTCTGCCTAGCTTCTTCTCTGCAATAAATCAACTGTTTTTTCCTCTACTTTCTCCTCCAGCTGGGGTGATGCTGGTCCCTGAAAGGAAGACAGAGGATGGGTTTGAGGAGCATTTCGGCTTGAACTACTTGGGACACTTCCTGTTGACTAACCTCCTCTTGGATATGCTGAAGCAATCAGGAACGCACAGTCACAATGCTAGGATCGTCACTGTCTCATCAGCCACCCATTATGTAGGCAAATTGCACCTGAACGACTTACAAAGCAGGTACTGATCCATTTTGGCTATTCACTGATCTGCAGTAAGGGTGTGTGCTGATTAAATTGTGGTTTTTTTTGATGACTTTAAAAAAAAAAAAAAATAAAAAGGTGCTTCTCAGGCAGTTGTTTGGATCTTGAACAAAGCTTGCGGTCTCTTACTCTGAGCCTTGAAAGCCTTGCTTCCTTTCTGATGCTCACACCGCATGCAGTGATGGCTGTGGTGCAGTCTGGACTCCTCACTGCCTAGTCCAGGAGACTGAGCAACTGGGAATGTTTTAAAATGGTAAGGTGATTGCTAACAGGCTTCACCCTCAACTGAGTTACCTCCGAGGGCATGCAGGCACTGAGACCCTGATCCTTTCATCGAATGGGCACAGTGGATGCCTGTGGATGCCCACCTGGGGCTGCATGTGCCCAGGGCCTGAGAGGCACATCAGGGATGTTCTCCGAGAGGGCTCTGGCTGGGCTCTGGCATGGCGGGCTCTGGCAGGGCCGCCGGGCCACACCTGCCTGCCTGCTGGCATCTTCGCCCAGCCCACGCCCTGTCTGCCACTTTTCCCTCTCAGGCAGCCCTGCCAGCTGGCACCAGCTCCATCCTCCCGTCCCTCCACCTTGTCCTGTACCAATTCTGGCCTCTCATTCCCCCTCCTCCACCACGGTCCTTCTACAGCCTCCCCTGCTGTCCTCCCCGGCGCCCACAGGCCAGCCTAGGGAGGCACTGGAAATGCTCGAGCCCAGCTTCTTGCCTGTGTCACCCACCCTCTGTGCTTCCCTGAGGGAATGGAGAATGTTCATTGAGATCCCAACGCATTGCTTGTGGCCCGGCAGAGCTGTGTGGCCGTATTCTGCCCATTCACCATGGGTGGATGTCTATGGGATGTTTGTAGTATGAGCAAGACACCAGATGCTGTGGTAGATATCTCTGGTGCCATACAGGATCTGTGTAGATCGTTTAACTCATTGAGGAATGAGCAGTATAATTTAGATGATAAATTTTAAAAATTCCACATGCTGTTAAGAGATGGAAGTGAAGTGCTTTTTAGCAGGCTCATACTGAGTCTCCCTTCTGAAAGGCCTTCAAAGAGTTGCTGCTTGTGCACGGGAAATCAGTGTTTTGCATCATTTCCCTGTAGAATTTCTTGGTCCTTTGACAGGGACTTCAGCAAGTACTTAGAGGCACCTGGCCCGAGGTTTCATTTTGGAACAAAGACTGAAATTAGAGGGCTGGGCTGTTTTCACTGCACACATTTTACATATGAATGCTGCATTAAGCATGTCAAACTTTCTGTTTGACTTCTGATTACATAGTGTGGCATCAGTTTTATTACAAGCACATTGTTTAAACTCTGCAGGGTAGTAGCAGTTTAATCTCTTGCTTGTAAAACAACCACAGGAAATTATCCTTACTCTTCAGTTGATGTATATATTCATTGTTTCTGATGTGCATGTTGGATGGCACCACACAAGGGGACTAAGGGGAGTATAATTAGTATTTCTTGGGGGTAAAGAGCGGAATGCAAAATTAAATGGGGCTGTTCTGTGACTCTAGATAACAGTAGTTTCCCTGATTATAGCAAAGCTTTGTACTGTGCCTCTTTAGTTTAGGATCGTCCTTATCTGTGATTCATTCTTATTAACTCATACTATAAAGGAACCAGAAACATTTCAATTAGAAAAGTTCGGGTTGAGCATGAATGTGACCAATCTTGTGGAAAGAAAATATATATATGCAGTTGAGACTTACCTGCAGTTTTTTGTCAAATCCTGCCCTGTCGCATTTCAACTTTATTGGCATAACAGACACAGAAGAGGACAGAGTCAGGCTGATTTTATGTGCTCTTTCTCATGTGGATGTTCTGAATTGCTCAGGGTTGGCAGTGGTACTTGCTCCCCCAGGCATCAGGCACTCCACTGGCTTCCAGAGCAGGCTGTGGACTCTTCTTGGTTCAGGTGGAAGAAAACACTCTTGTTATTTTTTAACCTAGGTGCAGATAAGCCCTGACATGGATGTATATTTAGTTGTCTCATAAATTGTGCTGCTAAAAACAGTGAGATTACTTGTGCATTCATGTACATGCCTATAGTGCAAGTGGGTGGTTTAGCAGCCCTGGAGAACTGTTGCAGGGTGGCGTACACAGGCATCACTGACACTGTGAAGCCTTGGAGATGCCGTATGATTCAGAACAGCATTTAAGAGCTCTGATGGATGCAGTAAGGACACCCAAGGCAAGCACTGTGATACAACAGTGGACTGCCACGGTTTCCTAGTGATGGAATCCCTCATTTTTGTAGCTCTCGTGAATGTGGAATCTTCCTAAAAAAAAAATGGACTGGCTTTTTCCTTATTTTGAGTTAGCTGTAATTCAATTCACAACTCCGGTCTATGTTCCCTGACTGATGTGTAGTCCTAACCTCACAGGAAGGCAGCCAAATGATTTGGAGCCATTCATTCACAGTAGAGAAAGGGGGCTGTACTCTGCTGGAGAAATTACCTGTGGCAGCAGACTGAATTGTTTACCATACTCTTGTCCCATTATTCCTAGATTTTGTTTGGGCTAGTGTCCAAACTGGAGGTGAGTAAGGGTAGCTGAGGAGGGATCCATCCATCAAATACAGCAGAGAAGGGTAGGCTGAAGGACTCTTGAAGGAGACATGAAGGAGAAAGTAAACTGAGGTGCTTTACCGTGGATTTTCTTTGTGATCATTCTCCCAGTCAGGAGAGCCTGGGATGACAATCACAGTTGTGGCCATCGCTCCCAACTTACTTTGCTTGTGCTTGCTGCTCAGAGTTCTGGTCTGAAGCCAGAAGTCATCCATATCACGGTGACCACAGGGCCACATCATAACAAATAATTGTCAAAAGGTCTTACTAAGGAAATGCATTAAATGCAGCTTTTGCCACTGTCTTCCATGTTTCCTCTTTGTTTGTTTTCTGCCATTTTACTAGTCTGACCTATCCCATGTTTCTCTTTTCAACTTCTTTTTGGTGGGAGTGTTAATTTAAATGTTCCTTGATTTTCCTTGCACTTTCAATTATTTTTCTTCCTCTTTCTCTCTCTCTCTTTGTGCCTGCCTGCTTGACTTCTGTTTGCAGTTTCATCTTCACCTACGTCTTTTCAGATTTTTTTTCTCTCCATTGCCTTTTTCCTCCCTATCTCATCCTTTTCCTCTTTATTTGTGTCTTATTTCTGTGCAACAGTTCATTCGGTGCTCTCCATTTCTCTTCTGCTTGCCTTCTCCCCCCAACCCTCGTCCTACTACTCCCCTGTGAGTGTCATTTTCCCTCCTTCCCGCCCATCCTCTTCCCACACACACCAGTAAAAGAGACACAGCATGGGTACATCAAGGCAGGACAGAGCTTGTTCCAAACTGGCAGGGCATAGCTTGTTTCATGTATGTTATTGAAAATGCAAACGCACAAGAGCAATGACTGTTCTCCCGGTTCTTTTGCTGAAGGATATAAGAAGAACATCAAACGCCTTTGTGGTCTTTTAGATCCAGACCATTTTCAACAGAAATCACATGAGTCGACAAGGGCATCCCTAAGGCAAATCATTCTCCTTCATCCCTACATCGAATACTACTGTTTTCAAGGAGGTGAAAGTTTAACAGAAATGCTATCTGCAGGCATTTCAGCAGCGGCGATCCAAGCAACTGCATGCTGATGGTCGTACACTCTGCACCCCAAAAGTAGAGCAGCATAGCTTTTATGTCCTTTTCTCCTCTTATGCCTGCTTAATGTAATACTTTCTAAAGTGAGAGAAGAAAAAAATATGGGCATGACAGAATACGGACATCTGGTTCTAGCAAAAGTTTGAAGAACGTTGTGCCATCCCGCCTGAACAGAGCACTGGAGTTTGTGGTGCTCTTACCAGGCTGGGAGGGGGAGGGCACACTTTCAAGTTCTCTACCTACCAAAGTAAGAAGGAACTTTTGGGAAATGAACAGAAAAAGGCTTTACTCCCTTTCCCAGGCTGACGGTTGTGCTTGCATATGCTCCCTTTCCCAGGGGTTAGCATCTTTGTGTGTTCTGTCTAGCTTTTTCTCCATGACTAACTATTCCTTTCATCATCCCCTCTTTTTGCATGCCAAATGGGCCCTGTAATGCTGTGAATCACAGATTTATGAACTCCCCAGCCATAGTAACACAGCTCCTTTTCTGGTTCACATCTTCTGTATATTCAGGAACAGTTAGTCACACTTTTTTCTGCTCTCTTTCCTCTGCTCTGTTACTGTGAAAGGAGCTGACACTTTTTTGTAACTCCCAAGCTGGTACAGTACCAGATAATTTGTGTTTTTTTTTTCCCCATAGCCTTGGTGCATGAATCATGTCAGAGACAACAGAGATTTAAGTCATAGGAATTGCAAAAATCCCCAGCTGCCACATGTGTGCTGGTAAAAAATAGGGCAAACAACTTTGTGCAGGACTTGGGAGGATGCTGGGGAGATGAGGCAGCTCCAGTTCATCTCCTTGTGTGAGGCAATTCATAAGGGTGTCACACAGAAGGTGTCATATGCTGCTGGGAAAATCTGTCCAGCAAAGTGTCTGGAGGCTCTTAAATAGTGTCCTTCATCTCTTCTTGAGTTAATGTGATGTTGGTAAAATTGCAACTCAGTTTGGGCAGAAAGTTGAGGATCACATCCCATAAATATTGTAGAGATTTTGGAAATATTGTCCACAAATAGCAGACACGAGAAGTTAAAATGTCAAATTATTTTGGAAAATATGAATCTATTTTTCAGACCAAAATGATCAATTTCAGGATATTTTATTTCTAATTTGTTTGTAATTATCCTTAACAGTACACTCTCATTCATATTTTGAAGTGTAATGTTGATCAATGTGAAGCTGCAAACCTTTAATTTCTAAGTCATCCTGTTAAAGTAAGGTATTTCCATCTGTTTTAAATGAGTGTTTTTGTTTGACTTTTATTTTTTTAAGACGGCTATTTGTTTAAAACGTTTTGTTGTTGGTGGTGGTGGTTTTGTTTTCTTTTGGTTTGATTTGATTGTTTTTCCTAAGAATGGTTTGATGAGTCAACATTTTTTCATAACTTTTTTTGATAACTTCATAGTTGCTTCCTCCTGTGCCTTTTCATGACTGATCCATCATTGGTATTTTCTTAATTCTTTCTGATTGGAAGAGCTTATGGGATGCACAATATCTTCAAGTCAAGCAAAAGCAAACATGAAGCTGATGTAGCACAGGAGTAACAGTAGTCTTCTTTATTTCCAGTTCTTTAAGTAATAAAGAAAAATTGTAAGAGGAAGTAGGAGTTATT
Organism: Nettapus auritus; assembly: GCA_011076525.1. Classification (NCBI taxonomy): domain Eukaryota; kingdom Metazoa; phylum Chordata; class Aves; order Anseriformes; family Anatidae; genus Nettapus; species Nettapus auritus. The sequence goes on from CM021765.1 coordinate 133,827,441, forward strand.
TTAAATATTTCCCTCTTAATTTGTTAATTCATTTTAGTCAGTACAAAAGTCTTTCACAGTTACATATAAAGAGCTGTGTTGCTGGCCTGCTGCTTAATAATAAAAGCTGTGAAAACTACAGAAAGTGTAATCATAAAAGATTCTTTCAGACAAGAAGACAGATACATGTTATTGTAGATTTTATTTCATTTGGGGAATATATATTTTTGTTTGAGTGGTATTGTTAAAACAGCTGCCCCTCAATGACTTTTATTGCTTTTTCTGGCTCTGTTTGCAAGATAAATCACATTCCCATGGCGGAAGTCAATACCAACTACAGTGTTCTGTTGTATTCAGTTAAAAGTGTTCTTCCTGCTTCAGGTTTCCAAGTCCTCTTGCCTATAATTAGATGATAAGTATTACAATGCCTAATTCATCCACATGAGGGTATTTTGGTCCTTCTTTACAGAAATCTTTCTCCATAAGTGCAAAAGGATTTTCTGTTTTGCCAAATGATTTCTTGCTTTAGCAGCAATTAGCATTAATTGCAAAAATTGACTTGGAAAATCAGTGTACCAGTGAAGGCCCGTATCTTGAATACTATAATTAAAACAAGAAAAACAAACAAAAAGCAAATGAGATAATAGATTAGAAGACCAATTCTCTCACCAGTCCAGAGGACAGTGTTTTAGTTCATGTACAGCAAGCATTTTACCATATTGCAGGCCATAGGTGATCCCAATACATTCCCGCAGCCAGTAATGAAGAAATCGTTAAGTTGGGAAGTCAGCTTTGGAAAGTTTTAATTTTCCATTTATTGGTGTAATTTCATTTCATCTAATCAAAATATTTTTATGGTTCATTGGTTTTTGAAGAATAATAACATTGTGTGACTGCTATCAAAGAAGTAACAGACTTTGATGTATTCAGGGAAATTAAATGTAGCTACTTTATGTGTCACAATGTTAAACTCCTTGTCTAAAAGGAATTAATGGTTTTAGCAATGCATTGTTAATAATGATTAATGATTTAATAGCACAAAGTGTTTCTGAACTAGTTCAAAACTGTAATATGTTTGGAGATATTTGATATCTGGGTGTATCTGCTATTCAGCCTCTCCCTCCCTAGTGGGTTAAATGGGTGAAATCACATCTCCGCAGCATACAGGACAAGGATCTCATAGGCACGCTGTTTTCCAAAATGGCAGGACAGTTCAAGGATCATTTGAAAGTTAATGTACTGCACCACTGTGACAGAGAAGGCAAAAGGGACTTGTAGAGAAGATGGAGAGGAGGTAGATTGTCACCCTTGAGAGGTGAAGGTTAGTTTGACATCTCCCTGAGAGCAAAACCACTTAGTAAGGTGGAGTGAACCTTAAAAGCTTTGGGGCTCAGATCTGGGAAATTATTCAATATTTTTTTATCATTCCTCTCAATTACTCTAACTGCCACCATACTCACAGTACCTTTTCAATGGTGTTGTCCTTGGAGCTGTGCAGTGTATCTGGTTGAAGCCGGCATTAGTGCCTGTAAATCCCCAGAATAACGTGTTAAGGGAAACAGTGAAAATGCTCAGCTTGGCCCTGCCATACCTCCTCTAGGTTCACCTCTGCTATTGCTGCTGGTTCTTCACAACCATATGTCCCTGATATTGCCAGATATGTTAAGGATTACAAGGTGTAATGGAGGGAGTCAAAGGCATATTTCCCCCTCTGCAACTAAATATGATGACACTTAACTTTTACTCTTTACTCGGCTCCCCATCTTAAATCTCTTCTTTCAGCAAAGCAGAACTTGCTCTATCCAAAAGCAGCCCGAGCATTTGAATACATAGACCTGTAAAGAAACATTAGATGTTTTATAGTTTTCTGTATAAAGCATGCTTTCTATGAAAAATAGACATCCTAAATAAGATAAGACATTGTAAAAGCAAAATATTTTAGCCTCCAGGAGTTTTAGCACTGCCAGAATGTCTTATAGTCAGCATAGTATCACTGAGCCTGGCTGCAGGCAGCACTATCCCAGCTACCCAAGGAGACAGGCTGGGGTGCCTTTGACTGAGAAGTGCAGGAGCTCTTAACAGCAATGCCACCTGTAATATGTTGCTGCAGAAACATCCAAATTAAGGTAGGGTGACTTTTGCATGGTGTCTTTTCAGCATGAAGTGGGGTTTCAGCGTCTGAATTGCTACCAAAAATGAGTCCACCAATGGAGCAGTATTGTTTAAATATTTTGTCAGAGTGAGTGCTGGGAGCAGGGAAGCCTTGTGGCTGTGTTTTGCGGTTTGGACACAAAACTCCTTGCCATTTCCTGCAGAATCAGACCTGTGTGATTTCATTTACTTCTGGTGGGGTTGCAAGTGGAAGAGATCTCACACACTCCAGTCCTGATCCCCTTCTTAGGAAATACTTGGTTTTCAATTACAGATCCCTGTTCACAGTGTTCCAGGGTAACATAACATTGGGAAATGAAAAGAAAAAAAATCCTAAATCATAACCAAACAACTCTAAGGCAAGATTGTAGAGAAAACGATTGCTGTCACTGTCTAATGCTGGTTATGGGCTACTTTGGCTCACAGTACATTGCTAGTTCCTTATGGTTTGAGAGGAGTTTTCTATAGGTAGTGGAGCTTAAGGGGAAATTGAAATTATGCAGTGAGGAAGGACCATGGCCTAGCAACCCTCATGTAATGGAGAAAAGTTTTTCACTGGGTTGCTTTTACTGTATGCTGAAGTTTTCTTGTTTAGGTTCCTCAAGTAAGACTCCTCTTTACAGGCTCCTTCCATGCACTTACTTAAGTCCTGCATCTTTTCTGATGACAGCAGGAGGCTGCTGGTGGCAAAAGCAGCAGTTTGTTAGATTGTTTCAACAAACAAACAATATTTTGAAATTATCTTTGGGTGCCAGAGTTGATAATATTATGTTCCTTCTGTGATCAGAGAGTGATGGCATAGGAGTTTCTGCACAGCATTTACAGATATCTCAGGGGGAAAAAGTGTATTTTGTAACCTGTGTGCAGATCAAAGCCATGTTCCCCTGCTAAGACAGATCAGTCCTTCAATGTGTTGAATGTTTGCACTGTGGAACAAATTCAGTGCCTTCTCAAGTCCAAGGAGGATTGGCAAGGTTCAGCCCATCACAGAATGAAACTTTATGTGATCTTCATATACAGACCAACAAATTTCATGCAGTGTACTGAAAATCTGCTAATTACATTTGGTGAACTGTGCTGTATTTGCAATGGCAGCACTTTAGTATGCATAACTAAGCTCTGCTGTTCCTTTTCAGTCCCAGAATGAAAAGTCCAGAATCTACAGCCGGTCTGCAAAAGTCTACAGCAGATTTTAAATGATTTTATCAAAACAAAAATAAGATTTGGGATTGTTCAAGTTATTACTGGGCAATTTTATGGCCCTATGCATTGTGAAAGAAGCAAAAAACCATTAGACCCCTTGGTACCTTCAACTTAAAAGCTCTGTTGCAGGAGAGTTGGAAAGCTTTCTGCACAAGTGAGCGGAGTGCCACAAGCTTGTCTTGATATAATCCAAGAGATCATTTAAAAAAGATGTGACAACCTTCAATAACCTGAGATCCAGATTATACAAGAGATAATATCAAAATATATGGCAGTGATGTTTCCCTATCACTTGGAGGAGGCACGAGGACACAGAATGTAGGTCTTGGAGCCTTATTCTGTTTCTTGGCTGCAGCAATGCAAAACCTTTCTTGCTTCTATTTATTTATTCATTTGTTTGTTTGATGGAGATTTTTAATTGAATGAAGGGATATCATTATGTTCAAACACCACTCTGAGCATTAGCCAGTACTTAACTCTGCATAATGTAAACTGACTGTAGAAAAATGCTTCAGGAGAGACAATTTATATCATTCTTTATAAAGAGATATATTTTCTGAGAGCATGGAATTACAATAATGATAACTTGAACTCATCATCAATATTTAAAATCAACAAACAACAACAACAAACTTAAAATTAACACCAATTGTGCATGAACAGAAAAAAACAGACTCTTTTTAAGATACGGGTTCTGCTCAGACTTTGAGGAGACCAGCCTTTGATTCTGTGTTTCATATGAAGGAGAACTGTGTTGGGCACACAGCAATGGAGTTGCACACAGCAAGGAAATCAGTAGAGCAGTAGGGCTCTCAAAGCTTCATCTCCTGCCATTAGGAGGAGGAATTAGCCAAATGAAAATGATGCATTGATTCCATCTGTGTGATAGTAATGCCTAGGATGACAATCCCCTAGTTATTTCACCTTTTATAAATATGTGTATAGTAAAGACCTTCCAGGTTCCCTCAGTAAATGTTGTTCTTCAAAGACAGTAGTTAATTTGTGTTCAGTGTGCATTTCCTACATGTGTAAACAAGGAGTTGGCCACTGCATGCTGTGCATTTACACAGCAAAGAGCTGAAATCTGGGCAGCATGGCTTTTTGAAAAAGATAACATATCTTCCAGTTTGTGGCTCCTGTTGAAATCTGACAAAACAGGAATCACTGGCTTGCAGAGAAGTCAGGTCCTGCTAATTGAGGCCATCAACATTTTTCCTCTTAGAGAGAAAGCATCTTCCATCTTTGAGCTTTGACCCTTATGCTTATCCTCTAATGTGAAGGAGAAAAATGCTGTTTTACCATTGAAAGGCTTCAGAAAAAGCCTAATTTTGGCCAGAGCTGTGCGTGAGCAGAGTGTAGCACTGAGTAGCTCACTGCTGGCAGAGGGGAAGCTCTAAGAAGTGGTTGCTCCTTCTTGGTCAGAAGTGAAAGGGCAACCCTGGCTGCCCTAAAAGTGCAGACTGTCTCTGGCTGTTTCAGTGATCCCACCGTGACCAGCTAGGACATGAAGGGTGTGCTTTTCAGCTTGTGTAGAACAGCTAATTTCATCTACCAGACTTGTATTCTTCCTTTCCAGCATGTCCATCAGGTCATGCTCATCAGGTGCTTCAGGGGGCCCTAATGTGTGAGCCTGCATTTACTCAAACTACAGCTGCTAGTGTATTCAAGTTCAAATACATGCAGGAATGCTAAGGCTGCCTTTATGGTTATATATATATATATATATTTCTAAGTATTTAAAAATATAAAACTTTCTTTAAAAAGTTTTTTTTTTTTTTTTTTTTTTAAATCAAGTCTATGAAAGAAATGTACATGAAGTGTAGTTGCTCAATGAACACCCAAAATATCCAGACAAGAATATGAAAGGGGTAACTATATAGTAGCCTATAGAAGTAGTTGCAATCGGTAACAGGACAACTACTGCACAAAACATAACTGTAACAAAATCTGAGTAAGTAGGCATGTGGACACTGTAGATTTTTGTTCTGTTTTATTAATCCATACATTTGTTTCTTTCAATTTGTTAGATACTGGTTTTGGTGGTAATAATCATATTCTAATTTCTCCAACTCTCTCTTTTCTCCATCTCTCTGTTTTCCTTTTATTATAGCAAGGGAAAATCACAGTTGATGAGACTCAGCAAATGTGTTCCTAGGATAAATATATATAGTACTGTCAGGAAGTCTGCTTAAATCTAATAAGCAATATTTAGGACTCAGGCTTTGGTTTATCATTAAAAAAATAATAATTAAAAAATGCTTATGATAACCAGAAAATACATAGCTATATTCTGCCATATATTTCTGTAGCTGCTTTAAAATGAACTGCAAAATCTATCAAAAATTTTGCACTGAATTCCCTGAAGAAAGAAAATTTAAGACTGTGAAGCCTTCATGAGTGTTTAATAATAGTCTTTTATATTCTATACTAAGCAGCGGTGATGATGTATTGCAAGATTAATACATAAATCATTAGGAGACTTTAGTCATTTTAATACACCAAGTCTGTGTTTTGCTTAATTCACTGATTCATCCTAAGGCATATATTGAAATTTTGTGTGGCCTTTCATTATAAAACTTGTCTTTTAATGGAGCATATAGCAATCTGGTTGTTCTGCAGTTTGATCTTAGCACACTCTGCCCTCCAGGCAAATTAACATACTGGAAATTGGGGAGCGTGGTGACAGGTGAAGGGAAGATGACACACGCAAGACCACTGCAGTGTGAAGGAGGTCCAAACCAAACAGTACTGCTGGCACCAGCCAGGTTAAATGTGGCTATGTGCTGCTCAGTACAGACACAGGTCCTCTGAGCTGTGTGCTGAAGCAAGGTGTGGTGGGGATGGGAAAGGATGCTGTTTCTGTACCCTTCCTTCAGTCAGTCTGCATCCGTTTCCTTCCACATGTGTGCATGGCGCCAAAGCAACTGCTAACGAAAAAGCAGAATGCAGTGTGAGAGCCTGCACGCAGTAGGTGTGGAGGAAGTGGTCTGTGCTGAGCAGCAGTTTTGCTTCCCCAATTACTCAGTGGGTACCTTGAGCTGACTTAATGTCCTTGACTAAACATGGTATCACTGGAGATGAATGGGAGACCTCTAGAGCACACAGACCTATTAAAGTCAGCCAAAAAAGAAACCAGAGTAAGACTGGCTGCCAAGGGAAGTGCTAAACGTGGATCCAGTTTTCAAAATTGGATAGCAACAGAGTCCATATTTAAACACCTAATTAGCCACTGCAGGCTCCAGTTTGAAATTTGGCTTCATATTACTTTTTACAAATACATTGCCCCAGCATGCTGGGGAGACTGCTGCTGGAGACAGTACCATGGAGATGAGTGGTAAAATCAGCTTCTTATGGAAAAGAAAAAAAAATCAACAAAACACAAGGCACTTACTCACTCCAAAATTGAATACTTATTTATTTTGTTTGGGCAAAAAATACAAAACAATCCCTTTCTCTTCTCCCCCTTAAATTTTTGCAATGACAACTCAAACTTTTCAGTCTATGTTGGGAAAACAAAACAAAACAAAACAAAAACAAACAACAACAAAAAAATGGAAGCCAAAAATAATAATCAGATAGAAAAATAATCAGATAGAAAATTCATAGCCTGCCTTATCCTGATCCTTTATTCATCAGCTTAGAATCAATAGAACATTATTTTAAAAGGAAGAAGAAGGTCTTGTGCATTGCTGTTCTCTTGGCCAGATTTCAAAGCAACTAATTAAATTCTGCCTGCCTTGGCTCCTCCTATAGTTTCCATTCAGTGAGTTGTGCATTGTCCTATTTTATCTGCATCAACATGGCAAAATGCTCCAAGGCAGCATCCTTAGGGGAAACTGTTTTCTGTGGCAGGAAAGAGCCCGCAGACAGCCCTGCTCAAACAAGTGGATGGGCAGGAGCTCCTCCAAGTTACCAGCACCAGGCACACAGCTGCCAGTCTTCTGCCTGGCTGGCCACCCAGTGAGGAAGCAGAATTTCTCACCCTGGGAGTCTGCCTGCCTTGCTGCAAAGCTTTGGTGCCCTGAGCCCTCAGGAGCCCAAAGATCAGAAGTGTCCCTCGTGTGCTGGTGTGCCTGTGCAGTCAGCTTGGTAAGGAGCCCTCTGCTTTAGGGCTTTACCACAGTTAGCTTTCGTATACGCTTTTGTTTCAGAAGGCTTTTAGAGCCTTTGGAAAAGGAATGCAGTGTGGAAATGTGCAATGTCGATGTTGTTATTTTATTTAATAGACAATTTTAGCTTCATTCAGTGTAAAAAATGTATATAAGTGCACAGAGAGAGACTACATTTAGATACACAGGCTTTAAATTCAGATAATTCCATGTGTAGGAATACATGTATGCTCATGGAATATGCAGTTATGGTACAGGTAGAGGAGCCTCTATGTTTCTATTTTCTGATTCATAAAACCAAGACTGAATGTAATGAAATCAAGTAAGCAGCATCATTTTTTTTTTTTTTTCCCCAATATGTTGTTTAATCAACATGAACCTGTAAGACTGGGTCTCATAATCAAAACAGTCATTCAACGAAAATACAATGAAAATGTCAGTTCTGTGTCACAGATGATTCCTGCCTTGTGCGGGCCAGTGGTGTCAGATTTCTGGAAAACCAAAAGCACACACACACACTGAGAAAATGGAAAGAGAGCAGGTAAACATTGCAGGGGTTCTGTCAAAAGTGTCTGCTCCGTGCATCCAATTTTATATCCTTCACATCTATAGTATGGCATTGAAGTCTGATTCCCTGCTGCCTTGCAAATCATTTGCATCTCCTCTCTGGGATATAAAAGGCTTCCGTACTGATTGGATAGCTTTTTATATCTTCTGAGCACTCATGTTTCTCTGACATAGATATCTATGCAAAGTAGAAGGCTTTTGAGGATCCGGCCCTTGTAGTTCACGCTTCGTTGCCACAAGGTAAGCCAAAACAGCACAGACACAAAATGTGGGAACAGGAAGGAGACCATCCTCCGGCCTGCCTTCTGAAGGTTACCAACGGCCAGATGAGACCCAGGCAGAGCAAGTCAGAGTAGTCCTAACCCTGCTTACCCGTGACCTGCTTGCCAGGCAAGATCACTCCGGCTCAACAGAGGAAGCTTGTCTCGTGCCCAGGCTCACCTCTTCCACAGGTGGCAGAAGGGTGGTACCAAAGAAGAGAGGCCAGGAGCCGCTGCCAGTTGGCTGCTGGAAGTGGCTGCAGATCATGGCCTCCCTCCTGTGGGGAGCAGGAGACCTGCCTCGCCACACCAGGGGGTCTATGGTGGCTGAGGATCTGTCCCTTCCAGTTAAAGGGCTGAAATATGCATGAGGCGTAAGGTGACATTTTGAGTGTCTCAGATCAGAGCAGGGACATTACTGAATTTAAAAGGTAACTGCAATTTCCTGACTAATGCCAAGTCACTTTTATATTCATGCAGCAATTGTTCTTTATTCTTAAAATAGCCCATTTTACCCTGAGGTGCAAGTGATAGCTTGATAATGATGGAGCTGCGTTACCCAGCCTCTTACAGCTTGGGCCATGCAGGAGCTGGTCACGATCAGCTGTTGTTTTTTATCCTCTCTCAAGTTACACAGTGCCTGTGTTTTGCTTGAAGAAAAAAAAAAAATAGAGATGCACTGGATGTTCAGCAGTGTTGTCTTCAGCTGAGCTGTAAGATTTACTGTCGTGTCTCCCAGTTTCTGAGTCTATTTAGACAGCCCTAACAATTAAAATGCTTCTTACCTCTGCAGAGAGTCAGCCTGTTTGCTAGCATGCGGGGGTTTCTGTGAAGCACACAGGATATTATAAATCAGGTATTAAACAAGAATGAGGTAACAAAAATAAGTCCCAGACAAATTTGCTGTTCATTCAAAATAAAAACTGTGCAGGCAACAACACCATCAGAAAGCCAAAGGCAGGCTTTTTAACATATTGGGAACATCCCCAGCCTGGGTGTTCATTGTGCTGGGGATGCAGGTGTGGAGGACGAAGCTGTGGCCTGTGTCTGTCGCAGAGGCAGGACAACAACTAGGGGGAAGGAGAGAGCTGGGTCAGGGAGATCTGCTTCTGGGGGCTGCTCCTCTGTCTCCCTCCTTAGCAGTAGCTGCTGCCCTGCAGGCTCTACCCCGTTTCCATACAGGCCGCAGCTGACACTGCCACTGCCCAAAGGCTCCGGCAGGGACCACAGCAGTTTTGCTGCCCCCAGGAGCCTGTTGCTTTAGGCACCTGCTTGCTTTGAGTCGTCTGTAGTGCTAGGAATTACCTTTTTTCTGCTAAGCACACAAAAAAAGGTTGAATGAAAGGCCCGTGGTAATTATGAGAGGGAATTGTCATAGAATAGGAATCTCTGGAAGCGATGCTGAGGCCCCAGTCAGGAGGAGCACTTTAAGCGACATACCTGCTAATTTGCCTGGAGGTAGCTTGCTTATTTAAAAAAAATACTGCTGCATGACATGAAACCCATCTAATCAGCAGTTCCTGAAAAGTTTGACTTGAAAGAAAGGCAGATTCAGCATCCAGATTAGAGAGGCGCACAGGAGTCTCAGCAGGTCATGTTTTGCTGTAACTCCTGGTATTTGTGTGCCTTCACCGTACCTTCTGTTTGGCATAGGCCGAGGCAGCCACCTTTGCTCTAAAGGCTGCATATGACATAACTCTGGTTACTCTGACAGCCGTTCTCCTTGCCCCAACTTTATATTAATCTCTTTAGCTGTGTGTAATCTGGTGTCACTGGGACAGGTGCAATGATTGCCTTAGTCATCTGCACTGTTCCCACCAAAGGAGCCTTAATCAGGAACTAGTAGGTCGTGCTGCAATACAAATAATAATAGCCAGGAGCAGTACAACGAGGCACGGATTTACTGGGTGGGAACAGGGTATGTGTGTGTGGGAACAGGGCAGTGAGGAATCGGAGAATAGTTCACCCCTAGATGATGGTATTCTGCAGATTGGTGCCTCAGCGTTTAAAGTTAAAATAGATTGATATAGAGATTCTGGCAGCTACTGTGTAATGTTATTTTTATTATTTTCCCCCATAAATCAGGCTCGGTATCTGATAGAATACTCACCAGAAGTGCAGCAAAGAACATGCCTGCTGTTGATAAGCTGTTTCATGTGAAGATTCAATGTATAGCTATTTGTTTGCTGGGTATTGCCAAATGCTGCACATTGGATGCTTGTGCAATTCTGTTTCCCTTCTGACAATTTCTTTTTCATGTACATGTCCCTCTCTCTTTCTCTCTTGTATACAGATGTTCATATTCACCTCATGGAGCCTATGCCCAAAGCAAACTTGCCCTTGTGTTATTTACCTATCGACTACAGCATCTTCTGACTGCAAACGGAAGCCATGTGACTGCTAATGTAGTAGACCCTGGAGTAGTGAATACCGAGCTCTATAAGCATGTCTTTTGGGTTGTGAAAGTGGCCATATGGATGACAGCCTGGCTATTTTTAAAGGTACTCATTTTTTTCATCATTTTGTTGCCATGTCCCTACATGGTGAGAGATGCCATCAGCACAAAGATGCAGATGTTTTCAGAGTTTATCTTAATTTAATGTAATTTAAAGCTAATGTATAGATAATTACAAGCTTTCCCCAGAACAAACACTTATTTTAAATGGAGAGAGAACACTCACAGTAAGAGGAGGGAAGGCCTATCACTGTGTCTGTGGCTGAACAGGTAGTTGCCCATGCATTAAGTATCTCTACACTGATCTATCTCTGTTTGTGCATGCATGACGGTAGAATTGCATTTTAACATGGAGCCAGAATATGCAAAGTGTTCCTAGGAAATGTCTTGTATGTCCTGTTACGAGAAGCAGACATAATCTGGCACGGTCTACATGCACACAACATGTTATAGAGAAAAGGGCAAAGGAAAGAAGGAAGCTGTACAAATGGGAAAAGTGTTGGTGGGAATTGGCCAAACTCCTTGCTGGGCAGGTCCAAATACTCGTCCTTGGGAATGTGGGACAATGATCATCTGGGTCTTTCAACATAACACGTATTTATAATGGCACTTGACTTTCTATTATCTATTCCTGGTCTGTATTGGAAAACATAAAGCTGTTTGATAAAACCAATCCAACGTTGAGCAAATCCATTTAAGGTTAGCTTCAATAACATTTTGTAGTGGTGTGAGTAGATCAATATGAAATCAGTTTAGCTGTACAGGTGCACTGTTCTAATGTGAACAAGCCTTAGAAAGACTTGTGCTGAGAAAATGTACTGCTTATAACTCTTTCAGAAAGTAGTTTTGGATTAAATGAATGGAACCTGATTCCATTAGAGAAAATTAAATGTACTAATTAAAACAAGCTCTTTTAGATCAAGGGGCATGTTCCACAAAGCAAATTAATTTTAAACTTTGATATGGAAATATCACTAGCTTTAATTTTAGAAATGAAACTGGAGGCTGGAAGAGTGGCTGTAAAATAAGATGCAAGCAAATAAACCCATATTTAAAAAAATTAATAGTATCTTCTGAGTACACCTTGAATATTGCAATAAAATTCTAATAGGGATGCTCATAGTATGTAATGCATTCTTAAAGAAGCAGAATATAGTTTGCCAGAATGTATATATTAAACTTGTTTTTCCTCTTGTGATTGCTATTTTAAATCTCAGTCTCTGATCGTGATGCTTTTTAATTGGACTGACTTCACTCTGCTAACGTAACAGTTTCATGTAGATATTTCGGTAGTGCTCAGAATTATCTCTAGAGCCACAGTTCTGACAAAAAAAAATCTGTGTTTGAGAGTGAGAATTAAATCTCTTGTTTACAGCACTTAAGCCCATTCAGTTTTATTGGTGTGTCAAGGGAGACATTTTTGTATTATACTGACCATGTTTAGAAACTAAATGAGATGTCCCTGAACACACATAAAATGAGTTTAGATTTATCACAAGAGGGAGTCAAATACTTACAGCTGTAATAGTAATCCTGATCATTTCATATTCTTTGTATGAGATACCAGTCTAAAGGAATACTGCCTTGCAATAGGTGAAGGACAGATATACTGACTTGCATAGAAGTGCTGTGTGTGTACTGCCTGAAAAGGAAATATATCAATTGCTTTTTGAATCGGAGCATTGAATTTGAAGCATACTTTGAATGCTTCAGTTACTAAGGCTGAGATTTTCACATTTTTATATAACACTTGATGCTTTTTCCTGTAGGAGAGTGCAAGGGAAGCTTTTACTAGCACACGTCTCTTTTACTATTATACTCCTTGGAGTTGCAGCTCTGACTTCTACTCCTTTCTTATTGCTTAACATATGTTTATGTGTTCAGGATTGACTTAGCCTTCATTTCTCATGTTCAGAAGCACTTTATTCCGTAGGTACATGGTGCCCAGTGCTCTCACCTTTGCAAACAGCCATTTAGTGTGTCTGGTGTTGGTCTCATGCACTAGGGTAAATTTCCACTGAGAGAAGTAAGAAAGCAACTGCAGGAAAATGCAACTGTTTGATAATACTAGCTGGCAGGAGGTGTTTTGGGCTTCTTCTACCCTGGAATTTCATTCCTGAGCGCACATATATGAATCTTCCTTCTAGGATTAGAGCACTAACACAGTGAAAATGATCTGATATATCTCTAATCATGTTGGCTCAACTAACTTTTATCACCCTGAAATATTCTGAAATGGTTTCTAAATGCACACAGGAAATTGCTTCACCCACTGCAACCTGGCGCTCTTGATAGTAAACATACCCCAGATCATTCCGGTGAGGAAATGCATCATGGATTTATCATTTCATATTCTCTCAAGAGACAGTCAACATGTTGTTTGATTTCATTCCAAATTATTGTGGCAGAGCCTCCCTCTACTACCTTTAAATCCATTTCTGCCAACACTTTGGTCCCCATGGCATTCTAGTCAAATGCTTCCTCGGGATTACAGCACAGCCCTGACTCTCACTGGGTTATTCTCGCTGGGTGAGGTGGCTCAGTGAATCAGGCAAGGCTGTCGGCTCAACAACATCCACCCTAGAGCTGCTTCAAGATATTTAGATACTTAAACAAATAAACCTACAGCTTTGTAAATAGGCCACGATATGTACATATAATTTGCTCAGAGTATTAACAGCTCGAGTTTCTCAGGGCTGTAAAACATTGTCTTCTGATCTTCATATATAGCTCAGAAAAACCTCTGCCAAATGTGTTTGCTGGGGGGTTTTGCCCCCAACAAACTACAGTGAGAAGCACCCTGTAGAAATATGATAGGCCAAGGTAAAGGAGCTGGTGGCTATCATAAAAGTTGTAAAATGAGTGCCTGTCCTTTAGAAGTGGTGGTGCTGCTCTTTCTCAGCTAGATTCTTTCTCAGGAATGTTATTGTGATACTTGTTTTAAATTTCAATTTTTCAAATTCTTTCTCTACATATTTAATAAACAGAGATTGCACCTGTCATATGCAAGAGAGAAATTATGTTTATTCTTCAAAAAATAAATTGATTTCTACCCCCATGACTGCTTAGTAAATAAAAGCTGACGAGCTGTCATGATTCTCTGTAGAGTATAGTGGAATATGTTTTCCCATGGGATTTTTTAACTTAAAATGATCTTTTTGAAGAGATAATGTTCAAACTAGTAAACAATAACTAATTAATAAGATAATAATAGATGAAAAAGACATTCATCAGGCATCAAATTGCAATGTAGCCAACTGCGCAACATATCAGTTTTAGTGATGGGTACTGTCCAAATTGGGAGCTGGCAAGGTACTATTTCTCTCTCAGGTATTTCTGTTTCTGCTACAGATACTGAATCTTCATTCTTAAGCCAGATGGCCTCTGCTTATGAAAAAATTAAAATGTCTTACAGAAAAAAAAAAAAAAAAAAAAAAAAAGTTGACTCTCACTGATGTCCAATATCAGGGACTATTCTAGTACTTTTGCCATGGATGTAGAAACATTTCTTGCATGGCAGCATTGTAAACTTCTCCAAAACATTCTTTATGACACACTTGGTGACTGTGTCATTATCAAATATATTCGGTCCTTTCAGCTTCCTCAGACTGGTGTTTAGGAAGGCATTGTGGAAAAAGACTGTGCATCAGGTCTTGTCTCAGCTGTCATTTACAAAGACATAGTGCCATATGAGTGATTATTGACTGACAAACTGAAAATGAATAGGATGAGTGACCCCACTGGCCTGTAAAAGCGAAGGGAAAGGCAAAGTCTAGAATACAATCTAGAAATCAGCCAACATAAACTGGTTTATTTCTTTTGTTTGTCAAAATAAGCTTAACTTGAGTGTGATTTTCCTATAATGTTTTTAAAGAAATGTTTTCAATCTGTAAGAGATGCTAGAAAACAAGATCTGAAGAACCCAGATTCATCATTCATGCCAGAAGACATAGTCATGCAGGTCTTATTGCAGCATTTCTTATTCAAACTGTCCCTTTGGCACTCTGAATGTAGAAAATTCATTTCATCCTCCTTCCCGAGGTGTCAGAAGACAAACACATCACCACACAATAACACCAGCTGTAGAGAACTAGAATAATTAAATTCTACAGCTGAAAGCAGCAATTCATCAGCATCAACATCTTCAGTTCACGCGAGTGTGTGGTCCTCATGTAAAGCTAGTCTAGAAGTTTCTCATGAAAATAAAACTCCTTGCAGGAACATGTCATTTGTCGTTAATTTTTAGAAAAGGCTTTTCACATCAAAACTGGGATTCATGTCAAAATCAGAGAGAAGGAAGCAGTCCACTTTATCTCAGTAGCTCTCATGTATAACCAGGCCCCTTTTTTGTACATATGTACAGCTATTTAAGCTTCATTTATTTCCATTCGAGGTTGTAGTCAGAGCGATAGGGCTTATTCTTTTCTGTCTAATAAATATTTGATTATTCATACAACCACAGAACAGTTCTAGGGGAAAGATGGAGGGACACCCCTGAGAAGGAAAATGAGCAAGCTACCTTTGAACTACTAAATCCTGGTGATGTGGTTATTTTTCTTATGTGAATGCCCAGACTCAATACCCTGTTAGGGGGCATGGCAGATGCTTTACTTATGTTAAATTTATGTTAAATTAGAAGGCTTAGGAACACAGAGTGCTCTTGTCTGTCCTATTTAGGGCTAGACCCCTCTAACGTAGACTGACTCTAAGTGCACCCCTACACAGTCTGGTCTCCACTGGATCCTGTGGTTCCCCTGTGGTCCCAAGATATTGTTATTTTTGTGTTTGTTCTCAGGTCAAATAGCAGGAATATTTATTGTAAGAGACATGTTGAGAGTTGCCAGCGGCTGTTTTGGTGGCAGGAAAGTGAAAGATTTGTGATGCGTGCCTTGTGTGGCTTGTGAAGGGGTAAGTGTGCAAAACTGCTGGGATTGTGCTGAAGAGCTTCAGGGGGAGTCAAGGCAACTGAAGCTGTTGTTCAAACACATGTTTGGAGCAGCTGCTGGAGTGATCTATCCCCAAACCACACCCAGGCTTCCTGTTGGAAGAAGCCAGTTAGAACAGGATGAAACATGGAGCAAGCTAGAAATACAGTAGTACGCACAGTCAGAGACCCATCTCATGCCCTCTCCCACCGTTTTAGTCATTTGGCTAAAAAGGAAAAAAATGATTTTTTTTCCTTGTCAGTGGGAAATGGGAAGACTATCTTCCATCTTTTAAAAGTGTTCACAGAACAAGAAAACTATTTCCATGCCTAATTCTGCCTTCAGGATTGATGCCTTTTAGCTTGGAAAGCGGTTTAAAGAAACACAGGGTAAATCTACGCCATGCACTACGTAAAAATCTACATGTGCACTATATACAATTGTTGGAGTGAAAATTCTGGAATTGTAAGTGACTGAAATTTTGTGATAGATTTTTACTAGCAGGTAAGGAGCATACTAAAGAAGTGCATTTGCATTGTGTGAGAAAGGTTTTATCCCTAACTCGTGTGTGGTAAACGACTGTTGATTTAACTTGACAACTCTGGCAAATTATTTAATTCTATCTGAAAATAATTCATTTTGTATCCAAAAGAGTTAAAAAAATACTCTTGCTGTAATGGGGAGACAGTAAGTAAGCAGTTAATAAATTGTGTAAATATGTGAGCCTAACCAGCATTAGCACATCAGAACATGTCGTCTTGTAATCTGTAACTATTTTCATAGTCAGAACCCACAGTTAGCTATGGAAGTCATTTTCTATCAGTTTATTCCTTGCTAACATATCTTGGTAGTACTTTCCTTTATATGTAGTTAATAAGTTTGTATTCTATTCTCAGCTAGATGTATTATTAAAAATGGAACAAACATAGAAAGGTAATTTGCTGTGGACCATATACATGTCTGGGACTTGGTACTGATCCCAATCAGTTAAAAAGAAGCAAACCACAACACCTTTAATATAAAGGTCTCAAAGAAAAAAAAAATGGGAAAAAAAAAAAAAAAGAAAGAAAGAAAGAAAAAAAAGAGGTTGAAAGGTTGGGGAATTAGGGAGAATCTTGAAATTTCAGCTATACCATTAGCCTTTCACTCTTCAATCATAATCTTTATAATTAGGGGCTGTTCATCCGATAAATCTCACTGTACACAGACTTCCACTAATGTAATTCTCCCTTAGACACCCGGGAAGTTCTACCTCCATTATGACATAATTAAAATTCCATTTTCCTTCTGCCAGGTAACACAGTGGTGTTTGAAACTAGAGCGCACTGGCAGCAGAGTACAGGCTAGTTACTAACCTTTCTCATCAGAGTATCTCTTGGATACCTCTCTAGGGAGAAGGAGAGAGAGAGAGGGGGCAACCCCAGCCCCCAGCAAAATGAACCATTCAGCACGAGTAGGAAGAGGAACTACAGACAGTTTCACTCTTCCAAATTAAAACAAACAAACAAACAAACATAACACCGATTTAAGGAGAATGACCACTGGCTTGCCCTGGAAAATCCTGCCACAGGTAGTGTGGGTGGGCAGCATTTTGAAAATAGTCACTACAAGGAGAAGCAGAGGAGGAAGTTGTAGGAGTGCATATTCGTATATATGTATACATGGAGAGCTTACCACCAGATGTGGTATGCATTATAGATCATAGAATCATAGAATCTTTGAAGTTGGAAAAGACCTCCAAGATCATCTGGTCCAACCATCCCCCTACCACCAATATCACCCACTAAACCATGTCTCTAAGCACCACGTCCAATGTTTCAGTTAATATTTCTCTAGGTATGACCTTCCTAAATTCCTTAATGTTCTGTTTCTTGTGAGTTTGTTACATCTGTAATGAAACAATGCTGATAAAAATGTATATTGTAGAGCCCCATCACCTTAAGCCCCTACTTGCTACAGAAAAAAATAAAATAAAATAAAAATAGGAGTGTTTGGGAGATTTACAACCATGCCTTTTCCACCCTCTGAATGTGAAACTCCTTAATTTACCAGTAATTCAATGAGACTGATAAAACCTTTCAATGTAAAGTAAGGAAACTTTTCTATGAACATAGACACACTTTTTAATACTTATCCCGAGCTTTCAAAGGTTTTCAGAAATGCCATGTTCTGTAGACCTTCCCTTTTCCTGTGGTCTAAGGCATCTCTGCCAGGTAGCTACCTCCAACACAGCCTAGAGTTCAATAATTTCTGCAATATGAATGCCCATAGCAGAAATCTCCCTCCAGTGATCTCCATACAAACAGTGGAGGCACTCCTCGTACTGGGTTTGTCTTATCCCAAGATAAATATCTACAATTGACAGATGAATTAAGTCCTTGGAGTGCCTGTGAATTGCAAATGGATCCTCTGGTGACTAGCTCAGCTGTAGACATTTCTGCTGTATAAAGGTATTAAGTTAATTAAGACTAGTCCTATCCCAAGATACAGGACATTAAATCTGTCATCCTTTAAAAAGCGGAGATACTAGTAAAAAACTACACACTAGAAGATAGTGTGGTTTTAGCTGTGTGCAGAAGAGGGTAGGAACTGGAAGGTGTGTTCATGTATCTGGAGAAGAAATAATCTGTAAGCAAGTTGGTTTTTCAAATGGTAACACGTAGGTGTTTGGAGTATGAGACAATTTCTCATATAAGTGATAAATGTATTCATGGGCAGCCACAGATGAGGTAATCCCAGTTGCTTATGAAACATATTTCTCATATCTGTTTATGATCCATTCTGTGCCTCCACTATTTATCACACAGGTATTGCCATACATTTAAATAGGTAGTTACATATATATTTATAATAGTGTCATGTATGTAGTGAGAAATGTAAAAGAGTGAACCATGAACAGCAAACATCATCAACTACTGAAAAAGAACTAAAAATAGCAAAACAAATTTTTAAGTAAACAGGATCATCCAGCACACGGTTTGTAAATTTTGAAAAGTTTCAATTCAGAAGTCACTTGAGTAACTCTGGCTTTAGTAAAGATTTAGTAAAGATTGTAATTACACAATTGTAATTGCCATCCCCAAATATCGTTGTTTGCTTTTTAGAAAGGGTACCGAGACAGTGCAAGATATTGTTCACATGGTTCATTTTATTGCTATAAAGTTCTCAGGTAAATATGTGGGATTTTGTGGATTTTAATAGGTGAAACTAAGAAGGGATTTTGGAGCAGTGGCTGTAGCCCCCTTTTCTAGAAGAGGCTTGATCTTAGATGTGGCACGATTACAAGTCATTAATATAATCTTTCCAGAGCTAGTAGTTTATATAGATTATTACATATTTGAACTTTGAAATTGCTGTTGGGTCTGTGAGTTTTGTCAGGGAAAATGACTGCATTTTTTGCTGCCATCCCAGTGCAGGTAAGTGGAAGTAAAGACACGAGCTGTGTTGTCTCGTGTCAGGCACTGTGTGGGGAACACAGAGCAGAGGCAGAAGAGGATTTGGATGAAACCTGAGCAATGTGCAATAACACAAGAATGAACTTGGACAGCTTTTCAAGGATGGAATTTTTCTGGTATTTGTTTAGCCCTGTCACACCGCCCTAGTTTCCTGTCCCTGGAACAGTAAGGGGATGCTGCTACTGGTCCCAGTCTCAGAGAGTCTGAAAAAATTTGGTCTGCTCCCAGTATCTCTTATGTGCTCTCCAAAGTCTTGGAGCTTGCCATGACCAACTTACAAGCTCTACTTACCACCTTACCAGTAGTTTATCCAATTTAGTATATATATATATTTTCCATATTTTTTCCATATATTTTTTTGGCAGGGGCCAAATTTGGTGCCCTGTGTCTGGCAGCCCTGTGTCCCCATGGTTTTGCTGGAAGAGGCATCGTGCTCTCTCACTGCCTTGAGTCCCTTTAGCCAGCAACAGTATGCTGGGACTGAATGTGTCTCAGGGAAGGAGAGCAGTATTGATTGACTTATTCGGTATTTTTGCCTGCCAAGCTCTTGCAAGATGCAAAATTCAGTCTTCCAAAGCGTCTGCCACTTGTCGCAAACTATCCTAGGATGATTAAAAATGTAGAGAGAGAAAAGCTGTCCTGTTGCTTTTGGAGCTCGGATTGTTGAAAATAAAATTACTCACTATGAGTATATTTTGACAAGTGGATCTGCTCTGAAAATGAACATTAAAAAGCACCATGGGGCATCATGTTTATTTTTTTCTGTCAGGGTTGTGCACTACCCAGGTGCAAGGTTAATTTTATGACTGCCTAATCCACAAATGCAGCTTGGTCATTTCTCAGAGGGGTACTCAGTTATCACCACTCTCATGCATCATGACCATCAACAACAATTTAGGTCCCCATTTTCCTTTGCATGTAAGTAGATGACTTCTGTGACAACTTTGGTCGTCATCAGTGGTTTTGCACAAGTGTTGCTGATCAGAAGCTGCTAAACAAGTAAATGATGCCCAAACTGAAAAGCATCCAGGTCTCTCTTTTTTTTTTTTTTTTTTTTTTTGTGTGTGTGTGTGTGTGTGTGTGTGTAGCAAGGATTATCTGATCTGATTTTGCATCCTCTATATGGAGTACTGTCCTTATGTAAAGCATTTTACAAGTCCGTTCCTGCTCCTTAAGGGTTTTCCTTGATCTTGGGCTGGCCTTTTATATTTCTTGCCTGGTTTAGGTTTGTGGCACATATGTCCTATTTTATATGCCTATTTTATAGAGAAGTGGATTAAGACTGGCACAGATACACTAAACCCTAATCCCTTTAGAGGGCCTGCAGGTCTCCAGAGGCAGGAAGTACTTCACATGTTTATAATGCTAGATTCAGCTGATGTTGCTTGAAATCCATTCAGGAAGCAGATCTGGAAGGCAGGAAGCAGAGATTTTTACACGGTCTTTATTCTAAATATAATTGCACTGTTAATACTATTTTATATACATTCAGCACTTAGTACCTTGGCTGTATAACTTCTCCTGTGAGAGTTTCAAGCCACTCTGCACAGCACTGGGTCAAAGTCAGATTGCTGGTGACTCATCTATTTCCAGCTTTTTAAAAAGTGATAAAATATAAAATGTGTTTGCTCTGATGTACCTGGATTTGTCATCTCCAGGCCACTACACACCAGTTTACCTAGAAGAGCCAAGAGGATTGCAAAGCATCTCCAATGCTCAGAAGCAGCAGTAATGTATGTGATTTACAATCTGTCCCATGCTCTTCCAGTTGGGAAAATGTTTGCATTATTAGATTCACTGGGCTTTCTAGAGCAAGAAGGTACCAGCAACACCATAAAAATAATGCAACTTTTGTGTGTTGATTTTAGTTCTACTCTATAGCTCTGTGGAAGGTATAGGCAACTGCGTTGTTAGTTGTTTCTTGTTTGTTTGTTTTGTTGTTGTTGTTTTGTTTTTGTTTGTTTGCTTGTTTGTTTTCTTCCTGTTCATTTTTAAGTTACATCATGATGTCTATCAATAACCTTTAATCAAAATAAACAGGAGTGAGATTGCTTTTATTTTGTCATTTTGTCAAGACAAGACAGCACTATGACGAGAGCAGAGGTGTGCCAAGAAGTCCTGAAGTCCCCTCTTCCTTCAGACCTCCTTTTTTTTGTTCTGAATCCATTTTTTTTTTAACCTCAGATTTATCTATTTATCTCCCATGCTGAAGAGAAAAAGGGAATCCAGTATAAGGGTCCATAAGTGAGGATTACTCAACAAATACTCATTTTGATTTTGAAGATGTTGAGTGCCCAGGACATCCTTCTTTAGCAAAATTTTTTATGAAAGTGTGCCACTTCTTGCATTCCCCTCCACCTTTTTTACTTGCCTTTATACACAGTAGCTCTTTGGGTTGCTTGCTGATGAACTGTGCTTCCAACAGTGCTGACTCTTGAGTACAGGAGAAAAGTGAATATGGGGCTATGGGTCAGACTGAAGAGCCTTCAATGAAAATGAGATCCTTGATTGTTCTGGTCAAGAAAGCTGTGAATGCTATTAAAAAATAAGTAAGCCTATCTGAATTGAAAATGGAGCTATAGAGATAGCATAGGTATCTTTAGTCTGTGTTACTGCAAGCAGCCGGGGTTGAGGAAGGGGGTGACACCTCTATGAGAGACTATGGCTTCCCCTTGTGCCTTCCTGACTGACTGGTTCTCATCTAAAGTACCATGGAGATGACAAAGTCCGAGATGGCTTGTAGCCCTGCTGAAAGTCAGACGAGGTTCTCCAACTGTCAGCGTCCACAGTAGACTAGTGGGGGTTTGCATGCCAAGGATTTGCCTTCCTAAAACAGCCAGATCACAGAGTTTGGGTCAGGATTTTTTTCTGAGGGGAAAAGAGAGGTATTCTTAATGTTCCTGTTTTGTAATGGCAAGTCTTCCTCATCTGAACTGGTGTTTGCATTGCTACTTGCCATATTTTTCTCATGGAAAAGTTATACTTTTTTTTTTTTTTTTTTTTTTTAAAAAAAAAAAAAGAGGTTAACATATTTTTAGTTTTTGTTGATTTCTTTTTAAACCTTGATATGGTAGTTTAGAGGGGCAAAGCTGGGTTCATAGACTCGGGCATGTCCTTCAAATGGGAGCAAAAGACCTACTGCAAACTGCAGATCATGGCTTCATTATGATAGCTAAAATGTGTTAATGCTCCAAATTACTGAGTTAAATCTTTGCCCTCTGATCTGAACGGATGCCTTTTTCTTTTTTTTTAAAAAAAAAAGCTTTAAAAATAAATCCTTTGGATTATACCAAAAATTTGAACTGTCAAGAAATAAATGGTGTGGTGAACTGAAACATAGGTCTCTTAAGCTGCCCTAAATTTAGCTGTGTTTCAGTAATCTCTCATTCAATTTTCATTGCTGTCAGCAGCCCGCAGGGTTTCTCTTATATTTATGATGGAAATGTCTGTATATGAATCATGTTACAGAGATGTATGTTTTTGCCACTTCAAGGATTTAGTAAACAGTGCATAGTTTCTCTGGTAAAGAACACCTCATTTCTGGATAATTTCTACTAACAAGCATTTCATGCAAATGGGTTTCTTGCCTTAAAAAAAGAAAAAAATATATTTTCACGTGTGGTACATGAAAGGTATTTTTGTTAAGCAAGCACATGTAACTTCATTGCTTGTCTTTCCATATTTTCACGGTCAGCATATATGTCTGTAAAACTTCTATTGATGGCAGCTATTAACAGGCTTTAAGTATTTTCTCAGTACAGTGACATAATGCCTTCATCATAGGAAATAGATGTATCTAAAATCTGGGAGCCTGGGATACCTCTCATGTTTTGGAGTCCCTTTGTTAAAATCTTTGAAGATAATTGTCACGTTAATATATCAATTGCCTTCAAGTACAGAACCTTATAATGTACAAAACTTTATTAATAAAACATAATTTACTTTTTAGTCATATGCTAAATAAACATGTGGCATATTGTAGCTTTGCAAGTTATACTATCATGCAGTTTTAAATAATATTCTTTCACTCCTAATTTCAGTCACCTTCAATACCTTATCTTTTTTAGAAAAGATAGATTAATTGCTTTAAAAAAATACAAAATGATGAATATTTTTTAAGACTGCAAAGTCATTGCATTTGATCTGATGTTTATTGCTGTCAGGGTAGATTATGGATGAGAACTCCTGCAATTATCCTCTGGTTAACATACTTTAGTACTGGAAGAAAGGACAGAGCTACGGTGCAGCTGGCAAGCAATCAGCTAACCTCCATTGCAAGTGTTTAAAGGAGCTTCAGTGGAGCTCCTTAATGATAAAATATGGAGGGCTGGGCTTTCTGACAATGCATGGAACATGATCGATGATAGTAACCTTTTCTCAGAATTAAACTGGAAACGTGGGGGTGGGCACTGCAGTGCTCTCTGCCTCACAAGCTTTGGGATAGCAGCTTCCTTTCCTGCTCTTCACACCATAAATACATTTTTAAAGTTTATTTTTAAAGAATATAAATATATTCTGGGACATATTCTCACTTCCATTTCATTGAGCATCCTTTGCCCTTTATACTTTTTAGTTACATTAGTATGTATTTAATGTAGAAGCAGTTACAACAGGACAGAGAACTGTCTAGATTATATTTTCTCTCTTACACAATAGCAAACTCTGTGAGTGTGTGCAACTCTGTACTACTTGCAGCTGAGGTGTATGCTGAGAAAATCTTTCATCTTGTTTCTATTATTTTTCATACTTGCCTAAATAAAAGAAAAAAAAGAGTGAGCATTTCTGAAATGAGCTAACATTTTCAGAGATTAAGGTAAAGCGCATACAAAAGTTGGGAATCCGTTTTTGCTTAGGGAAATATTTTCTGTAAGAATGTGTGTGTCAGTGCTGTTTCCAAATTTCTTGTGCTCTTCTTTTGTTTGTTTGTTTGTTTTGTTTTGTTTTTCTTTTGTGGTCATCTACCGATATTTGTAAATTCTTCATAATATTAATTTTGACTAGATGAAGAATCTGGCTCATTTTTCAAGAACCAAACTGCTTTTCTCCATTTTACATATTAATGATTAAAAATATTGATGTTTTCTTCTGAAACGTTGTTAGCAAGCTACCCAAAGTTGGTATGAATCCTTAGTAAACTACCCAAATCTGATTTGTATTTGCAGCTGGGTATTTATCCATTTGAAAAGCCTCTCCCTCAAATCAGATGCTGCTTGTAACTGTTGTCAGATGCTGGAGTAGCTCAGTTCCGATGGCACGCGTGAAGTTGTTTATTCATTTTCAAAATAAAGACCAGACATTTGCTCTGGCGTATGCACACTAATTTGCAGTTAGAATCTAACGTAAAGGTACAACATTTCAGTCTATAAACCAGCCACGCCTCAAGATGACCATGACTCAAAAAGTAGAACAATGTGAGAGAGGGAGGATATTGGAAAGCCACCTTCTCCCCTGTGCTGTGAATCTTGGGTGCTCATTTCTCTGTGTGAGGAATCGGCCTGAAATGTTGTCCCTTGTGTAAACAGAGGGGAAGTCTGATTTGTCTGGGAACAGGTCTGGCTTTACACAAGCATGGAGATAAAAACCAGGCAAAGGACTGTGACGAGAGGATGAGTCCAGTGAGATTTCACCAGCTGGCTGTAGGAGCTGGTGCTACATCCATCTCCCCAGGAGACCTCAGCAAGCACTGGGGCACCCCCAGCTCCATCCACTCTGTGCGCTTCCAGTTACACTGAGCACTAACACCCATGCTTACTGAAAAACAAACCAGGGAGACTTTACACATTTGAAGTCCTGCAGGGATATTCCAGGCCTATGAGAGGTGAGGTCTTGATGATGTTGTGGCTGGCAAATGTCTTAGGTAAGAGCTAACCTTTAATATATTCACAGTGGTGCAGGACAGAATATGCTGGGACAAAGGAACAAAGGCAAATATTATTGTTTAATTAATATTAAATAAGGTGCAGATTTCTTGTGGGCACTGATTCATGTGCTGCGTGGTGTCAATAATTGTTTGTGAATTGCAGCCATTTTTTCCCTCAGAGTGTGGCATTATTTCTGAGGTAAAGTCATTGCCTATTGATTAGCTGTATAGTAATTTTCAAGCATCAATGGTTCCAATAAAAAATAAGTAACATTTGTTTTATACTAGTGCATAAGCTCTGTACGTTGTTCATTAATAAATGGTGTCTAGTTATTTTTAGGGGGTTATTCCACAGATCCTATTGACATTTTCAATAACTGTAAGTCTCAGGATAAATGCAACAGTCTTAAAGGCCGTTTTTGTTTTGTTTTGTTTTGTTTTGTTTTTGATGGAGGCTGTAAATGTTCTGCTCTTTGAAGACAGTGCTGCAGTAAGATGGACATATTTGTCACTGTTTACTGTTAATGTAATTTCCTGTTTTTCCTACTATATGACTCTCCTTTTAATCTCACTGTTTGGTAGTATGTTCTTTTTTGGCTAAATGATGAGTCCTGAGATTCAGCAAGGAGAAAATAATTAAAACTATTTGTTTCACAGACTGTCAGCAACTATTAGGGATTAGACAAATATAAATTAAGTCCCTCCCCCACCCCCCAGCCATGTTATAGACTTTGCAAAGTTCACAAACAATTGTAATCCTCTTTTATGGAGCACACATTTAAAAGTAAAGGTCAGTTATGTTTTGGTCACTAAGGAGTTTGCACAACTGGTAAAAACCAAGGGTTTAAATTATTTTTATATAAAAAGAGTGCTTGCTGACGGGGTATCTCATGCTTCTCAATCACGGCTCCCTTACTCAGGGACCGAAAACCAGACACATCAGCTCACCGGAAGTTTGCAGAGCAAAGCAGGCTTTGCAGCTCATCCCTCAAGCCACTGCAGCAGCTTGTGCACCCAGGGAAGGGCAGTGCATGCTGGTGGGATGCTGGCTAAAGGTGCCCACACCAAGCCACCAGCCCTGATCACGCTGTCGTCCTGCAGCCCGCGCACCAGCCATGCAACGTGCCATGGCTGTGGCTGTCTGCCAGGCTGTCGCGGGGCACAAGGAAAGGGCAGGCGGAGAAATGGGTGGAAGTTTAGACTGCAGACGTGTTTTGCATACCGCCCGGGAAGCGGAGCCCTAATCTCGACTGGAACAATCCAATTCCACGGCGGAGCACGTATTAAATAACAATAGGCGGCTGCAGAGCTGTGCAGACTTGCAGGGGAAGAGCAGAATTTTAAGCGAGCCGCGGGAAGCGCAGGAGAGGGCTGGGGCAGGGCTGCCTGAGCCTCTGCTCAGACCTCAGCCTTTATTTCTGGGAGTTAAAAGCACCTACCAGACCACAGCACAGCTCTGCATTAATTTGACTGGAAATTTTCCCGGAAAACAAGTTTCATAATCTGGGAGCATCGCTGTTTGTGGCGCATCACTGTGCAAGAGCAGGGATGGCTCATCGATTGCAATCACAAGGCAGATGTGCGCGTATAGCAAAATGGCATTACCAAAGAGCAGAATTCAATACGAGCTCCCTAAACAAAGCAAATTATTTCAACACCAGATGAGTCCGTAGCATGTATTTATTGAACCACAAAACCTCACGGTGTTTGTTTCCCACTTTAAACAACTGCTCTAACCTTTTAGTCAGAAAGACGGTGAATACAAGCACAAGAGGAACTCTCCTGGGGCTCTTAATAAAATGAAAAGGTTAATTCTCAGTGTGTTATTTTGGCTATTGATAATTCTACAAATGTAAAAGTCTCTGGGTTATTTTGTATAGTATCCCAGGCTATAGACTGCCCATGCCCTTAATCAGTCTGGTATCAAAACCTTAGTCTGAAGCTGTCTGCAGAGGCAGAGCTATCTGAAAATGAAAGAAATATGAAGATTTGCAGGAAGATTCCGGAGATTTTTAAGATTCTTGCCCTTCAAGGTATTTTTTTTTTTTTTTTTTTTTTAATAGCAGGCTGGGGAAAGACTTTAGATGTTGAAGGGATTACATGTATTTTTCCTTTCCAGTTTTTCATTTTTTCTCCTTCAGCTTGTGGGATTTGACCACAGACTATGAATCTAACTTTTGGAACCTGAACCAATTCTTCCTGTGACGTGAACACATAAGGTTTAGTCCCTGACACAGGGGTAAACCTTATCTCCTGTATGTAAACACTTCAGTTCACTATGACGTTCTTCATCTGGCAAAAGAAACAGGAACATGGGAAGGACCATTTGTGTTAGCAAATCTAGTCCTAACCTTTCCAGGGGAGACATTTTTTCACAAATTAGTGGCTCCATCTGCTACCTTAATGAAGATTTACAAAACACCTTGGAAATAAATACGGATATTAAAAATAACAACTTAAGTGGATAGTAAAAATCTGTCTTAGCACTTTTTAGTACATTCCACTTCCCAGCTTTCCTTTATTTGTTCCATTGGCAAGAACTGCTTTCTTTTTTTTTTTTTTTTTTTTTTTTTTTCCCCTCTCTTCCCTTTTGTAAATTAATACAAAGGCTCCCCAGGCTAACAACTCCCTCTGTAACACAAGTACCAACCTTCCTTTCTTTTTCTTTCAGATTGTTTGGCTGATTAAATGTGATGGATTTAAAGTCACAAGGAATTGTGTTCAAGATGGAAGTTTTCTGCTTCCATTTCAGACATTAGGATGCATTTGGTTATCTGAGAGTTTGCATTTGCTCTGTCTATAATGAGCTGTATAGTAAAGATACAATGCCTCAGATCTTGTCTGACATAATTTTAGAAACATGACTAATCTCACTGAAACCAATGGCACTGTTTGCATGTCTAAAGTTATACATGTTCTTTTGGTCTCTTCTCAATTTAAGCCATCAGTAGGTTCCTTGGCATACTGTAAGGAGCCTCAGGGTGCATTGATTTAAACAAAACCATTTACAGAGCTTAAACCCACCTTCAGTCACACACAACAATAGGTTTGATTTGAATAATCAAATTCAGTCTTCCCTTGCATTTGCTTTTTTAGTTATTTTGTTAAAAGCAGGTTGATTCTGGTGGGTTAGCAAGCATCCAGATATGTTGATTTGCAACTGAAAATAGCCTTTGCCTTTAAATTTAGTGCTTCTCTGGGGTGACCAAGAGGATAAGCTACGTAGACATCTCCATAATTGTATGGCTTCAAAATATATCTGTGATTTCATGCATCCTGTTCTGACAGAAAATGGGAAATGGTAGTTTTGTTTATGAGATGACTAATGCTTTACACTTTTACAAGCTGCTTTCAGGTGAAAGATGAGTGCAATTAAAATGAAATGAACTGTCATTTTTAAAAAGATTTTATTACTTAAACAGAAATATCTTGAACTTATTGGACACATTTTTTTTCGTCAGAACAGAGGATATGTAATCTGCACTGATTCTGTTTACTGTATCTGTCAGAAATATTGGATTAGAAAAACTGTGCCACTGTCACGTATTTGCATTCTTTTACTCAACTGTAGAATGTAAATCTACTCTTCTTGTTCTCCATCTTTGGAATATATCACTCAGGACAGACATAAAATAACCTTGATTATATATTTTTTCAGTTTATTGTTCCAGGTTAAATACTGAAGTTGCCAGGAATTAGAATTGTAGGAAACATCAATTTGCAAAATAAAATTCCTTCCCTCCTCACTACTTTTCTCTTCCAGTCCATTTCTTTTCTACTTCTCAGCTTGGGAAATATTATAAAACTATCATTTAAACATGCTAGCTATTCTGAAAACAGAAACTCACAACGGTCAGGGCATGGACAGTGCTATTTCAAGATCTGCTTGAAGCTTCTTCCAGCAAGCCAGGAGTGATGTCTCTCTGCACAGGAGCTCTGCTGGGTGCAGAGCTCTGCTGCCTCTGTGGCCACAGATGCACAGCTCCACACTGCATTCCCCCTCCTCCAAAAGACAGGGAGAGAAAATAAGATGAAAAAAGGCTCACAGGTTGAGATGAGGGACAGGGATACCACTCACCAATTGGCATCATGGGTTAAATAGACTCACCATAGTGAGATTAATGTAATTTATTGCCTATTACCAACAGACTAGAACAGTGAGAAACTAAAAGCAAACTAGAAACACCTTCCCCCAATCCACCCTTTTTCACCTCTTTCCCCTGAGTGGTGCAGGAGAATGGGGAATGGGGGCCGTGGTCAGTTCCTAACATTTTGTCTCCTCTTCTCCTTCACAGTCAGCATGGGGGGTTCCCTCCCACAGGATGTCTGAATTGAGCCTGCGGGAGCTGCCCACAAGCAGCAGCTCTTCAAGAACTGCTCCCACACGGCTCTGTACCACAGGGTCCATCCATCAGGAGCAAATTGCTCCAGCACTGGTCCCCCACGGCAGCAGCTCCCCCCAGACCCCCTGCTCCTGTTTGGTCTGCTCTCCACAGGCTACAGGTCTGGCCCAGAATCTGCTCCAGTGGGGTTCCTCCACAGGCCACAGCCTCCATCAGTGCAGGTCCACCATGGTCTCCTCCACAGGCTGCAGTGTGGAGATCTGCTCCATGTGGGACCCATGGGCTGCAGGGGAACTGCTGCTATGTGCCTGAAGAACCTTCTGCCCTCCTGCTGCACTGACCTTGGGGTCTGCAGGGCTGCTTCTCACTCCTCTCTCCCAGCTGCTGTTTGTTCCCCAGCAGTTTTTCCCCTTCCTTAAATCTGTTCTCCCAGAGGCCCACCCAGTGTTGCTCCCTGGCTCTGCTCTGGCCAGCAGTGGATCCCTTTTGGAGCCGGCAGGAGCTGGCTCTGATCTGACGTGGGGCAGCTGCTGGGGTCTGCTTGCAGAGGCTACCTCTGCAGCCCCCCCATTACCAAAACCTGGCCACATCAGCCCAGAACACCCTTGCGGGATGTATTGCATACCAGCTGGCCAGACACTGTGAGACAGCCAAATGTGAGAATTTGGGCTGAAGTATATTTTTGCTTTAATTTGTCCAATTTTCCCAGGTATTTTTTTTTTTCATCTTGCACGCTATTGGTGCACCCTGTAGTCACTTTGGGTCAGTCTGTGCACTTTACCTTTTCTGGTTTCCATCTTTGCTAGCACAAGCACCAAGCCTGCCTGATTCATGCCTGTGACAACTTCTGGAGAAGTGTCCTCCACTGGGAGGAAAGGATTTGCACCCTCTCACCGCAGCTGTGGGACACCAGCAGGAGCCCCGTGAGACCCCTGCCCTACCTCCCCCTGTAACCAGGCTGCTGCAGTCAGACTGGGTGCAGCACTCTTCCGTGCCACTTCCACAGAGAAGAGCCTGTGATATGTCTGCTAGCCTGTGTAATTTGGGATTATCTCATTTCGTCTGGGCTCTGTACAGTCTTACACTTTTTGATCTTGTCATAGCTTGTAAAGGTTTTCTATATTGTGGTTATCTTCTAAATATTCAGCAGTTCCACTCCTGTCCAGAGTGTCTGTAAGCATTAAAAAAACAAACAAAGAAACAAACAACAAACAAAAACAAACAAACAAAAAACACTAAAACAGTCCTGATAAAAAACTTGTGAAATTGGTGATAGGTGTCAGCTTCCATTTCAATAGAAGGGGAAATGATATACAGTCAGAGTGACTGCTTGTCCAGTATTAAACAATAAGTAAAAGGTTAAAGATAATGGTCAAGCCTTACAAGTCAGAAGTTGCCATATCTTATGTGTAAAACCTTTGTTTACTTTGCATGAGGCCTGCAGGTAAGAAAATAAATCTTGGGGGATGTATGGGCTCTCAGGACCATCATCTTCAGCATCTGAAGCCTTGCTTCGTCTCCCAGTGTCTGTGTCTGGTAACAAGGCAGCTACCATTTCAAACATAAATACTTCTGTGTGCTTTTCAGTGTTGTTTCCCAGAAATTGGCATCATTTGAAAGAATTCAGCAAACTAAAGATGACCCATGTACTGGTACGAGATAATGCTTTAGAGAAAGAAAAGCTCTAAAGCTTTCATGGTTGTTTGTTGTTTTAAGTCCTCTTCAATTTTGATCCATTTACATTTTGATTCATATTTAAATTGTGTTTTCAACTAAAAGAAATCGGTTGCATGTTATTAAACGAGGCAGATGTTCCAGCCACTACCTAGCAAAGAGGTTGCCTCTGTACAAGATTTGTTGGAGGGAGGAGCAGTCTTACATTCTAATTTATATTTCTCGGATAGTAGTAGTTCAAAACTCAGCAGAATTAAAGCCTTGCATAGCTAATAAAAATAACAAGATGGTTCCATAGCGTATTTCTAGCATGAATACTAAGCTGTAATTAAGTATTCTTACTTAATGATAGATCAGTCTACATCTAGGAATGAAGAAGATTCTTTTGAATTGCTCACATGATACTGTAATTATGGCCATAGAAGTGGTGGTAAACAACAAAATTGTGTGTTTTCCTTTATAACCACAGAGAAGGAGTAACAGCCTCATGCACAAAGTATCAGGATTGAGACTTAGGCCAGCCGTCTTTCTTCATCTCTTCTCCTGACCAGTAAATTACTTTGCCTCTCTGTGAATAGAGTTAATATAGAAAATGCCAGATTATGTGAAGGTACCCAGGACAATTCTGAGCGATTTAAGTCAGGCGTCCTAAGCAGAAGGCAGCTCCTGGGCATCACCTGCCTTCCAGACAAACTGCCACGCTCCCAAAAGTGGCTTCAGCATTTTGTGAAGTCTGTGTACTCCCTTGGCTTTTTCCTCCTGTTGTTGCCTGCCTTTATTTAGACCTAGACTGAAAATTCTTCCAGCAAGTGTCTGTTTCTGACTGGATGTTCATACAATGCCTGGGGCAACAGGGTCCTATCTGTCAAACTTTGCTTACTATTAAAGAGCTGAGTGAAGTAAGAAGTGTAATGTAACTTGAGTAGCTGCAGTGATATCTCAGTTCTGACTTTGAAGACCTTGCTGTCTGCTGCAAAGCAAGCTTAGGAATTAACATGCAGGCAAAGTAAACTTCCTCAATGCGCTTGACAAAACGAACAAAAGATTCAGTTATGATTAATGACTTTGACCTGAAGCTTCAACTCCCTGCTCAAATGCAGTCATGTAAAGTTGAGTACTTGCTTCTGTTTGAAAATTGCCTAAAACTAAACATTATTTGTCTAGTCCTTCATTTCAGCAGCTTAGAAAATGCAAAGTATGAATCAAAAAAAACTCCCACTCAAATCATTGGGGTTATGTAGCACTTCTAAGTGCGTGAGATTCAGTTTGAAATTAAGATGTAAATTTATTTTTGTGCATTTAGACATCTGCAAGTGAATTCAGCATTGAAGCTGACATTTGAAGCCAATGGAGATTTCTTCAATGGGGCCCAGAAAGCTGGCCAGCCAACAGGGGTTTCATTCAGCTGCCTGATAACATAAGCATCTGATGCTATTTGAGATGACACATGAGGTCCTGCTCAGACTGGAGCAGCTGCTTTGGAAGGGGCAGGCTCAGAGCTGTAGCTGCTGCTGTCCTTGGTAAACCTTTGCTCATGTTTTGGGTCTGACAGAAGAGCCATACTAGGGCTTCAGAGTTGAGCTGCTTGGCAATTTTCCAGCAAAAGAGATTTCTCAGAAAGTATCGCACTGATACAAAAACAAAATGATACCTTCCACCAACGCTTCCATCAGAAGATTTGTTGGAAATCAGGCATTGAAGCCTGCATGCCTGCCTGCTCCTTGGGCTCCCTGCAGTCTGCTGAGGTTGTTTTCTTTATTCTGTGGGCTACTTTTGTCTCCAGGCTTCTCAGCCATCTACATAAGAGCTGATGTGAAGATGAGCCAGGCCTAGTCAGGATCTCTGTGTACCTGGATATTTTTTTTTTTTTTTTTTTTTTGAAATGTCTTTCCAGGAAATTTGGTTTCATTAGGAAGGGAATGAGATATCTGGGATTTGATTCCCGTTGTGTCTGTTTGCCAGCTCTCTCTGCTTCTGTTCTGTACAGCATCTTCAGATAGGATGCTTAGGGAAAACCTTCTCTCTTTCCCAGAATAGTCATGAATGATTTATGTTATAAAAGCTCCTTTCCTTCAACATTTTGATTTTATTTTATTTTTAAGTTTGAAAATTGCATTGTGTCCTTAATTCAACTATGTTTCACCTTTTATTATATATTAGTACCTTTGATTCAAAAATTATTTCTATATAGCCACGACATAGTCAGGAGAAAGGCTTCCCATTTTAACTCTGCCATTTCTGTTTTCAGTTGCTGTCTCTTTTAAAGCTGAAATTTAAAGAATTTTATTATGGAGTGAATTTACTAAAGAATTCTCTTTGCTGCAAGTTAGGGGTTGAAAGAAATTAATTTGATGGTGCTGACTGGGTCTCCAGGGAGAGCTGGATATTCAATAAAACATCTCTATCTCTTTTTGGTCTATAATCAAGGCAGAGATTAGATAGAAAGGGAATAATAGGGAGCTATGCAGGAAAGAATAGGAAGAGAGACAGAACACATATGGAAACCAGGACATTTTAGTGACGGCAGAGATCTCTCCAAAGCTGTGCTGCAGACCTCTCTGGCAGCATTGATTTCCTGGGGATCTGACAGTTGATCCTGGCCACAGGTGTTATCAGGACTTACACTCACCGGCTACAGCATTATTTATCAAAGGTTGCTGGACACATCCTTACAAAATAATGGTTTACACTCTAATCTTTGTTTTCAATATTCAGTGTTTCAACTGATTAATTTTTAACTAATCACTTTTTGGCTTAAATTTTCAAAGCGATGATAACTTTTAGGAGGTGTGGACACTGCAGGAGTTACAAAACAAGCATTGAGAGCACTTAGCCCGTGCATTCAGCAGGAGCCTATGACAGTAGAACAGCTGTTGTTATTTCACCCTCGAGTCTTGCATCCTTAAGTAACCTGTTCTTTAAATGTTTTGGTAGTTCACAGATCATAGTAATCAGTGCTTCCTGGAACACAAGTAATTTGTTTCTCACAGGTTTGTTTGCTTTAATATTCATGGGGACACAATCCCAGCTTCTCCATTTCTGACAGTTTTCAGAGTATTTCATGTTGCGGTGGCTTCGTGTTTGCCTTCATTCTTAAGAGTCAGATGGTGCATTAAGGGTGACTGGGGCTCACCCCTCAATTAACTGCCAGCAAGTAAATAAAAGACTTTTCTAAACCAAGTAACAGTAATTTCATGTTCTCATTCCTGTTGCTAAGCTCCACTGTGCATATGTGTATTATTGCTCAGAGATCCCAGATGATCTTTCTGGTAAGGTGTATATTCATTTTTTCAATCCAGAGGCAAGTCAGGAAAATACTAATATTTGCAAAACATCATCAGAGTAATGTTGAGAAAAGGAAAAAAGAACTTTGGCAAAAGTGCCCAAGTATTCAGGCCCAAAAGATGACTTATTTAGCTCTTGCTGTGTCCTCATAGCTCAAATCTGGGAAATGTGTTACTATCTGGAGAGACGTCTTCTTGTTACCCAATCCAGGAATGGTCTGATGGAAGATCACCTGCTTAGAAAGAGAAGCCACAGAACAGACATTCAGAAGGTCCCTGCAAAAGCCCTGAATGCCCTTTTAACTCATCAACCCACAGGTAGATTTTCCAAATTAACTGTAAACTGCATGATGTAATGGATGTGAGTACAAAGAGACTGGACCACTTGTATAAAACCATTGTGGATGAATGTCTCCTCATCAACCTACTTAATATTGCTTCTGAGGGCTATTACACCAATTCTTAATATATTTTCCATCACTAACTGTATGGATAAAAGTGTTTTAATATGTTTTTCCCCAGTGTTAAGTCATTTTCCAGCATGCCAGGCAGTCCTGGGTGCACATCTGCCCGTTTGGCGCATCGTTCCTGTCCCTCAAAATGCAACTGCAGTGTCAGTCCCTCAATTTGCCAGCTGTGTCCTGCACTCCATTCTCTTTGTTCAACCCTCTCAGCTACTATTTCTCATGATGGCAGCATCCTGAAGTCATTAAATATGATCCAAATACAATTAGATGATCGAGATGAGGGAGCAGTGGGTGAAGCTGTTCCAGAGTAATAGTCCTACTCTTTCTGATACAAAGTTTAGTGTCACTACTGCTTTTTCAGTCATATAACTCTATCAACCAATGCAATTTGAGGTATATCAATGCTATCCATTCAAACTATTCATCGTTGTGTTTAAGGCACATACCAAGGCTCTCATTAGTTGCTGGTAGCCACTGAAAATGCTATTGGGAAAGCGAATGGGTTTCAGAAAAGGAACCATAGGAGCTTTTAAGCTTTGTTTCCTGTCCGGTTTCATGTGGACAATGTCTGTACCATGCAGCCTGGAGCCCTGTAGCGTTACTGTCTGCCCAGAAGTCTGAGCTATGAATCAGATGGAGGCAGAACTGGATGAGTACAGGGACAGTGTACAGCCACTACATTTAACTGGTGAAGACATGACTTCCAAAGAGTTAAGCTCTTGTGCCTGTTGTAGACAAATGAAACGGATGTGACATTTCATTGCTATATGGTTGTAGGGACTGACCGTCATTGGCTAACACATTTTGCAAGCATTAGCACCTAGTATTGACAAGATTATATGGCACTTAAGAATGTATTAATCAAAATGTGTTAACTGGCAAGTCTTAAATAAATAAATAATAACATAAACCGTCTTAGTATATGTCCCAGTTTTGCACAGAACAGAATATTCCATTTAATGCTGAGGGAAAATTATTCTATACTGATGATTTCCACTTAGCATCATTTTTTATTTTATTTTATTTATTTATTTATTTATTAAGCAATAGGAAAGGTTCTTTAAAACAATACCATCTTCGCTGGGTATAAATAGTGCCAAAATAATGTCATTTTTTGTTTATAGACTGCCTTTTGCTTATGTGAGCTGGTCACAAGTTTTTCTTTTTCTTTTTTTTTTTTTTCTTTTCTTTTTTCTTTCACAGTTTGCCCATGTAACAAGCAATACAAAGATATGTAATTTAAATTGAGCCCTTCTTCACAGTATGAAGGCATAATGAAAACAAAGAGTTAATTGCAAAATATTATGAATACTTAAGACTTGATTAATACTGTAACAAACAAAATCATGCAAAAAATGTTAGGCATAAATCAGTTCTATTTGGATATGAGAAATACATTAATTACAGTTGTGTAGATATTACTGTAATAAAAATTTGTAAACAAAGTTCCAATTAAAAAAAGTTTATCACAAGTTGGTAACCGAAGGCTGAGGAAGCATTGTGCAATTTATAGGAATCCCTTTTGATCTAGGACAAGTCCAGCCAAATCATAACTGCTGTTCTTGATCCTTTATGAAAAATATATTATTGTTACTTTTTTTTTACTTTTTTTTTTTTTTTTTTTCCTAATTCTGGCAAAGTGTATAGTATCCCCTGTGATTGGAATGGTACTTGTTATTACTGCCTGTCTGCCTGCAGCTTTTGTTAATACCTCAGTCACAAAGATGGTAACTCCTTCCTGTTTGTATAGATAGATCATCACGGCAAACATCCTGGGTTTTATAGATCATAATATTCAACGAGTAGCTGGCAATTTCTCTGGCCTGCCCTCAGATACTCTCCTTCCTAGAAGGCATCTAAGGATGGATTATATATGTTTCTTTGGCACTAGAATCTTGCTTGTGGACATTTTCTTTTCTAAGGGCTTTTTGGTTCCTCCTCATCTTTTGATGAGATATCACATGGTAAAAGAAGAGCTGTGGGACTGCCAGGAGAGTTGGCAACCAGGAATGGGGCTGCCACTGCTGGAACAATTCATCTCGTTCATCTGTCTGGATAATCATGAATTGCTCCAGTTTTTGCAACTTGCTCCCACTTTCTTCCTTCCCAAGAGTTCCTCAGGCAGCCGCAAACAGGCTGGATGTGTGCACGTGCCTGTGTGTCTGTGCATGTCGCTGTTGGTCTATGGTTATGTGCTAGATCCAGCACTTTGGGAAAAATTCTTGACTGCGCATAGGCAGGTGGTGTAGTGTGCTTTCATATAGGTATGGACATGATCCAGAGGTGGAATTACAACATGCACACCCTTCCAGCCTCTGAAAACAGATAGTTCATCCACCCATCTAGAAGGCCAGGGCACTCCTGGAACAGGGTTTCCTTTTTATCTTCATTAAAACATGAAACATGCCAAAACGATGAAGAGATTCTCTACTAAGGAAATATTAAAGCTTTCAGTATTAATTAAGCACTCAGAAAATGGGACAAGACAATTAATTAATCATACATATGCAACTCTGTTCCCCTTTGCACTGGAAAAAATGTTTTCCTTTAACTTAAATTAGTATACACTAATTGCTTGATATATTGTAATATTTTTTCCCTTATGTGTTAAGATAATTGCTGTGAGCAACAGCTGGTAGAAGGTTCCCAGCACGGTACCTGAGAATCCTGTAAATGGGAAGTTTGTGCTGAACCTAATATTCAGCATATTGGGTATGGTACACGGGATGAAAAAAAGTTAAATCTCGTGAAAAGCTATACAAGCAGACGTTAATGAATTGTGATGATGTCACCGTGCTTGTAAGATGAATCACAGTGTGGCCACTTAAGCACATTTATTATCATCTGAGCCTGCTCTATTTTTTTGTTATATTGAAGAATAAGAAACAATTTGCTGTATAAAATGATTTGGTAAAGATCTACTGGAGCTGCATGAGTAAAACCGAAAACTGACTTTCAACTCAAATGTAGTCTTTATTTAACACATTGGATATTGTTTTGACTAGATCCCCTTCTGGTGGGGAACTTAACCTGACATATCATCAAAAAATAAAAGTCTCAATATATTCTGAATAACTTGGGAGACCCTTCCCATCGAATTAGCAAAGGCACATGGTATTTCTGATGCTGTGGGAACATGCATACAGACCAATCTCTGAGACTGTAGAGACTCTGCTACTAAGACAATAATCTCAGAAATTCTGCCCACAGACATTCACTTTTTTTTTTTTTTTTTTTTTAAAGCATTTTAGTTATGAGCTGTTGTCATTAAGATTTGCGAGTCATTGACATTGACATTTATACTTGTTTGTGCTGGAGAGCTATTGAACTC
Source organism: Nettapus auritus (assembly GCA_011076525.1). Taxonomy (NCBI): domain Eukaryota; kingdom Metazoa; phylum Chordata; class Aves; order Anseriformes; family Anatidae; genus Nettapus; species Nettapus auritus. The sequence continues at coordinate 133,865,504 of CM021765.1, forward strand.
AGGAACAGAATGTCCAGTGAACCATCACATGAAGTAATGGTTTATCTGTGTCACTAGATTTTTAATTAAAGCATAGCAGTACATTAAAAACTTTTGGCTTTTCTCTGTCATCCAGAAAAAGTAGTATAAAATATGAATGCTTGTATTCACAATTACTCTTCTACTTTACAGCATTAAGATATTTTATATCTCATCATAACTGATCATGATAGTAGCCACTGTATGAGCATGTTTTAGTCAACACAGAAGCTGTGTTTCTGAGTCATCCTGATCCTACAAAGAATTATTCATGAGTATAATTTCATGTTGTTTAAATAATCTACTGGATGTGAATAGCACTATTTTCCATATGATAAAAAAGGGTCAAGTAGCAGTAGTATAGTTCTAAGAGGCAAAAAAGCACTTTGTCAGCTTTTCTAGATGGTATTCCACAGCATAGATGTGTGCTTAAAAAAAATACTCCAGAAGTACCTGGGCCTAGGTTGTTGTAAGATATTGACTGATACCTTGCTCAGAAAATAGTCCACCAGAGAGCTAATTTATCATCTTATTTCATTAGATGATACTTAGAATAGGAAATGTTGTATTTTGTGATAACTTATAGTAGAAATGTTTTATGGCCATGGAATAAATGTATGGTGGTACTACATTTCTTAGCTATCTGTTGGCGTCAGTAGCTTTTCCTCCAGTTCAAACACCTTCGGAGAGGGAGTTATTATGTAACCACTGGAGCATGTATGTTGGAACATATTGGATTTCTTGACATGGAGGTGCCTCAGCAGAGCAAGTTTCTTCTTCGTCAGTTCACATTTTGGGTAATGGATCTGTGGTCATGCAGGGAATGTGTCTCCCTTGCAGAGGCTGAGCGTGCTCTTCACCAGCAACAGTTGGGGAGGTCTTGCTTTGGTTGACGTTGCCTTATTGTGTGATTTGACATGGCTCTAATTTAGTTGTAAATGAAACTAAATGCCAGATGCATCATATAAATTAATGTTTACTAATAAGTTGTGTTATATTTAGTGTGCAGTGAGAAAAAAAGATGTTGTTTCTCTTTAAAATTATGTGAACCTTGTCCTGAAAAGCTTCAAATGACTTAGATTTTTGTTTTGTTTTGTTTTTATTAGTCACTGAGTAACCTATTCAATACTGTCTCATTTATCAAGTCAGTTCTTCAGGGAAAGACATCCTGTCAGGTGTAGCAGACAAAGCAATGAACAGCACTGGTACTGTTAATGACTCGTAGAATGATATTTCAGGGATTGTAAAATGACACCTTATTATCTAGCAGACATTGTTCATAAATATATCACTGATAAGGACAAAACATATCAAATGTTGTGTTGTAAATACGCCCTTTAATAAAATAAATGCCATTGTAATAAATTCAGTGATAGCTGTATGATGCTTCTGAATGGAAAATGGAAATGCTTTGCATATCTTCAGGATGAAAGGCATTATCACTTGCAGCTATTCACTTATTAATTTTCATGTAGTACTCATGCTATATCAGACATTAAAGATCTTTCACCATGTTGCTTTATGACGCTCTGTAAAATGTAATTCTCTGGTTTAGCTGCCTGCATGGATTGAGTTGCTGAATCTCAATTTGCTGTTGTCACTTTCATGATCCTTTGCACATGTCCTATTGTTACAATGAACACATTATGCATATAACATACCCTTCATCCTCCCTAGGCAGAATACAGACCCCTTCAGTCTTGCAAAAAAAATGAATAATTATGCTGGGATTTTAATATTTCTGTTTGCTTTGGGGTTTATTAGCTCAGACTGTGAAAGCTCAATTATTTTATATGCTCCATCTGACTAGGTCCTGAAAAAGTGGGTTAGAGTTTTCCATGTGACTGTTCTGTGGCTTTAAGCTATCTCAAAGTAGTGCTGTGGTAAAAATGGACTGTACTCTGCCAATTGGATAGGTGGCATTTTTATCGTTACCAACTTGAGGTTTGCATAAGGACCACAAGTGGGGTGAAAAACTAGGGAAGCCGATTCTCACTGGTAGGGTTCTGTAGTGAAACTTTAGTCTTCCATTATACCTGTCTCTCATGAATTTGTGTTTTGTTGTTGTTGTTTCTGCAGACTCCAGAGGAAGGAGCCTCTACAAGCATCTATGCAGCAGTATCACCCGAGATGGAAGGAGCTGGCGGCTGCTACCTTTACAATGAGCAAAGGACAAAATCAGCTGAAATAGCATATGATGAGGAGCTGCAGAGAAGGCTCTGGACAGAAAGCTGCAAGATGGTTGGGATTTCTGATGAATCCGGCAGAGTTCCCTAGAAGAAGCCATTTCCAGCTGGGTAAATGAAATGTATTGACAAACATCTTAGGTGAATTCTTGCAGCATCAGTCATCATCCTGGAAATCACTGTTCAATCCCAAAGGCAAACATGAACAGCTTTGTTCTTCACTTGAACCCCTAGTCTGCTAGGGTGTGGGGGGAATATTCCCACAGAGAGATGTACGTGGTTGGTTTTAAATCTAACCATCAGTTTTGTAAATCATGATGTTTCAGTCTGTGATTAAAATACAATCTTTAACCTTGTGCAGAGTTGAGTTTTCATTTTTTGTTCAACAAGAAAAGTCTTTCCCTGGTGAACATGGTGTGTCTGTCTTCTTTACCGAAAGGGTTGTTAGACATTGGAACGGGCTGCCCAGGGAAGTGGTGGAGTCACCATCCCTCGAGGTCTTTAAAAGACGTTTAGATGTAGAGCTTAGGGATATGGTTTAGTGGGGACTGTTAGTGTTAGGTCAGAGGTTGGACTCAATGATCTTGAGGTCTCTTCCAACCTAGAAATTCTGTGATTCTGTGATCCTATGTTGAACTTAAGCCACTTTTGTACATACAGCTTACTCTTTTTTTAGTCAGTTTTAAAAGTTGCAGCATCTTTCCTTAAGCTTCATTAATCTTTGAGACACTTTATACTGAATGTCAGCTCATTCTAAATCAAACATTTGGCATTCGTGATAATTATGTTGTTTCTATCATAACGTTAGTTTTGTATGTCAAAGTTTATCCAGGGGTTTTAAGTGAAGATGAGAACCAAAAAAAATGTAAATAAATAAGGTCTTCAGATGGGACATGGAATTCAACTGTTTTCAGTTGGAGGGTTAAAGGAGTGCCTTAAGAAAGAGGAAGGAATCAGATGTAAAAATGGCAGCACTGATTTTGGCAGAGAGTGCAGTTAGCCTGCTGTGTCAGCTGTGGGCATGGAGTACTTGTTGCCTTTTCTCCTGAACCTGCGTAAACTTGTGTCTGCAACTTCTTGCATTTTCTTTGGCAAGGAGATTCACTTATCTACCACCTCTTACAGGCAGAGTCACCTCCTTTGGTTGTTTTTGAGCCTGGTTCATATGAGTTTCAAGACTAGCACTGGTGATTTGGAAAAGACAATAAACAGTTGGTGCTCTCCACCTTTTCCACTTTGCTAAGGGTTTTGGAATTGGAAACTTTCAACATGAACCTTTAAACTGTCTCTTTCCCATGTTGAAGAGTAGTCCCTGCCTACTTGCTTGTGCAGCAGCAACAGGGTATCTTCTATTTTGTTATGTATTTATTTCTCTTCTAACAATTTCTAACAGCTGATTTCAAATGTGGAGTCTGTGGTTAGGGAGTCTGAACTCTTGCTATTAATGGAGTAAGCTCTAGCCTACTCTCATGTCATTAATTTTAGATATTGTCTGAAAAAGAAGAATAATCCTATAAATGTCATTGTATTTTATTTTTTCTCCAAAATATACAGAGTGAAGGAGAGCTATATGTGGATGTAAAGCATATATTTACTTTGGGGGATTAGAAATCACTGCATGACAGGACTGAGTGTAAACATACTGTTGTGCTCTAATTTGCAGCAGACTAGAAACTGCATGAATGTGTTCCTATGCACTGAACCCCGGACTAATATCCCTTTTGGGCTTTTTTAGCTCAAACCTGGTGCTTCACTGTCCATTTCTCCAGCCTTTGGTTCAGAGAGAGATCACATCTAACTGAAAGAAAGCATATTGACATGTCCATAGAATAGCAAGGAGATGCCAATACAGAAAGCAGTATGAACAAAGAAAAGCAGATGAGGACAAAAATAATAAAAAATCTGAAGGAGAGCATATTTCCTCTGAATTAAGTCATGCATGATTTATTCCTAGCTCCTTAGAGTTAGTATATACAAGGGTTAGAAGTAGGAAATTTATCACTCAGTCACTATAGCACTTTCTCTGTATGACTGGCTGACTTTTCTTGGTAACTGAATGTAGTGCTTGTGAAATGTGCCAGACTGACACTCTGGGAACTAAATTCCTCTGTTTATTCACGGATCATGCACCGGATGCTGTAAGCCTGCTAGACAGCCAACATTTTGATGTTGCCATAGCATTTCCACAGCACATCATTGCTGCTAGATGTCCAGGATTACTCAAATTAGATAGAACCAAATTACCTTCAGGTTTAACTCTATCAAAGCTACACAACATTTTGTACAACCACTTTCAAGTAGCAAAAGCAGTGGTAAAACAGCAAACGCTAAAGAGAGCTAGTCACTCTTTCAGTGTAATCTGAATCATTTAGTGGTCTCAGTCCCATGAAATCTGTGTTAACAACACTGAAAACATGGTTTGTGAGAACCAAGAACACAGATTGTGCCTGCATGAGGGAAAAATATGTCCTAAAGCCAGGGATTTGGGGAATGGTGTAATACCATGAAGATGTAGTTGAGCTAGTTGTAAAAGTGTTATGTCAGGAACTAAAAGCAGTAAACTGTGTCAACTCTGCAGTGTCATATAAGCATATGAGCTTGTCTTGAACAAAATTCAGTGTTATAAAGTCCCGCATATCACTATGAGTAATTACTTGTGATACAGCTGTAAACATTCAACTTAATCCTTAGCCTATCTAGGAATATATATATATATATATATATATATAGCATGTGGAAGCAGGGCAATGATTTTACTTCTGTGCACAGCAATGGTAAGAACTGATTGATTTTCAAATTTCAAGAAAATAAGAAAATGAAATTTCTGAAGACCTGAGAAGCGTGGTTTTGACTTCACCAAAAATATGGTTTAGGGGTGGCTTAAGTCCTTACAGTAGGTGCACATGTATTTAAAAAAAAAAAAAAAAAAAAAAAAAAAAAGCCCCACAAAATTTTTAAATTTGCAAAGAAAGGCAAAACAGACTCCAGTAACTATAAATTGAAGTTGGACCAATCAACCTTACAAGAAAACAGATCCTCTCTTTGAGAGTAATTACATATTGGAACATGTAGATCTGATCTCTGAAGATAATGAAAAAATGTCTCTGGTCATGAAAAGGCAAGGAGGCCAAGTAGGCTCCGAAGCAAAAGTAGGTCAGTCACAGAAGTCATACTTAGATCTCTCTCAGGTCCAAAGTGACAGCAGTTATTTCTATTTGTATGAGAGCGACCCATTGCTTACAATATTTAAAAGGGATATTTCCACGCCAGTAGTCTGACTAATGTTTAATTCAAAAATCTGGGTGGTTTTACTTAGTTTCAAAAAGATACTTAAAATCTATAGTCTGGTTCAGATCTGAGATCAACAGAGGCATCAGCAAATGGTACTGTGGCTTGATCCTATTGCCCTTGATGAGGGAGGGAAAGCATTTCAAATCACTATATTATTATTTTATTAAGAAAAAACAAAACAAAAAGATTATTTTTATTTTTCAGCTCACGTGAATAAGAAAACCTTACTCTTAGGAAAAAAAAAAAACCAAACAAACAATGATGTCTTTGAAGGATAGTTCAAGGAAATCTTGTAGATTTACTTCACTTAATATAGTTATTTTGGAATAGTTATGCTATTTAAGCAATATTATTTAAACAGTCAACTTGCATAGGAAATAATGTACTGAAGAAGTGCCCTAAGTTTCTTAAGGGAAATTTTAACTTTTACATTAATTAACTAGTTCCTTTGTAAACTAATTAATTATGTACTGGAGAAATGAATTATAAACTTGAAAAATAGGTGCTGTTATTCATACATAATGAAATAATTGAATCCTTGCTTCAAATTCAAAATTGATTGAAGCCCTAAATGTGGAACTTCTAGCTGCACTTCCACAATGTACATATTTAAATTTTATTGTTCTTCTTCTTTTTTTTTTTTTTTTTTGCATAACTATCAATTACTTTAGTACACAACCAGAAGTAGCATACCATAGAAACAAAGAACTTAATTATTTGACCTCAAGATTATTACTGCATTTTCCAAGTACACAATAATGTTGGTCCTAAATATAACAATACATGGCAGAACTTTAATTCCTCATCCTAAATAAGCTATCTTCATGCAAACTTTCACTCTTGTACAATTCTGGCCTTAGTCTATCCTTCCTTGCTCATTACACGGCATGGTTTAAGCTTCAGTTGCCACCATAGAAAGGCAAAATCAGATTCCAGTTAAATTAACATGAAATATGTTACAGATAAGATAGAAAGATATATCTGAGATTCCTAATATATGATTTTAAAAGGGTGAAGGCTCAGGGCACTGACCAATCTGCAATAACCAAAGAGATCAGTGCAAAATGTGAAGTGTATTGCACAACACCATTTCAGGCGGGAGAGATAAGCCATTTTATGAATAACTTTTTGAAGGTAATTTAAACTCCTTTTTAAAACAGAAATGTGTTTCAGCAATACATTGCAGTAATGATAAATCTGGTCAGGGGCATCTGAGATACCACAGGAGATAAAGTATGTAGAGATAAACTATTTCGGTTACAAAAATATGTAGAAGTTCCAGTTTGTATTTTGAATATTATCCATAAATGGCATGTCTATTTGAGGGCTAATGCAAATTATATCCCATGTCACTTGCAAGGTCTTTTAAATAAAAAGTGCTGATGAGTAAATATCAGATTTTTGGATTTGGGGTAGAGTACTGAAACAATCTCAATGTGATTAGCATGCAGACCTGAAATGTGTAGTCGCTGTTGGTTTTAAAGTGTCTCTGAAAACGTCAGTATGGAAGTCACAAAAAGCAGAATTCTCTATCCATTGAGAGAGTAGCAGGCTTGGGATTTAGCAAATTCCTTTTAGCTTCCCTGCAAAGTTGGCTTGAGCACTGCCAAGAGGAAAACACATGAACAGTCAAGAGTGCTGTTTCCAGATGTATGTAGTTGTTAGCTTCCATATTGCACCCATCAACACTTGTTATCTCTCCTTTTGGAAATGGACCAAGGCCAAGAATTCCTTTCACGAAGAGTGATAAAAGAGCAAGCAAGAGTCATAAAAGAGTCAAAAGATAGCAATGGCATGTATGTATTTTGACAAACACTGTGTAGACTGAAACCAGTCACCTTAAAGGGAAATTATACTTAATCCCAGGTGGAAGGAAGGAAGGAAGGAAGGAAGGAAGGAAGGAAGGAAGGAAGGAAGGAAGGAAAAGAGCAAACTATAATTCTTCTTGAGTGATATTAAAGATAGTCAGCACTTCACAGAGAGAATGCAAAGCAATCAACATTGTGATCATAAGCAGCCATATGTCCTTTCCACAGATGACAGGCCAAGAAACATAGCCTACCCTCTATCTTTGCATTGCTTGAATTCACAGAAAGAGCTCAACCATCACTGTTAAAGGTAACAACAAAGCTGGTCCATTTTACCTATTTATCTTCCCTTTTCTGAAACTAGTAACAAGACTTGTTTCAGCTTGTCCACATTTATGGAACTCATTATGTAGTCCATAATGATTGGCTTATATTCAACATCTATGATGTATTTAAGATGTTTTTAAAAAGGAAATGGAAAAAAAAAAAAATCATGTTGAGAATTACATCACTGCTAAGGACCAAATGCTGCATTATTTTCTCAGGAAAAACTTTCATGGAAAGGAATCTCAGTTCTTTACAAGAAAAGTCAAGCTATGTTCAAGAAAGTCAGTGTAAAATATTTACACAGAACTTTTCCCTTAGCTATATTATCCAGCCTCGCTCAAGTTAATGATACATCCCAGAATCACTGAAGAAAGACACATAATAGCAGAAGAAGCTATAAAAACCTTATATCATTTAAACTTGGTAATCCCCTGGAACGTTATCTCTCAAGTGAAAGCACCTTCGTGCTTCTATTAATATATTAAAGCTCTCTCTTTGTCTCAAAGAGATTAATCTAAGAAAATGTGCAATCTAAAAATTCCACTCATATAGTATGTGGAGAGAAGAGAGTAGCATTCATCTCACTTAAACTAAATCATCTAAAAGCAGGATAAATAGTTCAAGCCAGACACTTAGGCTCTGTCTGTGGTTACAGTGAGTGTAACACTTCAGTGGGACAATTCCTCTGACCTGTTGTAGTGTGAAATGAGTAATCTGCAGGAGATGCCACCTCGGTGCCTGTCCATAGGGGAAAAATAGACAAGCAGTCTAAGGTAAGCATCCAGTGTCTGTAAATTGTTAAGAATTGTTGGCTCTGACAGCCATGGAATCAAACTGTCTTGAGTATAAAGCTTTTATTTTCTGAGATTTTTTTTTCCATAGTTTATTAGCTCAAAAGGTGCCTTTCTGGGAGTTTTTCCATAGCTTTTTAGCCTGGAAGTTACCATAGCAATCTTATGTTTTGATCTTCTGTGCAACAAAGATCTGCTAATTCTGATTTGAAGTGTATTGTCTCTTCTTGTCATAAGTGCTTGTTGAAAAGTTTTGAATTATATCACCTTGGATATGTTTTTCCAGTCTAAATTGCCCTCAGTTCAAAAACCTGAGCTTTATTTCACATCTGAGTTGGAGTAGCATTTCAGCTCCCAGCTATTTGATCTAGTTGCACTTTCATCTGCTGGGCTGAAGAACCTAAGTTTTCATCCCAGTGGAGATGGCCAGACAGGGAAGAAATCATCTCTTGGAATTTTTTGATAACCTCGCTTGATTAAGCTTTTTGAATCTTTCATTAAAAGTCATGTTTTACATCTTGTAATCATATTCTTGTTTCTCAATGAATCTGATCCAATTTTTCAACTTCCTTCCTGCTTTTGGAATATCAACAGCTGATTTTGACATACATAGGTAATACAGCCTCACTAGTCAGTTTATTTTCTCTCTGTTTCTAAGCCCCAAGGTCTTCTTGCCTGAAATGCCATAGAGAAGCTCGGATTCTGAGGCTCTATAAGCTTTTTTCAGAACCACAAATTCCCATAAATACAGCCCACTTTATTTGTTTCAAGATGTATGATCTAATAGAACTCTGAACACTTTTATTGTGATTTATTTCCACAGTTAAAGCACTAAATCTGCACTAAAGAGTACTTGAGAGGATTTTGGAACTGTTGAGTCAGGAATTGCAACAGGGACAAAGCATCAGAGCACTGAGATCATGAAAATGTGCCATAGTTCAGCAATTAAAACCATACATAAAATAATAGGCAGTGACCTGCCTTATCTGGAATGTAACTAATTTCAGCAAATCAGTCATTTTATTCATTTTTTGCATTACTTCTCTTATTTATCACTCTGACAGAATCTCCCAGAAGACATTTCTCTCTCATCCCAGCCAGGATTAGCTGTATAAATGAACATTTCTCTGCACCTGTGAGGTGAAGAGATCCCTGCAATTATACAGTACTTCAGCACATTGCTGAAACTTCAGCAATTTGGCTCCAAACCTTGGTTCTAGAAGTGATCTGGAGAAGCAGAGAAGCAGATTAGGCTATCAGAGATCCTTTTTTTTTTTTTTTTTTTTTTTTAATCTGAATCTAATTCTTAATTTTTATTTCTCTATACCTCCCACAAGCAACTTCTCTTTCAATCTGTTCATGTGGGAGATTTCTCCCGAAGCCAATGGAAACAAGTTTTGTTCTATGCATCAACTTTGCATGACATCTGTGATCATGACACCGTAACTCCCTTTTGCCCTCCTGGGTCTTATTTCTGGACAATGAGTTCAAGCTGCAAATTCACAGCTTCTCTGCTTGTTAGAAGGAGAAGTATTACCACCTGTTTTCTGGGACTGTAAACGACATTTCATACCGCATTTACTTAATACACTCTACCTGTTAACACATTTATCACTTTTCCTGTAGACCAGAAAGCATTTTACTACCAGCTAATTCTCTGGGAAATAGTGAAAGCACAACTGTCATCCTACATCTTAACCGAAATCCGAGATGCAGATATTTCCTGCAAAACAGAGGCTCAGGAGGTTTTGTTTTTGTGGTTGTTTGGTGTTTGTTTTGTTTTTGAAAATAAATTGGATAAGTTAGATAATGTTAGACAATGTTAAAAAGGTAATAGAAATATTAACTACCAAAAAAATTAAATGCCTGATTTACCAGAACATGAAAAATAACAGGTCTAATTTTTATTTTTTAATACTATGTATGTAGAAAAAAAATATTCAAATTTGGACTGATTTAGCTCAATATGGCTGTGTTCTTCATACTGTTTCATGTTAGATAGTGTGGCATTTTGCAATTAAATATTTTCTTTAAACAAGTGAGGGAAGAGGCCTTTAGTCAAAGACACATCTTTCAATCCGTTCAGAAAATAGAATTACTCTTCTATAGAAGTTGTGCTTTAAAGAGATTTTTCTTTTCACAAAGAGGACTTGAAGACCTGAGCTGTGGGAGATAATAATTCAGTACACAGAGATCTTCCTTCCAGATTACACTGCTGGGGTCCAGGAAGACACAGAAAGGAAGATACAGCACACATTATTATTTTCTTTTCTCTTCTCCCTCCGTTACTTTTAGTTGTGATGGCTTCATGAGAAGAAAACAAGAGAAGGAACTTAGTTGGCATTGGAAAATGTGCTTCCATTGGAAAAGAATGAAAATGAAAGAACAGTTATCCAAATCTTCATCAGCCCAAGCTCTCCATATCCCTGATGTATTCATATATCAGTTTTGAGTAAGCCCTTGAAGAACAGTGCTCAGGGTCACAGGACTTGAGAAATTCAGTCCCAGCTGTTCATATGTGTGATTTACCCCTCTAAAAAATAAAGACTCCTAGTTTTCATGCTTGTTCAAACTCAGTTACACAATAGCTGGTAACACAAAATGGTTGCTGTTTTCAGTACAGCTGAAAAGGTCAAATTCTGCTTGTTGCTCTTTTTGAAACATCACCCTCTTAATTCATTGACAAATTCATGCAAAATCATTTTGATTATTTTTCAAAGATTCTGAGGTCAAGAGGGATCACCATGGTCATCTTAACAATAACCTTGAAACTTGAATATATGCAAAACAGTTTTACGAAGGTTTGGTCCTGCAAATATCTACCTATCCTGCATTCCTCTAAAGCAAATACCAGGTCTGGGTAGTAGGTTAGACTAAATCTGTAATTTTTTCCTTTCCCTCAAGTTCTGTAAATCTACATGACCTAATTCTCCTGAGAGCACATGTTTTGGAACACTGCTGTTAGAGACTTCATCACGTCAGTTCAGCATACCACATTAGTATAAAAGCATGTGCTTGAGTGTATTCTAATAAGCAAACTGCTTTTAAGCATGTGCTCAAATTTCAGCACGTGCTTCACTCATTCAGGGCTAAAGTGTGTCAGGTTGCAGATGTGGGGCAGGTGACAAAAGGGTTGTGAAATCACACCCAGGTAGGTACAATACACAGCACAATTTAAAGTCTAATATTAACCTATAATAAAGACCAAGACAAATCATCTCCATGTTTGAAAGAGTTTGTCATAAGCACCAATGCTAAGGGAAACATATTTTTTAAGTCTTTCAGTTCAATACATTTTAATCAGAAAAACTCAGTGTCTGCATAATCTACAGAGGAAAATAATAGGGACATTACAATATATTTTAAAATAGAAATACAAAAATAACCCTGTATTGCTTAATGATTTGTCTTATATCATAAGTTCAAATCATGTAACAAAACACTCTAAAGACAAGAGGCACGTTGTTAGGGAGAAGACCAGGGAGAATGATTTGCTTCTTAGAGCATTATAAATAACTATTATTTGCTAGTACTTGATTATATACAGTGTTTCAAGACATTTCAAAGCTCTGCACTTCTATACAGGAATGTAAAATGGAATGGTATCTGTGTGCCGGTGTAAAATTGTTTATTTTCATGAATGGAAAATAAATACATTCAGAACCACTTGGATTTCATATGTTCAGAAAGCAATTGATTTGCTGAATACAGATTAACACTTGTATTTCTTCCTACTTTTCTTATGTCCTCTTTCATTTTTAATAAGTCTTTTGTTAGTCAAATGTGGTAAAAAGCTTTAGATCAAACCTCTTGAGGTAAAATCCAAAACTCTGGGGAAAAATAAGAAAAATGAATTTGTTTAGTTTCAAAACACATAACCACTTTGCCAAGAGCCTCCAGCTGGCAGGATAGAAAAATGTATCTCTCAATTGCAAATTGGCAGTTCTAAAATGGCACAGCAGTAGCTTTCCATCCTGATTACCTACAGCTGGCCTGCCTTTCAACTCTGGGTTTCTAGTCAAAACAATAACTTCCTGTTGCCATATTTTCAAAAATACCTTCTCCAAAATTCATACAAAGTTACGAAACACAGTTGACAAATACTTGTGTACTTTAGATGAGCCTGTATTGTATCTGTCAGTGGTTTCTGAACACGAGTGAGACAAGATCTGCATCACTTGCTAGACCAGCTGGTATAGCTGTGGGGAAAAATCAGCAACCTTGCAGCTCACAAGCCCTTCCACAAGTCTAAAAAAATACAAGTAGTGATCCTGAGAGTAACTGCTCTCAGCCTAACTTCATTATGGTAATCCATTAGATGGCTGGAGAGAAAGGCTGATTGTCAGCTCTGGGCCTGACGGAGGATGTTGGCCAACGTAGGCAAGGGCTTCAGATCCTGGGGGACAGAGATAATTGTGCAGAAGAAACTGAGGGGTGGAATGTGTTTTCATAGGATTTTGATGCCTGGATGCTGCTTGAGATGAAACAGAAATAAAAAAGCTCCTCTGCAGATGGCCTAAAACAAAGGAAGTGGGTAACGTAGTGTGCAAGTGCTCTTAGCAACAATGGAAGCAAGCACGTACCTAAATTGCAGCATGTGCTGAAATGGTGCCTGGTACCAGGGAGGGCAGCAGGGCTGGCTCCTCTCTTTTGTAGACGTGTGTGCCTCCATGAGGCCGTGGAGGCTTGGGATTTCTAGTTTGCTTTTTGCAGGATCCATTTCTCTCTATAGCCTGGTGGAGCTTAATTGCTGGCTGGGAAGGAGGAGGCTGCCCTCCCACAGCAGCTTGTCCCTCACTGCTTGGCAAAGAGAGAGGCAAACTGGGGGCAGGTAAAAGGGGGACTGCTCTCGCTGCCCTAGCATTGAAGAGGTACGGAACTTGTTATTTTGCAAACCATATGGAAATGGTGTCTTTTGTGGGGTCCCAGCTCTACCAGTAGGTGTTACAAGGACTCAAAATGTGGTTCAGATCTTGAGAATGTTTAAGTGTGGCTCTGCCTGTTTCTGACAGAGGAGAGTTGGCATAGGAGCAAAGCATCAACTGCCAAAATGCAGAAGGTTCTGGTCACACACAGCAACAAATTTCTGTGCACCTGAGGGAACTACAGATGAGAAAGGGAGACTTCCACTGAGTTTAAACACTCCTAAAATCAGCTGAGTGCTGAGAAAGAGTGTTTTTTGTTTGTTTGTTTGTTTAATGTTTTGATATTACAGTGTTCATCCCTGTTCTATTTTAGAGTTTAATTTTCTAATCTGGACCTTGATGATTCATATTCATTAGAGAGAAGAGTGAGGGATGCCCATCTGGAGAGCTGGAATTGTCTGCTCTGAGATACTTTGCTCACCCACTGGGAAAGCAGCACAGCAGGGCAGCTGCTGGTAGATGGCTGGAGAGCATGTGCCTATTCTGAGCATCAGAGCTCCTCCTTAGTTAGAGCATTGAAAAAAATGCCAGGAGTAAACCAAACTCCTCAAAAGTTACTGAAAAAAAACATCAAGCAGAAATATGAGTCTAATACAAAAGCCAGAGTGTTGCAGACGATGGTCCTGTGCTCTTTTGTGTCCCTTTCTCCTTCACTCTCTCCTCCAAGAGAACATGAGACAGCTACAGTTGCAAACAACATCTATGTTAGGTGAGACCCAGACACTAAGAACCTAAGAACATCCCATGTGAAGGGGGTACAGCGTTCTCTCTTTAAAACAGTCTGGTTTTATTTCCTCTCTTTCTCTCTTCTGTTTTCTCTCTTTCTCTCTAGCTACCTAGAAAGAAGCTAGCTTTTATCTGCAAACATTGTGAGAAAAAGACTGTTTAAGCTAAAAGGCAGTAGTGGTGTCACAAAGAGGAGTAACTCTGTGATGAACAAATTAGGCTGAACACCAAGAGGTGTGTTTTTACCATCTAGGATTGTGCTCAGGAATAGTTGTAATGGGATTAAGGGGATTAAATAAATTGATTTATTTTTAAAACAGGAGCCCCATTAGACAGGGACAGATGTATATGCAGTAGTGGACCTGTGTGATGACCTGAAAGGATTATTGCAGACATAAATTCCTTTGACGTGTTTAACATCTTGCATTTCTAGAGAGTGCGCTTTGCCTTCTGGTGAATGCTGGTTAGCTACGAAGGCTGTTCAAGAGTTTTTTAGGAATAAAGGCCCTAGGAGGGCCTGCCACTAGCAAAACCTTGGTGTACTGACTGGAATTATAAAGGAAAGAAGAAATGAGTCAAGGCTACTATAATAAGTGTAATTCAGGAAGCAATTAATACACTACAGCTTTAAACCACAGTATAGGCTTGTGCTGCAGTCTAGAGTCCAAGTATAATGAGGAATTACCTACAGCCTGTTCAGGGATCTCTCTTTTTCCAAAGGAACTTGGAAAAATCTGCTCTTGAAAGGACAGCCCAGTCCTTCTCTGTCAGTAGCAATTTCTCATTTTCTCATGCCGGTACACATCCTATACAGAGCAATGGCTGAGTGAAGTGTCTGATTAACCTTCTTTGCAATGTCCCCGGCAGCACAGACAGCTTTTCTTTATTCATTTTAAAGTGGCATACACTCTAGTAAAAATGATTGAGCTTAGCAGTTCTTGAGTTCGCTTTCTGTTTTTTAGTGCTTTCAGTTCATGTCCACACAGCACAAATTTTTGCATGTTTGGCCTGACCACGTTGCAAGTGATTCTCTGGGGGCTAGTAGCTCCCCAGCTGCTATATGTGATGCATCACAAACCTTATCGTCTCTCTTCCAAGAGCTGGGAAAACCTCCCATGGTTAATAAACTGTCAGGTTTCCTACTGACTCCAGCCAAGTGGTTCTGAGAATTTTTTTTGGCTAGTTTTATAAAAAGAAAAAAATACTTCTTCCCCACACACATGCTTCCTGATACATGGTAGATTATTTTCTTAATATTGTGAGCATATTGTGCTTCCAGCAGGCACTCTGGGATACCTGGGCTGTCAGGGAGCTCCTGGTGACACTTCTCACCTTCAGCAGATTTGTACGCAGCATTTAGTACAGTGAGTGATGAGCTGCTGTTTGTCAGAGCAGGTCATATGAGTTCATACAAGAGGATATTTTCTTTGGAGACAGCCTTTTCCATTTTAACTTTTGCTGTCAGTGGATGCAGGACAAGGAAATGTGTCTGTAGACATAAAGGTAGAAACTGGCAGCTCAAGAATGTCCTTGGGAGTGGACATGGGAGTTTGGGTCATTCTTATGACTGGGCAAAATAGATAACATTTGGGATAGGGAAAATTTAATGGGCAGGTTGTTTTTGTAAAGGTTTTATTTCTGTGCCTGACTTTTATGTGAACCCAGGAAGAATAGGAGATGCTCTTACCGAATCCAGGTTGACTTTCAGATGCAGGAACAGTCAAGACTCTGCCCTCCTGCAGTGTGCCAGCATTCTGTAGTGCAAGAGATGAAGTATTGAAACAGAAATGCTTCATAAGAAATAAGGTATTGCATGTGGATGTGAGGCATTAAAACCCATCTGAGTTTGAGAGGTACTTTGCTGCCTGTCACAAAAGGGAGGCAGGAACTGGTAGAATAAGGAAAAAAAAAAATATCTGGAGAAAGCCAGGGGATACAAATTCAAAGTGTACATTGAACTACTATATATATATATATATTAGTCATACTCACACAGTTTACTTCTAAATTTTAGTGTCCTAATGAAACAGTCCTCTAAACTTCAGTAGCTCCATCTTTTAACAAAGAGTCAGTGGAGAACAGGAGGTGTCTCTGCAGTTTCCTTGAGGCAAGTCTTGTCTAGCTGTCCTTAGGTGCAGGAGTTGGGCAGATGGGAGCTCACCAAGGTCAAGACTACAATAGGAAAGTAGGAAAAGGCAGAACAGAAAACAAAAGCAGAAGTGAAATGAACCCACTAAGGAACATAACAAGAGATAGGACAGAGCAATTTTGAACAGAGAATGAGATAATAAAATATGAATGATACAAGATGTGCAGGAGAAAGGAAATCTTCAGGGAGAAGACTGACCACAGAAAAGTCAGCTGCAGAGGAAAAAAGAACATAATCCCAACTAAGCAGCTTGAAGAAAATGGAGTAAACAAGTGGAAACTTTCTGGTTTAAACCTTATGTTTTTTAATGGTTTTAAACACCATTTTAAAAGGGTATTTTAAACATCACTACCTGGAGAGCAACATCTTTTGCTCGTTTCTATTTTAATGCAAGAGAATGAAAGGTTCTGCTTATTCCTGACCTCCTGTTTGTCTTGGAAGTAAATTCCTCATATATTTTGCTTCCTTGATGGATTTGTAAATGACTATCCTGATCTTTTCAGCCTAATCTTTGAAAGAGGGGATTGATGTGAACATATTCTCTCTGGATCTGTGCCTCTGAGACTTGGAGGGAAAAATAATGCTTTGGTGACTAAGAGTCATTTAATTGAACACGGTAAACCAAACCACAGCTCAACACTGGGCACTGGGGCAGTGTTTTTATTATTATTATTATTATTTTATTTATTTTTATTTTTATTTCAGTTGTAGAGCTTAGGGATATGGTTTAGTGGGGACTGTTAGTGTTAGGTCAGAGGTTGGACTCGATGATCTTGAGGTCTCTTCCAACCTAGAAATTCTGTGATTCTGTGAAAATTGTGATCCTGAGGTCCCCTTCTCTAATTTGCTTTCACTTTACTCCACTGAAATTAATAGCTTAGAAATTCCTCAGGAGCCTTCTTGAATTACATCTCTGTCTACATTCTGCCCTCAAGCAGGCTAAAGTGTTCAGAGTTTTCCTCTTATTTGACCTAGACTGAAACCTCTGAACACTGGAGAGGATCTTTCCTCTAGGAGTTAAATAGGATCTCTGCTGGCTGCTGCCTCTACAAACAGGGAAGATAAGTGGCAGACAATTCACTTTTAAGAGCACCTATTTCTTTATCACAGACTGAAGGCATCTGAGGTCAAGATCAGGTGTTTAGGTTTCAGGAAGGATGAATCTCACTCTGTGTTCCTGCCCCCATATACACTGAGGAGGCAATCTGAGATCAGATCCAGTACATCTTGGCAGAATCAGGGATGTCTACCTCAGGAACAAGAAGTATATCGCTGTCTGAGAGGGACTGGGCTGCCCAGAGAGGTTTGGAGATACGTTAACCTGGGCTGTGTGAAGCTCAAGCAACCTCATCTTGATCTGAAGTTCACCCTGCTTTGAAAATAGGGTTGGACCAGATGACCTCCAGAGGTCCCTTCTGGTCTGAAGTGCCCTCTGAGACTATGAAGTCCACATGTCCCTAGGGAGTACCCCGACTGGCAAGCTTTGTTGGAGAGGAGAGGAGCAGAGTGGAGCAGAGCTTGCAGCTGAAGACACCAAACTGAAATTGAAGTTGTGCGTGTCAGGGAGAGCATGGCTTGGGGATCACTCATTTAGGAAGATAAATCCTAGATTCTAGCTTGCCACAACACTTTTTTTACCTTATCTTCAACTAGTCATTAAATCTAGAGCAAAGAGGGGAAACAGACAAAACTTGGCCCAGGCTTCTTGAAATTTGTGTGACATCTGTCTGTGGAGATCTGTTACAGGAGATTTGTCCTGTCTACTCTTTAGTCTAGGTAAAATACTCTACTTTCAAGGCTCTAAGGCCGCTAGCATTTAAAAAAAAAGGGGGGGGGGGGCCCGGCGCGCGCGGGGAGTTATTTGCATCTACCACATAAAAGAGATCTAGTAGTGTGCCTTTCTCAATCTCTTAGTCTTTTGAAGTAAAGGGAACAGCATTTATCCTTCAGGACAGTCTTATGGGCTGCATATCTGGAATAGACAGTGACATCTCAATGCAAAGCTGAATAAGGTACCTGAGAGGTGAGGCTGAATATTTAATTTGTGCAAGTTTTAGCTTCTGGCTCATGCAGACTGGCCTTCTCAGATCCCTTTGGAAGGTACCTAGTTTTGTTCATGACAAAGATTTACTCAGTTCTGGATTTTACTCTGGAGGACCAAGGGCCTCAAAACTGACCATGAAGCACCAAGGTTTTTGGTCAGACCTGGGCCTGGGAGCATGACTTCATGTTCTCCATCCAAAAACAGTGACCTACCTAAGAGGTTTCTGTTAATCCTCTCCTCATGGAAGGTGCTCCAGTGTCAACTGCACCAGTCCTGCTCCTTTTCTTTTTTTCATGAGTGACCTTTTCATACTATTGCAGTACAATCTATAGCATATCTAACCATATCCAAGTTCACATTTAAATCATATGCTGCAACATTGGAAAATTGTGAGAAAAAGGAAAATAAAATAATAACACGCAGTCTTATCAATTTTATGAGTACAAACAGATCCTTCTTTCCTGTACATCAAGGGTAAAATTCAGATTTCTTCAGAAAGAATCTTTGATGATTAAAGGTTTGTTGGCAATAGAGCCACTGAGGTTAATTATGAATTCTCTATGTTGTACTCCTCACTGCTCATCATGGAAAGTCTGTAACATCCTAGATCAAGAAGCAAGGAAGGAGAAGATTTAAGGCTTGAATATAACACATCTTATCAATTTATAAATGGCAGGTCTTGCCATGGAAGTAGATGGAGCACAATCTGATAGTGGGATTATTTATTTCTTTTTGTGTATATTCTGGCCATGGAACATACATCCCAATGACAAAAAACATTCAGCAGTTCTGTAATAATGGATGTCTATGACTGCCATACATGAGCTTCTGGACATCTGGAAGTTTATCTGTTTCTTCCCTCTTCTAGCTATAAAAGTTGTTTGTATACATAAAGGACATAAAACAACAGTTATCTTCAATCCTCACTATAGATGGACTGATTTTGTAGAAAGGTATCTATGGCATGTTCCAGGCTATGTGTTAACCTTTTTGCACCTAAAAGACAACTGATCCTTTTCACCCTCCAGCAGGTTTGATGCTCAAAAAGAGTTTGATGCTTTTATGTTATTGCAGTCATGTGTGACAGTAGGACTTTCTATTCTGAAGCTCTTTAAAAAGAGCATATTGCTATATTGCTTCTCACTTACGAATTCATAGCACAGACATAAGGGATGAGACTGGATAAAATACTTTCCCACAATGGGAGCATTCTTGCATAGCAACAATGGGCTTGTGAAAGAGCTGAGCTGCCTTAAAGGTCCATTCTCATGAGAATAGCAAACTTCAACCTCTGAGAAACAGTGTTCTATTCAGGGTTTCTTTTCTAAACCTGTTTCCCCTTTTATGCATTTTCACAAACATACAGATTTTCTCTCATAAAACAACAACAACAACAACAACAAAACACACTGAGAGCACAAAGTGTTCTTTCATTGCTTCATTGCTGAAAATAAAAAAATAAAATAAAAAAAAAGCTGAGCACCTATCTGTGTGGATGCCAAACAGCAAGGACAGCCGTCTGTATTCCAGTCATGTTTCCTTATTGTTTGTGCTGTCCTGCTCATCTCCAGAGCACAGGAGACTGCTTACGGGGATGTAATTCTGTTTAAACGTCTGTCACTGTGAATTACAGAGGGGAAAAGGCAAATCACAGTATAGCACCCCCGTGCTTTGGTGCCAAAAAAATCCCAGATCTTTGTAGTGTCAGGAAATAATTTGCAGTGAATACCCAAGTTCCCCCTATTCTGTTTTCTTGAGGCTAGAAACATGCTAATGTCTTCTATATACAGAAATACACACAGCATGTTAAAGGTATGTTTGGTAAGAGGAGCTGGCACTTCCAATTTCTGCCACTGCCAAATTTTAGACCTCATGTACAAACAACCACCTCACATCCAAAATGATCAGGGCTACCTATTTTGTGCAAGGTTTCCTCTGGTGATAGAGCAGCTACCTTAGCAGTTTGTTCTCTTTGGTATTTTTTTTCATCCTGGTTCAAAAACAAACAAACAAACAAACAAAAAAATGCATAACTGTGTTGACTTCAAAGAGTAGGATGTTTATAATATAAAAGCAGAAGAGCCTGGGGTGCTTTGGGAGACTGGAGGTCACATTTAAAATAACATGCATGTAAAATTTTTCAGCAAAAAGTAGTAGCCTGAAGTGAGTGGCTGGTTCAGATACTCTCTAGCAAAGTTAAGCAGCCCAGAAGAATTTCTTCTGGTCTTTTTAGAATTGTCACTGATCCTTGAAATGAGACCTTTCCTGCTTGTATTTCTAAGTTTTATTCAGGAAGGTCCCTAAGGAAGAGATCAGCAGAAAGCCAATGCACCTACAGAATTACATGCTAATCCTCAGAGCGATGCAGCAGAGGGATGGAAGTGAAGAATACAAAGTAAGGAATATACATTATGCTCGCTCTCTGCAGAGCAACAGATTTGATTCCTATGGAAGCCTTACAAGGGGGAAAAGACTCAAGCAACAACCTCACTCCCTCATTTTCCCCTTTACTCGGCTCTGGTGAGGTCATACCTCGAGTACTGTGTTCAGTTTTGGGCCCCTCACTACAAGAAGGACATGGAGGTGCTTGAGCGAGTCCAGAGAAGGGCTACGAAGCTGGTGAAGGGTCTGGAGAATAAGTCTTACGAGGAGCAGCTGAGGGAGCTGGGACTATTTAGCCTGGAGAAGAGGAGCTCAGGGGAGACCTTATTGCACTCTACAGGTACCTGAAAGGAGGCTGTAGCGAGGTGGTGGTTGGTCTATTCTCCCACGTGCCTGGTGACAGGACGAGGGGGAATGGGCTAAAGTTGCACCAGGGGAGGTTTAGGTTGGATATTAGGAAGAACTTCTTTACTGAAAGGGTTGTTAGTCACTGGAATAGGCCGCCCAGGGAAGTGGTTGAGTCACCATCCCTGGAGGTCTTTAAAAGACATTTAGATGTAGAGCTTAGGGATACGGTTTAGTGGAGGACTTGTTAGCATTAGGTCAGAGGTTGGACTTGGTGATCTTGGAGGTCTCTTCCAACCTAGACCATTCTGTGATTCTGTGATTCTGTTAGCTGAAGAATGATTAGCAGAAAAAGTCAATTCAAGTAAGTAAAGAAAGTGTCCAGAAAATGCCAAAGCTAATGGTGTGTTGGACAGACAGACTTGGCCAAGACCTACAAGCTCTTCATAGTCCCTTGTGACCATTAGATTCCCTAAAACTTGTGAAATATGAGTGTCAGACTTAGTGAGGAGAAATCTCTTAGTTAGATAGGGCTAGTAATGGTAGCAGAACCATCACCCATCTGCAAGAGTCACAGTATCATTTCAAAGTAGAATCTCCCTTTCCAAGTAAGCTAGCGCTCCATGATGTGAAAGGATTTTTAGAAACAGACAGCATGAAAAAAAAAAAATCATTTACTTCTTGATTTTAAGTAAGTTTAATTTGAAGGAAATTCTTTGTCTCCATGTAATAAAAGTGACTGTTCCCTCCTAATATTCCACAGAACCTAAATTGGATTGATGTTAAATGATTAAATTTGCCAGTGAAGGGCATTACCTTGAATTGTCTGGTGGGAGTCTCTCCACAGACTTGTGTTTTGCCCTTATTATGTCCTTTCTGTCCAATCTGCAAAAAGAACACCCTATTTTGTTGTCAGATTTACAAATTAAAACAGCTTTGCCACAATGCTTGTGGTGCCTGGCTGAATAGGGCTCCGATTATCTGGCTGTGTCTGGCCTTACCACCACAGCACAAAGAAGGGAAGACAATAATAATAACAACAATAATAAAATCTCTTTCTTATATCATTTGAAGAGAAAAAAAATCAGTGAAAGTGGACTTCACAAAAATGATTAGAAATGCCACAAAGAGAACATTTTTCAATCATTTTTTTTTCCTTAACTATTCAATTTTTTCATCTAAAATCAAAACTTTTTTTTTTTTTTTTTGTCTGCATGCCCTTAGTGCAACCACAGTGAAAGAAGACAGTGGAACAGCGGTTTTGTGGGGGGGTCTTTTAAAATACTTAATTTTTATATTACCCTGTTCATGCTTTTTCATGTTTCTGTGTTTGAATTTTGCTTTCCTGGAGGGTGTAAAGAATTCAGAAATAGGGACAAACTGAAAGACATGAATTTAAATTTGTGTTTTTAAGAACAGAACCAGAAAGAAATGAAACATTAAACAAAACACCAAAACAAAACATAACAAAACAAACAAACGAACAGAAAAACAAATACCACCAAAAGCCAGTTGTATTTAAAATTTTCTCATCTTTACAAACGCACTGACAGCAGTGAACCATCCTTTGGCAAACCCTCTTGAATAGCATTCAATATACCTGAAACCCTCTGGAAACCCTTATTTTTCTCTTCATGCTTACAGTAATCACTTCTCTTAATTCCATAATGTTGACATTTTGTTGCCATTTCAGGTTTTCATTTTGGGTGCTTAAAACTCTCACTGATTTGATATAATAAGTCAGCTTCATGGTTTTCAGCGAAATCAATACATATCCCCAACAATTAAGCATCTACTGCAGTTCTCTGAAGGGCACTTTTAATAATGTTTTATGTCTTAACATGTTTTGAGCAATATCCAAAGTGCTTTTACAGGGCTGGTTGCAGCTAAGAAGCATTATAAATAACTTTATATTAATGCTGCATAGAATTGAAAAACATTAGACACAGAAAGGCTGAAAGAGAAAATTATTTTGATTTGTGTCTTAAAAAATAATTTTAGGCCTCTGGAAGCAGAAATTATTCTGCATCTCAGAGAAAGGCTGCAGCATTTGGAGAAAAGCACAAGATCGCTGTCTAATTATAAAGGACTGTGCTTGTACAATTTCACCCATTTGTTATAATCAAAATCATTAAACAAAATTAATTTAGCATTGTGCCATTTTGTCTTGTTAAAATCTATGTCAAGAGAATAAACAAGAGAATGAATTCAGTTACTGTTGTACCTTATAAAAATGTTTCTACTGCATTTCATGTGATGCAGAAGTGCCTGGCTCACCAGTGGGAGACTGCAGTGCTCTGGGTGGCTGCAAAATACTGTAGGGTTGGCTGGGAGAGACCTTTATAAAGAGAGAGCATTGCAGCTGAGAGAGGCCCTGTAGTGACAAGGTCACTCAAATACACAGGACAGGATTTGACTTTTGCCTCCAAGGCACCTTCTGCTTGAAGAGAGTAGGTAGCCAAGGAACAGCACTTTATAGCTGTCATCTCTAGATCACTAGGTAGCTGTTGTTATTTACAGAGTCACCCAGATGTTGAAAATCTCCCTTTCTGCTCTCCCAACCCCTCTCCAAAAGCTCCAGTACTCAAAGAGTCTTCTTGGAAGTAGCCTCTGCAGACTCTGGTTTGCAGTTGCATGCAGGTGCCCGTCTCATCACAGAATCATAGAAGGAAACACCAATGTTCAGGAGAGGCCTTAACCCTCTCTCCGCCCCAGGTAACTTGGGTTACAAACACTGGTTTTAACTATGTGTTGGTGGCTGCAGCTTATGGTGGGAAGGCAGGTGCTTCAAGATCTACTCGACTCAGCACAAATGGCATGTGTTTTTTATTTCCATGGTGGACATGGAGAGGCTGAAGCACCTTTCCATCTGAACCTTCCCACCGGTCTTGGGCACCTTCTTTTGGCTGCCAGTACAACCAGCCCCATATTCTCTCCTTTGCAGCTACATAGCATGTGGATAGCTCTGGAATTTTTACAAGGTTAAATACGTCCACTGAGACAGTCTCTTAAACTACAGACATTTTGTATTTAATCATCATGTTTAAATATCTTTATGCCACCCATGCGCACATATTTTCATTACATTTTCAATGGGCTAATAAGCATTCTGTGTCTGTGCCCTGCTTGTGTACATTTTGCCAACTAAAATGCCAACTGGCACTGTTTGGTCATTTTCAGATGCAAAGGCAGATGTCTGCTCTTGTAGGCAACACGGCTGGGAACTCTTGGTGTGTGTCTGTGTATGTGTGTGTGTCTGCACTTAACCACCATTTTTCAGTGATACAGGAGTATTTTTCTGAAATGAAGCTTGGCTTCCCTGCCCTCATGAGCTCCCTTTCATAAGAGAGCAATGAGATTCCTAATGAAAGACACCAAGCATCTGTAACTAGAGGAGAAATATGCTGTGTTTTCCATTTTCCCTTTTTCATTTGGTCTGCCAGCATGAATATTTTTGTCTGTTCTCCAATCACCTAAGAAGGTTTCAGTGAATGCGCTGTGTATGACTTGATTATTATCCTATTATTTAATTTATGTTTCATTCAAAGTCGTAGCGTACTTTTATTCTTTCTGTCTGAAAGAACTTTCAACAATTGTTCCATGAGATCTTTTTTGGTACATGCATCTCCTCGGCGTACCTGAGCTTGGTGTTGGCAGCTGGTCATGGCAGAATGTTTTCTCACCATGCTGGCAGCATCTGGCAGCTCCAGGGTCTTGGGGAGCATGAGGAAAGCAAGCCCTACCACAGTGGGAGCAGGGACCACCAGCTGGGAAGCTACACACATGCCAGTGCAGCCCATCGGTCTTCCTCCAGCCATGTGAGATGGGCTTCCTCTCTTCTTCTGCAGGCCTGCTGCAGCTAGACCAGGCTCTCTGGCACACCACAAGCTGTTAAAGCACCCTGGTCAGCCACAGCACACATCCTGAAATCTTCTCCAGACCATCAGCAAAGGGAGGTGAGGAGTCAAAAGGGTAAGGCAAGTCTTGAGGGGCACCCTGCTCCCCTTGCTCCTGTCCCAAACACAGTCCTCACTCCTCCCTCTGCCCTTTATCCACCTGCTGTCCAGTGAACCCTGCTCCTGGGACATGGGCCCTTTCCCATCCACTCCTCCTCCCCAACAACATTTGTTTCTTTTCCGTCAGCTTTTTGTTGCCCCAGTTTCACCTCCTCTCCTCTCTGACCGAATCCTTTGACCATAAACAAGGCTGGCAAAGGCAACATTTACACACAGATTTAGTCAGAGCATAACTAATATTTCATATTACAGATATTTAATACAACATACACACAGATTTATGTTTTTATGTCATATTATTTTGACATATGCAAAATAAACCAAAAGGCCCTCAGGAACCTTTTTCTGTAGCCATTATTCTTCCATTTTCCATATTCCTCTCCCACCCGTCATATGTAAACATGAATTACAAATTCTTTGGGACAAAAAGTGCTTCATTTTATTTGCCTATTGGCAACAGCAATATTCCGGGTGAGGAATGAATAAGTAATTATTACATTTTTATTATTATTTTGGATTAAGTAATTATTACATTTTTTATTATTATTTTGGATTGAGAAATATATATATTTTTTTCTTCAGATTACAAACAATCAGGTAAAAAATAAATAAATGTCCTTTGCTTTCTGTAATGCCTCTGGAGAACTCCTACAGGACTAATTTCCATCTGTGGAAACATCTAATCTCTATTAGAGGGTGTTTTTCTTTACCACTTCAAGAAAATTAAAAAAATCTCATAAAGGGATCTATCCTCTGCAATTAGAAAAACATATTTTAAAAGTAAACATATATTTAAAAAAATCCTGTTGTGAGTGGAATTGAAGATAAGTTAATCATCTTGTATTCTGTGTCTTTTCTGCCTTGTTCTAAGAAATTCATCTCTCTCTAGATTAATAACAAGACAAGAGTTAGACATGAGATAATTTACCACATAATTTATTTACACATTTTAATGAAGGAAAGATCATAGAATCATAACAGAGCTGAAGTTTGTTGTCAGTTGGGTTGAGAAATGTATATAAATTCCAGGAACAACTTAGTCAGTACCGACACTATTCTAATTTTAAATGGAAATTATGCAGGTAACAAGTTGTATCCTGTCTTCTCACCACTGTTGATCTGCAAAGCAATAATTCTAGAGGGCATAATGAGAGATCTCACAAAAAATACTTTTGAAAACTAAAATCTGATGTGTGATTCTCCAACTTTAGTTTTAACTGCACTGCTGCACCTGTATCAAAAATTTTGAAAGCCATTTCAACATGCCTTGAAGATTCCATTTTCTTATTTTGCAATCAAATAGCATGGACCATAATCTTGATTTATATCAAGCCATTGCCTTTTCAGTGGAAATATATCATCATTCAACTACTTCACGGCATGCTTGACAGCAATAGGATCACTTTGGAATAAAGTCACGCTGACCCACAGCTGCCATTGCAATATTTGGCTATAAAGATTTTTTTTTTTTTTTTAAATACATGCTTAGAGTTATTCATTTACAGAACCAAACAGACAGAAAGATTCAGGAGACACGTGTTGTTGAGCAAACAAGATGAGAGATGAAGGGAATGTTTTGTACCGTTTTCTACATCTGTACGACAGAGGGATACAACAAAGAAATGTTTGTTGTCCTGCTTCCTGCTCCCAGCACTGCTTCTGTATTTCAAAATAAACACTCACCAAAACAAACAAACAGACTATTGGGGTGTTTGGAGGAGACAGTAAGAAAATGCCCAAACCAGTATGCTGGAAACCATTGCTTCCTCGCATGCCTGGAGGAGTCCTGTGTCCTGTGCAGGCTGAAGCAGCCCAGAAGAGTACGCAGCCTCCTGATACGGACGTTCTCCTGGTGCAGGCTGGAAGCCTCTCGGGATGGGGTGGGAACTGCTCTAAGGCATTTTGAAAGATCCCTGTGTTACGACACTGAACAGATGGTGCATGAATCATCCTCTTTCTCTTTGCATCAAAAAACATACCTGTAGCTGCACTGGGTGCGGACCTGCTGCTACAGACACATCTTGGGAACAGTTATAGGACCAGTCCTTCCAGGATTATGGGATGGAGGAATGCATGCTTTCTGGATTGCACTTAAATTTAGGCTTGAACATAGTGTTGAGATGCCCAATCCCAACTGGGGCATTTCTGGACATGAAACAAGGCATAACTCTAAAACTCATAAGGTGCCTCCAGGATTACCTGGTGCTTTTCAATATTACAAGTTTGGATGTGACTGCGCATCTGTCTCCACATTCCTGTGTTCAGGGGAGTGGGGTGGAGCCAGTTAATATGTCTCTACCTAAGTGTAGACATGCACTTGTATATCTGGGGAATGAAAAACTTGCAGATAGGCAGCATCTGAGAAAGCTTCAGAGTTTTAATATATGCGTGGTCTGGTACCCATGCTCTCTGTGTAGCCTTAACTGCCTTGTGAAATGTTTACTAAGGGCCATTTTTTTTCAGAGACTCTTATGCAAAGTAACTCCTCTTCAAGATTTTGCCCTGTCCTTTCAATTCCCACGGAGACCTTTGTCTGTAACAAGTTACTCTTAGTAATAAGATAGGATATATATTGATCCTATTTACTATTCTAGACCTATAAGTCCAATAAGAGATAATTGTATCTATACTCTGCTTCCCCTACAAGGATGCAAAGACTGATTCATCTTCTTGGTAATTTCCTTAGTTAACATTTTTATTTTATTATGAGCAACAAAATTGAAATTCTTTGTTGTTGTTGTTGTTTGTTTTGTTTTGTTTGTTTGTTTTCCTTATTCAGATGGAAAAGGGAGATATGAACATATGAAAAACACCATGGCTTTTAGTTATTTCAGGCTATATAATCAGAAGATATAAAGTCATTAGAAATCTTGCAACTTCCTCTATTCAATTCCTCAATGGAAAAGTCCAGGTTTAAAAGGAGTAGGTCTTCCATGATGCTTGTGATTTATTGGTTCATATTTCTCCTGAAGTCATCTGTCTGAATATTCACAGCTTTGCCAGAAATTCTTTGCCGTGACCTGGGTTTACTTTCCCACATTCATCATCTTAATTTCATGCCATTTTTTCTTTGTTAAACCTCTTGAAAAATCTCATTATTCCCTTGTCCCATTTGGCCAGATACATCATAATTAAACTCAGGAGCCCCAACCATATGTGGTTTTAAACCTTTGTTATCCACTACATCAATTTTTTTTTCTGAAATTGAGATGACACCTCTCAAAACTACATATTGGGAAATTTGTCAAATGCCTTTTCTTCCGTGTTGCTCTGTATGCATGTTGGAAAGCTCTATCTGCAAAGCAACTTCATTGTCCATATGCAAGTTTCACCCCAAAATGTCTCTATTGCAATGCCAAAAGTCTGACAGTCAGACAGCTGGCATGTTGTAACTGCTGCTTTTCAGCACTGACCAGACTGCCTCTTATGTGTTTTCTCCATCTGTTGCTTGTAACTACCTTTGGTCCTCTTGTTATTGATCATGGGACAGATACTGTCTATTTACACATAAAATTCGCAGTAGAGCTCTAACTCCTACACCAGTGCTTAGCAGTATCTTATCCTGGTGGAAATACTTGAACCAACTTCAAAGTAATCTGCACCAGGATGACAGAAATACATGCAGCCCTTAAAACACGTACTATTTTATTTTATTTTATTTTATTTTATTTTATTTTTGTATATGTATGTGAAGTGATGTATTCATGTTGCCATGGTGTCTAGAAGCCCTCTGTTGAGGTAGGTGACATTCAACCCTCTACTAAATGATTGTTCTTCCTCTGACATACTAGTATCACTCAATTAAAGAGAGCAAATGTTACATAACACTAAATACTGCATGTTCTGACATTTTCATTATTTTCT
Organism: Nettapus auritus; assembly: GCA_011076525.1. Lineage (NCBI taxonomy): Eukaryota > Metazoa > Chordata > Aves > Anseriformes > Anatidae > Nettapus > Nettapus auritus. The sequence continues at coordinate 133,894,376 of CM021765.1, forward strand.
ATATCATAGTTTCATTTTGTTGTTATTTCTTCTACTCCATAGGTGAGCATCACACATATCGTTAGTGGAGTAACATTGGAAAAAGTTGTCCCCTACTTGTTCTTAAACCAAAGCATTCAGGTAGGTCATTACTAATGCAAAAGGAAAAGCTGCAATTCTATGGCTGCAGACAGAATTAATGGACAAGTTTTATGGGGTTCAGTAGGTTATTATGAAGTGAGTTTTAAAGTCTGAGAGTGATTATGAAGCATATGGAATTACTTCAGAAAGCACAGCTAGAGCCAGAGGCCTTTATAAACACAGCTATTATGAATACACATGAATATAAAAAGCAGTTACCGCTAATGGTCAGAAATGAGGCCATAGAATCTATATGTATTTATTATTCATCTACTGTAAGGCTAATGTTTTATCATGCAGGGCAAATATAATAAAGAAGAGAAAACATTCATCTGCTTTCTACAGAAGTTAAGCAACTTTGGGGAAAAAATAATGGTAGCAGAAGCTGATGAGTAAAATAATCCCACCATTTGCAGTCATTGTTCCTTAAGTAGCAATTCCTTAACAACAAATAAAACTACCTGTGCATCTTAGGTTCCTTGAACTTCAGCTGTCACATTTGCCTTTACCTTTTCTAAGGCTGGCACCTCCTGAGATGTCTTCCACCTCTATTCTCAGAGCAGATCTTATCAAGAAGCTCTTCTTGAGCAGCGAGCTAAAACTCTAACACAAGTAACTTGGCAAAGAATGCTTTGTTACCTGCTTCTTCAACTTGTCTAAAGAACCAATACTCGTGGGTGAGAGACCTCTGGGCAAGAGTCCTTTCAGACCCTTGACACGTGACCCTGGGCTTCACTATATTTACATGTGCCCTCCCCTGCCTGTCCCCAAGCCATGGTCACCACAGCCTGCTGTCCACTTTGCCTTGGGTAGGAAGGATTCACAACTACTTGGCCAGAATGTGCCTGCAACTGGTGTTGAGGCAAAGGTTTAACTGCAGATGAGGTGTGCACTCTTTCAGTGATGCCTAGAAATGCTTCTGATAGATTTGGCAATTATAGCTGCATGATAAAGTATTGATGACAAGCAGTGGAAATGCTGGTTTGCTTAAGTGTCTGATGGGAACATATGGTTGCAATTAAATGTTTTCAGAAAGTTTCCTTAGGGTTGGATGGAATTCTGGTAAAAGATGGTGATACATGGCTTGGGTACTTGAGGTAAGGAAACCGAAGCTTCAAGGCCTCATTCTGCTTTTATGGGGCAGACCTGAAACTTCTGCCTAACGGGCAATATCTGGTCTGATCTGATTGCTGCATACTCACTAAAGCTTTTTGCTGTTATATAGCCTGGAAGAAGGCAAGGCTTTCTCCACCTTTAAAACCTGATAAACTCTCTAAGTGAATCTGTACCTACTGATGGCAGTATATGCAGGACAGCAGAATCACTCTCTCTGTCCAAGTCTTCTAGCACTTGAAGGAGTGCTTTAATGTACTCCTTCAAGTAATTACTCTTGTAATTGTCATTAATTTATCTTGGATCTTTTTAAAGTCAATTAAGGCACAACATTAGAGCTCTATCTTTCTGTGTCAGTCTGTCAGTCTTTTTTATGCTATTAGTTATTTTGCCATTGTTCTTTCCTAATTTCTCAGAAGAGGCTGTTTTAATCACAGTTTTCACTGTTCTATATAATGCATTGTGCAGAGTAGCTTTTATAAGGACTCTTCTTTGCTGAATGGTCACTGCAGTTGTTCCTCATACCTTCCTCATTACTTATGCCCAATAAGCCCCAGCAAACCAAAAGGCAGAGGATTATACTAATAGCTAACTCCTAAGCAGCTTCTTCCCCACTGGAGGGTCAGATACTCTGTCCAAATTTAAACACTGCTGCAAACATTCATGACAAAGTGGAAGGAAGCAAGAACTGGCAGCAGGCAAAGGTGGCTAGGAAACACTGCCTGTTGAAATCAGCATTGATTTACCATGTTAATTTCAGGGAATAGGATTTAGTGAGTGATGTGCCTGTGGTCCCTTGCCCACTTCACTTCTCTGATCTATGTGCAAAATTGGTTTTGCTGAGCTTAACCATTACCAAAGGAAAACAGAACACAACAGGTTGCAAAATGCCAACCTCAAGAAGCTGTGTGCAGTGGCTTTTTTCTGCATGGCAATATTAACACATATGTTTAAAATGTGTTGTATTACAGCTTGGACATCAAGCTACATCTTGTTTTCTGTATTCCAAGATGTCAACCACTGGCATAGCCAGAATAGGTGATTTTATCAGACACTAAAATGGGAGCTGGAAACTCTAGATAACATTTGAAGAAGTTACAAAATGCATTGATGTTGATGGGTACCCATCCTTTCATTTAACAGTATCACTTTACTGCACAGTCCCTTTGCCTGTTGAACAAGGACTTCTGAGGTCACAGAAATGCAGTCCGACTTTATAACTGTATTTTACTTGGCCCAGTATCAGTGTTTTCAAAGTCCTGCTCCATCGGAGCCCTTTGATGTTCAATGCCATGTTGAAGTAAATATTCTATAGCTATGCCTTGAGCTATTGTGTCTAAGAGGCTTTCTGTTGGCTTTTCAAAAACATTAAACATATGTAAGGTTTAAGAAGATTCACAGGCAAGAAAGTCAGTATGCACATCCATCCCCTACCAGGCTCAGCATGAGTGCATGAGACAACTTCAAAGCTTCCAAACACAACATTCAAAAGGCTCAAGAAAGCTTTTGCCTGAAAATAAACTTCTGATCAAGTGCATTCCCTGAATCTTCTGAACTAGGGTGATACCTACAAGAAAGCAAAATCAGCACAATAACCCTTGGCCAGTTTTCTCTGGATTTTTTTTTTTTTTTTTTCCTGTGATTTCACATGCCTCAGTGCTTCTTTGCACTTGAAATCTAAATCACATTCAAATAAATTATGAATTCAAAGCACAGTTACTATTTCTGAATCACACCATAAGGTAGATGCTGTTGTTCCAGAATAACTGAATTGCTCCTGCTCAGTTGGAAGCTGGACTGAGCCCAGAGTAAGACACTCTGGAAGATATGAATATTTTCATGAGTATAGCCACAGCTGCCATTCTTTGTAAAGGAACAGCCTGGATTGTGCACAGTCAGGCAAAGGAAAAATGTGCCGTTTATTTCAGAAATCAACAAAACAGTGACAGCTTTCTCTTCACCTTTCAGACCTCTTTTTTTTTTTTTTTTTTTTTTTTCCTTAAACCGCCCATTGGTGTCAGGTCCCATGAGATGATTGTCATCCCTGAGATGATTTGATGAGATTAGATGATTTGACCATCCCTGATGGTCAAATATACTCACCCTCGAAAGTGTTGAGTCTGGAAGCACAGCTTCCATCCAGCTGTAACAACTTAGCCAGGACCTCCAATTGTTTTTTCCCTCTGGGATCCTGAATCCACAGCTGCATGATAGATTGGTTTGTCTGCTGCGGGTCTGAACAGTGTGCTCCATTGCCTTCTGGGTTGGAGAAATGGCCTTGATAGGGCAGAGTAAGACCTAGAACAGTTAGTCAAGGTGGGCTGTGATGCTAATGGCAACCAAAATTACCTACACTACTGACAGCTTTTAGCATTTTGGCCTTTTTTTTTTTTTTTCCTTCATGTGCTTTATGTGAAGTTTAGGTACTTGTTGATCTAAACATAGAATACAAGAGAATTTATGACAGGACACTAATATACTCAACTCCAGAGTAGGCATCAAAATTTGGTGATGATTGTCAACATCCAAGAAAATTCTAACATATAAAGGGAAGTATTAACTGATTTTGTTTGTTTGTTTCTCTTCAGGCAGTTCTGGAAAGATTATATTGTTTCTTGAAACTCACAAAGGGACATAGGTAGGTAGGTTGTATGAAGGCTGTATGGAGGTTGGCAGGATCCGACCAGCATTACTGCATTATACCTTCCAAAATAACCTGTCAAAAAAGTGGGAAATATAAGCTTTCACCCATTATATTTCTGTCAAAAACATAATTTATAGATTTCTTTCAAATTTCTTCTGTTATGACAGGTGGTGCTTGATCAAACCAGATCTTTTATGATTTTCAGCCTTCTAGGCTTCATGTTTAGATCCTGTAATAAATTGCAGACCATACAAACTGGGAAAAGTCTTTTATCCTGTTGATAACAGGGAAAAAAGGTTTTGCATGGAAATTATTAAAAAGAAATAGTTCTGAATGATTTCTTTCTTTTAACTTTTTTTTTTTTTTTTTTTTTTTCCTGCAAGTTGATTCTGATTTATTTTAGTTTGTAGTTTGGTAACTAAAGTTAAAATCAGGGAGATGAAAAGTCCACCTGAACAGTGTTTGTAAATGTATAAGTATGAAAATTATCTGCAGTCAAGAGGAGCACATTTGTAACTGGTGGCTGAGCATTTCAATTTATACTTCTGTGCTTTCCTCAAAGTATTTCTACTGAGTAACCAAACCATCACAGTGATATTGATCTCTAACTTCAAAACAAAACAAAACAAAACAAAATGAAAACTAACAAACAGGAAGACAGTCCTTATACATTTCTTATCTTTTCCTTTGATTTTTATGTTTCTGTTCTTACCCCATATCTCATTTAACATTCTACATTCTCCTAATGCTGCTGAGGTTAAACGCTGACCTACCAAAGCCTCATGTTTCAGTTCATAAGACATTTTCTCAAAAAATAAACAAGTGCTCATGAAAGAGACTGATGTGTCAAAACAAAATCACTTCCACTTGTGGAAGCATGCTGATTTTAATGATCTTTGAGTGGAGCAGAGGCAGTCTGATGGGCAGGCCTTGCTGTATTTGAATTTGCTGCTCTGCATTTGGGGAGGCCAAGCTTTCCCCCATGACACGAATGAAACCTTGTCTATAGGTCACAGCTTGTTGGCTGCAGCTGGAGCTTGACACTGAATTAGGAAAACTGAAAATCTTTAAAACAAAAGTTTAAGCCCATTTGCAAAGCTCCTGTTTTATGCAAGGGTCAATAATCCAGCCCATTCAGCCAGAAGCATGTCTAGCCTGTGAGATAACTTGTGTTCCATGACCAATGACTTTGCATTCTCTCTAGAAAATTTCTATTTCAAGCCATTCTTTACATTCTCTATTCTTTACAATCCTGCATTCCGGTGAAAGGCACAGAACTGTAACTTTTCTACCTAATTTGGATTTCTTTTCCCATTTTTTTTCTGCCTTAAGATGGAAAAAAGAGTTGAGTAAATGTTAATTGATACTATGCTTCTTTGTGATTAGAAAATATATTTATAAAGACAAAAAAATAATATTTGAAAAGCATAAAGAAAGAAGAATAAATTAGAACATTATTCTAATGGATCATAAAACTATGAATTAAATGACAACAAATCTTACTAAAATTTTAAAAATCCATTGATCATTTTCTTTCTATTGTTTTACTATATGTGGAGCAACATAAAAACAAAAAAGGGACAGTGGGAATATTGAAAGCAACTAATTTTCTTTCCATAAAGTGATACTAAGCTACTTTTTTTCTTTCATCTTTATTCCAAGGTTCCTCTTCTCATTAACGTGTATTCAATTTGTCTTAATAAGATCCTTATATTTTTTCCCTTCCAAATGTCTCTTGAATTAATTGCATGTGCCAAAGTAACAAAATAAATGAGTAAAAAATACCTTCCAAAAAGTTATCAATTTTTAACTTGATGAATTTATTGAATATTTTATTTATTAATAAACATTTTGTTGGCCCTGGTTTTAGTCCAAGAATTCCTGTTGCTATGCCTTAAATGAAACACACTATTTATTTTTTCCAGACTGTTTGTTTTGGATAAAACAAACAAGCATTGTTTGGCCTCCAGAGGTCTGAGTAATATTGCTTTGACTAGGAAGAAAATACTGGCATTATATAGTTTCTTTCATAGCTGTCTGCTGTAAAAAACAAAACACAGCTAACTCACAGCTCCAGTACAAGCCACGTGTGGTTTAGCGAGTGCTATGCAGATCCCTCCAGAGCCTGCAAATTCATTCCCAATCTTTTCTAAACTTCTGGGCCTCTCCCTGTTTTACTAATAAAATTATTTTGTAAGGCCATATGATTAGGATGGCAGACAACATCATGGATCATATCCATATTTTGAACCAGACAGGGCAAAATGTTCACTTAAATCCTTTCCTGCAGTCAAACATAACCTGTTGATGGCAAAAATTGAGACACCCCACTGCATTGCTCTCTCCTCCACAGCCAGGGCTACAGAGCAAAGTGCCATCAGCTAGTGAAAAATAAAAGCTGCCCACAGAAACAACCAAGCGTCAGGTTCACTCAGCATCATCTGATAACCCTGTGGAACAGGTGATCAATATTCATCAGCATCACAGTTCCCCTGCTAGTGATGGTTAATGGGCTGATAATGCCATCCTCCTTGTAGCCAAATCCCATCAGGGACCAGACAGCTGGAGCTAAAGGAGAAAACTTATCAGATCTGGCAGGAGAGAGTTTAGGAGGCTAAAATTAACCTTGGACCATTCACAGAAAGAACTAATTGTTTGTGACTGCTAGATTCCTGCCAGTGGCAAAGGTTTATTGCTGCGCAGATCTTAACCTGATACTCGTTTTTCTGCAGCAGGAAAGAAAAACAAACTGAAGGAGAAAAAAAAATCCCGGGGTTATTTTTAACTCCTCCCCCTCAATAGAATATAAATTAGTGTAAAGAAAATTAAAGTCATAGTTAAAGCTTTATGCATTTGTACTAATAATGAGTCAAGTTACTTTAGGACTCCAGAACGTATTCTGAATTCATGATCTCGACAGAGCCTTCAATCAGGAAAAAAAAAAAAAAAAAAAAAAAAAGTCTGTCAGAAAACCTCAAGTCTGCTGAATTACTCTTACTTTACTAAAACCTCCAGTAACATCATTTCCTCCCCTTCCCATGCCAGCAGTACACAAACTGAAAGCTGGCTCTGGTTGAAGAGTCATTAGCTCATGACTCATGAAAAGGGAAGCAAATAAACAAGAGACTTAACCAAAGGTGGTGGCAAAATCTGTGTCATGGTGTGAGTATGTTCAAGAGAGGGAAGATGTAATGCTTGGCAATATGCTGCAGTTATGGATATCTCGACTTTCAGGCACATTTGTGTTCAGCATAACAGTACTACAGAGCAAACTCTAGTACAAGACGGTGAATCTGGAAACATGGAAGAAGACTCCAGCTGGGAGAGTTGGAGAAAAATTTTTCTTCAAAGAAGAAAAATATTGGTGAGAGCAGAAGATAAATTGACAAGTGAAAAGATGGAACATTTTGTCCAAAAAAGAGAAAGGAATGGACAGACAAGTAGACCTTGGCAGCTGCTACAAATAAAAATAAAACAAGTACCAGAAGAGGCTCATCTGTATGACCCTCATAAAGTGAGAATTCCAACACAGGAGCTGGTTCAGAAAATACACAAAACTGATAAATGGGCTTGAAACTAATAGGATCTTGAAAATAGCAGGGAGGACCTTATTGGTATTCTTGGCATCAGGACAAACATATATGTTTAACTTACAATGAAGTGGATCAAGGTTTCTACACCTCCTAGGTGTCTAGGATGTACAAAGAGAAGGTTTAAGTTATGTTTGTGGAATTCATTCTACCCCATTCTTAAGGGAGAAAAGTAAAAGCATAGAAAGAAAAATTAATAACAAGCAGCAGGAATTGGTTATGATAAGAAAGATTTGAATTCCAGTTGCAGGTACACAATCAGGTAAAAGCAGTTTTTCTTGAAGGATTGAAACCATAGAGGTGTCTGGGATACTAAAGCAAAACATGGATGACTTAAAAGTGAGAAATGGAAGAGTGGAGAGGTACAGTGATCTGGAGACACTTCTGAATCACTGTAGTGTTAAAACCTAGCTGAACTAGGCTCAGGTGAATGATGATCTAGTAGAAGATTAAGGGATGTGAGATGGTCCAGAGGAAAGAAAGTTAAAAAAATTATCCTAAGACAATTTGAGGAGTCAGCGATAAACCCTGAGGGTAAAATATATACATGGATAGAGGATCTCTGTAATATGACTGAAGAGATTAATAAATACTGTAAATTATGCCCTTAATGAGAGATTTTAATTCCTAAATATAGATCACCTGAGGTTGAGAAATGTGAGAACTGCCAAAAGTCAAGCTCAGTTACACATCACAAAGATATTCATGAAAGTAGAAAAAGTTCTTCATCCATAAAGACCATGGAAGATCAAGGAAAGAAGTGTAATTTGTTTGAACCTAGGAGAACAGATAAGGATATTTTAAGAAAGCAAGTAAACTGTTAAGTGCAATTTCCTGTCCTGTCCAGGGAACATGTCTGATACCTGATTTCTTTCCTGTTTCTCCCACAAGATCTTTATTAGATGGAAAAAGAATAAACTGATGAGAAAGTCACCTAGCAATATATCTTTTGGGGCTAAGTTAAACCACTTCCAAGAATCAGAAGTCCATTAGAAGTCTGGGCAGGTTTGCAACAAGGCATCTTTGCAAACAGGTGGCTAGGTTTATGTATGAATGACAAGGGCTGTGTAAAGCAGGTTGACTTCCATTCCTCCTGTGTTTCTCACATGTAATGCACATTTTAGAATAAGTGGAAGAGCAAAACTTAAGGATAGTGATTCTTGGGATAATTATGCATTTGAGTCTTTCTCTGCCAGCACAAACTTCTCAACTAAAAGTAATTTGACTGGAATAATTTCTCTTAAGGCCCCATCAGCGCCAGCAAGGTTGCCTGGCAGAGAAAGGTAACTCTACATTTATTTTCCTTCGCATTCCTCTAAGGATCAAATATTTTGACCCTTTCCAAGGGCCAAATTTACTATTACTTCTTTCCAACCTAAAGCACAAAGATCGTAGTAGAAATGTTACAGTAATAACTGTAATTCCCTGCTCAGAAAATATATATATATACATTATTTTTTAATATTATTCGGTGATTATCAAAGAAACTTAAATAGTTATATTATGGAAACTCCTCAAGATAAACCTTTAACAGTAGTGTACAAAACAAAAGAGATACATAATAAAAATAAGGTACAGAAATAATTCTAATATATTCATAAATTGGAAGGTGAGATAGTGTAAATACTACCCTACGTTCAGGACACAGGTAAGAAACCTATTCTTCATAGAAAATAATAAACACTAGGAATTCTTTATCTAAACAGAAGACAGAGACCAAGCCACATAGAAAGGCCTCCTTTGTCATTGGCTTGGGATTGAGAATCATAGAAACCAAAGGGTTCAAAAAAAAAGAAAAAACATAAAAGAAACTTGGTTCCTTGACTATATTTTTTATCTCATGTACTTGTAGCAAACCAAAGAAAATAAACTTTTGTAAATTCTGGCAAGCTGAAAGATATTTAGATGTTATACACTTGGACATGAAATGTTTATTTCTTCTAATAAATAATCTCCTTTCTTCCTTTCTTCCTTTCTCACTTTTTCTTTCCTTCATTCTTTCCTTATTTCCTTTATTCTTTCCTTCTTTTCTTTTTTCCTTCTTTCTTGTGGGAATATGATGGGAATATAAAGAACTGTTTCATTTTTTAAGAATATTTTATACTTACAACTACAGATATGACCATGACCATCTTTATGTTGCTACTCAAATAATGAAAAAAGATATATATATATATATAATCATATTGACCTCACACAATTTTGTCAGTATAGTTATCAAACCAAACCAAAACAATGTGGGTATGTAAAATATTTAACACAGAACACTTTAAAAAAAAAAAAAATAGTTCTATAATAGGTACATAACTGAGCATTCTAATTGCTGGACTATATGAGAGTATCTGTTAAGGCTTTTTTCATTCTCTTCTGCTGGAGCTTTTTTGTTTTTCATTAAACATTTAATTGCAATGGGAATATGAACTGAAACACTATTCTCTCACTTTGCAGGCAAATATTGTTACACGTTAGAAAAGATTTCAGTTCTCTCCTTGGCCAAAAATATCTGCTATTTCTTCCTCCATTTCACCTCCAATTTTATCTAATGAGCATTGAAATTCTTTTGGATCTATTTTCTGAAATAAATAAATAAATGTATTTCAAGATTTCATTTTCTGAATAATTAAACTGTTTGGAAAGTCTGACTAGAATTTTAAAATAGCTTAGAATCAAACAAAACGGTAATTTAATGTAAAATTTTAAAATTACTTAATTTTGCTTGTGACAACTCACTTTTGCTACTTATATTATCTGAAGTACTGCATTGAAAAATTTAACAGCTGTTCCTGAAGATGAACAGACCCAAAATAACCCTGAGTTCATTTTTGAAGTGTTCCTTCTGCAAGTCTATATAGTTAAATAGTAAAAACAGATTATTTAGCTATATAACAGTGTTGGAGGGGTGGGAGGGGGGAACCTGCAAAAGCAGTGAACAGATGGATTTCAAAGTATGTAATACATAGTACATTGAAATGATTTTCTTCAATTTTACTGTCTGCTAATTTTTGCTGGTTATACTACACCTTTACCAAATGACGAGATTAATAGCTAGCAACTTAAGACATTCCAAGGCCAAAGTGCTAAGAGCAGGTTGCCTTCATTTTCTTTATCATTCATTATTCAAGTGGCTGCTTGTAATATTTAAATGGCTCAGTCAAGTCATAGCATTCACTGCAGAAACTCATTAGTGCTCATTATTCTGTGACTGCTACCCTACCACGCAGGGCAAGGTACCAAGGAGGATGGGTTAAGTGACAGAGACAGCAAAAAATAGGAGCAAACTCTTTAATGCTCAAAGAAAAATGCTCCTTTCTTTCTATCAACATAGGTCTTCTGCTACTAGAATCATCTAAGGCTCTTCCCAGGAGATAAATACTTAAATAATTTGGAAACTTTCTCTGTTTTTGGAGTCCACACCTGGAAAAAAAAAGATTTGGTCCAGAGTAGCAGTGTCTGGATGAGTGCTTCTATTGATAACTGTCCATCACAGAGTTCTGTGAAGTTCATTTGGTGATATTTGTTCACATTTCCAGTCTTTCTCAGCTCTAAGAAGACAAATAAAAAAAAATAAAAAATAATAATAATAATAATTAAACAAAACAAAACAAAAAAACAACAAGCAACACCTGAACAGAATGCCTTGGTGGCGTTTGTTTTTCTTTTACTCTTAATACCACTTCTCCTGTGAGTGAATGTAAATTTACTGAGCAAGTATTGACAATTCAGACTTCACTGCAGCAGACAATTTTTATATGATTTTAAGCACTTACTGGAATTTTGTTTTTCTGCCCGACTCCCCCTGCCTTCTGAGTACGCGTGGACTGGCAGAGTCCAATGGCTGTCTCAGGAATGCTGCTGATGGTTACAGCTAGGTACAGAGATAATCACAGTTACTGTATGGCACCTGGCACCTTTCCTTCAGCCTCCAATTACAGTTTGGCACTTAAACTTGCAAATATTGATTGGTGAAACATTTTATGATAATCATGTGGAAACGTTTAGCTGCTCACTCCTTAATGATGTTACTGGAAACATTTTGTAGCTCATTTGGCCATCCTTTCCTCTTGGCACTTAGAGGCTTCACCTTCATACAAACAAGCACATGTTCCACAGAGGACTTCATGCCCAGGTTGACTGCTGCCAGCCTTTTATACAGGTGCCTACTATTCTGCATGTTGATTGGTTTTGTTCTGGCAAATGGAATAATTTAAGCATATAAAAAGACAACTGTGTGCTTAAACATGTAGGTGTAGATAAGTGGGCTCATATGCAGGCATTAAAAAAAAAAAAAAAAAAAAAAAAGGAAAGAAATCAGGGTTCTGAATACACAGAGGAGGAAATGATAATAAAATATAAAAATAAAAAGTAAATGCATTATAATTTTGTAGTACTTCACTTTGACTTAGAATCACACATACCTTTATTTTTATTTTTTTATTTTTTAAATTTTTTTAATTATTATTATTTTTTTATTGCCTGGGATAATTGTATACAAAAGCTGACATCGTACTGGAGAGATTAACATACTTCAGTACAAAGTCTCTGTTACCTCTAGAATAGTCTCATTCAGGTTGACTTTGAATCCTTCCAAGGTGTTTAGAAGCTCACAATAACATATTGCAGAAGTAACAATATTTCTTTGATACTTATATTCTGATAACCACAAGAGAGCAGAATAATAAGAAAGAATGTATTGTGTTGGGAGCCCTAGCAACAGCCTCCAAATCTTAAAAAGGTTAATCCTCTGTTTCATCATATCATATCATATCCTGATGCCTTGCTGATAGTCCCCACTGAAAGTGTTCATGTACAGCCTTCTGCCCTTTCAAAAAGACAAAGTGTATCTGGTATTGGGGGTGCGGAATGTTTCCTTAATTCAAATTGCAAAAATTAAAAAATAAAGTAAAATTGGCTCAGGAAAAGTGAAAAGAATTCTACAGTGCAGAACTTTTGTGTGAGTGTGTGTGAAATAGAATTGGCTAGAATAATGCAAAGAACAATAAATATACCCAGCTACTGAGGATACTTGGGATTAAAGAAAGGTTTGAAGTTGTTCACATTAAATGATCTAAGCAAAGACTAGTGAACAGTCGATTTTAATGATATGTTAAAGTAGGTGAACTCTCAGATAGACGCTTTATTCCCGTACTTTTATAATATGTTCTCATTTTCCCTGCTCTATTTTATATTACCAATAAAAAGATGATTTGCTGTTGTTGTTGTGCATTTAGCTAATGAGTGTCAGGAAACCACTTCTTGTGCTGAATGTTATTCAAATGTGAAATATGAGTTTTCTTTGCAGTTTTGTTTTAGTATTAAGCACTTACAGAAGACTGTTTGAATGCTGAGATCCAGGGTCACAGCTTTGTAATGACTGTAAAAAGGTGAATTCACTGAAGCTATGGAAGGTGAATTCACTGAAGCTATGGGAGCTGCACAGATCCTCCCCCCTCCCCCCCCTCTGGGGTACTCACACCCTTTTTTCAGGCATCTAATCCACCCTCTCCTCTTAACTACAGAAAAAGAATTGTAGGGAAATTCAGGCCATCAAATTACAATGCTTGCTTTGAATGAAGCCTCTTCTCATTGGCTCGGGAGGGAAGTTGAACACTGGATATTTGCAGTAAAATGTTTGTTGACAGTGTATACTTTAAATCAGTGAAGATATTAACTTTTCGACCTGAAAAGTTTTAAGAACAATATGTAAGAAATGCATTTTATTCATGCATGTTATTGACTTTGCATCCTACTAACAGTGCAGAGAGGAGTCAGTAGTCAACATCCACTTTCCTAGCATGTGAGCTGCAAAACCTCATCCTCAGAGACCTCTGGCTTCTGCTCCAAATGGGATATTTGCCAAGGGAGTCTGACAACCTAAGCTTTTTTTCATCCTCATCCTTCAGTTCACTGCTGAATGACAAAATAAGCAGCTCAAAGAATTCACCTTGCCAAACAAAGACACATACAGATTTCCTTGCCATGGTGGAAAATACATAAAGTTTTCCCATCATCTTTGTCTGCACAAGTAGTAAACAACAGGCTCTGGCATCTGGTATCCCTGCCCTGACTTTGGTGGCCTGGAAACAAGCAGAGCATGCCAACGTAGAATGCAGGTTCACACCTGTGCTAATAGTTTCACAACAATTTCAGCAACGAGAACTAGCGAAGCTGCACAAATGTATTTCTAAGGTATGTTTTGATTGCTCTTTAAGCTTTAGAAATTGTAAACATCTCTCATTAAATGATCCATATGCAGTAAATATTTAGCATTGTGCAAACACAGATAGCGTCTTTTGTGTCCTGTGAAACTGCCTGTTGCCATTTAGATGAATATTCAGATACTTTTCTGTAGAGCATGAAGCAAAGCTAAAAATCTTGATGTTGTGCTTTAACCAGCAGACAGCTAACCACCACACAGCTGTTCTCCCATTTCTGCACCACCCACAGTGGGATGGGGGAGAGAATTTGGGGAAAAAAAAAAGGCAACAACTTATGGGCTGATATAAAAGACTGTTTAAGAGGACAGAAAACATATGGAAAATGATGATGATAATGATGATTAAAGAATATACAATGCAAGTGATGCACACCACAATTGCTCACCACCCACTGACCAATGCCCAGCCAGAACCCGAGCAGATGGTAGTCCCCCTGGCTAACTCCCCCAAATTTTATTGTTAAGCATGATGTCACATGGTATGGGATATCCCTTTGGCTAGTTTGGGCCAGCTGTCCTGGCTGTCTCTTCACAACTCCTGGTGGGCCCCCATCCTCCAGCTGGCAGGGCAGCATGAGGAGGTGAAATGTCCTTGGCTTTGTTTTGTAGGTTGACCACCACTAATTAAAACATCAGTGTGTTATCAGCATTACTCTCATCCTAAATCCAAAACAGAGAATCATACCAGCCACTAGGAAGAAAATTAAGTCTATCCCAGCCAAAACTAGGATACTTGATCATAATGGAGTCTCTCTCTCTCTCTTTTTTTTTTTTTTTATTTTTTCATTATTTGTACAAACAGTACCATTTGAACTCAGTGAACTAGAGCTGATCTTTTTTCAAGCAAATCTGTTTCCTTAAGAAAAATGAAGTACTGTGGAACTTGCAGTATATAGAACTATTTCCCTTATTCACTACAAATCAAAGTATAGTTTCAAATTTGGACGAACCATAATTGTAAGCATTGTGATCAGTTCCAAAGGGAACTAACAAGAGCAAAATAGACATTGAAGATATATTCAAGCAGCAAAAGAAAAAAAAATAAATAAAGCAAGAGATTTTTTTTTTTTTTTTTACTTTTAACAGTGAAGACTTAATGTTTTGTTTCAGGTATCTAAAACTGAGTACTCTTTCAGAAACATCTAAGATCCTGTACATGGTTTGATGCTAGACTATTTCTAGACAAGACTAAGGTCAGTGAAAGTCAGTGAAATCTTTTTTTTTTTTTTTTTTAATCACACAAGTAACTGTGTATGTCACTGATATGCTGTGAAAAATAATGTCTTTGACTTGACTTGTTATGTTGCACATCAATAGACTAGTGCTGATGTGAATGTGACACACAATGAAGAAATCTTGCCTGGCCTTAGCTCTATTGCTTCTAATCTAAATAGACACCTGAATTCCCCATTAATTCTATTGAATGTATTTGGAGTTATGCACTAGATCTGGGGTTGTCTTCCATGTCAGTTGATAATAGAAGGGTCCTGACCTGCAGCTTTGGAGGAGATGCCCAACTTTTCCAACAAGGGAGGGTAGTGGGAACAAAAATGACCCTGAAACAATTGGCATGGAAGTATGAAAAGACAATCAGTAAACTAAGATGTAACTTTTTTTTTTTTTTTTTTTTTTTTTTTTTTTTTTAAGATCTTCTATGCTCATTATGATCATGGATTTATCCAACAATTAGGTACAAAATAGGTACAACAAATAGGTACATCTCCCAACACACTGAATTTCTATACATCTTACATAACAATTTCTTCTTCTTCTTCTTTTTCTTTCTTTTTCTTTCTTTTTTTTTTTTTTTTCCTTCACTTAAATACAATTTATTTATTTCTTGCTCATGACCTCCACTACAGTCTCCTGGGCAGAATACCTATGGCAGATCATCATTGGTGCAAGTTTTATTCTTCCATACTGTACAAGGACCAAACACCGTGAAACCTTTTGAGTTGTAGAGATCCTTGAGCTAAATTTAATCTAGTTTGATACTGCCTGAGTAAATATCTCTGTTCAGGTCCTTATGGGTCCCATATTCTGCCCTTAGCCTCTTTTCAGCTTAGCTTCACTGTTGTCAAGACCCAAGATGGCAAATTTTAAAAAGTCTCCATGAACTGCAATTAATCTTCTAAGTTCTGGCATAGACATAACCTTAAAGGACAGAAGGCTGTCTGTATCTGTTTCATACTTAGTCTCTTTACAGAGGAAACTCAGTTTCTAGCTGCTGCACTTGTGATTTATGTGATGTGCCTAAAAACGGGAATGGGAGAAAGAAAATGAAATGCAATTTTCCATTACTAAACATATACCTACCACACTGCTTTCCTGTCAGTGGACAAGAAAGTCAGGTCTTGGATAGCAAGTAGCATGGGAGCTTACTAATCCATATAAGTGGAGCAATCAAACACTAAACTGATTTACTCTGTACACTGCAGTCTGAATTTAGATTTAGTTTGTGTGCATATGATGAACAGAGCCTGAAAACCTACATAAAGCAGAATGAGAGCTTTAGCCTTTTCATTGATAAAGTTCTTGTTCTACATCTTCAGGTTTTCATCCATTGCTGTCCTTTGGCATATTGAAACATGCAAACTAAATTTGGGGTTTAAATATTTTTTATGCTGAATATTTAAATGTTATGTCTTTAGTAGATGAATAGACTAAAGATGCAACTTTCAAATATTCTGCTTAAAAATGAAGAGAGCCCTGGGGAGCATTGTAGATAGTAATCAGATGGAGGTTACAGATCAGGGCTTCTTATATCATGAAATAAAAATAAAAATAATGAAATAATAATAATAAAAAATAATAAAATTAAAATTTAAAAAAAAGTTTTTTAAGTTCCACACATAAATAAAAACATATTTTAAAGTAAATATTCACAGCATATTTTATGTATCATACCATTCACTTTCAGAAGAAATTTTTACCTATGTCTCTTCCAAATTTTTACAGGTTTTAGTAATCCAAAATCTAACATGTTGCCACACTGAAAAACAAAATATTATGTGATACAATTGATACCACATTCTTTCTCCTCCTAGGATTTCTAATCACTGTATGCAATTTGATTTAGGTATGTGATTTTAGGTGACGTGATTTAGGTTTATATATGTGTACTGGGTCTGGCTGGGATGGAGTTAACATTCTTCTTGGCAGCCTGTATGGGCCTGTATTTTGGAACTGTGACCAAAATAATGTTGATAATACACTACTCTTGGAAGGGGACACAGCCAGGACAGCTGAATCCAGCTGACCAAAGGGATATCCCATGCCAAATAACATCATGCTCAATAATAAAAGCATCCTGGGATTGAGGGTAAGAGGTAGTTTTTGCAAGGCACTACTGCTCAGAGACTTGATGGTCATTTGTATGGTTCTAGAAGGTGGTGAGTAGTTGTCTTTGCATCACTTCTTTTCTTTTTCTCTTTTTGTATCTCATTAGACTGTTCTTATCTCACCCTGTAAGGTCTTTTCACTTTTGTACTTCAGATCTTCTCCCCCATCCCTCTGTGGAGGTGTGAGTGAACAAGCTGATGAGCGTTTAGTTGCTGGCCAGGGTCAGCCTGCTACAACATGTCCATTCCTAGCTTTGGAGAAGTAAAAAAATAGGAGACAAAAGCCTAAATTTAAATCCAGCATTTTGACTGTTAACAGTATTCTGCTTGTTGTGGTATTATGTGTCAGCATAATTGCCAGGAGTAAATAAC
Source organism: Nettapus auritus (assembly GCA_011076525.1). Lineage (NCBI taxonomy): Eukaryota > Metazoa > Chordata > Aves > Anseriformes > Anatidae > Nettapus > Nettapus auritus. The sequence continues at coordinate 133,911,770 of CM021765.1, forward strand.
AAGCACATTTAAAAATACAGGGTTTCTAGTTTTCTTCTAAACCAAAATGGTAAAACTGTACAGTCATAGTGTAACACCAGATAAAAATAGTGAATTTTTATTCGTTTTAAAAACAACAACCAATACTACCTTATATTAATAGGTCATTTTATGGAACCATTCATTATATGAAGACTAGATGTACACATCAACTTTACCCACAGCTTCCATTTATATTCCATATAGTGTCACCAAAATAATGAACCCCATACACTCCAATGCACACTTTTGGTGCCTTTTACTCCCTTGGCATTTTTCAGGTTGGACATCTTCTTAGAGGGATCCCTTCCCTTAAATTGGGCAAAGTTGACTATTATATGCCAATGAACCCAAGACCTTTTGCCAGAGGCAGAGAGCAAGGGCAGCTCCAAGTCCTTTTTTTCAAGAGTACATCTCTTCACATTATTCCAGGCATTGGCAACAGTATTGCAGGCACGAAGAACAGTCAGCAAATACACCAACAATAATTACACCAACCAGTCTCCATGTATCTTGCGTTTTTTTTTTTTACATTTTATTCTTTCAACTTAAACTTCTCCTCCTCCCACGGCTTTCATGAGAAAAGGGCAAACCTCAGAACAGTCTGATAAATACTGATGTATTTGTAGAGCCATTCTCTTCTGAATGAGGACTCCTGTGTGCCTGGAGGTTTAAAAATATAAAAATATATTTACCTCCCCACAGAGTTATACAACAGCAAGAAAATTCACAGCACTAAAACCGCAATCTAAATCAAAGACTTTTCACACTTTTTAAAATTTCTGAATTAGTTGATTTGAAATATAATGAAAAATTGAGAATAATTATTTTTATTTTATCCAAACCAGTTGAGCATCCCTAATTTATACAACAGTTGATGAAGCTGATGGGTAAAGGACAGCTGGGTTGATTACTTTGCTTCATTCATAATGCAGTTTTCTTCCCCTCCCGGCATGTGAAACATCTCAGTGATTCTATGTTCTTCCTCCTTTACTCTAAAAGTACGAATGAAAATATCTTCCTTCTGGCTGAGCAGACAGTTAATTTTAAATTAAACATCTGTGTCCAGGCACGATGCACATATATCTCTGTTGCATAGCAAATGACTTGTAACTGGTATTACTAACATTTGGGTTTTTGACCTCCAAACAGTTTATCAACATTTCTCTTAGCTGACTAGTGTAAGACCAGTGCCTCTAGTGACAATACAAAAGGGTTTAGCAGTTTGAGTCCTCTTCTCAGTACATAAAGGTGGCAATGCTGACCACTGTGTAAATGAGCTGGGAGCTTTGTTGGAGGTTACAGCAGAGGGGCAGCTTGGAAAATGTGGGGTAAATAAGTGTAGGCTTTACTTTCACAATGGACAGAGTATTTAATTTCCTGGATCAGTAATTACAAAGTTTTAAAAAATGAAAGCTAAAATGCTATTTAGTAACTCAAGCAGAATAGGACTTTAACTATGGAATCCAAACCACGGTAATAAATAATAATAATAATAATAATAAACACTAAAACATGGTGGGATCCACTGTACAATGTGTAGGTATGTAACAGGGACTGAAATCTTGGGCTCAGGAGAATGCAGCTTCCTGAAGTGCTGCCGTTCTCTTGGAGTAGGGAGGAAAGAAGTACCTCTGAAGGTTTCATGCAGGTATCAAAGGACTGGAAGAGACTGCATCACCAGACTGCATGCTGGGGTCAAGTTAGATATCTGAGTTGGACAGACAGGTTCCTAACCCATTTCTTCCTGCTACTCTGTAGTAATCATTCCTGCAATTATTTTCTCTAAGTTGCTCAAGAAGCAAGTGGATCAAGTATGTCATCCACCCTTCTTCATGCCATGTGCAAGTTAAGTTTACCTTTAATTCACCTGTGTTTAGTGTGGAGTTTTACAATGACTGGGCACTAAACTGTATTTAGCCATGCAGAACAGCAAATCACAAGAACAATGAATCACTGTTTATGTAAACCACACAATCTAGCTCTGTGCTAAGAATAACTCAATCTGCCTGTAAAAAGGATTGTCCACAAATAGCTTCTGCCCTCTAAAATGTTTTTACTTGGCTAGAGTTCTCCGAAGACTGGTCCTTTCCTTTTGACTCTTGAAAGCTCTATGATGAGAGAAAGGTCAAAAGTACCAGCATTCTTCCAAATTATGAGAAAAGCTTTGTTGTGCTTTGTGTGTTTGTTTGTTTGTTTTTAGTTATTCATTTACATCCTTTTTTTCAAAGAATTATTCAAAACACTCTATTTCTCTGAAAGGAGTTACAGGAACATGTTAATGCATATGGTTATTCTTGTGCCTCATTTCTATGTTTTGAAGGTATCACTTTCATTCTGTTGCAAAAGTATAAGTGGTACTTGCCTTTACTTTTAAAATCTGTTTTTTTTTCATTAATTGTCAGATCAGTTAGTAAAGAGACTGAAGAACATTATGTTTGTGTAAAGTTTTTCAAGTAAAGTTTTAAAACCACTGTTGTATTTTGTGAATATTTTAAATCAATACTTTTGTATTTGACAAATGCTTTATTTGCCTCCAAAGACCTCCCTTCTTCTGTTCCTCACTCTTGCCTTTCTTCCACTCTTCTTACCTTTCTTCCTGGGCCAGAATATACATTTAAATAACGTGTGTGTGTGTGCAATGTAGTTAAATCTTACCTTTAAAAAATATTGCAGAATCACAGAATTGTGAGATGGCTGATGCTGGGAGTCACCTCTAACAACCATCTAGTCCCTCTCCCTGATCAGAGCAGGGTCAGCTAGAGCAGATTGCTCAGGTCTGTGTCCATTTGGGTTTTGAATATCCTCAGGGACTCCACAACCTCTCTGGACAATCCTCCCTACCCCCCTTCTTTCCTTCCTTCCTTAATGCTTAAATTGAATTATCTGTTTCATTTTTTGTCCACTGCCTCTCACATTGTCACTGAGCACTGCTGAGAAGAGCCTGGTTCTGTCTTCATTTCTTCCCTCAAGGGGTATTTATATATCTGGGTAAGGTTCCCCTGAGCCTTCTTGTCTCCAAGATGAGGAGTCCCAGCTTTCCCAGCCTCTCCTTGTATCAGATGCTCCAGTCCCTTAACTATCTTTGTGGCCCTTCACTGGATTACCACTAGTATGTCCATGTTTCTCCTGTATTGGGAAGCCCAGCAGTGGGCCCAACAGGTCCAAGCAGAGCAGAAGGATCACCTCCCTTAACCTTCTACCAATGTTCTGCCTAATGCATGCCCAGGAAGTTTCTGGCCTTTGCTGCAAGGGTGTATTGCTGTCTAATGGCCAACTTAACCACCAAGACCTTCAAGGACTTTTCTGTCAAGCTACTTTCCAGCTTGTGTCCCCCCATTTGTGCCAGTACGAGTTCATTCCTCTCCAGGTGGTGAGCTTGGCTTTTCACTTTGTTGAACTTAACAAGATTTCAGTTGACCCATTTCTCAAGCCTCTCAAAGCTACTGTCAACATGAACGCAGATCTATAGCTTGACTTTCAGGTCACTTTAATATGTAAAGAAGCAAGTCCATGAACTCAGATTAAGAAAAAAATATCTAACCATATCCATTACATAGACCAAAACTAAAGTCATGTTTGAATTAGAGTGTTTCTTTTGGAGAAATATTCAAATATAATTTTCTCCAGTTATAAGGTGGAAACAAACAAAAATCTTTCTTCCTAGGTTATAACCCTTGACATCTGTGTGCAAACTCCAATCCCATTTTTTTCTAAGAAAGTATCTAGCTTTGACTTACAGTTAGCTGAATTTCATCTTTTAGAATGAAGAACTGTGTATTCTCAGACTGGAATTCCCCATACAGAAATTCTAGTCTATGGTCAGTTATATTTCTCTTTAAGTCTTCATAAAGATTTGGTGAGTTCCCTGTAGACATCATAATAAGGTGCACATCTTTAGTCATTTCATGATTCTTAGGTGTCTCTGAGTTGTCTTCACACTCTCTCTTCTGCTGTTGAAAGCAGAGCATAATACCATATTCTGGCAGTAGTTCTACTGGTAGTAAAATAGAGCAGTAAGATAGGTAGTGTAGGTGTCTAGGTTAAAATGTAGGTGTAGGTGAAAATTTAGATGCACGAGTGTATCTTGCCTAGTTTTCAGCTGCCACTCCAGAAGGGTCTTCATCCCTTATAGGTCCTTTGCAATATCCACAGACCTGCTTGGCTGTTTTGGGTACTGAACAGCATTTCATATGGCACTATACTCCCGTTCAGGCAGCTGAGTTTTACCCACAGTGTTCCTACATACAGTCCATCAGTTAACATATCCATCCACTCTGTCATGTTAATCTCTTGATCATAACATTGCATTAAAAATTATATTCATCTAAATATATACATATTTTCCCTCCAGAATCATTTCTTCCTAGGCTAGCAGCTGTTATCCTGTTTGTCCTAATGTCTTATTCTTTTTCTTGGCTTTGGTTGTGCGCTTCAGTTGGTGCTGAAATTTCCAGTTTACCAAGCAAATTAGAATACCCCCAAAACATATTCTCATTATGGTTCCAATTCTCTCAGTCTTTGAATATAAAAGCTGTATAATAATACAAGAGAATTGTTTTTATGTTGTCTTCCAAGAGCTAGAAAAATCTCATTAAAATAAATAAATAAATACATAAATACATAAATAAATAAATATTAAAAAAGTCCCTTGGAAGTGATTTACCCTTTATGATTATAGGTAGAAACATACCAATCAACCTTCTAATGAAAGACATGTTTCTTTCATATCATTCAAACTCCTAAATGATTTAGTGCAGTATATCATTCCAGATGCCTCACAGAAATCTAAATATATCAACACCTCAGTCTATTTTATTTTCTGTTCTGTAGTTAGAAGAATTATAGAGCTCCCTGTTTACTGTACATTTTGTCCTTTGGCTTTGATTTTGTATGTACTTAAAGAAAGGTACATCAACATTAAGATTGTCAGACTGATGCAGTCATACAAATGCAAGAGATTTATTTAAATGAAAGGAAAAGTGGATTTTATCCTTGCTGATGCTAATGGACCAGTACATCTTCATGAATCATAAAAGAACAAAGTGTCCTTGTCTATATAAACGTTTAGCTAAAGTCTAGGATGGCACCCTGAGGGTAGCTTGAGGACAAGGAGAAAATGGTGACTGAAGGAGAACGAGCAACCAAAGACAGTTCTAGCTGCAGATCCAATTGTTTACTGTCTCAGAGCAGGAAGTGTTAGGACATTTCAGAAATGGTACGAAACTCCACAGAAGATAACTATGTTTGAGACCAAGCTTCTCCTAGTTTCTGCTAGGAGAAGGTGAGGAAGGAGTATGTGTTTCTGCTAAGCAGGGATGACTTCTGATTCCTGTAGGCTCAGTAGAAGGCACAGAATATTTCTGGACTGAGAGACTATTTGCCTGCCTGCTCCTGGTGTGCTGTCTGCAGAATGGTGGGGACACAGCAGTGGAAGGGAGCATAATGTCAAGTGGGACTTTGTGCTCCACTCATGTGGGACGTGGTTTATCACTATCTTATTCAAATCCCTCCCAACTATTTCATTTCTACAAAATATTTAACATTAAATTCTTATATTCATTTTAATATTGCTAGGTCATCATCAATACTCATCAAAGGTGTCATTCTCTTGCAGGTTAGTGCAGGAATTCCTGAACTGCAAGAAAACAAACAAGCCAAAACCCAAACAGACAAACAACAACAACAACAAATGTTAAACCACAAACCATTATAAGCAGAAACAATACTTGTTTTATATACAACCAGAATATTCATTGCAGGTCTCATTTTCAGAAATGTAAGGTGCTATACCTTTGCCTAACCAAAAAAGACTATTTAGATGCACCAAAGTAGGCACCTAAAACTGAAGAGTAACAAAGCTTATTGTGCTGGAGCTAGAAGCACATTTATGCGATAATTATTTTTATCCTAAATTTTATGTTTAAAATTTGATGGTAAAATAAAATTTAAAGGTAATTTCACATAAAAATATATACCCATTCTTGTACACGTATCGATTCAAATGTGTCTGTTTCCACATAACCAATATGGAACATTTTATTGCATTTCTTCCATTTATTTAAGTTATTCAGAAATTAAACAATACTGTTATTTTACCCTGTTTTCTGAGTATACTATCATCTGGCAGGAGCAGGGAAAGGATCCCTTACAGGATCCCATAAGACCACATAAGCTACAGTTCTGCTAGGTGAGGGAACCACGAAGAGGACAGATATTACAACAGCATCCAGCTGTGTTTTTCCCCCTCAATGTTACAATTGTGGTGGTTCTTATTGCCAGTCTATTACTTTAAAAATGTTTCCAGAATAACTTATTCAGCTAAGTAGGTGTTTTTCTTTAGTCCTACTGTACAATCAGCCTGCATGAGTAACTGTCTAAGAATGTTTACAGGACATTTAATCAGCAGGAGATACTTACATTTACGAAGGTAATAGGAAATCCCCTGTGGCTTTGTACCTAATTTAGTCATCTTTAAAGCTTAGCATATTTACTGTTGCAGCTGGGGACTGGTACTGTCAAAAGATACTCAGCATAGAAAGAAAATCCAGCTCCTCATCTGTCTAAAGTGATTCTTCAGGTTTCAGAAAGGTCTAACTATTCTGCTAGATCAGGGAATTAGGGTCTTTGTGCTCTGAATAATTTAAATATAAATTCACCTGTAAATTCACCCTTGGAAAAAAAAAAAAAAAAAAAAAAAAAGGATTCCAGAAATCTGGAAGAAGATTTTTCTTTATGGATGGGGAGTAATGAAAAAAGTGGGATTTTATACTTACGTATTCAAAAGGAAACCCACATTTTCAATACACAGGAAAATAATTTTTCTCCAAACTTAGGAAAGAAGCATTACATTTGGAAAAAAAAAATATGTAAAAGGTCCCTTTGTTATATCTTTCAAATCAGAGCTGTCACAGTCAGTTGCCACCCATCAGTACCATGTACTCTCACTCTTCTATCTCATGCTGAAATTCTTCTTATTCCATCTTTATAGAGGTGTATAGTAATGTGTAGTTGAAAGCATTAATCAATTTGAAAATTTTGAAAAATTTGAAAAATTTTATATTCTCTGGGACTTGCCAGAATATTTTGTCTCTTTATTTTCTTATAACTCATGCTGCAATTAGTTCTTTTTGTTGAAAATGAGAGTTAAAATGTTCTCAAATGTTGATTAAAATGTGAGATATCCTATCACAGTTTGTGAGGAATTAACAAAGATGCTGCAGCAATATGTAGTGCCACTGGAACTGATGCGATGCAGCAAAGCACAGTCTGAACTGTATAATTCCTGACATTTAAGCAGATTTTGTATTATTGTTCTTTTAATTTTTACATAGTAAAACTTAGTAGTGACTTAGCCCAGATGTTTTATACTGAACACTTCCCTGGATGCTATGGGGTAGCAAGGTGTGTTGGGTCTGTTTGGGATGGAGTCACTTTTCTCTGCTGCAGCCCACGCAGTGCTGCACTCATAGCTGGAACAGCACTGGTATCACTCCAGTGTTGTGTCTATTGCTGCATAGTGCTGGCACAGAATCAGGACTCTCTCCAAGCCCCAGGAGCCAGCAGGCTGGGGGTGGACAATTGATGGGGAGGGGACATCACCAGGGCAGCTGACCTAAACCGACCAAAGGGATATTCCATAACACCTGATGTCACACTCAGCAATAAAGGAGGCTCTTGTGGGGGAGGGATCTCTCTCTCTCTCGCTCTCTCCTGAACAACAAGTACGCGTTTTGAGGCCCTGCTTCCCAGGACGTGGCCGAACATCGCTTGTTGATGGGAAGTAGAGAATAATTTTTCCTTTCTCTCTGTGCTTCCGTGCGGCCTTGTTGTTTCTTTTGTTACTTTCTCTCCCCATTCCCTTTCCCTTTAATTAAATCATTCTCATCTCAAACCTCGAGCTCTTTGTGTTGACTTTTTTCTCCCCCTCCTCTTTGAGGAGGCGGGGAGTGAGAGAGCGGTTGTGGTGGAGCTTGGCTGCCCATCCGAGTAAAACCACCACACAAGGTAGCTTTCATTGCTAATTTTGCTTGCAGGCAGATTCCATCTCTGATGGTACACCACATTTTGTATGACAGAATAAAGAAGAGACCAGATTGTCCGGAAAACTAGAAAATTGAGAAAATTTGGATTGTAGTACCTCTTTTATCAACTTAAAAACAATCAAACAAAAAACACCACTACCACCAAACAAACAAAACAAACAATCATCATCAACAACAACAACAACAAAACAGCAAAGTACCTAAGTACCTGCTCCAGAACAACTAGTGTGAGAGAACTTTGACTTCTGAGAAATTTAATAGTAAGTATTCCCTTATTTCTGTGCTGGACAAAACTACCTGTGTCTATCAGTAATGGCAAAGGAGGAAAAAAAAAAGAGCAGGTGAAGAAACAACATAATGAAACTGTTCATGAACTAAAACTCAAATTGCAGGATTATTTAAGTTTTAAAAGGCCATGTAATATTTTCCATACATATCTGAGAAAAGAAATATTCATGACTACGAATTACAAAATGGATAACCAGGAAAAAATAAAAGATGATCTTCATTACACAGAGATATGGGGTTCAGCTCCTGAATGTATCTTAACCTAATTTCATCACACACACACACATGCAAAAGCAGAAGCTCTGAAAAGTCAGCCAACAAAACCACTGATCAGAAAACCAGCTCCGACATATGGCATCTCCATTTCCAGAAAGGACTAGAAAGTTATCCATTGTAAATTAACTCCCTCACAGATGTCTCAAAAGGAACAGCTTTAATGATCATGATGGTTAAAAATAATTAATCCTTTTTACAAGCTCCTGGCTTCTGGATCTAAGCCTCCTTTCACATGTCTTGGCCCCGAGGCTGGCTTCTAACCAACCAAAGTCTGGCCAAAATTCAGTGCATCCTAACATCTGGTCTACATGATGCCATTGCAGAGGGCAGAATTTTTTCACATAACTTTATATAACTGCAATGTGCATAATGTTTACATAGATATGTTAAACTCTACTTGCCCCAGGACTTGGGGCAATAGGCTTAGCCACCTCGTGCAGGTTTCTATGCTGTATGTTACATTTTGTGGTCCTATTCCTCTACTACAGGCATCCACATCACAGGAAATGCTACAGTGGACACAAGCTGATGCTCCCCTCCCTGAGCAGCATTGGCAGCACCACACTGTCCTGGTTTTCCAGCCCCTGCTGCAGCCTGGGCAGGACATGCTCAAGTCTGTCTGCAACCCACCCTGTATGCCTGGCTTTAGAAAGGCTGCCATGAGCTGAGCCATGGGAGCAGCTGCAGCAGATTCAAGGTTGCTTCTTACTTACACAGGGGAAGCAATTAGGGATGAGATTGTTAGTTCTTTAAAGAGGTGAATGGTGTTTCTTGCAAAGCACATACAATCCTATTTACTTGGATGCACAGGAAGAGTGCAGCAGAGCATAGAGAAGAAACACTAAAAGTCACCCTCCAGCCGGCTTTTCATTATGTAATGCTGCAGTGCTTGTGCAGTAAGGCTGGCTGAGTGATCCTACAGACAAAAATCAGCTGTGAAGAACAAAACACCAGCACAATCTTCTGAGGGTTGGCTTTCAGTGCTCCCTCTGTTCGTATTTCTTCTCTCATAAATAATCTATGATTAATCAGTGTTTGACAGGCCTTATTGCTAGAGGTGAACATAAGGCCACAGAGGCAGAGAAGGAGTTAACTGCCCTGCTGCTACTGCACTTGGCTGCAGGTTTCCTAGCCCAGGGTTTTCTTGCATAGATTTAACTGATGTGATAAGACACACCTGTCAAATGTTTGAAAGGTGACTGGTGGCTTTGTGTACCTCTCTGGAAAGGCAGCAATTTAGAGTGATGAGCTCTGAGAAAAGTAGTTCTTTCAAGGTCTCCAACTGTGCGTGCAAAAGGAGTGAATTTGAATCACTTTGAAAATAAACATAAATAATATTAGAACTATGATTAAATCCATGAATGGCTGATTTCTAGGCACTGTGTAGGTTTGCTTACCTCTGAGCTGCTGTTTTCCTCTTTCCAGGATGTTCCTCTGTAAAATGCGTGTTCTCTGACTTACTTACCTTGGCTTGTACTATGTTATCCTGCCTGAGTGCAGAGAGAACCATGCTGTGTAAACTCCCAGAGTATAAAATAGCACCCGAGATGAGATTCCAGTGCAAATATTTTACAGATAGTTGCTGTAGCTATGGCTGAAACCAATTGAAACCGTCATCCTGCCTGGAATTATGAAGGTTGGGAGAGCTGACTTTTCCTAGGGTTAATATAGGGGTGTAGGACAAGACCTGGATGTGAAAAGCATGATCCTGTGAACTGCCTGACAGTATCTGTGCATATAACTGGATGACTCCTCATATTATAGTTACTTTAATCAACTGTTCTGAGTGAAATTTTCTAGAAAAGGCCAAATATGGGAGCCAGAAATATTGATATTGTGAGGGAGGCAAGGCAAATAATGGAGTTATGTTTCCAGTTCAGTATTCCTACATCTGCTGGAATAGGCCCCAGGTAAGTGTCTAGCAGTTTGTAGGGGAGCTGTGATCCAATGATCGCTTCCCAACACTGTGCAACTGCGTGGTCCTTCCTAGTACCCACCCTTTATGTCCCCTGTGCATCCAGCTATATGGCATGTAAACGCACAGTTCTCCCTGTGAAGCTGTCAGGAGCAGAACGTGGCCCTTCCTACTCACCCACACAAGGGAATAAGGAACAAATCTAGTCTGAAGTTTTCAGATGGGCTGTTGTTATTTTTGTTTGTTTGCTTTTATCTTGAAGAGGTTGAATTATAAAAATGTGATGTGTTTTGCTGAAAGGTTATCTCTGGTGATTATAAAGATTATAGAGATACATTATAAAGAAACACCTTCCTCTTCCCCTTTTCCCTCTTTGTATTAAAATAGCACTATTATTAAATGTATATAAATTTGCAAAGAATGGAGCACTGCATGCAGTGTGTTTTACCTTACATTAGTTTCTGCTTGCCATTAGATATGATTCATGCCTTCTCTGGGACAAAATAATAAAAGCTGACATGCTGACCAGCATGCCTTTGTACCCATCTAGACCTGCCCACCAAGAGACAAACAATCTATAGTGCTATCTCAGAGATAACAATGACACTCAACAACTGGACAGAAAGTTTATAACAACTGGCAGCCAGGAGAGCAGAGAATATGTAAATGGTGTAACTGGAATTTCAAACTAAAGACTGGGGTCTCCAGATGCTCTACCAGAGGAACGATTGTTTAGTGCAGGGAGTGACTGACTCCTTGGGAGTTTGAGCCAGCCAAGTGAGTAATGCTGCAGGCATGGATGTGTGTACAATTTTTTTCTTTCTCACTTAAAGGCAAAGGGACATTTAAAAATGAATACTTTGTTTTTAAAGTTTTTTGCAGACCTGGCTTATGTCCTGGCTGTACAAAATTTCAGGCTGCTCTGCAGCTGCTGAAGGAGTTGCTGAGACCTAAAGGAGCACACAGAAGAATCCTTGTTTAGGAGGAGTCTGGGTTGAACGACAAACAGGCATGGCCTGGGTTATAGCCAGAGGTGACTGTGCTCCACAGACATAGTGACAAACTGAAACATTTTGTTTTCACTTCTCAAAATAAAGTGTCTTCTATCAGTCCCCAGATGACTGTAAAAGTTACAGGAAGTTTCTAGAAGCTTTATTTCTATTCTGGAGTGGAACAAACAAACAAACAAAAAACCTTTGAATTAATAGGAACAAACATATTTCACCCTATCCTTCATCACTGAAGTATCATTCTGCATGGGCACCTTGGGTGACCATCTTCCATTTTCCTAAAGAGTGGCTCCTAATACAGGCCTTGTGGAGGCTTGCAGACGAGAAAAGATACAATCTGTTAATCAGTGTTGCCTAGTTCCATTCTTGTGCCATGTTAGATCCAAACAGTGAGTTGTCAGAAGGGTAAGAATCAATTTCAAGCACTAAAATACATCAAACTCTGTAGTCCCTGAATTGTTCCATTACAGATAAACTTTTTTTTTTTTTTTTTTTTTTTTTTTTTTTAAGCAAGTGTCAAGTGCTCAGCAAGGAAGATAAATCTAGTTTTCTGTGTGTTTTGATCAGTACATCTGCAAGACTAACATCTGCTGATATTTTTTGTACTTGAATGGTATTTTGCAGTCAGGTCACAGGAATATTTTTAAATAGAAAATAATAGTTCAAATAACATGATAATCAAGGGAAATGTAATATATGTAAAAACTGACACTTTTTCATATTTTCTTTATATTTTGAAAAGTGAGAATAAAGAAGAAATCTTATGTTTCTGTTACAAACTTCTTTACCTACACATAACAGCAGGCATGCCTTCCCTCCCCCCAGGTTTCCACGTAGCTTTTAATTGTTTTTGTTAAGAAAATCTTTACCAAGTAGGGACATTAGGAGAGGTCTGGAACAAATTGCAATAGCAGTAAAAAGAAATCTGAAAATAGATGTTTTCTGAGTAAAACTACTCAGGGCACAGGAAAGAGGAAAGAAGGAAAGACACAAAATCACAGTTGTGCTTTGCCATTTGAGACCACATCCAGCTCGGACTGTTTGCAACGTGCATGGCCGAACACAGAAGAAAGAGGAATTGCACTTCAACCTTACTGAGCAAACGTCAGGCACCAAGTCAAAGTTAGTTTCTAGGCTCCCTCTACAGTCAATGGAGAAAAATAGTTACATCTGGAGGGCTGGTTCCTCTGCTTTTCTTGGTCATGTACTTCACAGGTTTCCAGGTGACTGGATATGAATTTGTGAACAATGAAGTGAATGGTCTGTGTATTTGAGCACTTAATAAATGTAGAAGCATGACAAAGACCATCCTTTCTTATGCTTTTTCCACTTAGCAATTATTTGTATTTATTTAATAGAAATATATGTATATATATTTAGGTATCTGTGAAACTGTCTATTTCCTATGATAAAATGAGACCTTTGGCTGGTTTTAGCAACATAGGTTTTTTAAGTAGGGAAACTTTTTTTTTTTTTTCCTTTACATATTAATTCTAAGGTCTAATAAATATACATATATAGCTTTTGAATTACTTCATTTTAAAAATATTGCATGAAACTAAGTTCCTGGTCATTTCTGACATCAACAGGTCTGTCATTTGAGAATTTGACCTCATCAACTGTCACTAGTATGGGACAACTTGCATCCTCTATGGTACTATATTCTCCACTATAGTAACTGTCATATATCAAGATTATATCAGGCTTCTGTAAATTTTATTTATCATAACACTCTGTAGATTTATCAAGTCTGATTTGGTCACTTTCAATCTAGGCTGTGATCTTAGATCTGTTGAATGATGAGTTTTTGGTTTTTTTTGTTTGTTTGTTTGTTTGTTTTTGTTTAAAAGGACATTATTAAAATAATTCTTCAACTTGTTAAGGAGTGTGTTGTAGAAGGAGGTCTTCAAGGAGATCTATATTATACAATAGACAAGAACATGTTGTTCCAGTGACAAATACAAAAGACGAACAATACAATAACCTTTGTGATAAAGACTTTGAGTGAATTTAAATAAGAACTAAAAGAGAGAAGGGTCAGACAAAAGGCAATGAGATAAATTTTCTCATGTCAAAATGTGCAAAATTGATTCTCCTTTGGACATATAAGCTAATAGGGATATTGCAAACGTTAGTTACTGCAGAAAGAGGGAGGGAGAGAGGCTCCTCCACACAGTGTTAAAGCCAACGTGCAAACAGCTGTAAGTAAATCTTGAGGTATATTAAGTGTTTCAGGTGCTCAGCTCTGACAGCAGACCTATAAATGCTAACATAAAATGGGCCATATTAACAGCGATGGACAGTCTCAAAATCCATATTAATCATATATTTGCTTAGTAACTGTTACAGTGCGGCAGATTATTTTGTCTGATAACTCAGCACAGAACTAGTACTCCCGTAGTAAGCTTTTCTTAGCGCTACGTGCTGAACAGAAGTTAATAAGTAATTGTGAAACAGAGCCTCATTTTCAGAGTGCATTGACTAATGCTCCATTGCATTGTCCCACCACAACTACTGTGATTTAATTAAAAATATCATTCTATAGTGACTTTTGAAAACCTGCAGGTTTAAGCCACTCTGGTTTGTTCCATATGCTTGTCCTTAAATTAAATGAACAATAAAACCCCTCCGTTATCAGGCTGGAAGTACTGATATATTTCTGTACTCAGCTTTGAAAAGGCAATTTTTCTTAGCATTATGAACACTGGATCTCCACTTTATTGTTGGCGTCAAAATTTCTGACAGAGCAAAGACAGGAGTTGAGCTCATACATCAAGAACACTGCGGTTTATTGGTAGATCCTCTAACTGTAAAATATCCAAGAAAGCAGTAACTCCTTTTTTTCTCCTGTTTAAGTTTTTGCTTGTTTGTTTGTTTTTACCTTGGAATAGACATAAATGCCAAAAGGATGCATTTCTCAAATATGACAAAGAGTAAACATTAGAGATAGAACTTTGCTTGAAATTCTACATAAAATAGGAATTAATATTCTTACAAATAATTTTAAGTTCACTGTGAAATTCTTTGGGAAAAATGCATTGTATTAATCAGTAAGGACAAAGGGTTAAATGATACAGTAGCATAAAAATGTTGGAGGATCATTTAGGAATATGGAAAACACAGTGATTTGTAAATGTCTGCATGAAAACTCTATGATGCCTGGTAGAAGGGGGTTTGATTTTTAGTCAATACCATCAGCAGCCATCCTCAGCTTTTACAGTGTTATGCACACAAGTTCTAGAGGACTGATAAAATGGGTGGCAATTTCTACAGCTTCCATACACATCCAGACAAACAGCCTTGCTCTTCTCTTACTCTGCCATGCACAATCCAACAAGGTTGTTCTGCCCTGGAATTGCAGAAAAATCTGTTGGGGGACCACAATGGACTCAATGGGCAATAAAAACCAAGTGAATCTCCACAGCCATCTAGGATGAGCTCAGAACCCAATTATTGGGTTCCCATTATTTTCCAAGAAGATGAGTGGTGTCAGTGCTGTTTGTAACAGCTCTTTTAGGAACATGTACAGGTGTAGCACAACACAGATGATCTTTGTATAGTTATAAGCCTTAAACCTGTAGTGTGTTTAAGCTTATAACAGAAATGCTACAGAGGGATCACCAGAAGAATAGATACATAGCTGTCTCATTCCTTGAAGGTAATAGGAATGCCTTAGATTCTTTGTTCTATTGCTGGAAGTTTTGTCCATTCTCTTTTCCTCCTTTCCTCTCACACTGTACAAGTGAGAAAGTCTTCTGTCCCCAAGGTGGCCCTCTCCACTCCATCAAGATGTCTTTACTCAGCTAGTTGAATAAATAATGCTGTCTCCTGCCTGGCTGTGATGAATATCGCAGCACTTGCAATCAGAGTGCAAATTGTACTGAGGACAGTTCAGTTTTCTAACAAAATTCAGTACGCATAAGCTTTACTTGTGCAGATTTCTCCAGATCATTTCAACTACTCTCTGTCTCCTTGGCCAACCAGAGACGAATACGGTGAAAGCTATTCTGAAATAGTTCCTCTGAAGGACCAATATTTTGATTGTCCTCTGAACCCCAACACCCTCTTCCCATCAATCAGCTGGCATGGCTTAGGTGGATAATGGGCCCACTAATTTGCCTGTGCCCCAGGTTAAGCAGAACATCGCCATGCAGGACCAGCACTTGCATAGGATCAGTATGTTCCCTCAGGTCAGAACTTCTCAGTCCAGAGATGGAAGTGAACAGAGCTCATGGGGCTCACCCATGGCTACTCAGGTTGTTTCAGCACCACTGCTTAAGGAGCTGGGATGTGAGACCATGTCAGCAAACTGGTCTACATGTATGTACTTCTAGTCAATCCATATGCTATTGAGTTGGTTCTCAGAGAGTCCCCAGAAAGAAGTGAGGTGAGTACAGCTCAGGGGCTGCCCAGAGAAGAGCTGAACAGGTAACTGTGAAAGGAATGAGGGTAAGAGCTTCTTGAATTAGTCGTGCTGATGAGGCATACCAAGAAACCGTGTCTGCCTGGTGAGCAGGCTGACCTTGGTGGCAGCTTTCCTGGATACTGCACCTTCAGCTCTACCTCAGAAAAGGTTACTTTGCTATTTGCAAATGCCCATTGCCATACTGCCCATGAGCTTATGGAAACACCTAATTTGCGTGTATGCAGACATCAGCTGAATGCAAATATATATGGATAACTTTCCAAATTCCATTCCTACCATCAGTCACTCTGGAATGTTGTTAGCTTTCTAAAAATGTATTTCATTTAGATTGTCTACCTGCTTTTAACATAACTATATTTCAATATAAATCTATGGTAAGGTCACCAGGTGCCCCAGTTTCATGAGCATCCCGTTTTCACAGTGAAAGTCACAGAGATGGTAAGGTGTCCTACTTTTAAGAACATTTAGAGAGCCTTGTGCTGCCTTGGGTTCATACTTATTAAACCTTTGTGAAAGAGAAACAGACAACTGTCACAGGAAGAAGGGGAATTTTAAAGTGACAGCAAAAATAAAATACTAATTTTTGTTTCCTGTTGAAAGTACATTAAACTCTCCCTGAACATTTACTGTTCCTTTTTTTTTTTTTTTGTACATGGCTTTTGGCAGGCTAAGTAGCTCACATTCATAAATATTTCAACTGGAATTCAGATTTAAATGGACTATAATTTTATTCACTGTCGAGGTGTGTAGTTACAGAAGAAAGTTATCAGATTTTATTCCACATGATTTATTTATTCCTCCTAATACCACCGTAAAATTGAAACCAGCTCACCAAACAAATGCAAATTTGTTCTGCATCTAAAAATCCTCTGGTAATATTTTCTTTTTCAGTTTAGTAGTTAATTTATATCACACTTTTGTGCAAGCTAAAGTATTGCTTGTTCTTCCCTAATTTTATATAAAAGGGGAGTGAATCAGAAGTAGCTAGTGATTGCTGCTTAGGCAAACTACTGAGGAGGTCAGCCTTCATTTTCCTTAGCTAGCCCTGGGCCTGACTGCCAAAAGTCCAACCTCCAGGTGTGGACTTCAGTATACCTTCCTGCCCACAAACCATGCAGGCATGCTGAAGCAGTTGTGCTTCTCTGCAGAAATGAAGATAGACCTTCTCTGACTTTTTTTTCAGTAAAAGATGCTTGACTGTGGAAAAAACTTCTGATAGAAGTCCAAATATTTCAGAGTACAACTCCTTTTCAGACCTTATGAAATCAAATGTGTTTTAAGAAACAGAACCAACTGAGAGTAATAATAATAATAATAATAATAGAAGCCCCCCTCCCCATGCATCTCTAGGGGTGATTCAAAGCACATGCTTCTGCTTTGAAGGTGTTACTAACATCCCTCTAAATTATTAGAAGTCCTAGTGCCTGTTCCAATTAATTTAAAGTGCTTAGCAACCGAAGATATAGGAAAGTTTTAGGTAGATACACATAGAGAACTATCAGGCTCTTTTCCCACATGGTTCTCTTAACATATGTCTACTCCTTTCATATGAATTCTGGAAAGAGACTGGCCGCATGAACATATGCTGATGGCTAGTAATACTTGTAGAAGATGCTGCACCCTCATTAAAACCCTTCCTCTTGTCTACATAGTTACAAGTCATCATATGTTTATGAAAGCTCACAAAAATTCAAACCAAATGGTTGTCAAGAAGAAAACAAGAATTAAGAATACAAAGAGCTGAAAAATGTTTACTAGTTTTGGAAAGAGCAACAAGCTCTACTTACGGTCAGATTTAAATACTTCCTTAGGTGGGTAACATGCTTCTGTTCAAATGTCTTCATCAGAGCTATGAAGCAAAACATTTGAGCCAAGTAAGGAAAGTAACATCTGGCATTCAAAAACTCAAGTATCCTTGAAATTATATAATTAATACTTTCCCTGACAATCAAGTACAATAAGTATTAGTTTTCTGGATACATCATCAAATTTTCTAAATCAGGCCTCTCAAAATGGTGTGCTTTCAATGAGCTCACTTATACTGATGTAACAGAGCAAAATTTCATCCCCTTCAACCAAAATTGTGCCTTTGTGTTACTCTTGATCAATTCTAAGCCCAACAGAGAAAGTAAAATTGACTGAACTATGCCATTCTTTTTATTTTATTTTAAAATAGACTGATGATTATGGGGGGGGGGGGCTCTGTTTAAAATTCATTATTCAATATAAATCCATGTTTAAACAAAATTACATTGTTGTAGTATGCTTCTTTTGTGTATCTTATTTCTTAATTTCAGGTCTTGACTGGTCCCACATGTCTCTTCTTCAGGGCCAAGCACTTTGAATACTTTTTGAGGGGAATTTGATTAGAGCCTCACATTAGAAAAAAATAACGATACTTGTGCACATTCAGGAGTCCTGCAAGCAGAGGCATTCTGCTAGTACCCATTCTGCTAGTACCCATTATAGTGCTCTCAGCATAGGCTGCTTCATTAAAACCTTTCATCCTCCTAAAAGGGGTGTGGAAACTGAACCTCAGAGATAAAAAGCCCACAATAACTGCACACAATTTAGCTCCTAAATGGAGGCTAAGATGATTAAAATAATAAGCATCACACTATGCTCACAACACTTCAACGAGTGTAACTAGGGTATAAAGCATTAAACATATCTCCAATGCAAAATGTTTCACATTAGAACTGCAGCAGCAAGTCTGGGAGAGCATTACACTGTGGGCTAGGCTGCTCACAGTCCAAGTGTGCTGGTAAAGATGGGGCAGATTTACTGGCATGGCCAAGGACTGGCCAAAAAAAGGGTCCAAGCCTTATTCCATTTAAACCTGTCTGAAGAAAAGCTGATCCTCTCATTGGAAAGCTGCCAGTGATACCAAGATGCTTAGAACAAGTCCTACACCCAACATTTTTGATGATATCACTTAGTAAGTCCTTGCTTAAATACGGAGATGGCCAAAGCCTCAGGCTGCTCTGGAGCAACTGTTGTCCCTTGGGCTGCAGGGTCTTGTGACTCCAGGTCAGCAGGCAGCAGTAGCCAGAGAGTACGCCTAATGTTAGGAAATATTAGGAAACAAGAAACTCATAATGGTGCTGGGGAAATCTATGGGGTGATTGCATCCTGAACACTTCATAGACATCTTACTTGTCCGTCTCAGAGGAGGCAGAGTAGATGAAGACCTCATTAAGGCAAGGAGAATGGCCAAAGGAGGGGAGTGATTTTAAATTAGGAATGACTAAATGGACTAAGGACTCACTGGGAAAACAGGTAATTGAGGGGGACATGACACAGATAGTATGCTGACTGATCTGAGCTTCAACTGGGAATGAAGTGTCACTGTTTCAGTGGAAGATCCAAGGGATATCTAATGAGACTAGCAAGTGGCAGCTTTAAACAAACAGGAGGAGACTGTTGTTTAGACATTGCATGTGTAACCCATGAATCTTACAACTGATGCTGTCAATTTATAAATTTGCATGAAGTCAAGAAGCAGTTAGACCAATTAAGGGGGAAAAAATGCATTAGTGACTACCAAAGACAATGTCCTTTCTCAGGAAATCTCTGAGTCACAAGTTGCTGAAGACTAGAAGAGGATTTTTGAGAAGTATTACTCAGTATGCTAATATTGCTTATTTTTATACTGCATTTATGTAGCCATCCCTCCTGGGCACTGCTGGAGGACACAGTTTTGGATAGACTTTCTTAGCCAAATTGTTCATGCAGTTTGATGTTGAATTCATTAAAAATGAAAATGGAAAGATTTTAAAATGAAGTCCGTAGTTTAAAATATGGAGAAGATACATTAGGAGATTTTGTTGTTTAAATTATATCCCACTGTGGCACTTTATGAAACTGATCTTTCACAGTTTCAATCATCCTGGGGGCAGCAAAAACAAAGAATTTTTCTTGCAGTGAGTAAGTGCTGTAAATAATTTTCCCTGGATGACTGGCTCCCTGAACATCCACTATTGCCTTTGACGATTCACTGGTCTCTTTGGGAATAGAAATAATTTCTGACGTACTTAGGTTTGCATGATAACAAGGGCTCCCATGGCTTTCTATCGTATGTAATTTTCAACTTATCTGGCAGACTGAAAATCTGTTGATTAACAGCAAAAACATCCATAATATATGGTATGTACTATACTATATAACACGAAATACTTGGTCTATAAAGTCAGCATGAATAATACTATTTCATCAGATGAATCTGGTCTCTCTGGTTACAGAAAAATACCATGTGTCATGCAGAAAATACAAATGTGTCCAATGTCGTCAGGTTGCATTAGTGTGATATAATAATGACAGGCATGCAGCCCACACAGCAGACAGGAACAAATGAAGGCATCAGAAAATTCTCTGTAATGACAACCAATCTTTAGCTATTGTCTGTTGTCATTTTGAGAATGGAGATATAAATTTTAAAGGTCTGGGTGTTACTTTAACTTAAGCAGAAATCTATTCTCTATTATAGATTTTTTTTTTTCTTTTGATTTATGCCATAGATTCAGGCCTCTGAGCCCTTCAAAACAGCTGAATGTACTTCTTTACATTG
This sequence comes from Nettapus auritus, assembly GCA_011076525.1. NCBI lineage: Eukaryota > Metazoa > Chordata > Aves > Anseriformes > Anatidae > Nettapus > Nettapus auritus. The sequence continues at coordinate 133,932,315 of CM021765.1, forward strand.
CACTTCCAACTGTGGAAATACATTGCCTGTAACTACATAAGAACTGGATAGATTTTTATAAATTCTATTGCTTTCTGTAACAGCAATATGACAGATTGATAGTATCTGAAACCGTCTGAGTTACTGTATTTCTGAACTGAAATCATCTGTACCCAGCCACAATAAAATCACCTTACAGTCAACAAGTTTTATGACAGGGTCTGTCTACTGAAGAAGAAGCAAAATACAGTTGGCTGTAATTACCATTGAACAGTACATTAAATAGATTGGAACGAATTTTCTGACTCCTATTGTTCCACTATCTTTCAGGATCATCTAAGACTCCATCTTGATGTGAGAAATTGCTGTTAAAAAAAAAAAAAAGGCAAAAAATCCATCTTTCTCATTTGTTTATCTTTGTTTTGTGTCAGTGAAGGATGATATAGGCCAATCAATTTCTACACTGTGCCTATTCTGCGATATGAACTGATTTACCTTCACATATGAAAACTGAATCTGATGGAGAATATTGAACTAAGACATTTTCATCAGCATGAACTTAGATTTCTTTTCTTGGAAAAATATGTCAATTTCTAGAGAAGACAAAAGTTATGCAGGAAGCAAGTGATACTGAGAAAAATAAAAATAAAAAGTTTTTTTTGTTGTTGTTTGTTTGTTTGTTTGTTTTCCCAGAGACTAGTTCGATATTTTCATTGGTGATTTTTTTTTTTTTTATTTTATTTTATTGACTACTGTTATGAATAAAATTTTCTGGAAGCAAGAAACAGCTAATTCATTTGTGTCCAGGTTTAAAAAAATAATGCGAACAAGTAAATAGCACTTACAGATTCCTGATGAATCGCAAAATACATTTTTCTTTTACTAATCATACATCAGAAAGACACCCTCTCATCTTTGAAGACACAAGAGTCAGTATTTTTTTTTTAAAGTATACGGATGTCAGAAAGTGATGAAGGAATGTTATGGTATCATCTTTATAGCCAGATTTTTCAGATTAGAAGTATTTGAGGAAATCTATAAAACTACTAACTTCTTCAATCAATATAAGCAGTTAAAGAGAATAATTTTCCCTCTGTAAAAATATTGTTGAGAACAACTATCTAGATTTCTTTTTTAAAAAAAAAGCCTGAAGTTCTCCTGAAGCGTAAACAACATAGCCGTCTTCAAAAATTAAATCAACGTTTGCTTCGGTGAATTGGAACTCATCGTTAATCTCAGTGGGATCTGGACTGCAAACATGAATCTAACATCATACTTCTTGAAGACAAGGATGCTTAGCATACTTGGTAACTTTTTCTGGCATGCTCCTATTTGTCTGGTTTTTATTTGTCTTCCTCTTAATGGCTGTTCCCATTCTTCTTTTTTGTGATTCTTCAGTATGTTCTGTGGTCTGCACTTGTCAACTGCTAGCAAATTATGATGTTTCATGTTTTAATGAAGTAAAATGCTTAGAAAAAGAGATAAAGACACAAAGAAAATAATAATAATAATAATAATAATAATAATAATAATAAAAACTGTGTTGAATGTGGACAGGTTAACATCTTCTCTATAAAAGAAGGTGCTCTGGAGCAAATAGTAGAGCCTTTGGGGCTCAGAAGATGAGTGGTGCTCTGCTGGATGAGGGAAACATGCACCAAGGGGACAATGAACAGCATTCAGCAAGTCATTGTCCACCAGAGAGCAGAAACACAGGCTGTGTGGGAAAAATGTACAGTTCCCACCTGCTAAGAAACAATGGTGTCAGACAATGGAGCCTAGAAAAGACAAGGCTCAGAGGGGATCTCACCAATGTCTATAAACATCTGAAGGGAGGATGCAAAGAAGACAGAGCCAGGCTCCTGTAAATAATAGCCAGTGCTTGGACAATAGGCAACGGGCACAAACAGGAACACCAGGCAGCACTTCTGTGCTGTGCGAGTGAGGAGCCCTGGCACAGGCTGCCCAGAGAGGCTGTGGAGTCTCCTCCTTGGGGTCTTCAAAAGCCACCTGGAGATGGGCCTGGGTAGCCTGTGCTGGGTGGCCCTGATGGAACAGGGGGGTTGGACCAGATGAGCTCCAGAGGGCCCTACCAACCTCAGCCACATTGTGATTCTGTTAATTAAAACATGTTTGACAATGTAACTCTTCACAGGCATCAACAATGCAGAGCTTAGGAGAAAAAAGAGGGTTTATAATCTTTGGAAAAGAGGGCGGGCCACTCAAGGGGACTACAAGGACTACAAGGATGTTGCAAGGCGGTGCAGGGACAAAATTAGAAAGGCCAAAGCTCATATGGAGCTCAATCTGGCTACTGCTGTTAAAGACAACAAAAAACTTTTATAAATACATCAATACAAAAAGGAGGACTAAGGAGAATCTCCACCCTTTACTGGATGCGGGGGGAAACTTAGTTACCAGAGATGAGGATAAAGCCGAGGTGCTTAACGCCTTCTTTGCCTCAGTCTTTAGCAGCAAAACCAGTTGTTCTCTGGACGCCCAGTACCCTGAGCTGGTGGAAGGGGATGGGGAGCAGAATGTGGCCCCCACAATCCACGAGGAGATGGTTGGAGACCTGCTACAGCACTTGGATGTATGCAAGTCGATGGGGCCGGATGGGATCCACCCTAGGGTACTGAGAGAACTGGCAGAAAGCTGGCCAAGCTGCTTTCCATCATTTATCTGCAGTCCTGGCTATTGGGGGAGGTCCCACTTGACTGGCGGATAGCAAATGTGGCACCCATCTACAAGAAGGGCCGGAGGGTAGACCTGGGGAACTACAGGCCTGTTAGTTTAACATCAGTGCCAGGGAAGCTCATGGAGCAGATTATCTTGGGCGTCATCATGCGACAGTTGCAGGGCAAGCAGGCGAGCAGGCCTAGTCAGCATGGCTTTATGAAGGGTAGGTCCTGCTTGACGAACCTGATCTCCTCCTATGACAAGGTGACACGCTTAGTGGATGAGGGAAAGGCTGTGGACTTCAGTAAGGCATTTGACACCGTTTCCCACAGCATTCTCCTCAGGAAACTGGCTGCCCATGGCTTGGACTGGCGCACGCTTCGTTGGGTTAAGAACTGGCTGGATGGCCGGGCCCAGAGAGTCTTAGTGAATGGAGTTAAATCCAGTTGGAGGCCGGTCACTAGTGGAGTCCCCCAGGCTCGGTACTGGGACCAGTCCTCTTTAACATCTTAATTGATGATCTGGATGAGGGGATTGAGTGCACCCTCAGCAAGTTTGCAGACGACACCAAGTTAGGTGCGTATGTCGACCTGCTCGAGGGTAGGAAGGCTCTGCAAGATGATCTGGATAGGCTGGACTGATGGGCCGAGGCCAACGGTATGAAGTTCAACAAGGCCAAGTGCCAGGTCCTTCACCTGGGGCACAACAACCCCAAACAGAGCTACAGGCTGGAAGATGTGTGGATAGAAAGCTGCCTGTCAGAGAAGGACCTGGGAGTATTGGTTGACAGTCGGCTGAATATGAGCCAGCGGTGTGCTCAGGCAGCCAAGAAGGCCAACAGCATCCTGGCTTGCATAAGAAACAGTGTGGCCAGCAGGTCCAGGGATGTGATTGTCCCCTTGTACTCAGCTCTGGTGAGGCCGCACCTCAAGTACTGTGTTCAGTTTTGGGCCCCTCACTACAAGAAGGACATCGAGGTGCTTGAGCGAGTCCAGAGAAGGGCTACGAAGCTGGTGAAGGCTCTGGAGAACAAGTCTTATGAGGAGCGGCTGAGGGAGCTGGGACTATTTAGCCTGGAGAAGAGGAGGCTCAGGGGCGACCTTATCGTGCTCTACAGGTACCTGAAAGGAGGCTGTAGCGAGGTGGGGGTTGGTCTGTTCTCCCACGTGCCTGGTGACAGGACAAGGGGGAATGGGCTAAAGTTGCGCCAGGGGAGGTTTAGGTTGGATATGAGGAAAAACTTCTTTACTGAATGGGTTGTTACTGGAATAGGCTGCCCATGGAAGTGGTTGAGTCACCATCCCTGGAGGTCTTTAAAAGGCGTTTAGATGTAGAGCTTAGGGATATGGTTTAGGGGATGATTTGTTAGTGTTAGGTCAGAGGTTGGACTCGGTGATCTTGTAGGTCTATTCCAACCTAGACTTTCTGTGATTCTGTGATTCTGTGATTATTTGAAGAATATTACACTAAATGAATAAATAAATTACACAGACATGAAGAAACAAAGATTAAAGGAAGGTATCACTTGGAATCATATTTATGTAGAGAAAGAAAAGTAGCTTTCACATCTGTATAAAATATCCATAAAATCTCTATATACTTGTATGTATACATGTATACAGATGGGTATGCATAGGAAAGTGAAACAATTTCCTTTAAAATGTCCATATTAATATAAGTGCATTGACAAAGTATCAGTAAAGCTAAGTCAACACCAGCCTGTTTGCTGGGAATTGTCTGTTGAAGCTTTGCAGCCTGTGATGGGAAGAGGCATTAGGAGCACTGTGTGATACCAGCTTCCCTCCCTTGGCTGAAAATGATACTGGTGCTTATTAAGCAAGTTCTGTGCAGAAATCATCACAGGGATGTAATGAGGAATTTTTGTTTATCATTGCATGGACCTCTGAGGACAGTTGGGCTGAATTCCTCCTCTCTTATAAAGGAGCTCAAACTCATCATCTGTCTGTCTCAGTGGCAAAATCACCTGGAATACTGCAGGTACACTATACTTAAAGGTTTTCCCTCATTACATGGATTTTAGTGGACAATTTGAGTTACAACCCAATACAGGGAGATTTTCCAGACTCGGTATTTGTTTTGGTTTGATATATGTAAAGTGAGTAGGCAGCTGTCTCAATTCTGTCATACCAGAAGGCTTTATGATTGTAATATCTGCCTTGTTTGATGAAGATAGCTGGTGTGGCCCTCTAACTAGCTATCAAACATTTGTTTGTTTGCCCAATGGGTACTGCACAAAACTAAATGATTCTTATCTACCCACCTGTCTACCTGCTTATCATATTTCCAAAACCCATATCATTTCCATGGAGAATGGTTTTCAACATTAAACTGAAATATAGGAGAATTGAAAGAAAATGCTTGGGAGGCTGTCAACCTGATGTACTCCAGTGAGAGCAAGAATGCTCTGTCTTGTGGGGAGGATGGTATAGTCAATGAAAGCACATGAACAACAACAATATAATTAGTGCCTGTTGATTTCAGACACTGTTTTTCATCAAATGCTAATTATTGATTTCAACAACAAAGCAATAGACTTTTTGTGATAGGATATATTTTTAACACTGCATGTGGGAGATGGACATATAAAGACATCAGTCTGGTAAGAGTAATAAAAATATATTCTGTATATAGAGTATATATATATAAGTTCTGGATTTTCTTTGTGACTTTATGCTATGGATCAGTGGGAACACAAAGAACTAGTTGCCATTCTTTTATTCTTTATTCTTTTGGTCCCGCTTATGTTACTATAGTAGCAAAACAATTGCAATCGTTGGACAAGTAACTACATTTTAAATAATACAACAGATCAGGTATCTTCTGCTAATTTATGCCAAGGGATGTTCTAGTATCTAAAGTCAACTTCAAGGGAAGATGAAAAATATTAAAGCTTTTCTGCTCTGGATCTCACAGGCCAGGTGAAGTCAGTCCTTGAGTAGGTTCTTTGAGATGGTGTTAACTTGAAATTCTTTTCTCTGAGTCAGTATTAAAGTTATGTTGCAAAGGCAGTATGCTACTTTTTTCTGCCTTTTGCCTGAGTTCAGTTGATCTATAAGCTACACAAAATAATCAATCTGTGCTTGTGAAGGATCAATAATGCTTCTGTATTCATCATGCTGTTTTGAATTTATCTATGATTAAGGTTAAACTCATTGAGCTGCTCATTGGCATCTGGGGAAAAACAGATCCATTTGAGCACCATTCATATGTATCTTAGCCTGAGCGAATGAGACATGGGAAATATGTTTGTATTTTTCTGTAGGCACACAGTACTCTGTCTACTAGTAATAATGTATTTCTGTGCTAAGAATTAACATGTATGCAATGATTTAATTTAGAACTATAATCACAGTCAGTGTTTTGAGAGAAAGCTCTTCTGGACATATTGTCACAGTCCTGTTTTCCGCCTTGTGTTTGAGTAGGTTGCTTCCTCTCCTTCCCCCACACCAGGAAATCACCATTTTTGAAGAGAACAGATAGCAGAACAGCTTTTACAGCCTTCAAGTCCTCCATTAGCATGCTGCAGGAGGCTTGGGGTGGGACTCAATGAGACCTTTCTGATACCTGGGAGGAGTTTTTGGACATGACAGTCAGGCTCCTCATGGCAGTGCATGGTGGGAGGGTAAGAGAAAACATGCAGAGACTGAAACAAGAGAGGTTCAGATAGGGTATAAAGGGAGACTTTCCTACTATAAGAAGTGGAGTAGGTTATCCTGACAGGCAGTGCCACCTCCATTCTTGGTGGGCTTCAATCTGCGACCAAGCCTAGTCTGTCCCCAGAGATGGACAAGGTTTGGGCAGATGTTTGGACTGGAAACCTCCTGAGGTGCCTTCCTGCCTGAATTATTCTACAGGGTGAGAGGGCAGTGTCACCTCCTTGCTGGGATGCAAACACAGGTGATGGCCCTATGCAGGAAGGACAGGGGGACTCTCATCCCTACACTAGGGTGGGATTACTTCTGCACAGCTCTGCCTGAGTGCTCTAGGGACTGAGCTGGATTGGAGGCCATTGTCCTGAGCTGCAGGGTTTATATACAGATCCATCAGAGGACTGGCAGGTGGGTAATATTATCTGGCAATCTTTCTCTGAGTGAACTGGGTGGGGAAAATTACATGCATAATAGAAAAAAAAAAAAAAGGAGAAAAAGTGCCCTATCTCAAAATAATGTTTTCCTAATGTATTGCCTCCATAGATCCACTTTGCAAAGGAAAATTCTCATTGTGTACACCAACTTTTTGTTCCTTGGGTTTCAAAAAGCAAAGATTTTTTTTAAAAAATCACAGTTCTCTACTTCTGGTAATGTTCTTTAATTTACATTAGTTGGCACCCTACTTCCTGTGAACCAGCAGAAACGTTTCCGCTGATTTCAGCTGTCAGAACAGTACCTTTGAGCTCCTGCGACCTGGAACACCAGGACAAAAATGGAGAATAAGGCACATTAGCCACATTCATAGCTCAGATCACAGAGGATTTGATACCTTAGGGTAGCATCCTCAGGTTTCACAGTGGAAGGTACTAATCAGAAAACAGGAAACGTCTCTAGAAGAAAGTTGTATTTGTAGTCTGTTTTCCTTCACCAGATTAGACTTATATCTAGAGCAGCTCTGCATTTTTGCCCCAAACAGATTTTTATAAAAAGTATGTTATCGATTCCAAATAGTAATTTTATCTTGCTTTGGAAAATCTAAAAATTACTTTATTTTGTAAATTCAATTACAATTCTAGTAAATTATTTTTATTTTGCTACTTCTGATTTCACAGAGGTACTACAAAGTGTCATGATGTATGAAGTGGTACAAATAAATAGTGGGGCACTACTATATGAAAGTAAAAACTACTTTGACTTATGAAGAGAAATAAAATATGCAAATATTTATAAAGGAGCCACTACCTGCATTTTAAGATCACTTTACAATGTCATTCACAAAGTAATCATGGTTACTTTGATGCTTTCTGGCACAAAACTCAGCATTTAAAATGAAAAGAAACAATGCTTACAAATATATTTCTTACAGTGTTTGAAGTGTCTGAACGAGGAAATAAAAATAAATTTCCAGCAAAGCAGAAATCTTGAGGGTCTGTCGTCACTGGACTTGAGACAGTGGCTTAAAATACCACTATGCCCTCTATGTAAATGGCAGTGACACTGCTGGCATTAACTCTACTTCTTTATCTCAGGTTAGTGTAGTGGAAGACAGACCAATAAGCCTTGAAAAGAGTCTTGCCATTGTTTGTAATAAATGCAGGAAATTTGAAGGGAATAGAAGTTGTTCTGCTATGTGCTTTAATAGCAAAAGTCTGCTTTATCCATAACCTTTTCTGTTCAGTTAGTAATTAGCAGTTTATTATGCTGAGAATTAATTGCTTCTTCCTGACTTCTAACTAGTCTAATTAATCCCTGTCATTAATGTAAAGACTGCATGAAAGAGACGCCTCATACCTGATCAAACAATTATTTTGGAAGGTGCCGATCCTCTTACTACTATTCAAGATATGTTTTGGTTGATTGGAGACGTTGCAATGGCACAGCATATTAACAAAGTAATGGAGATGCATGGCTCTGAAGTTTAAAATGATATTTCTGCTCTGCTGCTTCAATGAAAACTAAGCAAAAAACTGTCTTGCAGAGATGACAGGAAATATTTGTCAAATTAGCAAGTAGTTCTCATTGCTTCCAATTGAACTATCAAGTTTTTAATGAAAAAAGTCGTTTGAAATTTCACAGTACATCAGTAAACATTGCAACGCATTTTATCACTGTATACACTGTATCACTCATAATTGCACAACTGCAACTCTTATCTTATGCTCATTTTCCAGAAAAACAAACAAACAAACAAACAAACAAAAAACTAACATATCCTTTCATTTTCTGCATATACCTCTGAACTGATATAGCTACATTGTTCATGGAGAGATTTCCTATATATCAAGATTGGCTTGCTGTCTGGAGAGAAGACTACTTAGGTAGTGAAGTGTTTCTCCACGTAAGTAAGGGTGCTAGAGTCAGACCTCCAGGACTGCTGAGTAGAGATGTGAATTGGTAGGAACTGGTGCTGAATGTGCTCTGGGTCATGTGTAGGAGTTGAACTTAGTAAGGTTCAACTTACTAATGGATGGGCTGCCTGAAATGGAAAGATTTGATATTTGATGAAATTACATGAAAATAGATTTGTCACAAGAGGGTTATACTGTCCACAGTTCATGTAGGGGAAAGAATTAACACTGTGTACGGGCTTTCTGCACAAGCAGCAAGGGTGGCCACATGCCAGACCCTCCATACATCATATGGATGTCTCCAGACATCTCCTTGGCTGCATGTTATCCAGAAAGGCAGGAAGCTGGCAGAAAAGAGGCAGGATCATCATCTGCACAGAGAGGTGGCCTAAGGGCAACTGGTCTGAAATAGCTGTTGCATATGTAGTTGGTCCCCAAAGCATGGCTTCAAGTCCCAGCTTCAAGTCCTAGTCCATGGCCCTAGCTTCCCCACATGCAAGGTTGTACCAGCTGGATAAGTCTAGCCTTTGGGACAAATTATGGTATTTGAGGCATTACATACTATTTCACAAGATTTTCATTTCTCTTTCAAGTTAATAAAAAAACTCACACAAGCAAATAGAGTCATGTATAGATTTAGACACTGTGCTTATCTTTGATAGGGTAAAACAGCTGAATGCCGAAGCACATCATCAACAACCAAAGCAAAAATCTCAAGGATGCAATCTTTATGCTTCAGGCATTAATCTATTACCAGTCAAGAGGAACTGGGAAAGGACTAACCCTGTGAGCAAATAAAATACCTATTTTGTAGACCTTTTTATTAAACCTTCATATGAAACATCTGTTACCAGTCACTGTCATATCTAGTAGTATTAGATAGAAAAGACATTAGACAGAAAGACCCTGAAAGGTTACATGGTTATGTTTTCCAGTGAAAGAAAAAAAAATACTTTGCAAGAAACAAAATGAGAAAAAAAAGATCTCTTGACTTTGCTTTTGACAACTGATAAGCAATTATAATTCACTAAAGTAATAGCAGTGATCAGAGTTGTCATCTTTTTTTTTTTTTTTAAGGCTGACTGATCCCATTGTCTGCCCATATCAAGGAGAGTACATTTCCCAGTCAGTGGTATCTTGTCAGCTGTGCATACGTGTTATTTCCAGGTTTTGAATCCAGTCTAGAATAATCCTCTGAAATGCAGGAAAGGATCAGAATAAGTTTTGCTTAGAGAGGGCAAATGAAATATTCAAAAGCTAAGCACTTACCAAAAATAAAAATGACAAATCTGTGTCCTGTTTGAAGCAGCCTCTGTCTGCTGAAAGTGAGGACAGGGTGAGCTGGGAGAACACAGAAGCGCAGACTGCAACCTGCTCTGCATCCTGGAAACACAGAACAAGTGAAATGTGCTGCTGAAACATCAAAGCAGCCAGTAGCTTAGGACACCCACTTCTTATATGAGAAGTCCAAATTTATATCAGCGCCAAACAACTCCCCTGTTATTTTGTGAACACAGTTAGTCAGGGACTAGTTGCTCTGTGGTGGTTAGACATCTCTCTGCATTTCTATCCTGAACACAGAAAATCTTCAGCTTTCCAGAGTTAGAACCATAGAATGGTCTGGGTTGAAAATAACCTTTAAGATTACCTAGTTTCAATCCCCCTGCTCTGGGCAGGGTTGCCAACCTCTAGAGTAGGCTGCCCAGAGATGCATCCAGCCTGGCCTTGAACACCTCCAGGGATGGGGCATCCACAGCCTCTCTGGGCAACCTGTTCCAGTGCCTCACCACCCTCTGAGTGAAAAACTTTCTCCTAATATCTAAGCTAAATCTCCTCTGTCTTAGTTTAAAACCATTCCCTCTTGTCCTATCACTATGAACACATGTAAACAGGTGTTCCTCCTTCTGTACACTCCCTTCAAGTAACAGAAGGCCACCCGGTTTCCCCGGAGCCTTGCCCTCCCCTCCCTTCCCCTCCTTTCCTACTTTTCACCACCACAACAGCTCTCACACTCCCATCCTCAACAGAACAGGAGGAGAAAATAAGTGAAAAGGGCTCAAGGATTTGACATAAGGACAGGGAGATACTCAACAATTACCGCGATGAGCAAAACTGACTAAGCATAGGGAGATTAATATAATTTATTATCTATAATTTAATACCTACTATAACAGAGAATCCCATTTCTTTTAGTGAGAAACTAAAAGAAAACTAAAAACACCTTCCTTCATCCATCCTCTTCCACCTCCTTCCCCTGAATGGCAGAGAGGAACAGGGAATGGGGGCTGTGGTCAGTCCCTGACGCTTCATCTCCACCACTCCTTTACAATCCCTCCCTGCCCCTGCTCCCCGCTGGGTCCCTCCCATGGGATGCCGTCCTTCCTAAACTGAGCCTGCGGGGGCTGCCCACAGGCAGCAGCTCTTCAAGAACTGCTCCCACACAGCTCCATAACACGGGGTCCATCCCCTGGGAGCAAACTGCTCCAGCACTGGTCCCCCTGGTCCCCCACGGGTGGCAGCTCCCCCCAGACCCCCTGCTCCTGCAGGGGTTCTCCATGGGCCGCAGCCTCCTCCAGGCCACATCCACCTGCTCCACGTGGCCTCCTCCATGGGCTGCAGTGTGGAGATCTACCCTGTGTGGGACCCATGGGCTGCAGGGGGACAGCCTGCTCCACCAGGGGCCTTTCCACAGGCTGCAGGGGAACTGCTGCTGCGTGCATGGAGCACCTCCTGTTGCACTGACTGACCTTGGGGTCTGCAGGGCAGCTTCTCTCACACATTCTCTTTCTTCTCTCCCAGCTGCTGTTTGTTGCCCAGCAGTTTTTCTCCCCTTCCTTATATATGCTCTGCCAGAGGCCCACCCATTGACTCAGCTCTGGCCAGCAGCAGGTCTCTTTAGGTGCTGGCTGGAGCTGGCTGTGATCTGACATGGGGCAGCTGCTGGGCTCTACTCACAGAGGCCACCCCTACAGCCACCCTGCTACCAAATCCTTGCCACGTAAACCTAATACATCAGTGCGTGGACATCAGTGTGAACAATGGTAGCAATACTACCCCTTAAAAGGCAGGTTAGTATGAACAGTGGGAGCTATACTAATTTAAATCATTTGTATTGCTATTCTGATTGTTCTGGCTTCCAACTGTCTTATTTTATTTCTTGTTTGTTTCTTGTTCTATGCTTTTCATTATATGTGGATGAGATCAGATCCTATATGTGAGCTGTAGCTTACTGGCTGTCATCATTAATGGAATGCAGTTTTCAGGACTCATAAGACTGTGCTGGAAGTTATCCACTCGTGACGTTACTGATTATGGTTGCTAAAACTTCTATATGTGAACTAGTCACTGCAGGGTTCATCTTGAAAACTCATCATCTTCTTATACAGATGTCTACATCAGAGGAGTTTCTCTCTAGAGCTATAATCTCTCCCCACTGGCTAGGACAAGTAGAGAGAATCCATTTCATCTGATTTATATATTTGCATTTTAAATGACTACCATCAAGTGAGACGAACGTCACCCCAGCAGATTCTGGAAGAAATTCCTGAACAGAGGAATCATTTGTTGCATTCAGTATGCAGTTTGGTACATGCAGTTTGGCTCCACTGATCATGTGGCATATTTATGTTCATTACTAAGTACAACTCATAGACTTGGATTTCCAGTGTGAATATCGTTAATTAAAATATGATAATCATTTACATCCATATTTTGCTATTTATTTCCAATCTGTTTTTTCTGGCCTGCCTTCTACCATCCTGGGTTTTAGAATATTAATACACAAAACACAAAAGAAAAGTGAGACTGCCAAAGAGAATTCATATGAGAATTAAAACAGACATTTCTGGATCTCTCTTAAAATAATATTGCCTCATTTCGAGTCATACATTCACTTAGACAATATTGCCTAGAGACAGTTGACTGCACAGATATTATGAGGAAACTGAACTGCATTAGATACTTCTAACAGTGCAGATTCTATTGGAAGTCAAGTATTTATGTCACCGGGCTGTAGGAGAAACTAAGAATGTGTCCCAGAAGACATCCGCAGCAAAAGGAAATCAGAGGAAAATAATTAGAAAGTGAAGCTTCTTATGAGCTCAATTAAAAGACTACTTTAATTTTGCAAACCTCACCTTCCTGACCAGCCTAGCTGATGTTAGAGAAAGAGCTTCCTCCAGAGGGCAATTCAGAACAAGTAAATCTGGGTTCTCACTCTGTGGAGTTTACTCAGGCTAAATGATAGCCAGTAATTTTTAGTAACAAAAATCATGCAGAATAACAGTACTTATGAGAAAAGAGAAATTATTTTGGCACTTGGTTCTGTAGTCCCTACTAAGCTGAGTAGGACTTACTCCAAAGAACTCTCCCCTGGAACTGAGGGGGATGTCTCAGGAGAAAGCTGAATCATGGTGTTTAAAAATTGGAGAACTGAATACTAACATTCAAGTCCCTAATTCTTCTAATCACTTATCATTTCCACCTCTACTGAGTAACACAGTGCACATTTTCAGATCCACACTTCTGCTGCAGCTTTCTGTTATTCAGCAGATAAGATAATGGAGTTCAGATTACAGCAATCAGAAAACTCACTGTAGGTAGATATTTATATTCTGATGTCATTTTTAAAGTTGCTTTATGCTTAGATTTTGAAACATTCATCTTTTCCTACAGATAATGTTTTACACTTGTGTCATGAGAGGAATGTCACCTAAAACTCAGTCTTCAAATATGTTGGAATCTAGTAGGAATTTTCATCTGTTTATGTAATACCTTCATATACAATGTTGTTTTGTTTGTTTGTTTGTTTGTTTGTTTTTTATGATATAATTGTAGCAACATTTATGGGTCCCTTTTGGCAGGCTTCTTATCCTCCTTTATTAAAGGAATGATTGCCTTCAAAGACCATGCTTTCTAATTTACTAAAGTAATGTTAGATAAAGAGGTTACTATGGGGACATTAAGAAACTGTTGTTTTGCAGGGTAAGCCAAGTGAAAGAACCGTGACACATCTTAGCATCTATGTGCTTGAATGAACATTTCAAATCCTGTTTCTTCTCTTACATGTGATCTGAAAATCTGTTAGCTCAGTCCAGGAAAGCTAACTTTTTTTTTTTTTTTTTTAATTTATTTTTTTTAATTGCTCTAATAATTCAATCCTTATTGAAATGGCTGTTTATAAGTAATCTGTACAGAGAGGAAAAAAAGTAGTGTCAGTAGGTACTTATGATCCTGTCTGAACTGAACTGCACAGCCAACCTGTATTCCATAAAGAAAATTTTGTTTTTGAAGAAAATTACTTAATTCTATGGACAAATTTAAAATAACATGTGAATTACTATAAACCGGAGGTGTAAGTAAACCATAATACAGCATCTGTCAGCACTCAAGTCAATTTGATCAATATTGCAAAATATTAGAATGAAATAAACCAGTGATATAAAACCAGTGCATTACAATTCATTGTACATGGGAATTCAAACATATTAAAGAACACAACAGCTTTATGATCTATATTTCTGTAAGTAAATTTAACTGAGATAAAGTATACCATTAACAGCCATTTCTCAAGGGCAGGTTTTAAAGGCTTGTACTTGGCTGCACATACTGCATTTGAAAATGTGTGCTGAAATTGGAGGAGAAAGGATGCAAAATGTGCACATAGTCAAAATCCAGCATTATTATTACTTCATTGCCACAAAATCCTTGGGTTTTAGTGTCACTTTTTAGACAAATGCAGGGAGACATCTCCCTGCCCAAAGCACTTAGAGAAAGCCTATGGCCATGATCTTGCCACTGATAGCATGCAGGAGGAATGCTGTCTCTAAACGGAGTGTTCTTGAAGCCAAAGGGTAGTTTGAGGATGAATCAATCAGTTCATGTGCTGTCATTTCAAGTACTGTGAGCCTTAGACCTTAGCTTTGCTCCTGCTGATCTCTTACTGTTGCCTTCAAAGACTGCAGGATGAGGACAAAGTCATATAAAGTACAGATAAAGGAACAGAAATGAGAAGTAGATAAAACACAAATTGTGCCAAAAGAGGCAGAATTCAGCATGCCTCTTAAGTTATCACTGCAGCCAGCCATAATGAAGTATTATTTTTCATATTTTATTTTAAAGAAATTAGTGAATAGAGGATCATGGATTAGAGATGGACAGATGAGAGAGACTGCTTTTTCTCATGAGAAATCTGTTTCAAATTCTGTTTCCTTTCTAAATTAAAGCAAAAGTTGAAATTCTGAACTTTTTAAAGAGACAAAATAAATTCTAGAACATCTCTGTTCAGAAAAACAAGATTTCTGCATTTCAGCAAGATAAAAAACATAGAGTACTAAAGCATATGTAAATGACTTTTAGCATACATTAAAATGCAGCAATTAAATAAAATGAACTAAGCACAATTAATGTATTTCTTCTGATGAATTGTATCAGGAAAACATCATGAAACGGGATACTGATTCTAACAGATTTGTGTTTCAATGGACAGCTGTAGAAGCAATACTGAAGCAGTAGAGCTTCAATAGCAATAGGTCTTGGATCAGTCACTGGCAATCTCTTTCTGGGTTCATAAAGAAGAAGCATTGCCTGTGCCAAATTTGCCTGTGCCAAATTTGAATACAAGAGCTCTCTAATTCTTTACAGATCATCCAAAGGTGAGAACCAGAACAGGCTGAACCTTTGGGACGTGGCACAATGCACACAGCATCTGTCTACCTGCTGTGGACCTGGAATGTGCTGTGCTCCTTCATGGAGTATGTGACTTTTTGCAAAATCCTACCTTAAAGACTGTGCTGATGCAACCAAGATCAATCCAGCAAAACAGTTAAATACCAGCTTGATTCTAACTACCCATTATACCTGTGTGCCTCAGTGGTATTCTGCAGAATTGTCCCCTGCTCCCTACAGAGGAGACACCATGATTGGTACAGTCGGGAAGAAAGCTCAAGACCATTTTTAATTTATTTCTTTATTGTAAAAGGAGTAGCTGGGGCAGGGGGAGGGAAGAGTGCTACATAATGTTTAGTGGGTACATCTCTTATTAGTGTTTCAGTTCAAACTGGAGTTGAGGTTTGGAAGTTAATCTTCTAATTTCCCCACACACTGAACATTGTTTCTTGTCAAGAAACTATATTCAGTACTTAGACATGTTCTCAGGTGAAACTGAAATGAAAGAGGAGCCTAAGGCACTCTACAGTGGATATTCAGACTCCATTACCAAAGTAGTGTTAATCCAAAGAAAAAACCTCTTTTACAACATACAGTTTAGATATGAAGTCTACAGCAGAAACTTTTGCTGTAGAATTTATTTTTATTTATTTATTTATTTATTTATTGTGCCACAGTACTTGCTACTGTGTTCAAGGCTTTCCTAGCAGAGTTAGCCTGGCATGGAATTTAACTTACTCCCGTTAAAAATCTGTTTCATGATTAGTGATGGATATGTGCGGCAAATAATTACTGTAATAGAAGTTACGAAGCAAGTTTTCTAACAAACTGTTCTCCTCAGCAGTATTTACTACATATTAACGCTAGAACCAAGATACTAAGGACACAGGGAACAAAAGCAGATTCCATAACAATAAAGTGGTTCATTGGGACGAAAAGTATAAATTTGCTATTACAAATTATTTATACAAGTATCAACCATTTATTTGTTCCTGATGTCTGGCATTTTATCCTAGTGCATAAAAGCTTTTCCAAATGGTATTTTTTCTCCTAAAATTACATATTAGGTTAACAGCTTCAGGGTTGAATTTTCATTATAATTGCAAGATTTATGTCATCCCCTGCTACCAACAGAATATCAATACATATCTGGGAGGTTCAGTACAAGGCAAGCGTTTGCCAAATGTCATGTCTGTATTTATTTGGTAATAAATCTGAAAAATAATTTCTATCTTCCATATTTTTATACAGAAAAAAATACCTCTCATTATTTGATTTTGAATATATGTGGAAATAACTTCTAATTATTTATCGTTAAAAACACTGTCAATAGTGAATCTTATATGATACCCACTCTATCTGTAAATTTGCCTTACTGTTCTTAATTGATAATCCTTATCAATTATCCTACTCAATCCTTGAGTAATGTACTTCTCCTTTCATGCATCCTCTGTAAATGAAATCAGATCTTATTGTACCTGTGTAACTGTTACCCTCTCATTGTTTGTAAGGATTCTCTTTGTAAATCCATTTGCCGTCTAAGAAGTTGCAGAGGTGCTGGTGCATGAAATGGAAAAAGCACAGCAGAGCTACTGAAATCCAAGATGAGTTTGGGGGTCAAGATGATAAAATACTTTTTTTATTTGTGCACACAGAAAATAGGATATGGAAATTAGTAGTACCTTGAAGGTGGAAAACCAGCATCTAATTTAACAGAGCCCAATTTTATGGCAGAAATGTAATTCCATTGCTGTAATTGTAAAAGCAAATGTGTCCTTGATAATGATTACAGTGTAATTACCAGGATATGTCATCCCCAGATAATTTTAACTGTGCAACCTTTAAATTGCAAGACACCATCAAAAAGACTGAACTGAGGTTCCTAAGGTACTTGACCAGAGGAACTATATTCAAGGGAGGGAGGCAACATGCAAGTAGATTTCTGCAACAGATCAGGTAAATCACACCCTAGAAATCACACCTAAGGTTATCAACTAGCTTATATGTAGATATGTACGCAGCAGGTGACTGCATCTTGTTGGATGAACCCAGTCTTTACTACCATGATCCTAACTTGGGTTGTGCTGCCTAAGCTGTAGAACTGACTGTTTAACTTTTGACCTTAATGTACATCTTGGGAACAGTGTTTTGGAGACCCTTCTATGTTAGTTTTATTTGCTGGGGAAGTTTGGCCTTTTGGGGCCATTTATCAATTTGTTATAAGTTTCATATGTAATTCAAGCCTTCAATTTAAAATAAATCATCACTGGGCCTTGGAAAATCACCTACTGCTTGTTCTGCCTAAAAGAAGCTCCAGAGTAAACAAAATGTACTGTTTGCACTAAATGACTTTTGCTCTGGTACTAAAATAGATGTGTGTCCTGGCAGAATCCAGCTTTACTGCATAATCTGGTACAAGCATGAAATTATTAAAAAAAATAAATAATAATAATAATAATAATAAAGAAGTAGGTACTCCTCCTTCTCAAGAAGTAAAGTGTATTTAGGTTGAAAGAAAAGCAGCCTTTTTTCTGAGTGCAGTGAAACCAGTGAATGAATTGCTCTGTCAGACAAAACAAGCTGTCTATAAGTGGGACAAAGGTCAAAAAAATACCCTAAAGCCCTAGATAAATATCTGAGCAACCTCATAACAAGAGGATCAGGAATCATGAAAGAAGACTGATCAAACCCCAAAGAATATTTTATTTCCAAATAATGAGACCAGCTTCGTTTTCCACATTATAATTACTATTTTGCCTGCACCGTGTGCTACTTACTTGTACAAAACATTTTATATTAAAAACTTCTCTACAGTGCTTGCATCAATTCGCCTCCATTGTCATGTCTCCTGGAACAGGTAGTCTCCAAACCAGCATGACCTGAGGACAGAGCTGCAGACATAAGTATTACTAAGCCACTAGCATACTTGAGAGGTGTGGACATTGGTGTCTTCTGCTCTGGGAGAAGCCCAAGACAAACCCAATATTGCCAGAAGTCTATGTGAGCACAACAAGCCAAGGTAAACGCTTTGGTATATGCACAATCTGTAGGGAGCTTACAGAGCCATAGAGAGCTTAAAAGTTCCATAGAATAGGAAAACTTGGACAGCTTTCTCAAACTTTTTGAAAGAAACAGAGAATTAAACAAACAACAACAACAGATTATAAGGATTCTTCGAGAATGGGTTTCCCAGTGTTCACATGGTATAGACTCCAGGCTTTCCAGCCTGCAAGATACCCAGGAGCCACTGCCTATGCACAACAGGCTTGAAAGCCAACCTGCTTTATAGATTTGCACTTTGAAAACCCAACCCTAGCTTCCATCTGGCTGAGAAACTACCTTGCAACTGGTCACTCCCCATTTCAAATCAGTCCTGTTTAGGCACTAGAAAAGTTTCTTATGCCAAAGAAGTACTAGTGATGCCCAGAAAGATTTTTAACAACAGAAAAAGAAATATGGGTGCACAAGAGAGAGAAAACACACTTGACAAATATCACCTTATATAATGATTACCTGCAGTTTTTCACATTCCTAAGAGAAAGTGAACATATGCACAGTGGAATAAAGTGTATATGGACATTTGCTAGTTTACTTTAACGTAGAACCCCATAGGTTCATAATAAATAAGACTTTCTAATGACAAATCCTACTCCAAAGTACACACAAGGCTTAATATCACTTTGGGAATTGCCTGTAACCCCATGCAAGACTTTTTGCTTCAGCAGGGCTCTGTGCTGGTGTTTTCTCTAAGCGAGCACTCACTTAAAGTCCATGCCTCATGGGAGCAAGGGCTGTGATGGCGTCTGTCACTGTTGCAGCAGAGCTGCTCCCTGCCAGCTCCCCTTCCAATCCCGGACTGAAAAATGCACAGCAAAGGAAGAAAGGAAGGAGCAGTAAACAAAGAAACAAAGCCCCAACAACCTCCCTGCTTCCAGAGAGCCCCCTGCTAAGTACTTTCTCAAAACACGTATACACTGCTTTAATTAGTACTATGTTGCTAACAGACTGGCTCCATTTCTTTGTCGGGTCAATACCCCACAGCTTTGTGCCTGGCAAGGCAAGCCATTTATTAATTAGAGCTGCCCTGCAGTCTGTCACTTCAATTGCAATACACTTTGTGCCATTCTCCAGCTGGTAGAGCCATGATGTCACTTACTTTCAAAGATGACTTTAAAATGAGAAGATAAAATGAAAAACAAAAAAAAAACAAAACAAAACAACAAAAAAAAAACAAAAACAAACAAACAAACAAAAAAAAGCAAAACAATTGAGTTACTGTAGTGCTGAAGAGCATATTTTAGGTATACTTCTGAAGCTTTGTCAAATCTTACTTCTTCTGCAAGCAAGGGCTTGAGAGAGCTGTTGGGAGGTCTTTTTGCCTTTAGAAGTTGCAATCACTCTATACTTCCTTATCCAAAAAGTTGCAATGCATTAGTTTGCCAAATAGTGTTACTAATATATTACTGCACTTAGCTTTCACATGGTACCTTTATTTGTTGATCTGAAAACACTTTCCAAAGGAAGTCAGCATCATTATCTTCATTTATACTGTCCTGTTTCCTCCTGATCATTTCTTTTTCATAAGATCATCTGTAGACAGTTAGAAGATAGGGATGGTTGTGCCGTACGGTTATCTGCCTCAGTCTCTGCTTCAGCCCTGTATTTGATCACGCAAGGGAAGCAACCTAGTGCCTGCAGCACACCACGTAGCCCCATCTGCCTTCACTGGTGGGGAATCAGATGTGTGAGGTCATCCTGTGGCACTGGCAGCTTTCAGTAGAACTGCTCTGTGCAGAGATTTCATTTCACTATCTCCCCAGCTACCGATACCAGCTTGTCACTGCAATCTGTCATTTTAACATGGCTGTAATATCTGACTGAAGCTGTATCTTACCAGCCTGTAGTCTGTAATACCTGTGGAAGGAGCATCTTCAAGTGACCCCCAAAGAGAGATCACAAGAAGAAGCCTAATGGCCATTGATGGAACAGTGCTGCATTTTTTTAGGAAATGGAATTTAAAAGGACATATTTTTGCTCTTTATCCATTTCTGATTCTGTTGCTATCCAGTTGTTGCTGGTATTCTCCAGCAGAAAAAGCGTGAAGATGCTGTTGAGAGTAGAGGTCCCCTACCCTATGTCCCTGTCAGCTCTTGCTAAATACCACATTTAGACCTACAGAAGATACAGAGAGAGTCATCCCTTGTGCCATGGGTAGAGGTATGGATCTTCTCATAAAACTTGCCTGCATCTTTGTTAGCTTCCCTCTCTTGCATGAATGTGAATATGTGTGTGTAGGGAGTGGAGATCTAGGGTTACTACCATGAGTTAGAAATAAAGGATTCAAACCTCAGGCAGGTTTATCAACGATATAGCTTTCTGAAATTTGAACCTCCACAGAGGGCTGCAGATATGGTTGTATTTGGATCCACTGTGCTTAGGAAGTGTGTAAACTTTTAACTGAGCTCATAGATTCAGCACTATTGATGCCTAATCCACCCAGGCTGTGCCATCCCCAGTTTGGGCATGAATATTTTCATTCCAGGATTTGGTCCAGTTTGATCTGGCCTCAGCTCAGACTTACGTGTAAGCAGAACAGGTGGTACAAATGTTTGGACTCAGGTCATGGCTTTCTATAACATGGATCAGGCCTGCGGCCAGCCAGTGGAAGAGAGAAAAGGTGCACTCAGAGAGAAACTGGAAGGGTGTTTCTCTGCCTGTCACATCAGGACCTGGAAAAGAAATCCTTCCCGAATCCTTACAATTATTAGGCAAATCAATAGGCAAACAGAGGTAAACTTCCAACAGTTTACTTAGCAGTGGATTTACTTAGCAGTAGATTACTTAGCAGTGGATTAGTACGGCCCTGAAAACAACTGGCAAAGGGTGGCCTGTTGAAGTCTCTCACTCTCCAAAAGGGATACACAGATATACCTCGGGACTGTCTGAAATAACATCTTTCAACAGCTTCAGTTTCAGGGAATATCCCGTAGCACTATTTAATCTCTAATGCAGACATAAACTCAGTGACTATACTGTGCTTTGGGCAAGTCTCCCATATCACTTGCAAAAATGGCCTGATTTTCAGAAGTTTTCATTAAAAAATGCTCCCAAAGATGTCTTAATTTGAAAATACGGCTGATTGCGTATGGTACAATATTATTTGTCCAGTTAAGATCTTTGTAGAAAGATAGACTTGCAAATATGACAAAACAACCTACATTAAACTGCATGTCAAAGAGAAAGCAGAGTATCTCTGTCGTCAGTAGCACCTTCCAACATGAAGATCTTTACTGTCCCATCTTTCAGGGGACAAACTATCTCCTCACTTACACCATGCACCCATCGCACAGAGGATGGAGGTTTGTGGAAATGGGCCTTCAGAGTCACAGGACAAGAATTTTAGTACACTAGAGAGCATAAGAAAACATTGAAAGTAGTTTCATTTAATACAAGAATAGGTTTTAATGTATTTGGGTAGAAGAGCCATAGGCACTGTGTAATAAAATATGAAATAAGGGGAAAGGGTCAGATGGAGAGCTCTGCTGGGATTCTGTTAGCAAGGCAAAGCCAGTTTCAATTGTAAACAGTAAAATAGCAATATACTCTTAGTTTATGGCATAGATTATCACATTATTAATGATAATAAAAGAAGAGTCCTGAGGCAGTTTTCACTTGCAGTTGCCTGAAACCATTGAAAATTGACCACTGAACTCTACATAACCTAGAAAAGATTTTGACCTTAATGGACTGGCAACAAGTTAGTAATTTTTAAAAGTAAAAGTTAGATCTCTGAAAAGAAAGGCATCTTGTTTTGCATAATTGTTATCAGTGAAGGTAGGCTGCCTCACCTTTGTACTGTGTTTATTCATGGTTTCTTTATATACTCTATTGTATTGTTTTTCACCTACTTATTGTATTGCATAATAATGCAAACTACTCGTGTGCAAAAGCTATTTCGCTGAGGAAGAACAATCTTTCACAGCTTTGTGCGGGAACTGGCATTGCTCTGAACTTGCAAAAATACTGTTTCCTAAAAATGACCCTAAATGGAATTAAAGTCTGAATCAGCAGATAATGTACCAACATATTTGAAAGTGATGAAATAAAAATAGAAGCCAAGGTGGACATTTGAAGTGAGTATCAGCTACAGAAAACTGTACAGAAACATTCCTAAGATGAACGTTTCCAAATCTTCACTGCAACAGGTACAGATATTTTTGGAGGGAACAAAACAGAGACTATGGTTACAGGTATTAGGAGTGCTTTCCCTTTAAGTCTACTGAGTAAAGAGGTAATTGTAGAGAGCCGAGCCATTAGTTATTACAGTGTAAAATCAGATGTGAGAGGTTATTCCCTGGCACTAACAGCTATGGGCACACTTGCTCAATGAACTCTGTTTTCCTGCTGGGTAAATTAATTATATGATTGTCTCTGCTTGAAATTAATAGTGTCCTACCCTTCTTCACATGAAGAGATCAAACGCTCCCACGTGACTTGCAAAGTACTCCTCTAAATGAGGGTCCCTGTAGAAATAATTTGTTTGCTTTAGTGTGAGATATTAATATTACCCATTTTCAGTGCAAATGCTAGGAAAGTTGTCTTATACTTTTTCTTTCTTTTATTTTTTATTTTTTAAACTGAGTTTCATTAAACTTAATGCTACAAAGTATTTCTGGCAAGATAAGCATAGCTTAGTGCAGCAGTTTAAGATGCATTGTAAGTGTAAATAATAAATGTTAAAAACACAGAGGTCTGAGTGCTGCATGTGAATGAAGACCACACGCACACACAGAGCAGGTGTGGGGGTCCTGGCACAGGTGAGGCCCTTTGCCTAGAGGGGCCGAGCACTGATGGAGCACCCTATGCAGCATGGGTAAGACCCTGCCTGGACCATCGAGCGAGCACCCTGCCCTGGCTGGGGGATATTCAGCAGCAGCTAGCGGAATATCACTGCAGCTTGGCCCTCTGAATGGCAGGAAGGAATTGACCAAAGGACAAGGCTGATGGGAGGCATGAAGGTCAGACAGAAAGGACAATCCAAGGTAGTGCTATTGTCTGAAGCCTGATTATGCAAATAACAAAAACATTAAAATTAAATTGCAACCATTGGTGCTGTTACCTCTTTTTCAGGTTGTTTACTCCTTTATTTAGCCCCCATTCTGTGATCTGAATTATTAGCAAGCAGTAACATCCTAAGTGAGATAATATGTTTTATATTAAATGTATGCTTCGCTGGCTCTCCAAACTGGGCTGGCCTCAGCTGTAAACAACCTGGCCTGGATACATAATCATTCCTCAACTTCCCTGGGCTGCATTTTTGTGAAGAAATTTTATTTAAACATTTATTACAGTAGATCATAGTAAAATAGCATTTGTTTGAGTACACTAGATTTTGTTCCCTTACACAAGAGCATATGAGAAAGGAAAAAAAAAAAAAAAAAAAAAAAAGTTTACATTGCCTGCATATCCGTGTTTTCTTTCACTTATATTTCTTAGGCACCTCTTTAACTCATAGAGACATGAATTTCAGGATGCCTTGGAAAGCCATAGCACTCTCTGCAGTCTCACTCATCCCTGGCTGAAGTATCGAGAAGTAGGACAAAGAGGCAAATGGGGTTTTCTCCTTCAGATTTTACCACAGAAGGTGGATTATTAAAAGAAAGCTCAGATGAACATGCTGCTGTTAGAATAATGAAGCAGAATTTCTTCAGGTCAAAATTATCATAAACGCATTGAAACCTTTGGAATTACGACAGCAAACAAAAGTGAACTCCCTCAGTTCGTGTAAGTGGTTTAGTAACTGTTTCCCTACACTTGCTCAAAATCCAGTCTATTCACGTTTATTCTATTTTCTGTGAAGAATGACAGGTACAGTGCTTACTTTTACAGTACATTTTTTGTTCTAATGGGACAGTCCAGTTCATGTAGTACAGAAAGACTTCTAAGGGAGAAAATTAATACTAACACTCCTAATGATATGCTGCAAATTAATATATATATTTTTTCTGTTAATAGCTACATTACAGGGAATCACTGTTTTTGCCATGTTCTTGTAACCCATAATTATCTTCTGATTTTCCTTTTAAGACCTTGAAATGTCTAACAATGACAGAATATTTAGCCACTTGTGTTAATTTACTTGCAGGAATGCACACTGAAACTGCACATATAGCTCTGAAAGTGAAATATAGGAGAAAAAGTTGAATTTCCTAAATACAATAAAATCCAGCAGTACTAGGCAGACAAAAACCACAAACACTGGGCCTTAGCAATAACAGCACTTTCTGTTCACTGGAACGGTGCAAATACCCTTCTAGCAATAATCAGGAGTGAGATAACATTTTTGTATTTCAGGAAATTGGACAGTGTTGGAACCTGTCAAGAAATGTAAAAGAGACATAAAGGATTTACCACCTATTCTATTGTATGAAGTAAGGAGATGGAAATGTGTGATTAAAGAATAAGTGCAGATGTACATTACTTAACCCTCAAGTAGAACAGACAGTTTTCTACTTTATAACTACGTAGATCCACGGAGCAGGCATCTTTCAAAAAACATCCTTCCTGCATATCTGAAAAAGGAAAATAACAGCAGTATTTTCACACAGAGAAGAAAATCTTGCACAAACTCCAAAGACCAGACATAACTTCTGTCTAAGCTGATGAGGCACCTGGATGACACGAGCATCCCTGCAGAACCTCTGGCGGTTGCAGACAGCAGGACTGACGGTGTGGTGACAGACATCCAGACAAAGAGTCAGCGGTGGCCTGTGCTTTGTCGTAGGAGTGCTGCTGGCACCGCTGCCAGGAGAAGAAAGATGAGGAGGCAAGGGAAGGTGAGCTGTTGTTGCTTTCTTGGTACAACTTCAGACTTCTATGTGCAAACAAAATCCCTGCTGAAGCCAGTGACAGCTAATTTGCATCAGGTGTAGGAGGAAGTCTGGAGGTTGTGCTGCATTTCTTTTGGGAACTGACTTAATGGAGTAAGATACACAACAGAGCCATACTGACATGCTGCAAGACAGAAACCTCTGTGTGTTTGCAAGCACAAATCTGAGAAAGTCTTCCAGACACATCTTGCTTTCTCTCGACTCAAACTGGTGAAGGTGTCTACAGAGAATCACAGCAGTCACTGTTGCTTTAATCTGGGAATCTGGAACCATGGTGTTCTTTAAATATTGACATATTTTTTTGCCCACTTCTTTCTTTGGTCATATACAGCTGTGACAAAGTCTTAAAAAGTATTCAAGGACGTATAGGCCAACACACCTACTCTGGAAAGACAGTAGCAGAACAAGATTCATTTCATGCCTGTGCAGTCACAAGTGTGTGGTATCCATTCTCGGGTGGTGATAGGGACCTGGCTAATGTTTAAGCAAGGGAATTTTTTCTGTACACCTGTCCCTGATAAACTATTTCTTTCTGTACTTTAGTGGCCACTGGTTTGTTTGTTTAGCTGCCACCAACAAGAGTAAGTACATGGAATAAACATTGGTACAAAAGAAATGGTATGCCACAAATCAGGGATAACTGCCAAAACAAAATTGTGAATATGTAAATATTTTGGTATGTTAGCTGTTAGAAAGACTCCCACCTCCTAACTAAAGGACATGATTTAATGATGGGACTTGGTAGGTTAGGCTGATGGTTGAACTTGATGATCATGAAGGTTTTTTCCAAGCTAGACGACTGTGATTCTATGATCATTAATTGCCATTTACCAAGCTTTATCAAGCTTGGAAGCTTTTTACTGAATGTGGTTTGAAGCCTTTATTGAGATGCTAAACATCTGGAGTTGGGCTGAGCCACGTACTGCACTGAGGGCCATTTGGAGAAAGGACCTGTTGAATGGGGAGAGGCTCAGGCAGAGAGGCATGGGTCTGGGTGGCAGAGCACCACACTGACAAGGCAATGAGAGGGTAAGCACAGCACCATGATCCTGGGCAGCTGTGGATGTGGTTTGTCAGCCCAAACCACTGCATGGGGAAACTCTGTCTAGCCACCCATGTACGTACACAAACAGCTGCTTCTGAATTTTATTGGCATTGAACTGTGATAGCCCTTACACTGAGAGTAACAATTAGAGCTGCAAGCATGCATGCACTCTGCATGTGGTGGGAGGGTATCTCCAGGGGGCTCCCCACATGCCTTTTCTCTCTTTCCAGTCTTTTCAGCACTAAACAAAGGTATGAACTGATCTTCATTCTGTTGCCACCTGAGGCAGATGATGAGACGGCAGAGGTTTTGGTTGTCACATGCGGGTACTTGGCAATATCCAAGGATGAACATGAGGCTGGATATTCTCTTGCGGCCTTTGGACTACCATAGCCATATAAGGGCCAGTGAGAATAGGTATAATTATACTTGTAATTCCTATAATCTATTTGTTTTAAAGAGGTCCTTATATTAATGAGAACTGGATCCATATGCATTGAAGAACTGACCAGACTGAGGAAAGCAAATCATACAGAAATGCCTTTTTTTTTTTTTTTTTTTTTTTTTTTTTTTTTTTTTTTTTTGTGCTTGAATATTTTGTGTTTCAGCAGATAATTTATTCTTGAAGGTGTCAGGAAGAATAAGCTTGTCGGGCAGCATCATAACAAGAAAAGCTGATGGAACAGCAGAAGCAGTAGATCTAAACAGCACTTTTTTTGGCCGATGAATATCCATAAAGATGAATGCTGAGAAGGCAGATGTAGTAAGATGTGTACATCTAATCTCTTGTCTGCCAGGTAAACTCCTAGCATTTTCAAAACTACTAAAGAGTAGCTAATACATTTTGCTATGTGACAAGTCTTTTCAAGCCAATACAATGCAACATCATTTTCTACTTTGAATCGTACTGACCTACAATAAACCAAATCCAATAACTAGAGGCTTATAGATAAGGGTATTCATTCCACTGTCACCATGGAAATAAAGCAACATTTTTTCTTATATTTAATGTGAACATTAAGTTGAATCTATACGTTGAATATCTACACAACCTATATATATCTTTCTATTATATACGTTATGAAATTCCTTGCAACTAAAATTCTCAGTTACCTGTGTTTGAGAAATAATATTTATATTATAACAACAAACTTTCAATTCTGAGTACCAAAATTCTACCTTAGTACTTTGCAAAATTCAACATAAACAACATTAGAAAGCTTATAATCAGTAGGAGCAAAAATATACAAATATTCTTTTCTCCAGCTGGAAGCACTTGAAAAAAAATAAATGAATGCAGTGGTTCTTGACACAGTTGTTCAGGGATATCATAAGACATTAAAGGTGACTTGGGATGTAGGCTGTCAGCTCCCATGGCATATCTTGACACAACAGAATGCACTTTTCAAATATTATTAGAGATTGAAAATTATCTCCTTTTTTACAGATAAGACAGAGAGAGTAATGTGAAAAATCGGAAATCTTATTATTTTTAATTTGAGTCAGGAAAATATTTCTCTAACATATATGTCTATACATTTTATAAACAAAAACATTCTATATATACAGTGGAAACATCAAAAAAATGTGCTGAGCAAGATAAAGTTACACACTCAGCAGTTCAATGGTTTTCCTATAAATAATAACCTACAGAAAATAAAATAAAATAAATAAAAATAAAAAAAAAATAAAATCTCATCTAAAAGAACAATAGTCTTCCTCACCAAGAATTCAGAGGGTATGAAATGCCACTATTAAGACCGATATGTGCATGATAATAACTGTGCTTGGCATTGGAGAGAAAATCAGTGATGTTAAGAGAGAAACCAATTATTTTTACATCCTAGTCCAGACTCCTGAAACAAGACTCTATTTTTCTCCTGCCACCTCTTGTCACATTTGCTGTCCTTACTTCACAATGAGTGGGGAATGCTTCTGGGTTAGCAGAGTTTCTTCTCAGTTTACTAAGACACACATCTTAAACTGAAATTACAAAAACGCTTAAATGAAACATAAGTTTATAAGTATTATATTTGTGAATGAGTGCTCTTATTTTAAAAATACTGGAAAGTACTTTGCTACTTGAGGAAGGTTAGAAAGTAAAATGACCACTATGGCTTTGTCTTACAGCTGTACGATCAGTATTCACCATATGGCCTAAGAGAATGGCTATTAGCAGAAATAGGCTATTTTCACTCACAAACCATACTTAGAAGATGTAATTCATTTTTGTCAATAGCTTGACCATCTATTTGCTAGTGGAAGAGCAATAACCCTCAATCTCTGGAGAGGGAGACTGGCTAGGACTGACACAGCACAGAGAATGATAGAAGACTGGCCCATGTTCATTGTCAAAGTCTGAGATTTCATCTGCAGTTAGAAGATTTTGTTTTAAAGCCCAACAGTGGCAACGCAGCAGGCAATTTCCTCTGTTACTACAATTTAAACAAACCAGAATGAAGTTTAGGTGTGAGTTAGCTTTTTTTTTTTTTTTTTTTTAAATGGTGTTGTAGTTCTTCTTACAGTAAAACCATTGCTGATGCAAACACATCCAGTAGGCAATTATTTCCACACTGGTAACCAGTATGGTTTGCTTTATCAGTAGCAGTTTAAATGTGCACAGCCTAAGCTGATAAAACATGGGTTCTGCTGCCATGGCTGTCAGAAGTGCTCATGTATGTGCTGTCAGGCACCAGGCACCAGAAATAATTGTATGGAAACTCATAGCTCCTAATAATTCTACCAGTGGACCAAAACCAGTATGAAATATTATCATACAGACTCCTTCTAAGGAGCTAGAAGAAAACATGGGTAGGAGTAATAACCAGAGGAAATTCCATGAAAACAAATTGTATGAAAACAAACCATTTTCCTCCTACCACCAGGTAACAGAGAGGAAAATCAATACGTGCCATATATACTTTGACTTACACGAGACTTCTGACACTATGACACATAGAGTTCCCATAACCAGACAAAGGAATATTTAGGTGAAAATACAATGGTTGACAATCTCACTGAAAAACTCTAATTGGGATTTTATTATCAGTGAGTCAGGTACACACTGAAAACGATGGAGTGATGCTCAAAGGATTACTTGAGCATTTTCATATGCTCAAGGGAGAGATATAATCAGATATTTTCTTTAATTATCTAGGTGATTGGATAGAAAATGTACTCATTACATTTAAAGACACCAGAAAGCTGTCCGTGTTCATTGGGAAACAGGATAAGAGTTCAATGGGATCCTGATTCAGAGGGAGATGTTATAAAAAGAGAAAGGGTACTATTTAATAAGGGCAAATGTCAGACCATAAACTCAGGTAGAATAATTAACTCCACAAGTATAGAATAGGGAACAAAAGACTAATAGCTCTACAGGACTATATTTAGAATTGATGTGATTCATGGCTTGAACAGGAATCAAAAGTATTGTGTAAAGGCAAACCCCATATGATTAATCACTGACAGTGATTAACAAACTGTCATAGCTAACAAGACATTTTAAGTAATCCTCTTCCTTTTAGCACTGACCTCTGCTGAAGTGCACCAATGTTGAACGTTGAGCAATGAAAGTCAAAGAAGCTAGGAGCCACTTGGAAAGCTTCCCAAGGAAAAAGTCCTAGGAAGACAAGTAAGAATTAAGAGAGGTCTACAAAACAGGAACATTTGAGTGAACTGGATATTATTACTTGTTGCCTCATTAATTACAAAATGAGAATTAAGGCTTCAGGTTCTGAACTTGAAAAGCTGAATCCTCCTGAAGGAAAATAAAACTACTCAAATGCCCACAGATCTTTGTTGTGGATATAAAGGATTTTCTCTTTTCTTAGAACCACTGCAAATGACATTGAAACAGCTAATAATGTGACAAGGTTGCCAATCCTTCTTTTTTTTTAAAAAAAAAAAAAAACAAAAAAAAAAACCTCTCAGCTGATCCCATACTCTCAGCTGATTCCTCATACTCTGCAAAAAAGGCAACGACTTTCTTTTGCTTCACTTTCTAGTTTTGGAGTCTTTAGGAAACCCTTATTTCATATCTTCAAGTTTCTCACAACTTCCACAGCAAGTGGGAATGTATGTTTAATGTGCTTTCATGAAACCAGAACTTTGGGTGAGAAAATGAGCCAGGTACTGATAGTATTGGCAGCAGTGATGGTTGATGGCATCTGACCCAGCACACATTTAACTGCTCAAAGGGATTGTTTCGAGCTGTCCCTGAGCTCAAGCAATTCTTTCTGCACTGCATTAATTTCCCACAACAGCCAGAGATGAATTCTTTGTCATTAAAGAAACACGAGAACAATTGAAAACCTTACCTTCAGCTCCTTCTGCATGCTAGTTGCTTTCATTTTGTAAACTATATTCAATATCTTATGAAGCCTCCACAACAGTGAGATAGTCATTGAGTTCACAGAGCGTATGAAGCACAGTCCCATCTGAC
This sequence comes from Nettapus auritus, assembly GCA_011076525.1. Classification (NCBI taxonomy): domain Eukaryota; kingdom Metazoa; phylum Chordata; class Aves; order Anseriformes; family Anatidae; genus Nettapus; species Nettapus auritus. The sequence goes on from CM021765.1 coordinate 133,963,037, forward strand.
TGGTGGGAGAAAGAGAGGACACATCCTGATCCCTTGTCTGTCTGAAAGCTACTCATCAGAAGTCTTTTGTAGCAGGGGTGGTTTCTATGCCATGGGAAGCACAGTGTTTATTTCCTAGTGAACAAGACTGGCAGTGGGCTGCACAGTTTTCAGTGTCTAGTGCTGTACAAAAAACGTTCTTTTTTGTTGTTGTTGTTGTTTTGCGCCTTTTTTTTTTTTTTTTTTCCTGGCATCTTCATTGTCCAGAGCAGGAAGCTAGCAGGAGTTGTTCATTGCCCAGGTTTCCTCCTCCAGATAAGGAAGGTGTGGGCTGAGAAGGGATAGGGTTACCTTGATCTTGTCCTGACATAGCCTTGGCTTCTGGCCAGCTCTCGTACCTGGGCCCAGGAGTTGGGAGTGTTCCTAGTTTCTACAGTATACACACAAACACTAAGACCTGGTTTTACCTAGAAATAAGTCATTAGATTGGCAGGAAAATCTGGGTATGTAAATGTGACTCTGGGCATCCAGCTCCAAAATGCTCCACCAAAATTCATGAAATTGCTGTCCAGTTGCAATACAGTTTGGAAAAAAGCCTTAAGACCCTCAACAACTAAATGTTAATGAATACTATTATTTACTGCTAGCCTTTTATTCCTTGGGATGGATAAGATCTGATATACCAGGGGCAGGGAAAGGGGAGAAGGAATTCTATGTAGTTCCACACTGGCATTCACAGTGTGATGTACTTTCGTAGTTGCTTTCTAGGAGAAAGGGCATATGCTTGTTTCATTCAGGTCTGTGTGTTCCAAACACATTTTAAGCACCTATATACCTTGATACTTTTCTGTCACGATATTTCTAACTGCTCAAGAATGCTAAAATACATATTAACCCGTCCTGTCTCACACAGCTTCATCCTCAGTGTTTCAGTTTTCTTTCTTTCTTCCCTACTGGACCATTTTACCACTGTAACTCTTAATGGACTCAGCTTCCTCCTTTCAGCCAGCTGTCAGCATAACCATTATTCATCTACACATAAGTAAGAAGTCACATCAAATCCCATCATCTTTTACTAGTCACCATGTTGTAAATCATCTTTTCCTATGAAAACACTCTTTCTGGAGTGCTTGCCTTTTTGTGGTCCTCAGGGGGACCCAAGCTATCTTCCAAAACGTTTTTTCCACATTTTCCTGTTAATTTATTGACCCAGGGTTTTCAAGAAACTCAGAATCCAACACAGGTTTGCATTCTCTCTTTGCTATTTGCAGCATAATGTTATACACTGTAAAGAAAGTGCAATACATCCCGTACTTGGCATCTATTAAGCACCTGTATTCCAACTAACAATTAATTAGGATTAAGGGTTCTTGAAAGTATATCTTATAGCTGAAGAAAATAATTACCAACAATTAATCATACACTTCTTTCAGATACTTAAAAACTAATTGTATGCATTTTCCAAAAGATCTGAGGAGACTTGTGAAATATTTAAATTACATTATACCCTACGATCAATTGAGAAATGTCCAAATTTCTTATATAAAAACTAATGCGTTATTGCAATCCTTCTGTTGCTCTGCTCATGCTAGTCTTTAAAACAACCTTTCCCTTACAACACCCCAAAATTTAGTTTACTACCGGAAAGTGAAGCAAGCAAGCTGTATCAGCAGGATATTATTGTACCTTGTAGAACTAGATCCCCATGTCAGTGAACAGGAAAGAACATAAGTGTTGGATGGCACTGCTGGGGTAGGAGAGATCTGATCAGGATCTCCTGCACCCGTTTTCATCTAAGATGCTCATCAATGGAGTGGGTTGTCAGGTGGAACTACAGCCTTTTAATTTCTAAGTAATGCCTCATAGATATGTGCCTGATGTTGTCATGCTGGTGAGAAAGGATGGATCAAAAAAACATTCCATCTCCATCACATTCATTCAGAAAAATTCTTGTGCACACTGGCCATTTATATTTTTCAAGTGACCTAGATAGGAATTTCCCTCTAGTTTCATATCAAAAGATCAATTATAATGTTTCTGGGAAGTCAGTGATGAAGATGAGTCTTTCCAGTTAGGCCTCTAGGTATAGGAACACACTTTATTTCAAAATTCAATGTAATTAACCTAAGCATTAACATTTTATAACTCATAATAATCCATTCTAAACCCAAAGGCTAATTAAATTAAACATACCAAACTTACCTGCAACTAGAACCGGTTGTATGTAATTTGAATAGAAAAATTACAAAAGGGTATTTGCATATCCAGAAAAATTAACACCCACGAAAATATTCAGTAATAAATTCCTAGTTTTTGAGTACTTCAAATCATATACCAGAATAAAAAAATCTAAATTATAATTATGCAGACTTACTTTAACTCTGGAAGAAAATGTATTAAACACTGAATCTGAAATATCAGAAAAAGAACAACATACCTCTGGGTCTGGTGTGTGTGTTTTGTTGGTTGCTAATAAGAAAAGCATATATAGTTGTACAGTTTCTGATTCTTTAGTTACAATGTGTTGTACTCAGAACATTGATTCATATTATTTTTATTATTATTATTTCATCATGTGTAAAACACTTTTTGTCTTTCCCCCTAAGCTAGTGTTTTCTATGTGCAGAATTATTTTACTAGTCACTTAGATTGCTGACTCATTCATAGATGAAAATTTGACCTCTAAGGGAACTAGTACATGATTCAGCCTTTTATTCTCCATAAGAAATTTAGAATGAAGAGATTTTAACAACAGATTTTTAACAGCCAAGTGATTTCAACTTTTGTAAATTAAATAATTCGTCTTGATTCTAAGCTATGTTTGAAGTGATTTTATCAATATTAGTAGTATTAAATTGTTAGAAATAAGCATACTTCAGACAAAGTCAAGAGAAATCAGAATAAAATAGATAAATACCAAACGGGACCAGTGTGACCACCATTTACGTGAATGCAGGTCCTGTCGTTAGAGATAATTTACATGCAGAAGCTATAGAAGGAGATGGAACACCACTTGAGAATATTCTCTGGCATATTATGTGCCACAGTTGTCACTATTCTTGAATGGTTTTGTGGTTACTAACTGGAACAGATATTTGTGCTTTAGAAGTGTTTGTAAGACTTGTTAACTGCCTATTGTTGGGGGGCTCTGATTGGAGTCATTGAAAAAAATTAGATATTGAGAGTCTTGGGCAAGGGTCTCCTGTCTCCTTCCTAAACAGAGACCTCTAAAGCAATAGGCATCCAAAGAAGTCATGAGCTCAGACATATTGTATCCTGCTGTTTTACAAAACTTCTTTTTCACAGGCCTGACATACCAGGAAAAAATAACAACAAAACAAAACCAAACAAAACCAAACAAATAAAAAACAACAAAACACAATACAACAAAACAAAACAAAAAAGAGTTTTATGTCTTGCAAGTCCTATATGTGTAAGAGCACATGAATAAACAAAACTAGAATTCTTAAAGCTAGTCCCACACCAAATCAACACACAAAACAAACATACTTTAATAAAGGTTTTGAATGTCATACTGTGTTGTAGGTTAAACACAGTAGGCAACTAAACCCCATACAGCTTTTTACTCACTCACCTTATAGAATGATGAGGGTTGGCATGGACCTCTGGAGCTTATCTGGTCTAGCCTCCCTGCCCCAGCAGGGCCACCCGGCACAGACTGCCCAGGCCCATCTCCAGGTGGCTTTTGGAGATCCCCGAAGAGGAGACCCCACAGCCTCTCTGGCCGGCCCGCGCTGGGGCTCCGTTACCCGCACAGCACAGAAGTGCTGCCTGGTGCTCAGAGGGGGCCTCCTGTGTGCCAGTTGGTGCCCAGGGCCTCTGGTCCTGGCACTGAGCAGCACTGAGAAAAGCCTGCCTCTGTCTTATTTGTAGCCTCCCTTCTGGTATTTTAGACATTGATGAGATCCCCTCTGAGCCTCCTCTCCTCCAGCCTGAACAGTCCCAATTTCCTCAGCTTGTCCTCATAGGAGAGGTGCTCCAGTCTCCTGATCATCTTTGTGACCCTCTGTTGGACTCTTTCCAGTATGTTGTTGTCTCTCTTGTACTGGGGTGGAGAGCATGTAGGGGGGCAGAAATGGACACAGTTCCAGTTCTGAGTGTGGCCTCACCAATGCTGAGTAATACAGAGGCATGCAGGAGAGAATCAGAGGGGTAAAAGTGACAAAACTCATGACATGAAATAAGGAGAGTTTAATAGGTAAAGTCAAGCTATTCACATAAACAAAGCAAAACAACAAATTCATTCACTGTTTCCCATCACAGGCATATAGATATTCAGCCATTTCCAGGAAAGCAGGGTTTCATCACACGTAACAATTACTTGTGAAGATGAATGTCATCACTTTAAGCATCCTCCTCTTCCTTTTCCTTTACCCCCAGCTTTATTGCTGTTCATGGTGTCATAGTTACGGGATTTTTCTTTGGCCAGCTGTCCTGGCTATGTCCCCTCCCAGTTTCTTGTGCACCCCCAGCTTCCTCGCTGGAAGGGCAGCATGAGAAATTGAAACGTCCTTGTAAGCACAGTTCAGCAATAACTAAAACACCAGTGTTATCAATATTGTTTTGGTCACAGATCTAAAACATAGCACCATGTGAGTTACTCTGAAGAAAATTAGTTCCATCCTGACCAAAACCATTACAGTAATACCTAAAAACAAACATTGGGATTTAATTGAAACAGATTACTCATTGTTCTTTCAAACACATACACGTTACATATGTTATGCACAGTCTGGGTATGACAAGTATGGATTATAAACATAATTAAAACAGATATCTAGGGCATTAATTAATAACAAAACATAATTAATAAAGAAGAAGTAATCAAAGTCAAATTATTCATCATGAATTGTAAACAAATTTATTTAACTTTTCTGCATTTTCTTTGATGAGGATGAGATGAGACTTCTGTCAGATATTCTAAAAATTCTTGTTACTCAGAAATGAAGGTCTGATCTAAATACTGAAATCTCCTTAAATATAAATGACAAATTAGGTTAAATCTAATCTGTATGACTGTGCCATTAAGCTGACACTTAGGTAGCTAGGTTTTCTTTATAACCTGCAATTTAGAAAGAAATGTTCCAGACTATTATATTTAAGGCTGTTGTGCACTGTATATTTTGGGAAGAACATACATTGTGATGACCAGTGAGTGCTACTGATGCGTGACACATCTCTGACAATCATGAATTTAGGCAGACTAAAACCATTTTGTACTCTTTGATGTTGACTGGGAGCTGATTCGCCAAATGAACAGGTAACAAGAAGTTATCTGAAGCTTCTCATAGATGGTAGAAATGCAAAGCAGATGAAGGACAGGCTTTCCCTTGGCAATTCAAGTACAAATCTTATTAACATCTGAGGTGGAAAAGGGCGATAAATGACCTATGCTGAATTTCTGGCTGTGGCCGAGGAGGGTCTGGACCAGCACTGTGCAGCCAGGCTGGATAGGCAGCCTCCAAGGGGTGGGAGACTCAGACGGGGACAGCTCAACCTGCAGCTCTCCTTAAGACTGACTGGAAAGTGAGAGCCACTACAAGGGCTGATGAGCACTTCAGGTGAATGACACTTAAAAAGGACAGCTCTAAAGGGATCAAAGCTCCATACCATGCCCACCAAGGTGGTGTCAAAATGGTTTTATGTGAAACACTGAAGCAGTTTTCTGAGGCTGATAGAATTGTTGCTCCTTGTATCAGTGACATGGACACCATCATCCTCTGCAGTCAGGGAAAAACAAAGTCAGAGTGAATGGTAAGTGGGTTAAAAACTCAGGCACTTCGTTCTCCTTTGAAATTATGAGCAAGGATGTACTACATGCTCTCATGGATGTTGAGGGAATAGCTGATGTCAAAGCACTATCTTACTCTGTCTGCCCTTTTCTGTCTATTAAAGATGATAAAGCTACAGGCCTAATACCCTCCCTAATGAGAGAGACAAGGAAAATCTGGTTATTAGGAAAAAAAAAAAAAATTGCTTTGTTAATTAATTCATTGTTGCTCAGAGACTGCAGTGGCGTTCCTTACAGTAGCTCCTGCAGGAATGCTGTATTTGTTTGGTAAAACTAATAGCAATTTCATTAAGCTAACTGCTTCTAATGCTAATATTAATTCTGTTAAATCTTTATGGATATATTTGTCCTTGCCTTACTTTTTCCTTTTTCCATTTGTTGCAGATACACTTAATGGTCTCTTGTGTCTCAGATTAGTGTTCTGTATGATCATTGTTGAGTCTTACTGTGACTTTTTAGACTTTGATATATCTGCCTTACACTGTCCTCAGAGACTTCAGTAAGAGCAGAAGTAGTCTTCATCTCAGGTTAAAATATATGAAATACGTTTATCAAATATTTTATTTATGATGATGTTTAGCCCTAGAACTGATTAAAGAATTAAAAAAGATATAGTGAAATGGAAGTGAAATTGCCAGTGAATTGCCAAGGTCTTTCCAAATAAAAGCATTACCTTCCACTTTCTGATCATACTTTTCAGAGGCAGATTGAAAACAGAGCTTTTGGCCAAAATTCACTCCCTTTCCAACTTTAATCACCTGCTCCACTCTGCTAAACACTGTGCACTGCAATGCGGCTAGTAATGCTGTACTGACTGCTGTAGCAGCCTTTTTATGTATGTGGTACGTGAGGTCTGACAATTCAGATCCTAGAGGAGCACTTATCAGGAACAACTGGCACAGTCCAGTTGTAAAAAGAGAGGGGAGGCAGCCAAAAGTAGCTGTGGCCAGCTGATGGTGATGCTTCTGTGATGCTAACAACACAGCTTTGGGAAGGGTGGTGAGGCAAAGGAAGGGAAACTACAGGAGCAGTCAGACAAAAATATTAATTTTCATCTTAAAAGTTAAATGATTAGCACTAGCATAAATTCTGGGAAGTCTCATGACTAGAATTAACCATTTGAATAGAATCATATGTATTCCAGCCAGTAGAACCTTCTTTCTCTAAAAAAAATAATCATATAATAATAATATTGGGTACTGCGCAGTCGTTATCAAAAATGAATATATTAAAAAGTACCTCCTCTTGTATGGATGTTTTTCAGTGTGAACTAGCAAAGAAACTGATATTTACTTATTTATTTTCAACTTTTAGCCCTGCCAAGGTGTGGGGAAAAGAGGTGGGTCTCTACTGAACTTTACCTGACTGCATTACAAGTAATGGTTCCTCTAGTTTTGTACTGCTTTTTTTCTCATTTCATTCACACATATCCAAACATCTGTCTGACAAGAGAAGTCTGGACTCAATAGTTTTGCTGTTAGATATTCAGTAGCTTGTGTATAAATGGTTGGTGGGCTCTGTCCAAGTCCTAGTGCATAGGCAGACAATACCCTTCTTACTGAGCACTGCAACAACAGACATCTTAGGATCATATAACCATAGAATCATTAAGGTTGGAAGAGACCTTCAAGATCATCTGGTTCAAACATCACCCTACCACCAATGTCACACACTAAACCATGTCCCTAAACACTATGTCCAACCTTTCGTTGCGCACCCCAGGGATGGTGACACCACCACCTCCCTGGGCAACCCATTCCAATGCCTGACTGCTCTTTCTGAGAAGAAATGTCTTCTAATTTCTAACCTGAACCTCCCCTGGTGCAACTTGAGGCCATTCCCTCTAGTCCTCTCACTAGCTACCTTTGAGAAGAGACAGACCCACACCTTCCTTTCAGGTAGCTGTAGAGACCAATAAGGTCTCCCCTGAGCCTCCTCTTCTCCAGATTAAACAACCCCCATTCCCTCAAGCCCTCCCCACAGGACTTGTGTTCCAGGCCCTTCACCAGCTTCGTAGCCCTTCAAAGTTTGCTTCACCAAAGAAACTTGAATATCAGGGTGCCCAGTCATTCCTGGATATGATTTTCCATCTTCAAGAAAAGCTGACTAATATTGGAATAGGTTGGGCTGCCACAAAGACACTTTGCTTAATCTCTGATTATGGAGTCATTATTCTCCATAGCTGAATATTTCACAAACACTATGTTTGCTTTTCTTTCACCAAAGAGTTATTTTATGTCTTTTTTATATACTTGTACAAAGTGAGCTTTTCCTTACTACCTCAGTATCACTTGTGCAATTGAGTTATTTTTTATTTACTTTTGATGGAGAAAGATAAAATAGTCTGGAGCAATTATTTACTCCCTCAGGAACTGCTAGTGAACAACATTTGTACATATTTCCTTTCCCTTTGAAAATGGAACTTTCTGATTTTTGGTGAGGGCATCCGAGTGAGTCAAATATTAGGTGTGGGGAGCATTTCAGAAGACTGATGTAGTGACTTCTTCTTCCCAGCAGTAGATTTAATAATGAAAATGCTAAACTTAAAGTGCATGTTTATAATGCAAAAAGTATTGTCTTCCTGCCTAGATGGAATTGATTAGATTCTCATCAGAGATGCTGCAGTGGTTTAGCACTACATAGATTCTAATCACGGGTGTTGGGGAAAAAAAGAGGTATTTTGTGTTATTTAAGAATGTACTTGTCAAGGTGATAGTAATAGGTTTCAAATAATAAATTGCCAATGCATTGGAATACTTTGTCTGAACAACTTTGCTGCAGATTAGATTTCACAGACATACAGAGCATTTCTATTTGCTGGCTCTGTATTAGATTTGGCAAGAACTACTGCTCTGAAAAAAAAATTATCTTCAGGCAAAATGGTGATGTAAAGATATAACAGATTCATATCTAAACAGGATGATGATGGGACTGAGAGCTCTAGTGGCTCAGTGGAGCCATCCTGTGCAAGTATGTTTGAATTTTAAATATGACTATATATATGATTTCATTTAAATATTTTTAATTTATTGAAGCTATCATGCACAAAATAAACTGATCAAAGGCAGGCCAGGTATGTTTTAAATCTAGTTCTGGAAATAATATATAGAGAGACAGCCAAAACAAATTCACAGATTCATATGATAACTCTGTCAAAGAACATAATTTCTCCACGAGAAAGCTTTGGAATTGGTAGCATTAGCATTCAGGCAAAGTAATAGTACTGTGTGAAGCTTAGAGAAGAAAGTCAAGGCAAGACTGGAGCAGAGACTTGAGGCAAAGCTCAGAAAAGAGGTGAAGCAGAAACTAGGAGCTAATGGTAAGATATGGATATAAACATACATAAATGTAAGGAAAAAAAACCTTGATTGGGAGTAGTGTTGGACCAAGAAGCAGAGGTAATGCATATCTGGAAGACAGATGGGCAGGAGCAAAAGTGGGGAGAGTTACCAGTTTTCTTTCAGATGGCCATTGTCCCTATACCTGCAGATGGACCTCCCTTTGGGGTAACTATGGTTCATGGAGAATTATAAATACAAAGGGATTAGGAGCACCTGTGGCCACACAAACCAAATTTACAATACTCATTACAAGAACACCTTGAGCATTGAAAGAAGTCATTATTTAGGGACAAACCCTAGGCTCTAAGGATGGGAATGTGGAGGGGATGGAACTAAGTGATCTGGTAGTGGGAAAAAATATTTTTGGCATTCTGTATTCAGATTTATATTGCTGGTAAAAGTAAAATGCTGGTAAAGGTAAAGATGATGAAACAACAACATTTTTAATGAAGGGCAAATTATTACTCTGGCTTAAGGAGCAAAAAGCAGATTTCACAATGTATCCACAATGTATTAAAATTAAAGAAAGAAACAACAGAATAGAGTGAAAACAAAAAGATACACAATCACTCACAATAGTATTCTATTGAAAAAACAGATAATTTCAGATTAAACCAAAACCAGTTGACTGCTCCTTGTATTCAGTGGACAAATGGCATTTTCACTGTCAAAGAAAGATACGTAAATACAAAAACATTAGTTAACACCTTTTTATCTCAAATACAATAAAACTAATTTCCGCAGTGTGCTCCTGCCAAAGAATTTTCCTTAGAAAGAAATGGAAACAAATGGTGAGCATTTCACTTTTTAGGAAGTCTAGAGTCTAGAAAAATGACAGTCTAGAAAGTGCTTTTTACCAGTCTATAAAGTTCAGATTAATTGTTTACTTTTGTATTGCATAGCTTGCATTTTATGGATCACCTTTATAGATACATCTGATGTATTACTTTGGTAAGGAGTATCAAAAATTAAAATATTTGTGTCCATTTGGATATTGCTTTAAGCCCATTAAATGAACCAATATGAACCAAATTAAAAAATATCATCTGAATGTAGAAGTTCCATGAAAATAAAATAGTGTTCTAAGTATTTAATCAGAACTCCCAAATATGGCTGTATTTTTCAGTGGCAAATCTTTTCTTTGAGCATTAAAAGTATTTTCTCTCTGCCTTGACCTCTGATTATCATTTATCTTTGGACAATATTGTTCTAAAACTGTTCTGAAATCCCTGAAATGATGAATTGCCAGAGTGGTGGTTAATGGTCTGTGTTCCATGACTGATATTTATTTCCAAATGAAATTAACAACATTCACAATATCTCCAGTTCTAGCATTCCTAATTCTCTACTGGAAATATAATGGAAATAACTATTGTCTCATATGTCTCAAATGGAAATGTTGATACATAAATGAAGGAAAAGTATTGCAGAATCAAATATACTCCTCCTGAAAAAAAATGTACCTTGTTTCAAGGCCTTAGGATATATCTGATGTGGTCATATGGTAATGTGTCTGTCAAACACTATTGTCACTGGTCTGTTTTTATTGTAACTGAAATGGTCAAGAGTTTTTCACTGCCTTCTGAGGTGAAAATGAACAAGAAGATCTTGCAAAGAAACCATTCTGGTAAAAGTACACTTTTCACAAAATGTAAGCTGGTGTTTGGGTTGGCTAAAGTTTGATCAGGAAAACTGCTGAATTATTAGGTAAAAAGCTTGAACTGGAGTGTCCTGGCCAAGAAACGATGATAAATTGGTTGAGAAAATACCTATCTTGTTACAAAGAATGTATATAGTAAAGCTATTAATTCTAGATTTAAAAGACTCTTTTAGAGTTTATGAAGGTTTAAAGGTTTGGAAAGCAACATAAACTGTATAACATGCTGTGAATCTAAAATAAATGTGTGACTTGAAAATAAATGTAAACTTAATATTCAAAACTTTGGATTTGTTGCTACTTTGCTTATTGCCAAAATCCTCCTGACATCTGGACTTTCACATACTGTAAATACATGGAATTCATGTGAGTCTGTCAGTTAGGATTTTTCAAGAGATTTGCTGTTGACACTTTAGGAGTCCCAAATTTTATCAAACCCATATGGCAACAGGTGAAACATACTGGTTAAAAAGAGCAACTCAGTGAAATAGTCAATACTTTCTGTTTGTAGGCCTCTTCAACAGACTGCTTCACTAGATCTTGCCTGCTCTATTTTCTCTCCATGTCAAAATGCAATTTCAAGTTTGATGTTTGAGTGTCCATATTTACTTAGACCTTAACCCTATAGTAGTCATCAGCATTTCATTTCAGACCTGCTGGGGTCAGTTCAGATCACTATGGTATGTCTTTCTGTTAAGATTAAGGCTAGCAATACAGGCTATGATTTATTTTGTCAACAACTGGAAGTTAAAATTAATAATACCGAGAAAGACCAGTCATCATTATGCTGGATTATACTAATAGGTGTGTAGAAAAGTGATTAGGGCATCCATCTAGTCACACTGGAGAAACCTGATGTGAATAAGAGCAGATATAGAAAGCAGTTGTTGGGATTTGTATTTCCCAGTGATATAATGATTATTGACTGATTATTCTTCCACTACCCTAAATTTGATCAGCAGAATTGGTACCAATCTGAACAGTTGCATTTGGATTACTATTGGTCATTAAAAGTCATTGGTGATTAACAGATGTTAGTTTATGAATGAATGAAAAAAAAAATCATGCTGACAACAGTTTTCAGCTGATAAAAATGTTTGCCCTGTTTTGACATTCTGGTGCATAAAGTAAAAGAATTTAATAAACAATTCATGTTAGTATCAAGCTGTCAGGTAGCTGTCTGTTTTCTGGCATTCCCAGAGTATCTATTTTCCATTTGTTTTGATTTTTTTTTTAACAATATTATTTCAAACTACTTGTTCTGATGACTGTCTAGTAGATTCATCAAACATCACATGTGAGGTGATTTTTGCAGCAGCTATTGTGAATAAGAATCTGCCATACAGTAAAAGTCATAAGGGAAGTTTATTAAGAAAAAAGAAAGGTCATCTGGTTTCAACTTTAGAGTACTGTCAACTAATTGTACAGAAAAGACTGTGTTGACCTTGGAAAGAAATCTGAGAGGTAGACATGATTTCTGAATCATTTATTAAACTAAATATCATCTGAAACAGACAGAGTGGCAGGCTGAAAAATCTCCAGGATCAATGGAAAGACAACTTTGAAGAAGTTTCTTCATACTATCACGCCTCTTATGTGAGCACTAAACTTCCTTCAGTAAGAATGAAACCAAGATCACAGACTGCTCCCAGAAATGTGGTAAGGTATCAGACCTAGTAAGATCACAGGTGGTGACAGGTGAGTGTAGGTTTGTGGTTCATCTGCATAGGTTCTTAATATTTGATGGGTGGGGGGGTAGGAGGGGGAAGTTATCACAGCATCCACAGAAGCATTTTTCCTTTATCAGCTACAGTGAATATCTTTGTTTCTTTATTCATGTCTCAGTCAGCAGTGCACCTTGAGGCAAAGCTGGAGTATTTAGGGATTTAGACAGATGTTTTACCTTTGACTGTCTTCCTATGTTACAGATGTTTTCTGAGGAAATAGCTGAGTTTAGTGAACCATATCCAGTTATCTTTATTTCTCCCTGTTAGTCACTTGATTCAGCACATCAAGCAAGTCTAGAAGACCTGAGGAAGTGACTCAAAATCCCAAGGAAGAAGTAATACTGATGAAAGAACTCTCAAGAGGAATGGAAAACTCTGGAAGAATGATAGATAAATGGCATTTTTCTTCAATTTCCATGGATGTGTAGCACAGCTGAGTCCTGCCCATTCTGTCTGTTTACTGTTAACACTGTGCAGCTGATAGGTTGGGAAGAAAACAGCTGTCGGTGGTATCGTGTTGTACACATTTCTTAAAGAAGACCCTAGGTACACTGATGGCATTTGCCTTGTTCTCTCCGCTTGGTGAATGTCTGCAGCTGACAGTCAACCTAGTCAAGCAAAAAGCAATGTGTAGTGGAGGAGAAATTATGAATCAGAGTGTGGACATTTTCTATTTATAACTTTACTGCAAGAGATAAATGTTCCAGGAACAGAGAGAAGCAAATGCTACTTATAAACTCTTTCTTAGTATCTCTGGTGGTCCTATGTCAATGTTCAAGTGTCTGGTGGAAGAATTAGGGGTTATCACGGAATGAACTGCTGCTTGTGAAGCTTCATTTTTGCAATTGCTCTTGGGTATTTTTCATAATATAAGCCATAAAAACAAAAATGGATAGCAACTTCTAGCCTGGCTACCCAAGGTTCATTCTCATAAAGAAAAGAAATTGGACCAATATGTAACAGTGCCATCTGGTGTTATCAGCAATGACAATAGTATTAAAGTTTGTATGTTTATCTATTAAAGGATTTTTAATTTCTAATTTCTCACTAATTAAAAGACAATGCATTGACCCTCAGATACATACCTGCAGTGCTCTGATATTTTAGATATTGCCAGTTTCAAGCTAGTGATTCTATTGTTTGGACAAAATTTAGTTATTTGGGAAGAAATTAAATTTCTTGTTAATTTCCACTTTAATATGATCATTATTTAATATTTTATAATATCTTGTTCCGTTTCGTTGAAAGCAGTAGGCAAATATATACATTACACTTTTCTTTAATTACCCTGAATATTGTTATGTATCATTAAAAAATATAGGTGGTGTCCTGATGTGTAGAAAACAGCTGTACAAATTTACAAGCTAATTAAATAGAGGCAAAAAGGTTGTATGTATGTGATAGAAACAGAGAAGGCACAATAGCTGATGACGTATTGAACCTGATTCCTTTTTAAATTAGCAATAAAATCACTGGCAGTGTTACACTTTCAATCACCCATGGAAGAGGGTGATAAAAGTGATAAATAATAAAAAGTTTTACTCTGTTTTTGCTACAATAACAGTTGTCCAAAATAAGAAATTTTCACTGTCTGTGGAAGTAATTTTTTTATACCAGTGAATACTGCCTTTCTCTTATGATATTTGAAACAAGGAGTTCAAAATCTTTTTCCTGGTGAATTTGTAGCTGTGAGGACATCAATTTTTTCAATTATTATAATGAGATTGTCTTTTATGTTTACTTGTGAAGGACATAGATCAAACATGGACAGAAAGCAACTAAGGAGGATGAATACTTCCTTCACAAAAAGTATGATTTTGAATAGCAAATGTAAAATTGCAATAAGCTTATCTGTAAGTATTATTTCTTGACATATGAGCCAGTGCAATGGTTGTGTAAATCTACAATTACATTGAAAAACTCAAAGGTGAAATAGATTTCCATAGAAAAAGCTTTTTGTTGAGCCATTCTTTTTACTTTGACTTCTCACTGTGTCTATGCCCTTTCCTTCGACCGATGACAGAAGAAGCTGATGGATATTGGTAATGCTAACAATGCATATTCCCTAAAGGATTTGAAGGAGCTGCCATGAAACCAAGAGTTTGAACTAAACTTTAAGTCAAGCTGTGAACAACTGCTTTTCTTCTAAAATAATTATCATGGACAAGTAAATTGGCCGAACCAAACTTTAGACTGTTAGCTGGTCAACAGTATTCCTGAAATAAAAAAAAAAAAATAATAATAATAAAAAAAAAAAGTTCATGGAAAGCTATGTCAGGATTTGGCAGTATCTTTCAAAGCCTCTCAGCTACCAAGGTTTGGGCAGGTGAAGCATTTTCTAAAACATGCCAGTTTTAGAAATTGACCACACAGAAACTTTGTATCCTTGCAAAAAAATCCATACTTCTATACTCTCTTGAGCTAAATCAAGACAGCAGCAAGCTATTAGCAGCCCTGGTTCTCTCTTATTAGTGTCTGTCAGTCCTACCCATGGGCCCCGGCTTTGTATTAGGGCACCAGCACTTGTTGGCAATGGCAGTGGAGTCAGTATGTAGCTGTGTTTGGGCTTTCCCAGCTAGGAATTCAGGGAAAGAGGACATCCACCCACTCAGTTTTGTGCTTCCTACCCTGAACTTGGAAGTGACTATACTAATTATCTTCTGTTCAAAACAATAAATATAACTTTCTGCTGCAGACAGAAAGAATTCTGGTAGAACTGTGGTTCTGTAAAATCAATATTAATCATTTTCAAATTGTTTGCTTGTTGACTTTCCTAGGACAGCAAGAGATCCTTAGGGCAACTTACTCTCAGCACAAACAAAATGTTCGATAAGAAATTATGTTTGGCATTTTTTGCTTCTTACATTTTATGTTTGACCTTTAGAATACTGTTGTCATTTATTCACATAAAGAACCATAAAATGTGTTGAATAACCAGTATCTAATCCACAGTCATGACTGATGATTGTGTTGTAGAATTCTGAAATTACTTACAAATTTCAGTGAATGACTGACATACATGCTGACTTAACTTTTTTTTTTTTTTTTTTTTTTTTTTTTTCCTTATTTTGTTATTTCTTGGCTACTGCTAGTAACTATGAGCTAACATGTAGAAAAAATATACTATTTATCTCCAAGTACATGCCAGTAATAGAAAATAAAATCCAGACATGTAAGTCAGGATGAATTATTAAATTGTTATATTCTTTCCCACAGATAAGCTGTTTTTATTTTACTGATCATCTTCTGAGTGTTTTTATTTTATTTAGACTCACTCATGCTGCTTTTACAGTGGTGGGATATTCATAGCAGTGATTGGATTCTAGGGAGAGGATTACTTTGGTCCTGTTTTATGAAGACCTCAGATGACTGTTTTTAAATGAGAATGCTATTAGTTAAAGAAATCATAAGCAGTCTGAGATTTAATCAAATTATATCAGCATGAATCAAATAACTGTTCATATAAAGCATGTTAATTATATAACTATTAATTCTACCCTTCTCTCTGTTCCTGGGGCAAATCTTGGTTGTTGTCTACCCTAGCTTTTTGGCCGTATGCTCCTTTAGCAGTAACAGTTATTCCATCGCTTAGCCATCAGAAACTAGAACTTCTGTTGCCTTCTGTGCAATCCTCTGAAGGCTGATTTTTCCTCAAGGGCAATTTGTACGAACCACAATTTCATTGAGATAAGAAGGTTTACTGGGAGTAAGAAAATAGAGTAAACCCAAAAATGTTTTGTTTAATAAGCCTACATTTATATTTTTGTAGAAATGAAATGAGACAAGAAGATCTTGAATAATGTTACAGAAAGAGAACACATACATATATTTTCCCCAGAGCATCCAGTGGCTCTGATGTCAGAATCAGAATTCTAACCTCCACATTGTACTCAAATATACAGGGAAACTACCTCTGCTGTTCTTACTGCCTCCCACTTGATTTTGCAGCTTTTGAGAGATTAAGGCATCCAATATTTTTTATTCAGACATGCTTTATTCATCTGTACTGTGGTAAGTGAGCACACATGAGCATACACGCATGCATGATCACAAACAGAATTTTGTGGTTTTTTTTGTAAGTCTATTTATCAAAAGATATTAGAATTTATAATTGTCTTTTGATGGTTTATCAAATCACTTAGGAAGCCCCAAGAGCCCTTTGTATCAGGTACAGTAATTATAACTATTATGCATTGACAAAGTATTTAACTTTTATCTTTTTTCCTTTGGACAGGGTGTTTTTAGAGCTGCTTTTCACCAATTCACCTCACAGATTTCTTAGATAATATTTCAGTGACAAATCAGTGTTGTCTGGCATACCTGTGCAGGTGTGTTTTCATGGGTAGAGATGAAAAGATTTGAACAAGGTAATTGAAAAATGACATAAGTAGCTACTGGGCTCTTGTTTTTAAAGTTTTGGCCATATCCTCTCTTTCTGCCCTTTAATTATTTCAGAGAGCACCTTTAACATACAGTGAGACAGAGATATATTCTTTTCAAAGCTTGGAATTACAGGCTGCAGTTTTATAGCTCTCGGCAAGCAACCTAGAGGACTCATTAATACTTGATGAATCCCTCTCAAAGTCTCAGCAGCGAGGAGAAGACAAACAACTTGCTGGATGATTGATGTTGCACATGCCAAGGAGGAACTTTAAAGCTTGATTCTCTCCTAAAAGATCAGTTTAAAAAAAATAAAAAAATTAAAAAAATCAGGGCTGGATGTTATCCTGAAGTAGCAATAGTGTGGGCTGAGACGCAATCTCTGCCCTGCTGTACAATGGCCAGTGAATTAACACACAGGGTAATGCTGGTAGCAAGGTTTCAGCCTTTCTTCTCTGTTTTCTCCCTACCCACAATGCTCCCTAGACATCCATGACTGTTTTCTGGTAAAATGTATTTGTATATATCCTGTGACATTCCTCAAGCTGCAGCCCAGGGTGGTGGAGGTGGCCTCCCTTGGGCTCCCCTGACCGAAGGCAGGCACTGCTTGGTAGAAGAACAGAGCTGGCAAGGGGAACAGCAGTCACCAAAGTCCTGTGTGTAGTCAGCTTGGGGCATTCAGGGCAGGTGTGGGCTGCCCTGATGACTGAAAATATCTTTTCTGAGGTCTTGAAGACATTCGAGGAGGTTTGTGTTTGAATTCCCCTTTTCAGACACACTTTGTAGCTTAACAAGTACCAAGGATATATATAGATGCCAAACCCAAATCACTACTGAGCAAAAGAATGTACAGAGAAAAGCTAACGTTATCATCACTTTTAAATATTTTTTGCTTTCTGAACCTTGTAATTCCATAAAGGCTATTATCCTCATCTTCATTACTTTTCTCCTCCAAATTACGGTCTCTGTTTCCTGCGTGCAGCCGGCTTTCTTCTGCTCTTTTTCTCCTTGCTCTCCTCAGATGCCCTGAAATACATATCCTTTGTCAGATGAAACACATGTGCAGACCTATTGCACAATCTGCTGTGTGCCTACCTGACCCCTAGAAATCAGACTGGTAAGATCCTTGCCTAAGCATGATACTATATGGGCAGAGGATGATGCACCTTTTCTGTAATGTGATTGTTCACACCAAGTTGCTGTGGTTTGCAATCTAATACTACGATAGAGCTATCAGTGGGTGAAGCAAATAGAGTTACATTTTCTTGGAAATGAATTTTCAGTTGCATGGACATAACACAGTGTTCCTCATACCAAACAGAATTCCTAAACTGCCCATTTGATCCACAGACCACAGCAGCCAAATTGCAGTGCTGCTTTGCAGTTCATGTGTGCCAAGTCTACCTCAAGGGATGCTAATAATAAACATTTAAAATATATGGCCATTTAAATTGTCATGGGAATATTCAACTTAAAATAGGAACAGTTTCAATAAAATGCAATTTAATTTCAATTAACACAGCTTGGCCCGTAAATTTGCTTTTTGTTTATTTCATTTTCATAATCACAATATATGGAGCCAAAAATAATAATAAAAATTCCACTCCAGGGCATAATGAGTTATTGATTAAGGCAGCAAGATCAATATGAATCCATATAGGAAGCCAAAAATAAATTGGTAAATGAAAGGCTTTTAAATATATACTTAGAAAAAGGGATTTT
The DNA here is from genome assembly GCA_011076525.1 of Nettapus auritus. Taxonomy (NCBI): domain Eukaryota; kingdom Metazoa; phylum Chordata; class Aves; order Anseriformes; family Anatidae; genus Nettapus; species Nettapus auritus. The sequence goes on from CM021765.1 coordinate 133,981,655, forward strand.
GGCAAATGCTGAAATGAATATTGGACAGAAAAATATCTAATGGCCTGAAACAGATTCCCTAACTGCCAGGTCAGTTCCTTTTTGAAACAAGTTGCAATCTGGATTCTGAATTATGTAGGCAAATGAATCCAATAAAGAAAGCATCTTGTAGAGAAGATGACATTGAAAATCTGATAGCATTTAAATCCTGATCATGTGAAAACATTTGTTATATAGACCAGACAAAGGATTTGTGAATAGAAAGACTGAAATGTTTTTCCTCAAAAATGGCATAAAATGAATGCCTACTGATATCAATGTTTGTACATGTATAGATCACAAACAGAAAAATATTAAGTTCCCCCAGTAAATACTCTTCTCAAGACTGAAAAGCATTATATTGGGATAAAGGTAATATTTTTTGCATGTGCTGCATTGGCCTTATATTGTGGTGAGTGTACCAACTTCATCCTAACTTAAGTGAAAATTCTGTTGCATGCAATGCTGATACTAATTCACATGTTCCTTAAGCCTTTGATTTAAAAGAAGTCTGTAAAAAAATAGGGTTATTTCATTTCAGAGAATATGTAATGTATTAAATGCTGTCCCATGTTCCCCTGATTACACTGACCTCTGCTGCTCTTCTGTATCTCTTGTAGTTTTAATAGATGAAAGAAATGTGTAAACTCGTAAGGTTTTCAGTGACAGTAAATCAGCAAAATAAATAAATAAAAAAGCTCAAAGAAACACATAAACAAACAAACAAAAAAACACTAAAATAAAACATTCAGGCCACCTATCTCACAGCCAGACTGTAAAGCTAAATTTTCTAAAGAAACTGTGAGGGACAATTTAAAATATGTGTGTGTATTTTTTCCCTTACCTACCAAAACCCTTCTGGTTGGAAAATATCAGATATGTAAATCTGTGCATGGAGGAATCAGGGCAATACCAGCCAGTTCCAGCCAGTTGTAATATTCAGCAAACACCAACTTGAAATTTTGAAAGTTGTAGATGGAACAAGGAAAACTTATATTCACATTTGCTGTAACTTATTTATTTATTTATTTATTTACAGCTGGTCATACCACATTAGAAAGATATGCTTAAAATAACTGCAATAGCACTGAAGGATTGCTAAGAGATCCACAAAGGTATTTCTATATGGCAGGGCAGGGGTGTGCAACAGAGACCTCACAGGCCTCGCTGCCCATCATCCAGGGCAGATGGCATGCCAGAATGCACCAGGCCTCCCCAGTCCAGCTCCCCAATTTGCTGCCATCATTTAAAGGAGTTGCTTTTATCCTAAATGATATCCAGAAAAGAGATCTGTGTAGTTAAGGCTGTGGTACTCCTGAGGAAATCAAGTGAAACTCAGCTATGGGCTGGTTTTCCTTCCTATTTTAATGATGTAATTAGTGTGTGGAGCACTTCAGAATTAGTTTTTGTTTAAGCAGTATCCATGGATGAAAATGTTTCTCAATCACAGGAGTTAAGTGACTGACAGTCTCTGGGAAGTCACATAGATACTAATGAAAATTAATGGCTACTCGAGAGCTTGCATGAAGCCTAGTAAGGCTATCAGCACCAATCTTTAAATAAATAATAAACTTGTCAGGATATCTTCAGAGATTAAGGTGTGTTTCTATTCTCAAAATGGATTCTGTCAAATTCCATCCCAGTACATACAGGATTATGTGCAATCTGTAACTCAAAACTTCTCTAGTTGTGTTCATAGACACATTAAAAGGAGTTTCTTCTAACTGCAAGCAGAAATTCTTCAGTACGACATAAAATACAATTTGATTTCTTTCACCTTTAGAAAACTACAGGAAATATAGGAGAACAGCAGAGGACACTGTAATCAGAGAAAATGGGATGACAAGCAGTCAAAATAAGATGAAGTGAAAAGCCAAACAAAAGAAGATCATTTTGAGAAGCTTATATTGAAAGAGAGACAGTGGAGGTTTTTAAGGACAGAATATTTTACTTTCAAACTTGTGAAAAATTCCTCTTATTTAAGAAAATTTTGGACCTGAATCTTAGACGGAAAATGTAGAGAGCTTTTATCTTCACAATTGTCGGTCTGAAACCCAAGCTTCTCATATCATTACACTTACAGAAATTCTTGTCCATGTGTGAGCTTTATTGTAAGCTCTGATCTGCCTTCCCCTAATATTGCCAAATTAACATGCTGTGTCCTCTTTATTCTGCTTGCAGTTTCTGTTGTTGAGTGAAGAGTTCTTTGAGCACCATATTTTTCCAGCAATGAGAAACAGACTTATGCACAGAGTTAGTAAGTTTTGGTTTTATCTTCTAAGCTTTAATTAAATTATTTTGGCCTTTACGAAAACACAACATAGTTAGAATTCACTTTGCATAGATGAGAGTGAAAAAAGTATCCCTAAGGGTCATGAAGCAATTAATACAAGCAAAACAACAAATAAGCATTGCTCTGTTTTGGAATGAAGTGAATTTCATTTAACACAGATAAGCAATGAGCAAGAGGAAATTTAATGATGTAAAAGAAATCTTATCTTTGACAAGTTATGCAATTATGCAAATAAGGAAACAATATTTTGAAAAGTAACTCAAAACATGAAAAGAAGCTTCTGCCTTACATTTTTATATATCAAGTGATAATGATGATTCACAGTAGTAAAACCAATGCTAATGATGATGGATAAGATACAGTGCATGTAAGAGAATCACACTATAAATCCTTTCAGACAAATTAAATTCTGAGAATTAAATCAATAAAAGGCAAGAGAATATTAAAATAAGTCAGAAAAAAAATAATGAATAAAATAAAATAAAATAAATAAAATAAATAAAATAGAGAGAAATAAATCTACTCACCATGAGTGTAAGAGGAATAAAGTAAAGAATATGCCTTTTAATCTCTGTTATGGACAGTCAAATATCTAAAATACTCTTCAGTTATTTTTAAGAGTTTCCAGAAGGGGTTATCAGAAATATTTTACCATTGAAATAGTGCTGATAGATAATCTTAATTTGAATATAATTTTATTCATTTATTTATTTTTTCTCCAGGAGCTTCTCTTTTTAACAGTAGCTGCTTTTATTTGTTGGCATGCAGTAGGTTTATTTATGTCCTAAATTCTGAGACATTTGACATTTTTTGAGCTTTTTGGTGAAAAGCGTTCACACAGTAGGGTTATTGCTGGATTTTTAGGAGGTTACGGTTCTTTACATTCATGCTTTATATGTATGGTTTTACATTCTGGGAAGTAACAATGTTTGCTATTTCTGAGATGCTCCACAAGCTAGTCTTTTTGCCATCTTAAACATAAACCATGTCTTCTTTAACTGGTTATATGCATAACACATGTATGCAGAGATTTGCTGGGAAGATTGCTGAAGATTGCCTTAGGAATCAAGGGAGCATGCAAGCCTCAGGAGCACCTTCATTTTTTCAGACTGAGGCAGAAGTACCTACTCACACTGGCTAGTTAGATTTAACCAATTAGATCACTAAAGCAGGACAGCTGTAGGACTTCGCTATCAATTGCCTTCTACTTGATACTACTGGCAACCATCTTTGTCAAGCTCTGCTTGTCTGAAACAATATCTGTGCCCAGCAAGTGGATAGCCATTATACAAGTCTTGAGTACAAAAGACATGTTCATCAGTGTTTTTCATCAGTGTTTTTCCTTCCAAATGGTAACTTTACCACCCATATACAAGATCAAGAAGCAGTAAGGAAGAAATTCATGTATGTTTAGGAATTGTCAGTAAAACCAACACTACTTGCAATCAGCTCTGTCTTTTTTGAATGGGTTGTTTCTTCAGCTCAAAGTCAACAAGCCCTGTAACACATTTTTTTCTCGGAGTTTCATTATAATGGATGGCTGTAAGTTCCTTTGTAGCTCTGCTTTCCTGTTTCTCAGACAAGTTACCTCACAGCAGTCTTATGGGGAACATTCACTTTTTGTTAACACCGATTTTTAAAGCCAACATTTATACCATAAGTGTTGTCTGTTTTTATGAGTAAGTTGTTATCCTGAAGTTATTAGAACTGGAAAGTGTTACTGTCTCCTCTGCTATCAGTGGAAAAAAAACTCTCTGACAAATTTTCCAACTACCATTGCCAGGTGTTACAGAAATGCTTCTCATTTGGCTGTAGCTAATTGCTGCCAGTTAGACAAGCAAGGAGAAAGTAATCATTCCCCCTTGTCAAAAAATTCTGAACCACAAACCACAAATAAGAACAGAAAGAGCAGCTTCTAGCTTATGATATCGTATTTCCTGGGAAAATAAATAAATAATGTGGTCTCTGTGCTGTTTTTTGTTGTTGCTGCCTGGAAGAGTATCTGCCTGTCTCAAAGCCTGCTGCCTTGAGTGCTCTGCTGTGTCACTTCCATCTCTTCATGTGACCCTTGATTCCTTCCATTCTAGTCTTGGGTCTGTCACTGGTAATTATCTATCATTTGAGCACTGACATGTAACTACAAGCAAAGGACACCTGATGTGTCATTGCACTTGCTGAGGAAACATAGCGGTGGTGTATATATCATAAAAATGACACATAAAGCCCAGACAGCTTTTTCTGTGATAGAGAAGTTAGCAAGATAATGTGAACAAAAGAAGAAGAGAATACATTTTAAAAGGCATAGTTAATTATTCAAGATTTTTATTTATTTATTTATTTTTAATAGCCAAAAAAATATATATGTAAAAAGTGAATTTGGTTTCATATCATGGAAGTAATCAGAGAAAACACATTTTCCGTTACTGAATTCAAATGCATTCTTTAGAAGTTTTGGGAAGCTACTTAGCCAGTCAATGAATAGGAATCATAACACATATCTTCTCTGATCCATTACATCTAAGCAATACATAAATCAAGCTCAGAACAAACAAGGCAAGGCAAGCACCAGAAATTGAATAATTAATATTGCTGATGCCATATATATATATATTATTATTTTTTTTTGTGGTTATTCTACATATACATATATTTATTTTACTCTTTCCATTTGTATTAAAGTTCTCAAATGCAGCTAATATTTCTTCCTTTTTGCTGATAACATCGTGTAATGTCTTATTGATTGTGACTTGCCTTCACTTTCATGAAAGCATAATCCTACTGATGTCATAACTTATTCCTGAGGTTGTTAGACATCATGTCACGGATTAAAAGGGTCTTTAATTTAAGTACCAAGAACACAGAAAGCCATAAAAATCTCAAAACAGCAAATCAAACTTAATTTATTGTGACAGTAAGCAAAGATGAAGGAATTAAAACTGCACTGACTCTAATTTGAACTGTTGTAAATGTTCAGGCTTATGTGGGTTGAATTACAGAAAATCAAATTAATTTTGTTCATAGTTTTAGGTGTTTTTTTTTTTGTTGTTGTTTTTTTTTTTTTTTTTTTTGAGAATTGTACTTTCACTCTGTATATTCAAGGAATGTGGTGAAAACACCGGGGTGATAGTGATAGCAGTCACCTAGCAGCAGAATATTTAAGAAATCAAAGCAGAAAGAAGACATAGTGTAAGGCACATGATAGAAAACAGAAAGAAGATATAGTGTAAGACACAAAGGTCTTTGTAGATGAAGTTATCAGTAAATGCAGCTGACAGTGTGCTTCAGCCACCCAGCCCTGTGCTCATTCCAGGAACACTAAATGTTTCCTTCTGGGGCTCTAAGTTTGTAGGTCTGCTTGTTTAGCATCACAGCATTGCATTGGTGATGCATATGTGCAGCACTGGCAGGTATTTTATATTGCATGTCTGCCATAACAAACACAACCTCATTGCTCTGTAAAGCTTCTCTGTGAAGTAATTTCAAATTGAGTCTTGGAGCACACTCGATAACATTACTGTTAAGCACAAATTGTTGAAATCTTCTTTATATCCAACAGAGTGAGGCATTCTGAGCAATAGGAAAAGGAAAAATAGTGTATTTCTTTTAAGTAAAAACTTTATCGCTCATTTCTGCATTTGGAGAAGAAGTGCAGCATGAGCTGATAAATCCTCTGGAGTGTTTATGAATATGTGTATCATTTGCTGCAGGGGAAGAAGGGATTGGCAAGAGTGCCACGGATCCCATTTGTTTCTATACAGTGACAGCTGACTGCCTTAGAGAAAGCTCTTTTTCTTTGACTTTAGTTAGCTGCTCACATTAATCAGGTGAATATAGGGTTCTGATGATTTATGTTATGTTGAGTTGGTGCTTGATGATTCGCATGAGTGGATAACCACAGACAAAAAGAAAGCTAGTTTTTAAGAGGTGAGAGATAGTGCTGTTCACTAAAGATAACATTTATTTCCTCTCATCCTGCCACCTTTGTTTTCTACAGCAGTAAAGGTGCAATGAGGAAGACTACCTAGCAGAACAGAACAAATACCCTGTAGATGTAAATAGTATAAGTAATAATAATAATAATAATAATAATAATAATAAAAAGTTACACAATGGAAAATAGGGGAATAGTAAAGAGGCAGACCAGAGAGGATTCAGCTGATAAACCCTGCAGATCTGCTGCATCCAGGTAGATGTCTGCAACACAGGTATCTCCTTCCAGCCTAGCAACCTCAATCCTTCCTACGATCAAAAGATTAGTAAAAGTGTATTTCTCTCCATTGATTATAATGGGAAAGTCATCTTAATTATGAAAACTGAATTACTGAGTGTGACAGTTTCTATATTTTATCTCCTTCATACTGTCTACATTTAAATAAAGAAATCCTGCTCACAGTGATTGCTGGTAATTTGGCTACCTCTTTACTTAACAGCATACTTATAAAAGCATCATTCTCTGGTATCACAGAATTAAGTCACTTCTAACAGCCCAGCCACTATGAATTCACTTAGCTTTCAGCATAATAGTAATGGTCATAACAAACTCTTTCGGTACGAACCTCCATTCCCAAAGGTACTCTGTCATTCAGCAGAAGACAAACCCTACCTAAAAGATAAAAATAAAGTAAGATGGGCCCATCTAAGTCTGTACTGAACTGTAATGTACAACAAGGTCACAATGCAATTTTCACACCTTCAATGAAAAGGGAACAACCTCATTTCTTAATTCCTGACATACTGCTAGTCTCAGACTGACTGATCTACTTATTTTTATAACTACTACTTGTTTATCTTTACTGGTCAAATGCTAAGACTGTGATCTTGACAGAAACCAACTAGCTGCCTCACTGTGGTCCTCTATCTTTCCCCAGCTTTTTTCTTTTTCCTTTTGCTTCTCCATAAGTTCCAAAGCTTTTCCCACTCGTTGTTGTTCATCAGAAGGGATAATCAATGCCAGTGGAAGGCTGCCTAGCATTTACTAACTGGTAGACAAAGTAGATGGTTCAGCTTGGGTTTCTTTGCCCAGTGCTGCCTTGTGCTGCAGGGATAGCCCTTCCCAGTCTGCTAATCCATTATGTGTGCCTTAACACCAAGGAAGAAAGCAGCAGTTCCTCTTGCAAATGCAGGTTTTTGTCAAATTCATAAGAATCATTCAGTGAGGGTATGAGGCAGAAAACTACCCTGTGTCACAACATCTGAGGGATGACCCTGCAGCATCCTGGTGAACTCAAGATGCAGCTCAAAGCACTACTGGTGGCTACACATACCTTGACTCCTCTGCAACTTTATTGCAAACTGTTTCAAGATAAGGAGAGCCTACAAGTACTCATCTTCAGTATTTTAGATGCAATTCTGTCTTTGGCAGAAGTATTACTTTAAGAGCACCTGCCTTTTATTCTTGCTGTCATGGTGACAAAGCTGTTAAAGCTGTTACAGAAATCAGTGAAAAGTGATAATTTCCTTCTTTCCTACAGATTTATTTGCCTTGTTCCACTTACTCTATGAAATGACTGTTCTCCCACACTGTTTTTTGTTTGTTTGTTTGTTCCCGCCCCCCCCCCCCCCCCCCCCCACACACACTTGTTTGTAACAGGGAATGTACCCAGCAGCTCCCACATCCCACTGAACTTCACTGGGTAATTGTTTCATGTTCTCGACTGAATTACAGGAAAAAATAATACTGAATCTTTATTTTCTTTTGCAGTTACTTGACTAGGCAGTAGTGTAGCAAAATCACTTGCCTATAGTGTTTCTCACAAATATTTATACAAGTTTCACTAGAATAAGGCATTCACAAACAAACCTCTCTTCAAAGGAACCTTTTCATGGAGGTTGAAACACTGACTTCTTCCTTGTACCTGTCTGAAATGTGAGCTAGTATGAAAAGTCTGGATTCAGTTTGCCTTTTAAAATATGTATAATGTTTATTAGCATATTTTAGAGAGGGTGTGGCATAAAACCTAAAGCAGACACTCAACTACTTTTTGCCCTGTTTCACTCCATTTGCAGGTATCAGCTTACAAAAATTTATAATTCAGTTGTCTCATTAAAATATTGCTTCTGAGAAAGCTTTAAAATCCATTTTATACTGTATGAAAGTTCCATTCTGATGTTTCTACCACTCCCTCAATGTATGCTGAATTATTTTTTCATTGCAAAGCTATAGCAACTACAGAGGAAAAAAAAAAGTAAAGGAGTAGGGATAATTAACCTATGTATATGATAGTAAGAAAATTAAAAGTAGCACTTCTCTTTTTCATATTTTGCTCTTGCTAGCCAATTTTTAGTAATCTGGTCTTAGAACAAATTATAACTTCTTCTCAGTATAGTCCTAAGGCTACTAGTTTTCAATTAATACTGTTTATTGCAATCCTTGACCTGCACAGCCTCAGCAGAGAGAGCTCTACAATGTTACCTTCCACGTAATTTAAAACAAACAAGTATCGCTTACACAGATTCTCAGCTGCATGAGTGCATTAGCAAGGGACGTTGGCTGAAGATGGGATAGACTGGAAAATAATAATAATAATAATAATAATAATGATGATGATGATATAAAAGAGATGACAAAATGTGAATGAAAAGAACATCTTAACTTTGAAAAAATTTAACTCCAGCATAATACAAGAGTCACATAAACTGGAAAAATTCTGAGTCCTAAACAAGGAGCTGGCTCCAGAAATTAAAACTTATTGATGAAAAACTAGATCTGTGATGAGTTCTAAGTTCTGTCACCATTTTCTGAAGGAAGTTGTTCAGAGTCAAAAAAGACATAGACAACAAATTCAGGATTTAGTCAGATTTTAGTGCCTAGCATTTAAAAGACATAAAAATCTTAGGGCTTTGGGGTAATACAACAAAAGCTCTGCCTTTTTAATTTTTCATTTTATTATTCTATTCTATTCTATTCTATTCTATTCTATTCTATTCTATTCTATTCTTTTTTTTTTTTTTTTTTTTTTTTTTGCCAGTGCAAGTAGGAGTACAAGACCCTTGGTATCGGAAGGATGTAGTGCAAGAGTGTGTGTGACTCCAAATTAGTGGTGATGTGATTAAGACCCTCACAAGAAGAACCTTCCATACCTTGTCTGTCTGTACTGCCCACTGAATGATTAAATTTAGCAAAAAATGTCAGAAACAGGAAGTACATATGGTGTCTACCTTTTAGCTTCACCAGCTGAAAGACTTAGATACCACCTTTTAGAATGTTTTTCCCTCTTTAAACAGCTCCAATACTTTTACAGTCTTCTGCCCAGGAGCAGAGTTTCTGCAAAAGTGATGGCAATTCTCTTTCAACTTCTCATTGGCTTCCAAAGATTACCCAACTATAAAATTATCACCTACTGCCTGATAGCAATGTGTAGTTTTATGTTTCTACTGTGGATTATCTATATAGCCTATTTTTTATTTTTATTTTGTGGTCTCAGTACTGAAAGCCTGGATCATTACTGCCAGGTAATTACAGGACTGTGGCCACATGAAAACATTGTGTTTTGATTGATCATTTGGATTCCATGTGATGGTCTGCCTCTAAGGTCGTAGTTGCAGTTTCACAGCTCGGCAGCATCTGGTACTGCAGCTCTGAAAGAGACATGGGGTTCCTCACTGTTGGTTCACCTGTAATCACAGCAACGAAGTGATGAAGAGACCAACTCTGAAAGAATTATTAGATGTAAAATTGCAAGATTAATAAATAAATAAATAAATACAGAAAAATAAAAGGATGCCTCTCTGCAGCACAGTAAACTGCATCTTCTGCCACTGTAGGTGACTGATGGTGCACTACACAGGTAGAAATGAACATCTCAGCAGATAGATATTTATATATATATATATTCAGAAATATACGTAAATTCAGAAATATTGTTTCAGAAAATAGATGCCAGCGGGAATGCTACTATTAAAACTTTCTAGTTGAGACATGGCATTAAATTCTATATTAACTTCATCTCACTACTTTTGCACAACATTTTTTCCTGACAAACCTACTTCAGCAAAGTATTTATCCTTTATTATTTAGAGAGAGGAAGACTATAAAATGGATGAGTGGCTCAACTATGGAAATAAGCCAAAAACTCTTAAATAATGTGGAGCTATAAATGCTGCATCTCATAGGCTTTATATCACTTTGTAAGACATGTCACTGTTTCTCCATAAAATTAGAAAGATTTTGGTAATTACAAATCTGCTTACAACAGCAACTCCACAACCTGATATGAAACATTCTGCTTATGATCCACTGGGGCCTAAACAGCATTTCAGAAAAATCACTGGCAAAGGGAGGGAAATGTCAATGGAAACCTTTGGGTTGCATCATAAACCAAGGAAGCAGTGGGTGGCTTGCAGTTTTCATTATTTCTTTGTTTCTGTCTTTTATTTAGCATTTTTATTATAATTACTTCTATTACTATTATTACTGTGGCATAGAGTACTGATGATATTGTAAATACATTTGTTTAATGACTTCTCTGAAGTTCATTATGTGTATCCTTTCCACAATGTTTTCATCAACAAACCATATCATATTAAAATGAGAATTACCAGCTACTTAAGTGTGGGTAGCTCTGGACTTCTCTGTATGTTTAATGAGTGACAGAACCTACATTTTTAACCAGTCAGACACCATCTCAGCTAATTTCTAAACACTTCTCTACTTGAAAATTTATGTAATTTCCGTCATTATCTGTACTATATTAAGTTAGGTTTAAAAAAAAAATGATTTGTGAGTGACATCTTTAAATGTTCATACATTTTATATTCTCTCCTGTAGTGTTCAAAAGCTCATGCCATATTATTGGCTACTTTACTTTTTAGAGAGGGAGGTAAGCTGAATTGATGGATTCTGGAGATTAGCTGTTTGGATTAACTGAAGTCCTTGTTTTCTGTTTAATGTGATAGACTCTTTCCTAAAGAAATATGAAAATGACAGCACCTGCCCTTGCTATTTGTTGTTAAGCTCATCTGCATTTTTTCAATTATGGAATAACTCATCCTAGAAACCCAAGGGAATGTGAATTATTCACTAAGCTAAGACAAGCTTGTACTAAAATCTAATGGGAAATCACAAGATTAATATGAACTATGCAGTGAATATATCTTTTGAGTTTTACTCAGAAAAGACAGATTGCTGCCTATAGATGAATGCACAATATACTTACAACATTCTTTTTAATATATTAAATGTTATATACACATCAACCACATTTCTTCAAGCAATTTTGATGGTGTTTATTATTATTATTATCAATAAAGATAAATAGATAATATAAAAACAGCAATACTTTAATATATATGGAAAGCTGATGGTTGTTTCTCAGACAGATGAAATTATATCTATAAATTTGAAGCAAACAAGACTTCAAGACTATTAAGATTAAGATTGTTCAATGTACTATACTGGTCTATTGATCTGATGACTGATGATGAAATTCATAGATTACAAAGATGTCTTTCTCTTAAGAATTAGTTTTGAAGGAAAAACATAAGTCCCTGTTAGGAATCTGAGGCTAAGATCAATTTCGAGAATTAAAAAATTCTACTACATAATTGCTTCTTATATTCATTTTTTAAGACAAGCTGAGTGCTGGAAGTATTAATGGGTTTAAAACAAATGTTTATTTGTTTCATACACTTTTTAATTCCTATAAACCTTTATAAATTATAATCGCAGTCACAATGAACCAGCTGGCTTTGTGATCTAATGTCATACTTTCTACTCTTTGGAACCTATTCCTCACAATCTAGATTAAAGTTAAATCTAATTTTCACTGATTTTAACTCACATCACCAGTGAAGATGTGTGTGGACTACCACAGGATTGCCTTTATGTACAAAGTAATTAATCACTCTCAGTAAGATAAAATCAAGGAAGGCAAAATGAAAATTAACCTATTTCTAATTTGTTATTTTGGTATTATGTTATTCCTATCCATTCTTACTCAGGACTATATGGCACTACTGCATCACGGTTAACATTTCAGGTGCTGAGTATATGTATGTATGCATGCTTGCACACCTAATTAGGTAAACATGCATATACATCTACTTAAAGGAAGAAAAATACATTTACATAAAGAATTCACAATTTGAAAAGATGGTAAAATGTTAGTCTTGTTATCTAGGTGAGATCAGAAAGTCTGAAGTTATGAAAGACTACACTCACTCAAGAAATGCCTTAAAATGCCTACAAATCAGATACCTTTAGAGATGGCATTTGTGCACTACATCCTGGCTTGTGAATGAACTGTATGGAAATATTACAGAATCACAGAATCATCCAGGTTGGAAGAGACCTCCAAGATCACTGAGTCCAACCTCTGACCTAACACTAACAAGTCCTCCACTAAACCATATCCCTAAGCTCTACATCCAAACGTCTTTTAAAGACCTCCAGGGATGGTGACTCAACCACTTCCATGGGCAGCCTATTCCAGTGACTAACAACCCATTCAGTAAAGAAGCTTTTCCTCATATCCAACCTAAACCTCCCCTGGTGCAACTTTAGCCCATTCCCCCTCGTCCTGTCACCAGGCACGTGGGAGAATAGACCAACCGCCACCTCCCTACAGCCTCCTTTCAGGTACCTGTAGAGTGCAATAAGGTCGCCCCTGAGCCTCCTCTTCTCTAGGCTAAATAGTCCCAGCTCCCTCAGCCGCTCCTCATAAGACTTGTTCTCCAGACCCCTCACCAGCTTTGTAGCCCTTCTCTGGACTCGCTCAAGCACCTCGATGTCCTTCTTGTAGCAAGGGGCCCAAAACTGAACAAAGTACTCAAGGTGCAGCCACACCGGAGCCAGGTACAGGGAGACAGTTACTCCCCTAGCCTTGCTGGCCACACTGTTTCTTATACAAGCCAGGATGCAGTTGGCCTTGGCTGCCTGAGCACACTGCTGGCTCATATTCTTTTCTGTCACTGGGTGTAAAGTGTTGACTGTCCTGCCTAAATTGAAGACAAAATTTCATATATATGCAAGGTAATTCTAACTGAGATAAATGTAAGAATATGCTGGGACTTCAGTTAAGTGTATGATGGACAGGGGGTGGGAGGTGGTGATATGGTACATGATCTAGTATTTGGGAATATGCATGTGGCATATGACATTCATGTCTAGCATGTAGAATGTGATTGATAGGGTATAAGCTTCAGGTAGTTTTACTCTACACTGTCCAGTATCATGTTTTCTTAGTGGTACAAGGAGATGCAAAATCACTGCTGCACTTTATCTTAGTCTTTCTCATGTTCCTTGGGAATCTCTTCACTCCAATCTCTGGATTTTTTTTTTTATTATTATTATTATTTTTTTTTTTTTACATAGGTAGACTATTATATTGAAAATTTAAGTAAGAATAAGCAAAAAGTCATAGTCATAGCAAAAATGCTATTCAGTAGAGGAATTATTTATTAAAAGGCAGAGACTAAGTTCACAAAATTTGAATATAGAGAACTAACAGTCCATAAAATCATTGAAGCAGAGATAATCCTGCCTCCAGGATTAGATTATTTAATTCATTTTATTAAAAAAAAAAAAAAAAAAAAAAAAAAAAGTCACTGCTATACCTTGACAAATTGGTAGAGGAGCTGATCACCTGTAATCAGGTGATTCCTTTGTAATTCAGTATCTAAACAAGACTGCAGGAATCGGAACATCAGTGCCTAAAATGTGTGTACATGCAGAAAATACAATATATTTCCAAAGTTTTCAAGTTTTCTTTGTAGTACAAAATTATATTCAGTGGAACTGATTGTGTTTAGCTGAGTCTTTCCTCTAAATTTTTAAGATATTCATTAATTAATTTCACCAAATCCAAAATACGTGCAAAATAATTTTTGGACATGTATTTCTAGGTACAATTTTAACAAGTGTTTTCAAGAATGGTTTTTATGGAGCAGATTATCTTGAGAGTCATCACGCAGCACTTGCAGGGCAAGCAGGCGATCAGGCCCAGTCAGCATGGGTTTATGAAGGGCAGGTCCTGCTTGACGAACCTGATCTCCTTCTATGACAAAGTGACGCGCTGGGTGGACGAGGGAAAGGCTGTGGATGTGGTCTACCTTGACTTCAGCAAGGCTTTTGACACCGTTTCCCACAGCATTCTCCTCAGGAAACTGGCTGCTCTTGGCTTGGACTGGCGCACGCTTCGTTGGGTTAGAAACTGGCTGGATGGCCGGGCCCAAAGAGTCGTCGTAAATGGAGTCAAATCCAGTTGGAGGCCGGTCGCTAGTGGCATTCCCCAGGGCTCGGTGCTGGGGCCGGTCCTCTTTAATATCTTCATCGATGATCTGGACGAGGGCATTGAGTGCACCCTCAGTAAGTTTGCAGATGACACCAAGTTAGGTGCGTGTGTCGATCTGCTCGAGGGTAGGAAGACTCTGCAGGAGGATCTGGATAGGCTGCACCGATGGGCTGAGGTCAACTGCATGAAGTTCAACAAGGCCAAGTGCCGGGTCCTCCACCTGGGACGCAATAACCCCAAGCAGAGCTACAGGCTGGGAGATGAGTGGTTGGAGAGCTGCCAGGCAGAGAAGGACCTGGGAGTGATGGTTGATAGTCAGCTGAATATGAGCCAGCAGTGTGCTCAGGTGGCCATGAAGGCCAACAGCATCCTGGCCTGTATAAAAAACAGTGTGACCAGCAGGGCTAGGGAGGTGATCGTCCCCCTGTACTCGGCTCTGGTGAGGCCGCACCTCGAATACTGTGTTCAGTTTTGGGCCCCTCATTACAAGAAGGACATCGAGGTGCTTGAGCAAGTCCAGAGAAGGGCTACGAAGCTGGTGAAGGGTCTGGAGAACAAGCCCTACGAGGAGCGGCTGAGGGAGCTGGGATTGTTCAGCCTGGAGAAAAGGAGGCTCAGGGGTGACCTTATCGCTCTCTACAGGTACCTGAAAGGAGGCTGTAGCGTGGTGGGGTTTGGTCTGTTCTCCCACGTGCCTGGTGACAGGACGAGGGGGAATGGGCTTAAGTTGCGCCAGGGGAATTTTAGGTTGGATCTTAGGAAGAACTTCTTTACCGAAAGGGTTGTTAGACATTGGAACGGGCTGCCCAGGGAAGTGGTGGAGTCACCATCCCTGGAGGTCTTTAAAAGACGTTTAGATGTAGAGCTTAGGGATATGGTTTAGTGGGGACTGTTAGTGTTAGGTCAGAGGTTGGACTCGATGATCTTGAGGTCTCTTCCAACCTAGAAATTCTGTGATTCTGTGATTCTGTGTTTATCATAACTCGTTTAATTAATTGGATTCTTTATTTCCAAAAATATGCTTTACAAGTAGATAGAAAAAAACTGGCAGTTGCTGATATTTTGCAATCCCACATCTGGACAAAACCAACCCTCCATAAGCTCATTTTTCCTCTCTTCTTAAAAAAAAAAAAAAAAAAAAAAAAAAAAAAAAAAAATCTAGGGAAATGTGTTTTGCAGGAAGTTTGATGTCATTCATTTAGTAAGTCTCCCTGTTAGCAGTACTGGAAAATAATCACTCCCACACAAAATGTCTCATTAACACTTCAATATTGCATGTTAATCACTGATTCTCTACCTTGTTAGCTCAAGCAGAGTTTTTACTGTTTATATTTTATGTGATGGACACCTCCAAAAGGCTTTTTGAGAAAGACTGTATCATTGACAGAACTAGCAATTCTGCTTTTTAATAAAGACTTCCAGACACTTAATACTAGAAGCCCCTGTTTACAGCAACTTGGTCCAGATCTGAAGGGCACATAGCCAGACTCAGTGCTGACATGGAAAAAGGAAATGAGCTCTCCATGGCTCTCCATACCTCAAGTACTGCATTCAGCTCTGGGGCCCACAACATAAGAAAGATGTGGACATACTAGAACAAGTCCAGAGGAGGGCCACAAGGATGATCAAGGGGTTGGAACACCTCTTCTGTGAAGATAGGCTGAGGGAGTTGGGGTTGTTCAGCCTGGAGAAGAGAAAATTCTGGGAGACCTTACAATGGCCTTCTTAAAGGGGGCCTGCAGGAAATCTGGGGAGGGACTCTTTGTCAGGGAATGTGGTTACAGGACAAGGAATAATGGTTTTTAACTGAAAGAGGGTAGATTTAGATTAGACATTAGAAAGAAGTTCTTTACTCAGAAGGTGGTGAGGCACAGGAACAGGTTTCCCAAAGAGGTTGTGGAGTCTCTTCCTCTGGAGATATTCAAAACCCTCCTGGATGCCATCCTGCACAATGTGCTCTAGGTGATCCTGCTGGGCAGGGGGGTTGGACTAGATAGTCTTCAGAGGTTCCTTCCAACCTTGGCCATTCTGTGATTCTGTCATTCTGTCATTCTGTTGTAGACAATGATAAATCATCCGCTGATGGTGCTGGAATTAGGATTTCAAGGCAAAGAAATAGGAATATACACATTTCTTGAGCTAATATCAGTTTGTTGTTGTTGTTGTTGTTGTTTGAAATATGAAACAAAATGTCAGTAAGAATTAATGGATGGTTATTGACTGAATCAAATATTTTCAAAGCATAGTGTAAACAAGGAATGCATGAACACTGATTTGTCTTGGTTTGTGCCAAATAGTTCTAGAGAGGAACAAGCTTTATGGTAAGTGGATCCCTACCATTATACATTTTCCTTACTTGATTTGTAGGTTGTATCAGCCTCCTAGAAGGAAGACCTTCTAGGTCTTCCTCTATTTCATTTCAAACTTTGTTCTTCCAACAACTAGTTATTTTTCTGTCCAAAAAACAAACAAACAGCAACAACAACAACAAAAAACTTAAGCAGGGCTGATCAAAATAATAAGAAGCAGCACTTTTGCTGATGATCTGTTATGATTTTTATTGCAAAAAGGCAAATTTCCAGACAAGCCCCCAGCTGAAGAAGTGAATTAAACCTTGTCTTTTTGCTTATCACTGATGCATGTGTCATATGCAACAGAATGAGGCTTTCCCCATTTTTGGCTTGTATGACACTCATTCAGTTCCACTGTGAGCCCTTACATACAGTGTACTGAAACACTGCAGCAGTTCAATGAAAATGTGTAACTCTCTTTCTGTTCTGATTATACTCTAAATTTCAAAGGTAAAAATGTAGAAATGATGTAAAAGAGAAAACCAAGTGGGATGGTTATACTGTCTGCCATATCTTCTGTGAGGTACATGATCACTAAACCCTTACCAAAAAACAACTTGCCTAATTACTAAAAATTCATCTTCACCCCTCTTGTTTCAATTAAAGAGGTTATTTTTTCATTTCCTCTTCTGAAACCATCTTGCATAAAATGATTGGAGTAGAATGCCAGCTGCATTGCCCTCCTGAGAAGATCCATGGAGATTTTACCAGCATGACATGAAATCATTCTTCTGTGGGTGCTACGCCTACTGAAAACCATCAGTAATATTTCTAAAGCATTCCAATTTTACAGTGTCGCTTCCAGTTATTAAAACTTCTCCTAGTTTCAGCTTTTCAATAAAGTGTTTTATTTCGCTTTGTGTGTGTGCATGTGTGTGTGCATGTGTGTGTGTTTCCAGGCAGGGATTGGGTTGTAGAGAATGAAGAAAATTAGTTTATTTGTTAAATAGAGATGTTTGTTATTTTTAATGAGATTGTAAGCAAAGTCTAGATAAGCTGTTTATTCTCCTAGCAGAGTACCTTCTCTGTTATTTAGGCTCTACCTCATGCCTCACCTCTTCTCCTTCCAGACTTAGAAATATTTTTGCAGCTTGACCAGGCTCCGGTGGGAGAGCTGAAAGATGGTTTACTGCCCTAAATTTTGGGATAAGGACAGCCCTACTAGCTGGGGATGTGTCCATAGTTAAGAAGCTAAGTACCTCAAATACTGGGGCAGAGGTCTGCACAGTAGGCAGGGCACAGGAAATCTGCACACAGGAAATATGCATCCTCTTCTCAAGAGGTGACTTTGAGATACCAGCATGCATTTTGAATTATGAGTATACCTAAAAAAGTGGAGACTTAGACACAGAACCAAACATCCACCTGGGAGTACCACCATGTACTTGCATAGACTATGCCAGATTTATTATTATTATTAAAAGAGTGTGCAAAAGCAATGGTTTAATCACAGGGGCTTGGTATCTCTAGGATACTGTGGTGATATAAGTGGAACATTTGGGATCACTCGCCTCTGAGTGCTCTTTGGACCTTGTTTCAGATGCTTCACATAGCCCAGAAGTAAAATTCAGTGAAATTGCTTACTCTAAATTATTTACTGACTTTGGCTTTAGGAAATGTCACTAATCCTAAACCACAGTAGGGGAGGTACGCTATAAAGAGGGAGACTTTCAGTAAAATGACAGTTTTACAAATTATACTCTTAAGAAGCTGCAGGCTTTTATATGAACTGTCATGTTTAATGTTTACCTTGGCCCTTGCTCTTCAAGCAGTATTTCACCAGTTTTTTCTGGGCAGTCATTTCTTCACTTTTCTCATATGTCTTGCCATCTGGGTCCCATGGTGACATATACACAGTATATCATAAAGAAACAGTGCCTGACCAATACTCTGGGCTGTGACATGCAGGGGAGGTGGAAGGGGAAGGAGTGCTGTAATGGAAACGTTTGTAAGACCACTGGGAAGCATTGCTTTGTGCAATGGATTTGCTGCAGCTGCAGGGGAGAATTAGCTTCCTTTGGAAGAGAACAGAGGAAGGAGCTGGCATTTAATTAACATGGAAGAGAGAAGGAAATGAAGTAACTGTGGAAGGACAAGGTTGATATTTCCACTAACAATCCTGGCAACAGGCAACCTCATCCCAACCGTATTTGCTCCATCAAAAGACTACTCCAGGAAAGCGAAGGAACAAGGCTACTGTGAAAGACATCAGCAGGGACACAGTTGTGACCAGCTCCAGAGTGGACACTTACTAAGTCTTCCTTCCTGCCTGCCAAGGAGGCAAAGGTTGGACCTGCAGATACAAGGCACTCCTTGCACAGGTCCCTCTTTGGCCACAACCCAAGGGTGCTGCTGCCATGAACTGGTATGGGCAAAGATGTCCCATGGAAACACTGAAAAGCTCTGTGATAAGACTAACTTTGTGGAGGCTGACTACTATGTGTGCAGCATATGTGACTGCCCCCCAGGCAGGGCACCAGGTGACATCTTGCCTCCATGGTCTCTTGGGAGCCTTACAGAAGCAATGGTTGGGGATGTTTAACTGCCTACAGCCTTGGCTCCTCTTTGATGACTGATTTTCCTTCTCTTAGCAAACAGCCTGTGGGAGATAACTAGTGTGCGAGGCAGTTACTGGCTCCTGAGCAGTGACTGCCACAGGCTCCCATGTTCCCTGTGGGGAGCAGATCTCCTATCACAGCACCGCCCAAAAATACAGACAACTGCACATCATGCTTTACATATACACAGACTTCAATACTTTTCCTTTTACAGGTCCTAGATCTGGCAAGCTGGTGTATCTGAGTTTCTTCTTGGTGAACTCAAACCTACTGTCACCAGGCTGGCTGTTTTTAATCCGCTGTTTGATGAATAATTTAAGTCAGTATGTCCATTTTTATAACTGTTTAGTGAACTGGTCCAGAGTACCAATCTGGCTGAAGAGCAACTTGCCTAAAGCAACTCAGTTAGGGCTGCTCCTCATTTTGACTTTCCTAGTAACCATATAAACATTTGTGCCAGAACAGCACAAAAGGTAATTTGAGGACATAAATGAGTGTCTGGGTTGCATTTTTTTTTTTTTTTTTTTTTTTTTTTTTTCCAGAAGTACTAGCTCATGATGGTCTAAAGCATGTGCTGAACTATAGTCTTTGTTGCCTATTGTGCAGTGCCTTCAGCATAGATCTCAGACTCTTGGGATGTTTTTTTAACCACAGCATGAAAACTACTGCCCTAAGCTTAAAGCAAAGCAATGACATGCCCTTGTGCTGACTCCCTGAGAGTAAAATAGGTTTGGAAAAAATGCTCCTCTGAGGATGTTTCTGGTGGATAGGGCATTTTGCAAGTGTTACCTGTGGTATACTTAATGGGCATAGTCTGTTTAGAAACTGGTAGACACAGTGCAGCCAGAGAATCCTCCCAAGACCATGATCTAATGCTGTCTGTTCATCAAGGTGTTGCTCTGAGCTCTTCTGTGAAGGATCAGCTGGGGACATATGATGTTCATAAAGTATTATTTTCAATTACATTGCAGAAAAGACAGAAGGCTCTTTGCCAAAAAAATATCTCCTCAGTATTGTGCAGCTACAGCTAGAGACACTGCAGTGGTAACACAGCTCTAGAGCAGACCCAGCCTTTCACAACTAGTTATACTCACCATCTCTAGAAATTCATCTTTTCGCAATTTCTTAAAAGCAAAAATTATGAAAAAATACTTAGCAAGAAGTAAAAGACTCCATAGAAATAACCATATAGGGTTCTTATCTTTGCTAGGTTCAATCTAGAAAAAATATAATTTACTGTCAGCTCCAAAACATCACCTTTTGTATGTTACTAATGACCATATGCCTCCTAAACAGGCATATGGCCTATTTCTGCCACCTTTGGTGTGATGACTGTTGCTTTGCTCCACCTGTAAACCCACCCCACATATTCAGGGACTGTTTGCAGAGTTACAAGCTCCTGGTTTCCTAATAGGTGAAGTTCATAGAATAAGGTTTTTAACAGAGAACAAGGTGATATAACGTTTCCTCATTTCTGATGCATTCTTCAGTTTGAGTGTGTAGAGGTGGAGTGGGGATTAGTACTTTTAAAATAATGTGGCCTCTGAGATTATGTAAAAAGCAGTCTTGTCATGCTGGGGATTTTCTGATAGCTTATTAAAGGCACTCATGCAAACTAAAGGATGCTTACAGTGTAAGTTAAATGCTTATCTTCAGTGAGTGTTTGCATTTGGTAGATAATGCCAGAGTGATATATACATGTTTAGAGAAACATGCAGTGAAATGTTGGCAGAGAAATTAAAATCTGTTATTTGCTCTATATAAGCTAGCTATTCTAGCTGTTGATTTGCAGTAAGAGCTACCACTGCTCACTACATGCTTCACATCCCACTGAGGCTGTCTACATGGTCTTTTACAGACTGACATATGTTCCCTCTGCCTTTGCTCTGAAGCAGCAGCTGCGTGGCTGTGGCTGGTGTGCTATATATGCAGTGCAGTACTCTGCTCCAGCTGCACAGCAGGCTCTGAGGCACAGGGTGCAGATTTGGCTCTGTGACTTGGAGTAACAGGGTGCTGCTTGTCAGGCTCTGTTAGAACAAGGACCAATCTCATGTCATTATATGGGCCAGTAGCCTCATCCTCTGAGGATGCAGGTCAAATGTCATATTTAAATAATTTATTTTACTAGTATAGTAATATAATGGTGAGGACCCAAATTCATGGGCAATATTTAGCATTAGGCATTCAGAGCATGCAAACTGTTGTTCCTCTCCCCCTCTTCAGCCCTCAAGGGAGGGGGCTGCCTTTGGTTTTGCCAGCGGAGCTCTTTGGGACTCCTTAGGAACCAAAATCAAGCATTGATATGGCTGGAAAACAGCTAGGGAAAGACAGGATTTTTCTGCATTTCAGCAAGATCATTTCCATGATGCAGTTCACAGGGACAAACACTTTTTATCTCTTTCTGTAAAGTAAGTCCTTATTCTTAAGATGCAGCAACTCTCAATGCTTCTTGCTCTTAACCCAGACAGAAGCACCCTTATCAAATGCTGCCTGCTCTGATCAGTGACACCATTTCCTAGCCAGTCTTCCACTGGAAAACCGACTACTGTACAGAAACACTATTGGTGGCCTGCTAAGCAATCAGACACTGCCAGGGTGTTACCAGATGATGGTACCAGGCTGCATTTCCTTGGTCAGAGTTCTTCTGTGCTTCAAAAGGTATTGTAAAGTTGAGAGCCCTGTGCAGTTGTACAGCAGAGACTTTCATACATGAAGCATCTGCTGCAGGGCTAGAAGCTGGATGAGTTGACTCCTGCTATCTAGAAGTACAGCACAATACAGCTGCACAAGCACTCCAATCAGTCTGAGTTTGTGACAGTGTCTGGGAATTTTTTTCCCAATAGATATCTTCTGAGCACCAATACTTTGGCTTGGTACGTAACTTGTATTTGCAGGCTGTCACTCATTATTCTTAGGAGTGATAGAAAAGCTTTAGTATTTAAGAATAATGGAGGGATATCAATAGAGTCTTTAGATTCATAAAACCCGTTGTTAAGTCTTTTTCTCCCCTGCATATACACATTGATTGAACTCAGTAAGTTCTCTAATTATTCTTTTAAATAACAGCACTTGACATTTTCCCTGAGGGCTATGTAACAAGTGTGGCTTTACAATAAGAATGGTGTCATTAATAGATTAATAGCTGCAATAATGCATATAGAAGCACTAATGGGATGGGTGAATTCATTTAGGTAAAATAGACGGGGTCTTTTCTTTTGTTCACCCACCGCTTCTAATTCAGATATTTAAACAGTTAGACATGAAAATGAAAACAATTCCTGCCCATATTCTCTCTGTATTTTCTCCTTTTCCCTGACTTTCTCATTTTCAGCACTACTCTGTTTTCTCCTATTTCCTCTCCTCTTCCTCTTAACACTTATTTCTCCCCTGGAAAGAGGATTAATGGCCATATACATGGCCTGGTAGTTACTGTGCAAAAAGCATAGCTTTACCAATGCTAGTATTTACTTATCACTTTCCCTGTGATATATTTTAAAACAAGTAAGTGTATAATCTGTGGTGGTTTTGTTTGTTTGTTTGTTTTATTATTATTATTATTATTTTTAGTTTTACACTTTTGTTATCCATATTTTGTAGAAATAATGGGAAGAAAGAGGAGAAAGTCCTGTTTTAAAGTAATGCATTGAACAGGTTACTATGCCTGATGCATTAAGTTCTGAAGGAACAGGTGTAAAACAAGCCTCCTTCTTGCAAGCAAAACTATATTTCTTATGTGTCAGATATAAGCAGTGAGGATTAAAAACTGATATGACAGAGTTCAGCCTCCCATGCTGTGCAGAGAAGGAACTTCTTGATTGACATCTGTGATGGTAAGTCCCAAATGTAGCATTTACTCACAGAATTTTAGTAGTGTCAAGGATCATTTACAGATGACTGGTTTACTAGATGACTGCTTTGTTCTACACCCTGTGAATCAGCCAATGCACTCATGAGTACAATCAAATAATTACACCGACTTTTACAACTTTGATAGATTGCCTTCTGTCTCTCTTTTTCCAGAGATCCTGTGCAATGAAGATGCTAAAACTCAAAGTTGTTTTGCAAACCAGAACTCCCTGCATTACATCTCCTATATTCCTTGGTTTACTTGTAATCTGTAGATGGATATTTTATAACTTTGCCAGAGACCAAGCAGAACAGATAAAAAAAAAAAAAAAAAAAAAAAAAAAAAAAAAATGTTTCTGGATCTTACTGATCCAGGTAACACTTAGTAGAATACAAGAAAATATTTGATGGATCAGCATCTTTTTCTGAATCTTTACTAAATGCCAGCATGGGTGATCATCTTTACAGAATCTCAGCTGTTGATTAACACCAGATAAAGAACAAGCCTGTGAGAAAGTAGGGTGAAATTGCAATTAAAGGAAGAACTGTAATTTGATGTGGGAGAAACAATGTTTTGGATAGAAAGTAGCAGGTAGGAACAGAACTAAAATTTAATAGGAAAAAAGAAATCTGTAAGATTAGAGAAGGATGTTCCAAAAGTTTATTGTTTTGCTTTGTTTTGTTTCATAAACAAAACTTTTAAGGGCATATTTAAGGAAAAACAAAAACAAACAAACAAACAAAAACAACTCTTTTTTTGAATTGGACCCCTAAATCTTTTGAAAACTTGCTTACTTTTCAATTAATTAGATCACTGCTGCCTGCTACCTTTAATACTGAAGTTGATTTTTATTTCCTGATTAGAATTCCAGGCAAGACTTTTCCTTGCATGATCTTTTCATTTAAAAGAAAATAAGCTGCTTTTGTCAGTTATTTTTTCAACTGTTTAATGTTTATGCTGTGACACTAAAAAACTGTGTTTGATACTCCATTTGAGTCTGGCTTAGTAGATATAATGTTTTTACTCTATTTCTCTGTGAATTCTGTGTGAATGCCATGTCACACTCTGTCCTTGTATGGTGTTTTCACTTGTTTTTCCTTTTTATTAAATGTATGTTACAGAGCATACAGCTACTAAGCAAAAAGTACAGACAGACTTATAAACTGTAAGCATTCTTCCTGCACCATATTATAACCCGAGTACAAAAAACATCCCTAGGTATTAGAAAATCTTTGCACATATGTCAAGATTTAGTGATGAGTTATGCCTGTATCTCACAACAAATAGGATATGGTCATCTCTAAACAGACAGCTGAAATTTTAAGTCATTGCAGAAAGAGAATTTGGGGCTGGGATCTTTATTATGTCTCAATAATACACGTGCTTTCAGGCTCTCCTCTTTACAGCCACAGTGGCGTATGTGCATGCTACAGAGCTGAGCAAGTTAATTGGGTACTTCAACAGTGTAATGTAACAGCCCCAGTTTACAGCTCTCAGTAAGTGGTCTCCTGGATGTCTTGTTGAACTTTTGTCTGCCTGTTACTGCGTGCACACTGCTATTAAAGGTATCTTGTACTCGGAGCAAATTGCATTATTCACTCGAAGGACACTGGGAACTCTGCACATGACTAAGTGCTGTAGGAGTGAATTCAGAGGAGAGTGAGCTCAGAAACATATTACATCTCCATTTTTTTTTTTTTTCCCCGATGCCTTCTTATGTGTATTTCTAAAAGGTATTTTTTAATATTAAATTTATTCATCAGGAGTTCTGTCATCATGACTAAAAAAAAAAAAGTATATAAACACATTTCAGTGATGCACACAATTTCACAAAGAGCTGCCATTAATTTATGCCTACTGCATATCCCTCAGAAGGTATTTATGGTGCCATCAGGGCCCTGGGGCACCACCAGGCCTTCCTGGCATTGCCAGGGACTTCCCTCTATCCAGTGGGGCCTCCCCACTGGGGCCTCCCTCTGCTCTGCCCAGGAGCCCAGCTTCATCTCAGCCGGGCTGCCAGTCCCTGCCTCAGGTTCATAATTGTCTGGTGGCTGCTGGACTGTCAACCGGACTCATGCTACCACCCACCTGCCCAGTCTGCCCTGCTGGGGTGCTGCAGGAGGCAAGGGCCTCACACACCCTTGGACAGGGGACACACGGAGTCCTGGACCAGAAAAAAACATCAGAAACATAGTTTAGAGAGGAGACACAAGAGGCTGCAATTAACAATTAATTAATGTGTTAATTAATGCAATGACTGTTCCTGAATGTCTCCAGAAGAAAAATGCTCCAGGCATTAGAAATAAGGATGTTTTTCCATAGCTTGTGGTGGAGTGTGATCTCTGTAGCTTGTGTGTGTGTGTATGCAGGCGCATTTATGCCACAGGGACTCTGATGTGTATAGCAGAGTATGCATGGGGATGCTCTCCTGTCAGTCACTTGTAGACACCTTCTCTATTCAGCAGCCTGTTTTCCTGAAACCTATGCAAGCCTTCCTTCCCACCCCACTCCCCACCCCTCTTTTTCTAACTCCCATGCCACCAAGAATGACTCCTTTGCCAAATTTGGCTGAAATTCTCCAAACAGTTGAAAAGCTACAGCACAAGTGCACTTTTTCATAGGCAGTTGGGTAGTCAAGGTTTCCTCTGGAGCTGACCCACGTGCCAAGACCACTTCAGCAATACTTACAGGGTTAAAAATCAGTTCCCTCCAGACCTGAATAAAACTGACCACAACTAGTCAGCAGCAGAGAAGGTCTGTGAAGTACTATGTGCTTTCTGTGAAGAAGGAGGGACAGCCCTCTCACCAATAATCCTAATGCCTTAATGGGACCATTGCCATTGCCAAAACTGTTCACCTAAGTGCTGTTTGCAAGGTGATGGTCTGTAACAGTGTCTTACAGTCCTTAGCTTGTCTAAATCTCACAAAACCTTCTTTTTTTCCAGGGTTTCTTTGTATTTGTTTAGTTAGACTAAAACTTTTGAGATGTAAGTTAACTCTAAGTATTTCCTTAAAATGGCTCTTCCTGACTTTCTGACTTTGGCCAATTATAACTGAGCATATTCTTTGTAATATAATACTAAATGTCCTAATCTTCTAATAAAATTAATTCAAATAGACTTTAATTAAATTTACCAACTTTACTTGCCTTTTCTTATTATCTTTAAACTATCCTCAGGTTTAAACTATCTTCAGGTGATTAAATTTCACACTATTATTGATCATCCAGACCTAGGGACCAGGAGATATTTTCAGATACTTTTTATAATGATTATGTCTACATAATATCTGAAAGAGGCATGAGAAGTTAAATATGGAAAATAAGTATGAATAGCTGTAGTTAAAACCTTACTGTGATTTTTCCCTAGGTAAAGAGGATAAAATTGTAATAGTGTCTGGATCCTTCATTCTTACAAAGATACCTTTATTGCCGGGATGACCAGTGGGTAGATTGTGCAGCACGAGATTTCTGCATTATGAAGAGACTGAAAGGCTCAGGTTAAATGTAGAGCTGAAACCTTCAGGGTAAAACTGCAATCTTCATCAGAATTCCTTCAGATCAAACAAGAAAAAATTATGCATCATTAAAGAAAAGGGAAAGCTTCATGGCTTTTCTCGGGAAAATCTGAAGACAAGATCTTTTGTCATATTGCAAATGTATGCACAATAATGCACAGGCAGTAAAATCTATTCTGATTGTTGGTATAGGGAAACACATGGTCTTGAACAACTAGCAAAACAAATGAGCAAAGAGAAGCTGAAAAGAAAATAATAAATAATAAATATATAACTGAAAAAAAACCAACAACCAACCAAACAAACCAAGCAATAAAAAAAAATAACAAAAACAACAACAAACTATTTCTAGAATAAAAAGGAAAATGGCAAACAATAATTTGACCCTCCCCTATCCATGAAGATTTTTAGTATGGTTGAATAAACATTGGCTATATTCTTTTTCCCTGCTGTCTTCTTGTTTTGTAAGTCCTGGATTCCTCTGGGTGAGAGAGTTAACATATTGTAATAACAAGGGAGGAGAGAAAACACAACAAAACAAATCTGGAAGGTTTAAATTGATTTGAAAGGCATTTCTTCAACAGAGCAACATTTTGATGTTCTTCAACATACTGAAGTTTTTCATAGTCAAGACAATGCCCAGACATTCATTTTGATTACATTTTACATCAGGAATTAGGATAGACATTATGGATTGGTTGTCTCTTACCCAAGTTTTCAAAGGAAGAAAGATTTTTTGATAAGGAATGTTTTTTCTTTTAAAAATTTGAATATACACTCTAGAAATACATGTGCTAAAGGTAAATGACTGAGTCCTGGAGCAGCCTTGAAAGAAAGGAAAATACAGATAAGAAAGCAAAAGGGAATTTTTGATGTATCTGAGTTTCAAGAAATGGCAGAGCTGAAAAAAAAAAAAAAATAATGTCTGTTATCAGCATCTAACTTACTGCACAGTGGAGCAAGGTGCAGATATATATAATCTGAAAATATCCAAGCTACCTCTGGAATTAGAGACAACATTGGCATATCAACATAATGTTGTACTTGAGATGCTTAACCTTATCTTGTAGATTAATAGGAGTATTATTAGTTTATGCACAGCACTCCATCAACTGCTAGCTTTTGCATAGCACTACGTTGACTCAGCTATATTGCTTCTGGTCTAGCCTGGTGCATAGGACAGCTGTGCTGTGAAGTCTGGGAGATCTGACATGTAGTGAGAGTTAAAAGGCCAGGATAAAATCCTGTAATGACAGGGGCTAAGAAATCTTGACACCATTAAGCCCTGAAACTGGTAGAAAGGGATGGCAATGGCAGGTTACAAAATGCTACAAAATAATTGATGGAGGGAAAGTGAGGCAGCATTTCCAAAGGAGAATGTGCAGTGTGATAATAGTCATTTCAGCAATGAACATATCTTTCTGACAGGGCTTTCTTGCACTGAGTGAGAGAAGGCAGCAAAGACAAGAGAGGACTTCTTCAATGCCAGATTTCAATCCGAAACCACGATGAATTGTGACCTTATCAAACTGCGGGAAGCTATGCTGCAGAACTGCAGAAAGCTTTTTATTTTTTTTTTTTTTTTTAAGAGCAGTGAATATTTCTACAGTGGATTAATAATTAGAGAACAGAACAGTGTGTAATATCTACCATTAGGTGGTTATTAAAATAATTTATTACTTTTTGAATGCATCAGCCTTTCAGTGAAATTACTCCTCTCTCCTTCAAATGTGAAATTTCTTCCCTATTCCTAAAGATTCATCTCTTATAATACAAGATTTATACATATCAGATATTGCAGCTTCAAATACCAAATCTTCCCTAGCTGCAGGGTTCTTGACTGTAAAAAAGAGACAGGCCAATTATACCTGTTTTATAAGGAGATTAATCTTTCTAAAACAGTGGTAAGAAAGTTATTAAAATTATAAGAAATATACTATGTATGCATTAAGCACAGCAAAATTTGTAATTAACACTCTTTATTGCTAACATTATGTGAGCTTTTTAATAAAGTGAAACTCAGGCAACTTTTATACAGACCACACCTTTCATTTGGTAAGAGTAAGATAAACGAAGATGTCAGCATTCTTTTCTAACCATTCTCTGTAAAACCACTTCATCTACAAATTCTTTGTAACATCTTGATCTGTATTATTCTGCTGGTTAATGCTACATACAAGTCATTCCATCACCTACATTACTAGAGTCACAGAGTTCTCAAATGTTTATTGAAAAAAATAGGAAAAAATACAGAAATGGATTTCATGGATATGAAGGTCTCCTCACATGAAAACATCTTTTCCCTTCCCTTCCCTTCCCTTCCCTTCCCTTCCCTTCCCTTCCCTTCCCTTCCCTTCCCTTCCCTTCCCTTCCCTTCCCTTCCCATTTTCCTTTCCTTTCCGATGTGCTGAACTAACCCCCTCCATCACCTTCCCCCCTTTGGCTTTGTTTTGTTGTGTTTTTGTTTTGTTTTGTTTTGAACTATACCATTAACAGACATTACACAAACTTTTTACATGAAAAACAAACCATTGTACACTTTACAACCAAGGTTCTACCTTGGTTCTTTGTTATGTCAAATAACCTGATGTCTATTACAGGAATAAACTTTCAGATAGATGTCTCAAAAAATTAACCGTTGCTTATACTTTCATAATGATTACAAATGTAACACATAAAAAAAAATGCATAAAATGAAAGCAATTAGATTAAGGAAAAGGAATTTCTCAAGAGAAGAAAGTTGTTTTGTGAAAATAATACTGTGAGATTCCAGGACATTGGTAGTTAAAGCTGAGACAAACTCATATATCAAAAGTCTATTTGGATCATTTTGGAGGGCTTTTATATTTGTTCTTTTAATTTTCCTCTCCCTTAGAAGTCTTGTTAATTGCTTTCATGGTAACTAATGCTGCCTTTTCCCTAGGCAAAGAGATCAGAAAATAATTAAATATAGTTTCCACTAATGTTTTTAAAACCTTTATAACATTTCTTTAAAATAGGTGTTGCTGATCTTGAAGCACTTGCACTGTATGAGACAAATCTGATTAGAGTCAAATACCTGAGTGTTCTTTAATATGGTGATCATTTTAAACGTGGACTTCAATAGAACATATAGCCACATGAGAAGATGAGAACTGTTTGCACAACATCTATGTTGGATAAAGCTGTGGGGAGCCAAGGATGGGTTGTCCTGGCAGAGAAGCTTAGACTAAAAGGCTCTTGCCAGTATTGTTCCTCAAATACCAGTTTTGAGCTTGAACTTATTTAGAATTATTCATGAAATGGAGCAAAAGAGCAGGATTATATTAGCAGAAATTTCTACTAACACAAAGTTGGGAGATATTAATGCACAGGAGAATCAGAAGGTAGAACAGGAAGTTTTGTGTAACCCTGGGAATTCTAGGAATGGCATAGAAAGTCAGTCATTTAGGAAGTAATAATGAGAAGTTTGGATATAAACCCAGGAGGTCATCATCTGGAAGGCTGTAGAAGTAGAGGAAATAAAATATTTGGATATATTACTTGGCCAATGGCCGTGAACAGCTAATGAGCCCTAACTGTGAAAACATCAAATGTGAGCAGGTAGGATTTTTCTAGGAGAGACAAAGCACCTATGACTCTATACTAGGGATACATGACATATAATATTATTATGTACTTTCTTGAAAATGAGAATAAAGAATTAAAAATTAATATAGTCCCAAGCTGTTGTTAATAAAATTTTCTAATTAGGATGAGGTAAGGAGTGAAACAATGGAAATATTTTATGTGCTTAACTTGGGCAGTACTGAATCTAGGTTTAGAAAGAGGCATCTGTCCTATTTACTTGCTCTTAAAACTGTAAAACATCTGGCCAAGTGTTTACAGATTGTTGCAGGTGACTGTGGAAAATAGAGATATCCACACCTATTCAATGTAATAGTACATGTGGTGCAGTATTCCCATTTAATTTTGGCTTGATACTTGATTTAGTTAATTTCTTTCTAGTGGTGATTGTTTTGGGGTTAGTAATTAGGGCACTTTCCTGGCTTGCAAGGGCATGTATATACGCTGTAATTTGTGATGTAAAGATCTGAGCTCTCAGAGATCAAAGGGGTAAAGCCACATGAGACAGCACAGCATTGCTCAGATCCTAGTGCAAACGGTTTGGGTGTCTCTGTACTGGCCCTCCTGCCCGTCTAGCTCTGATCCATGCATACACAGGCACTCTGACTATTTATGTGCCTATTTTGGGGCACTTACCAATTAAGATTTTCAAACAATAAATTCCCTCTGCAAGTTAGCCTGGAATATTTGTACATTTCTTATTCTGTGAATACTTGGCTTTAGGAACCGGGCTATCTTCAGGTTATCATTGAAGAGTTAGGCTGAGGAATATCAGACATTTTGTGTTATGAAAGACTGCTAAGAATGGAAGATAAAGACTTAAGCAAAGATCTTCACTGGGTCCTATCAAGTCTCAGAGACTCACTGTTTGAGTCATGTAATGAAACTTTTTTTTTTTTTTTTTTGTCATTTAATAAAACAAAAAACTACAGCTTTGTGACTGTCTCACCATCTTTGATGAAAATCTTCTAACTTTCCTCCAGTGGAGAGGTCCATGTTCAAAAAAAGGTTCTGGTATTGTTACCCCTTCTGGTGAGTGTTTTCTACTCAAAATAACACTGAAAAATCAAAGTCAGGAGGATACTTGCTCCTGATGAGAAGTTGAGGTGGACAGATGTCAAAGCACTTTTTCAGAACCTGAATTACACTTCTAGGATGGCAGATCCAGCTGGGATGAAATCTCTGCTAAGATATCCTCAAACTGGTCAGGAATTGGTCTGTTATATTCTGTTTTCTGTGTATATAGAATTCAGTCTCACGGAGCAATGTAATCTTAGTTCTGTCTTTAATGTTTAGCTTTTGTACATCAAAACAAATAAAGTAAAACTGAATTATCTTTTAAAATTAGGAATAATAATAATAATAAAATAATAATCTTTGTTGTAAGCAAGGAAGGTGAAGGTAACAGCATTTTTCTTCCCACTGAAAATAAGCCATTGTGTCTGCAATTCATATCTCAGAATTGTGTTTTTCCTTGGTTGAATACATATTTTAAAATACTTTTTTTTTTTCATGGGGCATTGATTTCCAATTCCCTTCCTTTTTGTCTAAATCAGTAAAAAAAAAAAAAAAAAAAAAAAATGTTATCTAGAACAACTTTGTTTTTATTTATGAGTCTTTTAGGCATACCGCTTTGGACACACAAAAAACATATTTCCCTTTTCTTTCATCTCATTTTCCCTCCTGTCCAGAAAGTGTCTTAAAAATCTGCTTGACTCATGTGATAGTGCTGCTCCAAGGGGTGGGGTCCTGTCTTCTTCAAACCTGCAGCACCATAGCAAATGTACCATACATTCAGACTCAAATGAAATCTAACAAAGACATAGATGTCTTTGCCAACAAACCCAGTGAACTTTCAAATATGACATTTCCAGGGGAAAAATTGGAATCAGCAGAGTTAGACTGCTTACGTCTAAAAGTCCTCTGGAGGGAGTCTGGAGGGCTTTTCTCATCTCACTGTGCAAGGATGAGTCAGTGCATTACACTAAAGGCAATCTATTCACATCCACTGAAGATGTTTTTAGGATACAGGAAAAAGCACGTGGAAAGAGGCAGATAGCTATTTGAAAAAATGCAGTGAGAATTCTGGTACTCTGCAGGGATATTAATTTTCTTTGAAGACATTTGGTTAGCAAAATCAGATTAATTAATACTTGAGGAAATCAATTTAATACAGTTTGCTTCATCATGTGCTGTGAAAATAAAAAGTTCCTTTCTATGGTACTTGGTACATCTGTCTATAAAATCACATAGATTATAACCCTATTTACTTCCACAGAAAAAGGATCAAACCCTGAAGGTTTCTACAAAAGATGATTATTTTATCCATGCTATGGTCAGAGAGGTTTCTCACTTCCAGAAACCTTAGTGGGCAAAGCTATAACTACGCTTAGGAGATAGAAAGATCAGAGCTGTCACTAGGAGTGGGACAGGATATATCATATGCCAAAATGATCAGATTTTAACTTTAAAGTGTGGCAATCAATATTCTATAAAAATATTAATGTTAATATTAGACTAACTTTTCACAAGTATTGTGTCTTGTTTGTATATGTCTCTGCCTAGTGCCAGACTGTTAAAAGTCTTGGAAAATAAATTAGTGGGTAAACGATAGAGATGGTGATCAAGGGCTAGGATGTATTCCCTTATCTTATAGTTCAATAATTTGGTAAGTGTGCATCAATAAAGACCAGGTTTTCATACTTGCACCAGTAAAGTAGTCAAAACGTGTTGGTAGACCTTTATGCCTCGATCTATACCTACAAGAAAAGACAATTTTTTTCCTCATTGAACCACAGCTGTCAGACTGCTTTAGCCACACAACAGCACTTTGTCATTTTCTCATGTTAATGAAAGCTTTAGAGATGGAAAGTCAGAACAATGTGAAGCATCACAGGAAATTTGATGTATGCAAATATAATTATTTAGATTGGAAACTGGCCAGAATACATAAGCCCATATACACAAACACACACACAACTCTTGTCCAAAGAACAATAACTGCATGTCGAAAAAGTGATAGCTACAGATGAGTTTTTGAAGTTATGACTAACCATCCAGGCTTTATTCTCACACTTTGTGATTTATTTTTTTTTTTCTAAATCTCTGACTTGATTTATAACCTGATTATCTATTCATACCCTTTCATTAACTGATGTGCAATTTGCCATTACATTCACAAACTTCTTCTGACATTGATTTACTATTCAGCAACGTACTGATCGAACAAAGCTACACTAAGCTAAAGTTGAATAATGTTTGACAAATGCCACCCAAATTAATTTTGGAAACAAATAGCTGAAACTTTAGAGGGAATATTTTGAGGGCATGAGGGCTTACTCCTCCAGAGTCGTGCCAAAATACCATAGCTGAGAATCTACTCTTTGGTGTCTCAAAACAGGTAAAATGTAAAAAGTATGAAACATATCATTACAATAGTTTGATACAGAATTCGTAAGAGCAGCAGAGCTTTCTTCACAAGTCAGATAATGTGATATTGAGTCAGACCAATAAAGGACTTAGGAAAAAAAAAAAAAAAGAGAGAGAACATGAGACTGGGACACTAAAAAAAAAAAAAAAAATCATAAAAGATAATAGTTTCTGGATCCTTGAGCTAAGCTGGCTATTGTTGCAGAGCCAGGCTAAATTGAGTTTATGTTTTAGATGCCAAAATAGGTTTAGTACCCACCTCTGCAAATTTGGTGCTTAAGATAAGCACCACATGTATCTTCAAACGACATATATAAGAGTAACACAATCCAGAAAGCAGATGTTTCAGATCATCTGTCAACTGAAGGGCCTATGGAACAGACATTCACCCACCAAACATACTTCAGCAGAATCATAACACCAGCAGAACAGAGTTTTCTTTCAAAGCAGAGATGGTGTTGTGCTATATCCCTTATTTATTACAAAAGAACGGTCTGAGCACTTATCAGGGAAGTGAAAAACTCAGGCCTACCACCATCCTCAACTTGAGCAGTTCCATGTCCATCTCTTTCTCTTCCTACCAGAGGTCTCTGTGAATAAGACTATAGGCTAGTCAGAATAAAGACACTTTTCAAAACAGTTGAAACAAAGGCCATTGTGTGAAGAATGCAACTAAAAGGAAAATGACATTAAGAGTGGTATTCAGATTAGGAGTCAGTGATGTGGGTATCTCCATGTGTATGAGGTAGCTTTGTCAGTGGAGCCCAGGGAACTCTCCAGCTGACCATGTATATGTGGCTGCTTTGGCATAACCTGAATAACTCCCAATAGCAACTGTATCATCTGTGAGTTTAATGAGATTCAAGAGTCCAAGATTTCACATTTCCCTGAAGATTTTTAGTTTCAGACTTTCTCCTGCAATTTACGCATGACTAGTCAAAACTTCATAGATATGCTAATTCTCATAGATGGCAGTGGAGCTCCACAGATGACCTCATCAATTATTAGTAAAATATTGAGGAGGAAGGTGGAAAGGACTATGAAGACAATAGGAAAATCAGAGAACAGGTACACAAGAACAGTTACAAGAGCATATGTCTTCTCAGAGGACAGCTGGTACAGAGTAGCCTTCCCACACAATGCTCTGTAGAGAAAATTTTAGTGAATGTCTTTGACTCACTACTCTACAATTTCACTGAGGAATGGGTCTTTAGCAGAAAAAAAAAGAGTACTTGCCATGCAAAAAGGATATTTTATATGAAAAATTGTATGAAAAAAGGTGAAGGGTATGTAAGGCAGAAGTCCTGATGGTCAGGGTGATACTACCAGTAGCGAACAGATCTCGTTGTTCAGTTTCCTTAACAGAATGGCATTTCTTCTACCACTGCAATGAACATCCAAACCTAACAACTTCTTCAGTTTTGAACAAAAATTAAATATATATATATAGTGGAGTTTAAGTACATTCAAAGAGACAGAAGCTGCAAGGAATATTAGATTCTCTGACCACTTAAAGATTCACTGTCACTCACACTCACCTTTCTGTTTAATACCAGCTGAAGCACATGTGTAACAATTGCTCTCTGCTAGTACTGAGCTGTTCTGTGAATAAACACAGCAGGAAAAGTAGCCTGGTTCATCAAGAACATAATCATAACATAATTAGAGTCAGGGAGAGTACAGTGCATGAATTCAGACCATAGGGAAGGAAATAGTGCCTGATGGCAGGCTAATGTGCTAACTCTAAAGAACTGTTCAAGATGTTAATGTGTTCATTGATTCTAAGGCTGGAGAAGATCATTAGATCCTCTAGTCTCACTTGCTACCAAGCAGCCTATAAAAACTGTACCCAACTACTTGTGCATTGATCCTCAACAATATGTCTTCCAGAAGATATCAAGTCTTACTTTGAAGGCATCACGTGAGGTAACTAGCCACTGTCCTGAGAGTTTGTTTCAGTTGTTAATCTTGCTAGTGCACTTTTAAAAACAAGTATGCCACTTCTCAAGAGTTGCTGCTTTAAACACTCTTCATTTCTATATGAAGAGTTCTTACTTCCTGCCTTATATTTTGCCTTATAAAATATTGATTAAATGTAACCAATTCAACTTTCAGTCTTCTTTCTAATACCTGATATGTGACCATCTCAGTAGGGCATCATTTACACCTTTAGAACCACAGAACCACAGAATCACCTAGGTTGGAAGAGACCTCCAAGATCACCGAGTCCAACCTCTGACCTAATGCTAACAAGTCCTCCACTAAACCGTATCACTCAGCTCTACATCTAAATGTCTTTCTGCAGTTCTACAAATCCCTTTTAAAATTATGATACTACACCTATATACAGTATTCCATTTTCAATCTCACAAGTGAAGAGGTAGGATCTCAGAAATATTCTTACTTTTTCTCCTCTTCAAATATCCAAAGAGATGTATTATTTTTGCAATAGCAACACACCTGGCTATGCCTATGCTGAATTCCACTGTGCGAGCTTGGTCCCCTGGTTATCCAGAAGACTGAATTTTTATGAAACACACCTTGATTCTTGCAGTGGGGGCAAGTTACTTCTAAAAGAAATCATAACATGCAATTAAACATAGCCTAGTATAATGATCTTACAATCAAGACATGTTCAAGGCAAGTTTCCAAGGACAATGACTACAGAGTAAAACCAAGACAATACATTCATACCATTCCATAAAACCAATTTTGGTTACCTCTTTAATCTGGAGTTTAGTTTCAGAGTGTGAGCTTTTCTTAAAAAAAAATGGAAAAGAAGACAGACACAACAGCCTTTCAGAGTGACCTTTTGGATAAGGGTTATTGCTTTAAATGTCATGGAGAAAAGAAAGCCATTGTCTGTTGGTGGTCTAGCAAGAAAGGAAGCATCTAGAGTGGGACTCATCGTACCTAATTACATCTACATCTGAGGTAGGATCCCTTCCAAATCAGTAGAGAGAAAGTGGCCCTTTTGGGGTTCAATTAATCTAATCTGTTTTAAATGTCTCCTGTATGATGAGATTATTAATTATTTAATCAAAAGACCTTACTGTAAATTCCAACTGTGTGTGCTTATTGGCATGGTGCACTGGGCCTCTACTGTTGAAAACCTTCCTCTGCTTACTGTAAAGAGAACCAAGGTTGGGTAACTCAAGTATAGACATAAGATATTAGACACTTGAGTCCTACTTCAGGCAATTGACCATGACCAACTGTCTCTACCTATTTATTTGCAGCACCTTGAGGGCATGTAATTATATTCTGAGAGGAAAGGAAAATGAAAGTGAAAGATCACTGTAGGAGGTATTAAATTCTGACACCAAGAATAGTGTCTTTAAAATTTATTTCTTATTTTGACTTGGGAAGTAAAAGACGTGGTACATGGTAAACCTCCAAAAAGTGTCAAGCATATGATTAGATTTTTCTACATTATTATTTGGGGTGAAAAAGAAGGGTTGGAAAGATGCTAATATCCTTCTCTGAAAATTGTTTGATTATAAATTTTATTTGTCCTTTACCCTGTGACCCAGTATTCAATTCATCTTAAGCCCCTAGAAACAATTGTTTATAGATATGTGTTCAGCAGAAGGTGAAAAGAGGGATGTCAATTTATTTTGTCCACAATATAAGATACAAGTTGAGTCCTCCACTTACACAAGGGTATCCCTAATTTCTTTTGGGCTTTATCCATGACAGAAGGAAATTAAACTTTTCTGGAGAAACGTTTTTACACTTTCTACACATGTTAAAATTCTCTTGAACTTAAACTCTGACTAGCCAGTTAACCAAATGTCTTGAAAGTTTACCTGGCACAAATATTCTCGTGCTTGATCAGAGTTCAGCCACCATTCTCACACTACAAAGGACACATTCAGTGGTTTTACTGTTCCTAGCACCTTGAATATTTTTTGCCCACAGCATACTATATGGCAGATGAAAATAATGTGTAAGCGGATGCTGGTTATTTTTTGGTATTTATCAAAGTCATTAGTAACTCATTTCCAGAGGGTTAGAACAAATATATAGAACACATTTTTTTGTAATGTGGTACTTTCATTTTAGGCTAACATTCACTTGTTATAAACAATGTACTGATTCCTATAGACATAATTGCACAAATGCAGCAGTCAGACCATTCAGCTCTGTGTAAACTGGAACTAAATCTGGACTACTAAAAATCTATGCACTTTTTAGTTAAAAAAAAAAAAAAGCTCCATTTTTTTTTTTTTTTCTGACATTTACAAGTATCATTGTTTAATGTGAACCTTTTCTCCAGGTTTAGGTAGCCTAGATTTCTGTCTCAAAACTTCTTAGCCTGCAGTCTGGTAATCTCAAATAAAGTGCTATTTTCACTTTCCATGTTTTACAGAGCAGAACCTTGTTCCTCAGTTTCCACTGAGAAACTCAATGAGTGCCCAGAATTTGGCTAAACTCTTCCATAGGAAGATTTAAATAAATGTGCTCTATAATATCCCATTTTCAGGTGATCTGACTCACAAAACAAACCTGTGTCCTTCTAACCATATTACATCCCAAAGTCACTGAGAAGACCATTTTATAAAGGCATTCCTCTCCACATACCTAAATATTCCTGAGAATCAAAGGAAAATCCTCCTGAAAGGGAGTTCATGGGATAATGTAGTCTATTCTTCACCTCAAGGGAAAAGTTACTACACTTAAGTCAGTCCTAACATATGCTTGCAATAAAGCAAACACAATATTGCTAAGCAAATTCAATGCTTAGGGGCTGTCATGCAGGCAGGTGTTACATCTCTGTGATTGTTTTCTACTTGTCGACATATTAGAAAGGAGCCCTACTGTGTAATCATCTATTTTGATCTATACTCTTGCAGCAAAAGCCTCTATTTCTCCTGCACTGTTCAAACATGCCTTTTCAGAACAGTTTTAAATTTCACACATTTCACGATGCTTTGTTAAGCAATCTAAAGAATATTTGCTATGAAATTTTGATGTGTAATATTTTTGATTGCATGCTGGCTCAGGAGTGACTTTGGTTGTTTGATTGCAAATCCTTAATCTACCTGGTAGCAGAAAGTGGCTTCTCCATTGGAACCAGATTGAAAAATAAGATTTCTTTATTTTTGTATACACTCATGATTCAGAGCAAAGAGCAAATCACTTTACATATTTATGTCTCTTAAGATGTTGTGCTCTCCAAAGAAAATTATCCTCTATTTTCTGTCAGTAGTGATAGTTTGTTTAAAACTTGTTCACAGACACTTGATATTGTGTGCAGTACAAAGTGTTTTCTTAGACAGGAATGTGGATCCTTGAATGTTGATCAGAACCTACCTCCAAAACATGTTTGATCTTGGTCAAACTTCCCTGCTTTAAATAAGATTAGGAGAAGTTTGGTCAAAATGACTTTCTGGATATGCAACTCGTTCTGTTGAGTTAATGAGGACAGAGTTTGAATCTGTTGCCATTACAGAAACCTTCAAATTTTCAAAGTTTCCAATAAATAAAGCATTTTGAAGCTATGAGTGTTTTCTAATACAAAATAAGCTATTTATTTGGATTTCCTCCGTTCTCATTCCCCACCAGGCCCTTGGGGCACACACTATCAGTTGGAGAGAGCCTCTCAGAGCAGAAAATACATCTCTGCTTCCATCAGCCTGATGAAATGCATCTGAGACAAACTGTTTGACAGCATACAGCTCTTCAGAAATCTCCAGCTCCATTAGCTCTTGGAGCACCATCTCTGCAATGTGTGAAAACTGGAGCTGGCACACAACAGCAAGCCACATGCTGCTGAACCAATGCTTCAGCCCCCATTTTGGAAGATATAAAGAATGGGTAAGCCAAATGTGAGTGCTACCTGTAATAGCTGGAAGCTACCTGAAGGTAGGGGTCATCCTGCAGGCATGATCCTGCTTAGTGAAGAAAATTTCTCCCAGAATTGTGCTGCTCTTGTGCTGACTCTCACAGCATTATGGAAAGCAGCTCTTGTGTCTTCCATACTCTGTGGTTGCAGGCTTCCAAAAGACTAGCCTCTGTATTTCATTTTGTTTGCATTTATTCTCTTTGTGGAAGTAAGAAGTATTATTTAAATTAGTCTGGACTCACTTGAAAAATTAGGCAAGCTTAAAAAAAACAATGCACATTTAATCTTGCAAAGCAAAGGGGGAAGTCTTAATTAACAGATTAGAAACTCAGTGGAAAGATGGAGCAGTTAAACCTAATAAAGTATAAAATTAAACCATAACTAAGAATAACATTCCTAAATAGTAGTTCTATCATTTCAGTCATGTAAAAACATTTCTTAGGGTGGGAAATGATACTAAATGTCTCTTACCTTTACCATAGGGATCTTTCACAGAGTTAATTTCTGAACATATTTCTTTATCCCCATTTTTCTTAAAATACAATTCATTTCTCCTCTTCTCTTTAAAATATCTCAGTTATTTTAGCCAGCACAAGTTCAGTTTGTGTGGTGAGATCACATAGATTTGCAGTAATATTTCTTTTCTGTGCCATTTTTCTGGATAGCAAGTATGCAGTGACATCATTCATGTCTGTTATTATCTCAAAATAAATATAATTTGTGTACGTTAAACACAACAGTCCCTCTAGCTGATAAAACCTCTTCCTAGATGTAACATATTCAAGTCTGTTATAGCTTTTAACATATCATAAGGAATATCCTATGTAATTTCTTTATAGCTCAGAAATATTTCATATTATCAAACTCAAACACCATCACTGCCTTGCCTCCAGCTTCTCAGCGAGACTGGACATGCCATGCTAAGAGTACATATGACAGATTGTATAGAAGAGGTTATGCCTCCCCACTTTTCATCCATATAAGGATCCAGCATCAAATGATGCAGTAATAAAAACTGAGCATCTGTTAACATATTAGGAATAGGCACGAAAAGTTCCCTGATGTGGGTATCTCTCTTCCAGGCTGACACAAAAATTCACCTATGAACTAATGGGGATGGTGATGGTTATGCGAACAGTGAGATGGAGAAAAACAAACAAAAAAACAAAAGCACAAGCACTTGTCTTTTTTGTGGTACAGTCTCTCTTTCTAGAATTTCCACATGGTGTTCAAGAGGAGACCTCAAGAAGATTTAGTCAAATCATGGAAAAATATTTTACTAGGTTTCATTCATGGTTGTGGGACACCTGGTATTTTTTGTCTCCTTTTTTGTTTTGTTTTGTTTTGTTTTGTTTTGTTTTGTTTTCCTTGAGGCCTTAGACAATTGCTTGAGAGAAAACTAGCAAGACTACTTGTTTTCAAAAGTTTCCACTGCATGAATGAACAAATACCATGCAATTAGGTAGTATGTAGTTGGATATTCCTGGTTAAAGAATTGCTAACGATATCACTGCAAGTGACAAAGAAGGTATATGTGAATCGTTGTTAATGCATACGTGGAACAGTTTTGCAGTAAATGTGTTGTTTTACTTTCAATATTTTTTTTCAATACATTTTAAATTATTTTGGCTTTTAATACTATATATATCTTCTGTTTATACTGTTGGAAAGGGAAACAAATTTCATTGTTTAGGATGGAAAAAACAGTCTAGATCTATCTGATACTAGGTCAACCAGGTTCTTTTCCTGCTATACTAGTTTTCTGTTGAGAACTGAATCAAATTCAGTTTGACATTTAAAATCTTGGCATGGGACTTGGCCTTCCTGTAGTCACCCAAAGTTACAGCCAAACTCAGTATGTTTTAAGGAATCATCCACAATAATTGAAACAATTAGCACAAGACAGATTTATGTTTCTCTCTTTGCGATTCTTGCACTAGAAATAAGAACTGCTTGCAAACAAAGTTAAAATCTCTTCTGTCGTGGATGTTCAAGAACAATTGCAAAACAACTCCATTAACATAGCAATATAGAACACATAGAAATAAATGCTATTTTGTGTTAACTTTGATTTTGTGGGGCCTTTTGATGCTAGTCTAATATTAGGGGAAATTATGAGCTGGCATAATTCCACAGATGTCAGTTAAATTCTACCATTAGAAATGTTGGTCAATGAAGCAAGAGAACGTTTTAAATAGGATTTTGAGTCCTACTATAACAGGGTTGGAGGTTCACATGGAATCATTCCACAGTTTCCAACAGCAACAACAATTCATGTTAAACACAAGCAGAATATAGCAGAGACGGTGAAATGCATTACAGCAAGCCACGAAAAGGAAAGGAAAAGGAAAGGAGCAATCTAAATGACATTAAATTGATTAATTATATATTGTGAATAGAATGAGTTCCTGTGTAGCATAGCAGACAATTATAAATACATTGGGATTAGGAGAGAACAAATATATGGTGATATAATAAATTTTAATCATATGCCACACCTTTGGGCTCTATGTTTGTAAATAATAAATATTCAGTGGGATATAAAGAAGTCATAAGGATGTATCCTGCATTCTATTTACAAAATACAATACATACACTTGCAAACATCAATTACACTTACATTTTTCTTATCTTGCACTTACCTGGTGTTAACAGTGGTTCATATAAGGTTGACTCCCATGGGAAGGATATAAGATGATATGAAGAATGAGTGGGAAATTTAATCATCATGTGCTCACTGAAACATTCACTTGGTAATTGGTCTGACTGAGCTTGAAGATTATTTTGTAAAGCTATACCACTTGTCACCTCCTGGCAAAGTTCCAGATCCATTTACCTATCTACCTACCTACCTAATTCTTTTTTAAGTACTTAGTTGGTCTTCAGTAAAGGAGTAAAATTATCCTCTTTAACTGTATGAGACAAGATGATTTGTCCATGAGAAAGGAGAAATGTTCAACTAAGAATTTAATTAAGTTCTCAGTTGTCCCAGACAAGGACCTTATACAGCGTAAGCTCTGCTTGCAGCTCTCCCAGAATCAGACTCGTCCTAGTACCATTAACAGTCACGCAGGCAGAAGTTGCCTTCTTCAGTGTGTATATCTTGAAATCCATTATTTTTTATAACATTTCAAAATTTTTTTCAGCGTGTTTACAGTGCATAGCATGCTATAGATATATTTGAGTTTTTTCATGCCATGGAAACAGGACAGGTGAGACATTATTCCAAAGCTTATCTCCCATGGCTTCTGAGCTGATGCTGTGTGGACTTTCAGAGGACACATGACCCTGTATTTCCTGGAAGGCCCATGTCCACGCTGTCTGCTTGCTCTTGAAATGGCAGGCAAATAGCAGGATGAGCTGCCTGGCCTGAGGCTTTAGTGTTCCAGGCTCAACCTGAGGAAAATTTCAGGTGTGTGGCAGGGACCCAGAAAGCCCTGGCTTTCCATCAGTGCTCTAGGCAAGTTTCCATGGGAGCCCATGCTCTGTTTGACCACCACTGTCTTGTTTGCAAGTTATTGTTCAAAAGGAAGGCTATGTCTCACAGAATGCATTGCTATTCTTCATCAGATACATTGCCCTCATTTCAGTTTATTCATAATCTTTAATAATGAAGATATTTCTCAACAGGCATTTTTCATTCTAACATATTAACCCTGACAATCAGACCAATGGATGAATGAGGCTTGCTTAGTACAGAGACACAAAGGAAATTCAGTGAATGTTCTTACAGATCCTGCAAACTAATGATGCCTCTGTCAAGGAAAAAGAGGAACAAGAAAAAGGTGAAAAGAAAAATTAAGAAAATATCTATATTTAGAGCTATTTATGGCGAGGGTGTGTAGTAATACAATAAATAATAATTTGTGTATTTATTAAAATCTTCTTAAGGATGTCAGAACTACTTGGGCAGAATTTATTAATTCTTAACTTTCAAAATGAAATGAAATAAAAAGAAAGCAGTAGTAAGCAGGATGGTGATGGTCAAACTTTAAAAATACTCCATAGGTAAACAGTACGGTAACTGAGATAGAAAAAAAAATATCAATGTTATTA
Organism: Nettapus auritus; assembly: GCA_011076525.1. Lineage (NCBI taxonomy): Eukaryota > Metazoa > Chordata > Aves > Anseriformes > Anatidae > Nettapus > Nettapus auritus. The sequence goes on from CM021765.1 coordinate 134,025,407, forward strand.
AATTGAATAAATAATTTAAAAACAGTTTGGGAGAATAAGCCACAGCTGCTGGTGTCATTCTGAGTCATATAACGGCTTATTGCACAAATTGCTAGGGCATAGCAGAATGGAGCAGATGTACTAGTAAGCTTTGATGTGCAGTGCAAGGAGACTGGAAGTAAGCACTGGCACAGAGCTGTAGAGAAACATTCTCACATGTAAGAAGAAGACTGAAAGCACTTGCAGAGAAAACGTCTTGATAGACCTATTTAGACATTAGACCTACTTTTTCTGCCGAGCCTGAACTTAACTGTCCGCTCCCATGGGAGTTGCAGCTAGAGCTGGCACTTCTTATTTTTGATAGCTACTGGATCCATGCTTATGTCCTGCAATCAGGAGGCCTGGAGGGAAGAACCAAAAGCCAGGAGTGCATCACTGTGGTTAAAACACTGCTAATGCTCATTAGGAACCAAGTAACATTCATCTACAGTTTCAGGGTTCTGTGCTTGGATAGCTCTTTGGCTCCAAGAAGTATTTGTGCAAGCCACATGTCTGACAGATCTGTGGAAGCTCACACAGACAGGCAGAGAAATTATCAAAAACCCTAAGAATGGCGATTATCATAAATTTAAATAAATAAATAACACTTCAGTAGAAACATGTTTCTCATTTTCTCTCTTCCATGTCATCTTGAAGCAACAAATTAAAGAGGCCAAATCAGTTGTCAAAAGGATATTTATTCCTACCTTCAAGTACATCTCTCCAACTAATAAAAAACAGTACATAAGCCTCTGATCTTGTAAGACTTATCCCAGGCAGGAACACAGGGAATTTGTATATAAATCATAAACTTTCATCTCTGAAAACTGTTTCCCATTCTGAAAGACCATTATTAATGCTGGAAATCTAGCATGGAAATATCAAATGATTTAGGTGTAAAGAAGTTGTATATGAGTATAAATGGTGGCTTCTGTTATGAAGCCACAGGTGCTGGTAAGGATCAGTAATAACACAAGGCACACCAGCTCTGCCTATGCTCTATTGCCAACAGATTGCATTTCTGTGTACAGCTTCCCTTTCTTTAGGCAGTGTAAGTGCTCCAGGCAAAAGATCCATTTCTTGTCTCATTGGAACCATAAGCAATAAGAATGAAAATAATAAATAACAGAACTCTACTATTTGTCTTCCTAAAGGTTTGCTTCTGGAAAAGAAACAACTGTCAGTAATTCTATGGTCACCTTTATTGTTAATCTATTGTATGTTCTGCTAAGGGCTATGCTAAATTCTCTTTTAGTCAACATACACAATTCTGGTAATCTTAAAACCAGGACTACAACATTCCTCAAGTTAGATGGGGCTTGTCTACAATTCACTTTTCGTATTACCACAGAATAAATCAGAATGAGGACTGATGGCATATTAGTAACTCAGCACCAAGTCCCCACATGGACTGTTGCCTAATGATGTATGTAATACATATAAAGCTACAGTAAGAACAAAATATCTTTTCCTACTATCAAGTGAGAAACATATTCCCCCAATGCTGGAGCAATGATGCTATAAATTGCTAATGAACAATCCTAAGTACAATCCTAAGTAACCTTAGGATTACTCTGAGTATTCATTACAGAACAAATAAGATTTGGTTTATTAAAATATTTCTATAAGCTATGGCTGTTGGGAGGATCTCATACTTTTACTGACAGCCAAGGACATTGATTGTGTTCTTTGGGTATACAACATTTAACAAGAATGGTAGAAAATGTCTTTAGGTATAAATGATACAGTCCTTTACACAGGCATTTGTCTTCACTAAGACTATTGCAGTTCCACAGCTCAACAAATAACTTTCTTGTTTTTAATTATGGTCTTAACTGTAATGAACAAATTGACCTTGGCACATTCAGTCTTTCAGACCTCTATTCCTGTCAGGAATAATAGCCAATAGGACACTCTGAACACTGACCTTTTCAAAGTTTTCTACAAGATACCCTAATAACAATGTTTTACAAGGTATGTTGTTCCTATAGAGACAGGATAATGCTTCCCTGCACTTGATGTTCTGTTATGGTCCACATAATGAATCAGCAAATAGCAGCTGTGGATCTGTAAATTAACACTGTAGATTGTGCACTAAATTCTCCACACTGACAACCCTCAAGATCCCAGATGAGGTACACAGAAGAACTGGAGCACAGCAGCATAATGCAGAGGAATCCCTTTAACCTGCCCAATCTCAATGTCATGGTATGAAAGACATCTGTATATAGTGAAGAGGTGAAAACTTACCTCGTTCATGTGTCAAATAAATTTAGCTTGGTTTCAGATGAATCATTCACCAAGAGGAATATCTGAAAGACAGGACACCACTTACAAGGAGAAGAATTCCTTAATGACAGTGCTTACTTGAAGTATATGCTGCTAAGAGGTCTATATATCGTTTCCTTTACTGCCTTCCAGAATACTTTATCTTATGAAGTTCAATTATCTTTTGAGAACAAACCCATTCAGGAAGAGGAAACGAGCTAGCTATGCAGTGGCTTATTTTGCCTTTGTGTAGCTGACAACACAAGTGTCCTTTGCTACTTAGACTGATTTTGTTTTAAAAAGAAAAATCATGTTTACTACCCACATACTTTTTGGAGTTAACGGGGGACGGGGGTAATGCAACAAGTAATAAAGACAAGATGAAAAGAGTTCACTGCAGAAAATACTATATGCAGGAAAGTCTCACAGTGAAGTATATTAGAGTGCTCAGGATGCCAGAGAAATAATTAATTCTGTATTGTAATTCTCTCCATTGCAGAAATACAGGTTGCTAGCCATTTAGTAAACTCCTCAGTCCTGCGCACTTGGTCTAGTCTTGGCTTTGTTGATCAAAATATCAGTCTATTGTATGGCTTTGTGATACAGGGTTATTTCTTTCAATATTTGATGTTAGAAGAGGCATCATTCATTGTATATAAGGAAATGCACATTAAAACATTACACACACAATACAGCCATAAGCAAGGTCAGCTCAATGTCAACAGCTCAGAATGAAATAAAAATTGGTTAGAATTACAAGTAAATAACTGCAGAGTAAATACCACACCACGATCACAAAAATTATGTATGGTCTCTTCAAAGATGAGAGAATATGACATTACGTTTATTCCAAAGCTGCTGTTTTGCAACATGTACAACCTCCATTTTTGGAAGGAAATGAGCAACCCAATGTAAAGGCCCTCATCATGCCTAAAGTTTTCATATGCTATAATAGATGTTCAGCAAGGAAAAGTTAAATGCAATTCTTACTTTAAAATCGTCAGTGAAGAGATGTCTGATATATTGGCTGCCAGAGCTAATGAAAGGATTATGAATTGGATAATATAAATACATGAGTCACAGAATTACAGAAAGAACCAAAGAGTGGCTGAGGCTGTCAGGGCCCTCTGGAGCCCAAGCCCTGCTCCAGCAGGGCCACCCAGCGTAGGCTGCCCAGGCCCATCTCCAGGTGGCTTTTGGAGATCCCCAAGGAGGAGACCCCACAGCCTCTCTGGGCAGCCTGTGCCAGGGCTCCTCACCCACCTAGCACAGAAGTGCTGCCTGGTGCTCAGAGGGAGTATATGCTTGGCAAGAATAGTCTATTGTAATTAATATCTACATTACAGAAGGAAATTTGGACAGATCTAAATGGAATCTAGGATTTGCTTACTCAAACCAGTACAGACTAGCTTCAATACAATGTTGCTGATATTGGTCCTTTTTCTTCATAGAAACTACTTTGGGGGGAAAAAAATGTCTGTCAGGTACTGCCAAAGAGCACAAATTGCTGGGGTTTCCTTTGTGAGTGGGAATTTACCTACTCAAGCCTGGAGAGGTTAAACTGACAGTCAACCTGGAAGGACTGCCCCACTGCAAAACCTGAATTTGTACAATGGCATGGGAAGGTTTTCCTCCTCTTTATACATGTTGAAATCTTTCTGCTCTCCTCTTCCTCCTGGCCATGATAGGAAGATCAGAAGTGTTGGTGAGGAGCACACAGTGCTTTACATGTCTGACTTCTAGCCAGGCAGGCAGCTTCCATTACCAGCTCACTACTAGACCTAAGTCAGCATCCCCAAGTCCTGATAAGCAGAAGTGAAGGGATGCCCATTTTCCCTGCTCCTCCCAGGAAAATGAGTACATGGATGCACTACTGCATGCCTGGGAAGAGGCAAAGTGAAAATAATAATAATAATAAAATAATAAAAAAGTAATAAAAATAAAAAGAAAAAAAAAAAAAAAAAAAACTTGGAGCCCCACTGCAGCCCACAAGCCTTCTGGGGTGGGTGAGAACAGGTAATGACAGGGTTATGTGGTACCCATCACAGAAATGTAGAGTTCCCCCAATATGGATATACAGGAGTAGCATTGTTCCCTGAACCCAGAGGCAGCCATTTTTTTCCAGAGATTTATAGCCATGTTGTTGCAGTGATGTCAGTGACAGCTGGAATGGCACTAAAACATCCAGCTGATCTCTCTGCTGTTTTCTTTACTGCCCAGGTAGTAGCTCATGCTCTGTCTACAAGCTCATAAAGACATTTCTACATTAAAAAGATTTTTGTGAGTGAGCTCAGAGAGAGTTCAAGAAGCTCTAAGACGTTTTCTGCTGATGGGATACCAGAGCTTGGTGCAGTTATAGCATGGATGGGGAGGTTGTTTAATGGTGCTGGTATTTCATGGGGCAACAGCCTACCTCACAGGAGGCCATGCTAATGAAGAGAGAGTGATCCCCTTAATCAACAGACACCTATTAGGCCCCTGAAACTAAGCAAAGTAAGGGAAAAGGGGAAGGGCAGGGCAGGGCAAGGGCAGGGCAGGGCAGGATCTTATCCTAGAAATGGCAAGAACTGGTAATAACACATCAAAATATCAGTCTTGATATGTATATTTTTGGGGAAGGGGAGGTTGGAGTAAGTTTCTTCAATCATAAAGTTATAGAGGGTGCTGAGGAATTTGTCTGTGGCTGGAAGGTGGGCAGCAATATCAAGTGCTGCTATATCCATTTGGCAATGTAGATATAATTTATTTTTTTCTCAGTTCTGTAACAGAAATAATACAGAAATAATACAGTACATAATTTCAAGTGCTCTTAATAAATATTTATGGTCAGTTTCTCATAATACTTTGGTTTAAATTTTCCAGGAAAGATTAAATTGCATCACAAACATTTCTCAATTTTCTTGCACCCAATAACATTAAAAAAAAAAAAAAAAAAATCCTGGAAATGATTCTGGAACTGATATATTTCAAAAACTTTTATAAAATGCATATACTTATATGTATATTTAAAAGGATCTAGGATTAAATCTATAGGCAGCCTATAAATAAAAGGGGGAAAATGTAGACATTAACTACAATAGACTATTCTTGCCAAGCATATACTCTCACTAGTTTCATAGACAGTTGCTACTAACTGAAACTTCAAAGGACATTGGATATGCCATGAAAGGTAAACAAATATTTTGCTTTAGAAATGCAAAGAAGTAGAATGCATAAAATATTTCTTGTGAAAATCTGTAGCTTTCCACTTTTTCTTTTCATCATAAAGGCACATTAAAAAAGACCCAAAATAGTGTAAAATATACAGCTACATGTCAAAATTGTTTTATATTTGCATTGCCTAAGTAATGCTGTGACAAATGACTATAAAGTGGAAGGGTTCATAGAAAAATGCAGTATGTTGTAGAAAGGATGAGAAAGAACTTGGTTTCCCTTTGAAATGGAAAAAGTGTTTATTCAAATTAATTCATAATCGGAGGTCAGCAGTAGAAAAGAAATCCAACACTTGCACAATACAATTGCAGTAAGAAGAAAGCACCACTCAAAACCACCTTTCATTTCTAGCAAAGAGCAGGTGGATTAGAGTATTTCCTTGCTGCCATGTACATTTCTTCATACCCTAACAATTCCTTCTGTCAAGACACCATGGTATTTGATCAGTCTCTTGGTTAAAACCAGTGTTACTAGTCCAGCCATGGGAGAAGAGAATAAGGGTCACTCGACCTCAGAAATGCAGCCCCAGAAAGGAGGAGATGGAGGTTAAGTGCAGGACAGCACCAGGTGCACAGGTATCAGACCATGATCCTCCCATCCCGGGGTTATTTTGTTGCCCTTAGCCATCTGCTTCTACAGAAACCATCTACTCTGCCTAAAACTAACTTCTCTTCACTGGGACACACACACAGAAATCCATCAACCAACCTCCACCACCACCACACACACACAAAAACCAAAAAACAGAAAGAAAACTCTGACCCACAAGGTACAAGGAGTGATCTCATCAAGCACAAATTATTTAGGACTTTCCTACTCTCTGCTCTCGATTTAGTGACCCTTCTGGTCACTATGTCTTTTTTTAATATCCACAATGACTATAGCATTATTCATCATACCAATGGATCCTCTCATGATGTCTAACACTACTTACATATCCCACAAAAGAGCTATGGCATAAACTTAAGCCAAGCATGTAACTACCACTGTGTATAAATCATACCTGATACTGGCAACACAGCTTTCCTTTCCTATCTTAGCAATATAATATTTTTATTAGAGAATGTAAATCTAAATGACGGAGGGCCTTGATCTCCCATCCTACTGATGTTCTTATACCATTAATGCTCTTACTTTTATTGGACATGTCAGAGGTCTTTTTTAGTATTCTTTTTATTGAGGTTGATTCATTATTCACTGGGCAGGAGAGGAGACAGACTGATTTTACAGCATGCTCCTAGGGCAGCTAGACCTTTTGAACCTGTGCCACATACTCAAACTCTCACCTGACAGTCAACTGTATAGTCATCTTCTATTCTGCTTTCCCACATCTTCTTCCTAAATGAATATACTAATCATTCTTCTCTCAACTTTTGTTTATCCACCACTCCCTCAAAAACCTGAGATTTCACATTTCCAGGTTTTTCACCAGCTCCTTTAAAGGGAAGCACAGATCCTGCTGACAAGTGTGTTTGTGTAGTTAATCATGCAGCCAAGCTGTCCCACCCCCCCCCCAAAAAAAAAAAAAAAAAAAAAAAAGTTGCTACATTTCAACCAGCATACAGTAGTTCATTTCTACCTGAGACAGAAACTTCCAACTCCTAGAACATCCACGCTGTTGATATAACAGTAACATTAAATAATTTATTTGCTTAACAGCAACAAAAAATAATAATAATTAAAAAAAAATCCACCTTCTTACATTTCTTTTACTTATATTTAGCAGGAATCATAGCTACGTTGCAATACTAGTGCAGTGATTGTAATAATAATAATAATAATAATTATTATTATTATTATTAAAAAAACAACCCCCATTACCCAGCAGCACTTTTAGCAGAGATCTTATTGCATTCCAGCAACGTAAGCTGCAACTTAGCACCTGCCAAGTCATACCATCAGCCTCCGTGTGATTAGCATCACCTGTTTTAAACAGTCAATAGGGGGCCCTATACAATTTTCCACACAATTTTCTCCTGAATTACTCTTAAGCACAGCTCCAACCAATGGTGAGAATGTATTTATATTGTTTTATGGTGGCAGAGGTCCTTCTCCCTAACTTCTCTTCTGAAATTTGTGTTTAATTCAAATTTCCTTGTAAGTGTTGTGTAATGTTTTGCACACCATGGCAACCCTAGCAACCTCAGTGAATGACAAATGTCATTCTGGAGGATGCTGTGCCGGTCCAAGCATCGGGGCTGTTGGAAGGAGGGAGTCCTAGTTATGTTGAATATATTGCTGTTTCTTGCTGTTTTCTGGATAGAGTCTTTCCTTTGCTGCTGCAAAAGGAAGGCATATTTTCCAATACATCAGTTAGCAAGGCATCACTTCATTGAACAGGGGTTCTGCCTAAGTCAAAGGACAATTTAATCTCCTCTGCAGAGTTGTGAGCTCTCCCTGACACACAGAAAGATATGTTTTTTAAGGTAGCAGAGACCATACACTACTTCCTGGGGCTATCCCTTCGCTGTAGGGCTTTGGTGACAGGCCAAAGGTACCTTGTTTAGGGCAGGAATAAAGAATCCTGGTCTACTGCAGCTAGTCTGGCACTCCACAACACTGGGAGATTATACTAGTGTTTTGCCAGTGCAGAGTTAAATTCATGTGGTAGAAATACAAAACCAATTCCTAGATTTTCATATGCCTATTGTTGCAAGGAAATTACAGTTTTGTAAGACTACACTACCCGATAAAGTTCTCAATAGAGAGGTCGTAGTATTTTTTATTAATGTGAAAGACAGGAATGTGGGGTAAGGTGAATACTCAGAATATACAACATGTTACAAGTGGGATTCATTTCAACTACACTTATTTGCTCCCAGAAGGAAAGAATTAGTACCTGCTGTTTATTTATGTCACTTGCTAACTATGCAGTTATTGAGATTGTGTTAACCTTGGCTCTGTTTCTGTTTCCAAGGGGAACTGAATGTCAAACACTTTGATGTTCATCTCATCTTCTGCATGTGAATGTTTCCATAAAATGCCCAGTTCTATCTCTAACAAAATCCTCACTGCTTCTGACTTTTAATGATTTATCTTTTAGCTGGAGAATTTGCCAAAGTGAATCATTTTTGTAAACTATTTGAAATAATTGATCCAGGTTTGTAACAAGAAGGGAAATGTCACCTGAATATAAAACAATGTGCATTGCCTGCTGAATTTCTTTTTGTATCTATCCAATGTTTTGGTGATGACTGAATGGCTTTCTTTTCTAATTTTCCATATGGAAAAGGAAAGTATTTTGATATGTGTTAGGATATAAAAACTGTGATTTGAATGAAATATCTTTTCTATTAGTGAAAGCAATTAAAAAAAAAAAAAAAAAAAATCTGAGCCCAGATTTACAGGAACTAGAACTAATATAGCTTGTTCCTGTCAAATGCATTTTTTTTTTTTTTTTTCAAGAGAACTGACTGCATCTTGATTTGCAGAAGGAAGATGAAATTCTGCAACATTCATCAATGTATGGTCTAGACCAGATTTGTTTTGATGAATAAATCTGACTAGGGTTAAAACAAGTTTTTTTTGTTTGTTTGTTTTGTTTTTTTTCTTAATCTTAATGTTTTGCAAATATATTCATACTGATTAAACAGTTGTGTGTCCAAGTTTGATGCTGTTTATTTGCATTTATTTGCATTTATTTTCAGGCTTATGAATAGAAAAAATAAGTTTCCTTCAGGCCAGGATGAGAAATCCATCTTCATTCCCACATTATAATGTAAAGACCTGGGATTCTATTACAAAAAAATAAAATAAATAAATCTATAAATAAGTCAACAAAAAGAGATAGGGCTTGCTCTGCCTTTTTTCCTCATAATGTTGCTTACAGAACCTGTTGCTCTTCAAAGCTTTATGGAAAGTTTTATTTGTTCATTTATTTCTTTGTTTCTTATCCAATGATGATTCATCACTGCACAGGTTGGTAGGATTTCAGAAACTGCTCAGGAAGTAAATACACTCCTTTTAAAGTGAAAATTCAGAACCTTTACTTTCTTACTTCTAAGCTGTATATAGGAACTCTGTTTTCTTGTTCCATGAGGATTTGGTTCACTGGATGCTGGGGAATGCTTCTAACCAATGGGGAAGACACTGATAGGGCACTTCATGAAGCAGCAGACTCTTCCTTCTGCTATGTGCAGAATTCACCAAGCTTTAATGAAGTAAAGAAAGGTACAAACATTAAAAATCCCAGTGGACTTCTCTTTTTGGACAAAAACATAATATTATATTTTTCTTCTTGCTGTCTTTTCTTCTTGTTTAAGAATCCAATAAAATCTGTCATGCATTGTTTTAATAGCTCATCTTTACTGCTTGGAGTTTGTTTCTGTCTTCTTGGCAGGATGCTAGCTTTTAAATTATTTCTGTTTTGGTTATCAGATCTTTCAATCTAGTCATTTCTGATTTTTTTTATGAGTTAATATCCTTTAAAAAAAAAAAAAACTTAAAATCTGGTCTTGGGTATTTTCTCTAAGCTTGTCTTTTCCTGGTGTTTAACATAACTATGATTTTATCTTCATGAGAGAAGCAAAGTATCTGTGCCTAGCCATCTTATATACATAAGAGCTGACTGACAGCATTGCCTCCTTGAATTTTTGTGAAGGATTCAAGAGAGGAGGTGATATGATAATTAAATTCCCTAATTTCCCATTTCCCATTATTCCTTGTGAATAATATGACTTGAATGATGGAAAAAAACATAAGAATGTAGCTGTTGATGACTTGGTTCTTCAGCTGTGGGGAAGGCAGTTTTAATACTTCATTGCTGACAAATCTCCCATGGTTCCTAAAAGTCCTGAGGACTTAAAAAAATAATAAAAAAATCAGAGTTGATAAACCATCTCTAGACAGCCCTGCTGGGAAAAACAAAACAAAACAAAAATCATAATTAATGCACTATTCATAATTTTCAATGTGGTATAAATTCATAACTTGAATCAGTGGGATAATTCATACTTTCATAGAGTTGCTCAGGTATACATGAGCAGGGGAGAGAGGAGTTTCCAAATACAGGACCAAACCTTTATTCTATTACTGCTTTGAGGCTGAAATACATTCTGGTTTTGCTTTGAGAATGAAATCTCTATCTTTTTGCAATGAACACAGAGCAAAATCTGAACTGAATCCAGCAGCAGAAAGAATTCACTCCGAGATCACCAGGTGTTTTGCAAACAATAATTAAGACTCACCCCTGTGAAATACATGAGTGCTATCACTCTCATTTTACTGATGGGAAAACTAAATCAGGAGAAGCTGTAGGATTTGCTTAGTGTTGCATGCAGTTGAGTACAACCAGGCACTTGTCTCATAATCTCTCTCCTTAATAACTGGACCACTCAGCCTTCCCAAACAAAGTTGAATGAAAAAGAAAAAAAGAATGTCTGAAGGATTATGTGTTAAGCCTAAAGACTTTAGAGAGATGTGTGTGCCCAGTAAGTCCTGTGCTGGTGAAAATTCTTCTGTGGTGTACATACGTTGAAACAATTCTGAAGTTATGCCAGAGTTTATAATACAGATGTATACCCACAGAATTATTATTTTTGAAGAAAAAAATGGTTTTCTTTTTAATAAGTAAAAGTCAGGCATTAATGATGAAGGTATGCCATCATGAGCTTGGAGAAGATACATACAAATGCACTTATAGTGGTCAAACAAAAATTCACTGTCTTTCATCACCACACAAAACAACAGCAAGTGTGACATTGCAATTTGTCACATGCTGTTTCCCTGTTTGTTTTACTCACCAAAAGTTACTATTTCCAGCCCATAACCACTGGCAACAACTCTGGAATTCAGTATCTGTAAAATTGCCTATGAACTAACTGGCTCAACTGTCTCATCTCATGCAATAGTCTTTCAGCAAATATTCATATTATTGATTTGCTTTGGACCACATTGCAATCTGTCCTGTTGAATACAGGTCCTTTTACTGATTCTAAACTCTTAAGTAGGCCTGTAATTTTCACTTCCTAAACATGGCTAACATGGTGGGATCAACCTGGCTGCTCTGCCAGGTGATAATGCCTCATCTTCCTTGTTCAGATGCAGAGAATTTTCTGAAAATTTATAACCAAGACAGGAAATTAGAAACTTCCAGGTTTTAACCAATCTTATCCTAAAGATAAAGACAATTACCCTAAGTCAATTCAAATAGGTCAAATGACAGCATGTTCTTACTTCTCCCTGCAGTTCAGAACGTTGAGTGTGCGCAGCTGTTTTGATCAATAAGAGGGACCCCAGCACTGGCAACTTTGATACTAATCTTCATAAATTACAGACATCCTTCTTCATAGGAATTAGCTTGCCAACTTTTATTATTATTGTTGTTATTATTATTATTATTATTATTAATTCTGGCAAATATCAGAAAGTCCTGATAAGCAGCTGCTCCTTTCCCTCTCCTATGTGGAGTACTGCCAGACTAGCTCTTGGAAATCTGTAACTCTCTCCTATGTCAGCCACTAATGGCAATCTCTACCCTAGTGATACCTTACTGAATATATATTCTTTTTATTCTCTCTCAGCAGGATGTGCTTTCATCTGAAGAAAAGAGAGAAAAAGAGTGAGTCAGAAAGGTAAAGACAGAAGCATATAGAGAGGAGAAAGATATGAGAATTGTCTTGCAGGCACTGGCCCTCAGAATGGCTGAAGTAGGGTGCATTTTGAGAAACTGCAGTTCTGTATGTGCTCACTAGCAGTCGTATCAGCATACAACATCAGGGCAGTGACAGTTCCCAACGGTGCCTTCCTCCCTTGTCATCTTGCAAGCAGGTACATCTCTGATGATGACCTGGCTAAAAGAGATGATGCATTTTTCATTTCCAACATGGTCTTATTTCTTTCATTCTGATTTTTTTTTTTTTTTTTTTTTTTTTCTATCAAAGAAGGCTTGTCAGGCAACAACATTTCATTATTTCTAAGTTCTCTAAGTTTAGGACAAGTAGTGTCTCCTACTTGAACAATTTCTGGAGTCTTTTCGAATGGAGCTGGCAGAAAAGCAAAGTAAAATATATATATATATATATATATATAAAGGCTTTTGAGCTCGGTCAAAAGTCCCTTTCTTCACCTACTGTTTCATACAAAAACAGCAATTCTGAGAAAAAGCAAAAAGGAATCATTGAAACTGTGATGTTTTCTAACAGAGAGATGCTTCCTGAACACTTGTGCTTTCCAACACTGGAGCCACCTTGGCAGCTCCACCTGGCATCCTTCCTGCTCCAGGACCACTGGTCCTGGGAGTTTGTCGCTGCACCTCTGGGCTCTCTTGCTTTGCTCTACAATGGGCTGTGGGAAGATCTGACAGCTGGACTGTTCAGCAGAGACCCGATGAAGTTCTTGCTGAATGACCTTTCGCTGTGCTTGCAGTAGCAGTTTAATAAGCTGCTGCTTATTGGAAGTTGTTTTAATGACGTATCTGTTTTGCCCACAAAACTCTGCAGCACCTCTGATACACGGTACAATAGCAGGGTAACTGAAGGAATCAGAAAGAAATAAATCTCCTTTGTACTTTTGGGCCACTTTCCCTCTTTGCAATCAACAGGAGGTTTGTCATGACTTCAAAGAGAGCAGAAAGAGGTCCTCTGTTTGAAGTACAGTTTGCAAGCTTCTGAAGCTCACTACAATGGCTCAAATGCAAGATGAAAATTGAAGGGTTGAAACCTTTAATTAAAAAGAAAATCAACAACCAAAAAAAATAAACCACAACTTTAAAGCCATAAAGAAAAACATCAGCTCTAAAGAATATGGTCTGAAAACCCTTCAGGGATAAATTATTGTAATTTTTAGCCTTGCACCAATGAGCAGTCACTTCCATTGGAGAGAAAAATACAAAGCAAAACAAAAAGAAGGAATTTTCAGCTTGATCATGTTGATTCATCGTCATTTAACAATGAAAATAGAAAGGAAGAAAAGAAAATGAAATTTCCTAGCTGCTATAAGGCAGTTCTACTGCTGACTTCATCTCCTTTAGATCATCATGTAGAAAGCCAAGATTGACTTGAACTGCTTTGGTGAGGTTTCCTCTGAAATAAGCAAGTGGCCCTGCAGGGAAAGAGCAAGCAAGCAATTTCTGGTTGCTTTTTGTTATCACAATTGCCTTAAAGAGGAAAAGAGAGGAATAGAGTTGGTGCTCCAGCACAATGCATAGTGCTCCACTATCCCTCAGCAGCACTGTTTCATGATGGATTGCCCTGCCATGATGGGCTCTCCAGCCCTGTACCTGGGCTGGGCTGCTGGATAAGGAAGCACTGGCTGCCTCCTTCAAAATTTTCCTTCTCATTTGTACACAGTGGGAAGAGGATTCAGCAAAAAAATGTGCCCCGAGCAAGGGACCTGATAAATGACAAATGTTTGATAGATGTTAATACACGTGCACTGCCATTGTCTTTTTAGAGGTCACTGTATGTATTTTTCATAGACAAAGTCAGAAACGTTTGACCAGGAAAATCTCTGATTTCACTGATGTACTTAAAAGCATTGGCTCTGACAGATCTTACATGAGGTGTCTTGTCTGAAGGGTAAATCCATTCATAATAGCTACTAGAGAACTGATAAATAGCAATGAGGAGATAAAACAATTATTGTAATAATTTCTAGATCCTTTGTGTTTATCTAAAGACACATTTAATCATTTTTGTAAACTGCTGGTGTGCCTGAGATAATAAATATTATATGGAGACAGGTAAGGGGAAAATGATGATACATATGTCAGCCTACAAAATATATGGCAGTCAGCATGTATGTTAATCAATGGGAACACTGCTACAATTAATCTGAAAACACACCCTTACAAATCATTTTTACCATTTTGGAGAAATGTGTCACAAATTCTAATGCTTCAGCTTGTTAAGACATGACAGATGAAGTGTCACTGTGTGATTAGTAATAGGGGAGGGGAATGGTTGAGTTAAATAAAGCCTGAACCACTGCTCCTCACTCCAAACAAACTCAATTACTGAGTTTCTGAGAAAGACCGAGGACATATGAGACACCCATCTCCTGTCACTGCCCATAACACCATCTGTAATGAACCAATCTCCACCTACTCTCCACACTCTCCTCCTCTTCTTTTAGAGCTCATTCCCCTGCACTTGTCTTTCTTTTTAGTGGAGGGCATGATCAAGAAAACCCTGTGCTTGGTCCTGACCCCCATTAGTTTGAATTTTGTGTCCTGCAGGAGTCTGAGACAATATTTTCCCAAAACTGCAGGACCCAGCTGCACTGGGAATATGCTTGTGTTGGCAGAGGAAGAGAGATAGTGGCTGTGCCTGTGTGCCCTACTACCTCCAACCACAGCTTTCCAAGACTGTAAATCTGTGTTTGCCCCCAGGACATGCCAAACAACAGAGCCCAGTACAGATGTTTTCAGAGGAATTTGCGGAGAAGCTCTGGAGAAGCAAAATGAAGACAAATAATGAATTTGCTGTAGAAGATGAACAAGCATACCTGCTGAATGACTACCTTACCAGCAGAATACATAAAATGAGTAAACTAGAGGCAAGGGAAGACTTGAGACTAACCTCTATTGACAATGAATAAGGGTAGTGGCATAGCTGATTGCATTTATTTTTCAGAGGTACAGTATGTAGCATGGCCAAGAAAACAATTCAGCCAAAGCTGCCATCCTGAATACTAGTTTTAAGTTAATAAAAAATATAAATGTATTTCCTTTCAGCTGAAAATATATTTCTCTTCCTTTCACATCATCAAGGGAAAAAATATATATTAAAAAAAATCCAGCTCTCAAAGAATTCACTATCAGAGTAATTTTTAATGATTTTTTTTTCCATTTCTTATTCACTACTACTTATGCCTGAATTTTTACCAGATTTCTCTCAGAAATGAGTTCAGCTACCCTTAGATACCTTTGAGAATATCAGAACGAAAAGGAAAGGTTAGAATTTTTTTAATTATCATGAGGAGAGAGCTGGGGAGGACCATGTCTTAATGAGGAATAGAATTATTATGCTATGAAGGAAAGAGAAATATGATGAGGTCTCCAAGAAAAAAAAAAAAAAAAAAAAAAAAAGAAAAAGAAAAAGAAAAAGAAAAAAAAAAGAAAGAAAACGTGGAACAACTTGTAAAATTGCAGAAGCTTTATGCTTGTCTCCTCTCTAAATCTGATGGATATATTCAAATGCACCTGGTCATAAGGTTTTACAGTAATGACAGTGGGTTTAAAGTAAAGCGGTGTTATCTTGTTTCACCATTGCTAGTATTTGGAGCTATAAGTAACCAAACCTCAGTGCTTCAGGTCCTGGACAGTTCTTGGACAATGTTGGAAGAACATTGTATTGACTTGGCTGTCTTTTTCTTTCATTTTTTTTTTTTTTTTTTTTTTTTAACCCACTCTTTTATATTACTAATTCAGTTTTTGGTCAGTAAATATGATGCTGTCTTTGTCTAAACTGCTTCTACCCTCTAATCAGACTAATACATTTGTAATTACTTTTGTGGTGTTCCACTACAGTCACGTCCTGAGAGCATCCTAGTTTCTGCTCTTTTCTTGAGATACTTTGAATGAGTTCCATAAAACATATGGCTTTTCTGACAATCAATACCTACATTTCTCTTCTTAGAATAACATAACCACGCTATAACCACAGTATATAATTAATGTTATGTGAGTTTTTTATTTTTCCATTTGTGAAAAACCCAAAAAGATCTTTGAGGAAATATTCAGTGTTTTTAGGTATCTGGATGTCTATCCTGCAAAACAAACAGTTCACAGAATCGCAGAGTGGTCAAGGCTGGAAGGGACCTCTGGAGATCATCTTGCTCACCACCCCTGCCAAGCAGGATCACCTAGAGCACATTGCACAGGATGGCATCCAGGTGGCTTTTGAATGTCTCCAGAGACAGAGACTCTCTCAGCTCTCTCAACCTCTCCTTCTATGAGAGATGCTCCAGTACCCCCGTCATATTTCTTGCCGTCCTCCGGACTCTATCCAGTAGCTCCATGTACCTCTTGTACTGGGGAGCCCAGAACTGGACACAATGCTCCAGGTGTGGCCTCACCAGGGCTGAGCAGAGGGGGAGGATCACCTCCCTTGACCTGCTGGCAGCACTCTTCCTAATGCACCCCAGGATAACATTGGCCTTCTTGGCCACAAGGGCACATTGCTGACTCGTGGTCAGCCTGCTGTCTTCCAGGACTCCCAGGTCTCTCTTGCAGAGCTGCTCTCCAGCAGGTCAGCCCACAGCCTGTACTGGTGCTTGGGGTTATTCATCCCTAGGTGCAGGATCCTGCACTTGCCCTTGTTGAACTTGATGAGGTTTCTCGCTATTCAACTGTATAGGTGCCAGGCACAGCCCTCTGGTATTTCAGCCACTCTTCCCAGTTTTATGTCAGAAACAAATTTTGCAATTAAGCACATTCTGTTGTGTCAAAATTAATCATAATCATAATGTCTTTCACAAATGGAGACCTGAACAAGGCAATGTCTGGAGGGAATTTATCTCAAAGTAAAAAAAAAGAAAAAACGAAAAAACGAAAAAAAGAAAAAAAAAAAAAAAGTGTTTATTTTTGGCTTTAGAGTGGTTGTTTATATAGCTGAATTCCTGTCCAAGTAGGATTACAACAAATAGTGTTTCCCCCTATGGAATATAAATAGTATCTTTTTTTACTGCTAGTGCTGAAGCCTGTCCACATGTAAATTTCATCTTGTCTAATCTCAGTATTTTTCTTCTGACAGAATGATAATCTCTGCTTTTGATGTCAGCTTACCTTTTATCCATTTCTGTAAGCAATATAGTTACTGTTGCCAGCACTACTGACCTCCACCTGAGCTTCTAAAAGTTAGCCGAACATGATAGGTCTGGTCAGAAATGGCATATATGAAAGGATTGTGCCTTCAGACCCTACGCTGTAACACAATGGTCAAATTGCTTTTTTTTTTTTTTTTTTTTTTCCAATTCACCCCTTTCAGATTTCTGTTTTTTCACTGCTTCTTCCATTTCTACACTGTCTTAAAATGTATTTTTTAATCTCTCTACCATGAATAAGTCACCAGCCAATTTTGTCTTTCTTAGATTTAGAAGGATCAGCTCTAGATTATATTACACCTCCTCTTAATTTATTATAACAAACCAATTATATACAGCGGCATGTCAAAGAATCCTTTATGTTGCTTCAGAGTTGTAGGCAGTTCATTCCTACTTGACTTTAATTTGGTTTTACCTTTTCTTCAATTAAATTTAATGAAGCAAACATCTCATTCTGCTTCCCCTTAAAGCATTTAATTTTATTTCTACTCTCCTTGTTTTAACATAATAAAGTTTCATGTCTTGCCCTTCATGACAATAGCTCTCACAATATATTGGGTCTCATTTGAAAGCAAGATGGCATTCACTGTCTTCTCTATCACAGCAGTCCACCAGAAACAGAGATGTTCAGCCTTTGTGCCTTATAATCTATTCAAATAAATAAACTCAGACAATGGCATGCAACTTCATGCCATTTGTAATCAATTTTTCATCTCACTCTTTTACATCATATTTTTCAGTAAATTACAAGAGATACAAGCAAACAAGGAGGGCAGAAAAGGCTGTGGAAAACAAAATAGATTCTGTAAAATCATAACTGAATACTTTTGTCTGTATAAGCAAACATCTTCTAAACCTGTGGAATAAAAGAGCTGAATATTCACAAACATTTTTCTTTTTTTTTTTTTTTTTTTTTTTTTTTTTTTTAACTAGATCTAAGAGCTTTCTCTGAACCTTAGGTAATAAAGATGCATGCTTTTTAATCCACTATATTAGTTAATTCTTGTTTGCCTATAAATGGTTTAATTATAATAATGTATATCCCTGAGCCGTTCTAAATGCAAATCATATTTGTTACATAAGGAAAATTCATAATGTAGTCAAAATGGCCTGAAAGACAGACCAGGTGTTTTTATAAAATTATGCCATTTTCACTGGAAATCTTTATGCTTGGAAAGTCAAGAATAGATTTTGTCAAGAAAATCAACTGATCCCTATGTTTGTGATTATATATTTTCCCCTTTTAAAGTTTTTATTTATATTTTACTAAATGTCATGTGACCTTGGTAAAAGATTTAGGAAAAATATATATATATATATATATTAAATTCAGACCAAACTGGCAATTCCAGAACACTTGCTTGCCCTCAAAAGTGCAGAAGGGTGCTGAGCTCCCCAACTGAGCTGCTGCCCTGGAAGGAAGGTAATGCTGCCAGTGGTGGCCTAAACCGCTATACTGTCCTGGGAACTAGTGCGATTCATCCCAGGGTCAGCATTGTGCCGGCTCCTCTACCTCTGGGCCTGGTGCTGGCACCTGCACAGCATCGTTCTACAGAGCGTAGATGTAGGTGCACTACTTACCTTGCAGCTGCCTTGGAAATGCTAACACAATGCTTTTCTGGATTGGATAGGTATGTGCCGACCTGCATCTAGAGCTGGCCACCTTTTGAAATAAATAAATTTGGCCATCTCACTTGCACGTACAACTCCAGTAGGCCCCAGTTCACTTTAAATTATATGAAGGGTCCTGATTCATAACATATTTTCAGCAAATGTATCACCTGAGAAAAGACAGATGTTAAACCAGAAAGGCACTGGCCAAAATTAGAGATTGTGTAGCTCAGTTGAAGTATTTCAACTAAGTGTAACTGGTCTTCTTCACAAAAGCAATGGCAAGGCATTTTGGGCTACTTCACCGACTTCCCACAGCTCTCCCTTACTCTGTTTTCAATGCAAGTCTTGGCAATATTCATAACCTTTTATTAAATGTAATGTGTTGTCTAAGAAGGAGAATATTATAATGTTTGCCTGTGGAAATCTAAGAATATACTCAACACAGGGAGCAGCAGCTCCAGCCCACCCAAGCACTCCTTACTCTGCTTAACTACCCAGTCTCCCTTCTTTACCACAACAACAACAGGACCAAACAAGCAAAATAACTTTATGTAAAGACATATTAATAGCCCTGTCTACCAACTGCTGGATCTGAAACCTCTAGAAATAACTCAGTCCTAATAAGCATTGTGAAACTAACAACTACAGAAGTGTGAAAGCAGTTTTAATACATGGAAACAGAGGTACCCTGCCAGCTTCCTTTCAAGGTTTCATGCTGCCCAGACTTCACCACAAGTGTCCCAAGCCAGGAGGACATTGCCCACTGTTGTACCTAGGCTTTCAATAGGTGTCAAGTTTCTGATCTCCCTTTAGTTTATTTACAGTCTCTTTCCTTAAGGGACTGAGGGTGCATGAACGTTTTCTCAGTCTCCTTTATGAGCCAAGAGGATGATAAGAGTTTCTAGGATAACTGTTCAGTGTCTCAGAGATAACTATTGAGTGTCCCTTAACTTCTCCTTCAGTTAATCTGTATATCCACTCACGTACCAGTTCAGATTTCCAGGCTCTGTGTAAAGTCCAAAGAAGAAATTAGTCTATAATGTTTTTCCCATTTAATTTTTCTATTTGCTAATTTGTAGCAGCTCCTCATCCTAAACCTGAAAGTTCAGTTTGCTCTTGTCTGTTCTGAAATACATAGTTTTCAGGAAGGATGCAGAATGTTCCTTTCTTATGATAAAGACATTACTTAGAGGAATCAAGAGAAACACGCGTCTCCATCTGAGCTTGCCTTGTCTGATGAGGAAGCATGAGCCACAGAGTGTATGAACAAATTCAGAAAGATAAACCATTCTTCACTCTTTTATAATAGACTGTCCTCTGGCTTTAGCATATGGCCAGGATATCACACAGAACAACATTTTCTTATAATAGATTAGGAACAGCACTGAGCCAACTGCAGTTTCAAATCCATCTGCCCATACAAAAATAGTTTCTCACTGGGATCTTCCTTCTAATGCTGAATTATTTCTGTCCACAACCCCCTTCTTCCCATATGAGTTAGGAATCAATGGACATTTTAAAAAGTGTAATTAAAAGGAACAGACAGCTCCCCCTACCCAGTGTCTGTGCAGTGGCCTGGCATTAAACATGTGGCCCACAGTCCTCCCAGAGCCTGTCAGGACAACTTTATAATGAGTATTGCTATTGTGTTGATTCAGTATTCTGTGAATATCCATATGGAGTCCTTCTCTTAAAATCAGATTTCTCAGAGCACACTCTAGGATCTATGCAGAGCGCCTCTGTAGACTGTGCATTCTGCAACTGTGCAAGATGTTGCCTACCCTGGATCTGCACCCATGGGGCCATTTCCTGGTTTGTCATTTTTCTTTAACCAAGACTTCTGTTTTTAAGGAAAAAAAAATAACATAAAATCTCGGTGTTAGTTTTGTATTGGTATTTTTTTTGTTTGTTTGGTTTGGTTTTGGTTCTTTTGTTCTGTTTTCCCCAGTCTCCTTTTTGTGCCTTTGTATTCTACTGCTTACAATTTCTCTTACATTTTTTCCTGTTATTCTTCCCAGCTAGATGATTTTCCTACTCAAAGTTCTTTATGCATAATACAAATAAATAAATAAATAAATAAAAATCCACCATCTTTCAATCTTGTTTAATTCTTACCAGCTCAAAACTACATTTGCTTCCAACAGTAACAGCACTTCTGCAATTTGTCCTCAGTTGGAATGTTCCTTTTCCAAGCTGCCTGATGAAAATATTACCCTTTGCTGAAAAGGGTATGAGAAGGCAGTCTGACATGAGTGCTCTCGCTGTTGCATTTTGAATTCAACATTGCAGATCCAGCACAGTGCTGCAGCATGCTTCCCAAAACTCACAGGAGCCTAGCTTTCATCTCCCTTGTCTGAGTTATGTATTGGTTTAACTCCACACAAGTCTATGAGGTTACATTCATATAAAATTGGGATGAGAGACTGGAGAATTGGATCTACAATGGTTTTATTTTTGCAAAGCCACATCTTGTTCTAACTCAATTTGAAGCACTCAGGATTGTTTCAAGCTAGTCTTCCAAATTAATATCTTCTATTGAAGTACCAGAAGCAGAATACCTTGAATACAGCCATGTTCAGGCCCCTGAAGTATTTTAGTGAAATGCCTATGGTATACCACATACAGAATGGGAAAAGCCTTTTGAAAAGGCAAAAATGGAGCTGTATAAGCTGAAGTGGGTTGTGTGTGTTCAGCTTCTAGCTGAGGAATTAGTGGGAAATGGAGATGGAAATTAAATAACACATTAACAGGTTAACTGTCTATATAAATCATAGCTGATCATCACCCATTTACTTAAAAGTATCTTTTAAAAAATCCTTAGACTTTTAAAAAAAAGATAAATCAGCGGCTTCTTCTTGGTAATTAAATCATTGTTGAGATACACATTACAGATACATCAAAGAAGGACATGATTTATGTTTTCCATTAGCTGTTGAAATGCTTCTTGGGCACTGACAAGAAAACACAGAGTAAATAAAAGTAAATTGCTACAGACTGTGTCTCACTGTAACAGTGATTTACTTTATGTTAAAGACTTCTGCTGTGTCAGGAGCTGTAAGAAAACCTCAAAACTGATCACACTGACATTCCTTCAGGTAGAAGAATGCTTCAAGACACCACAGTGTTCTTGCACGTGCCCTGTGTTTCTCCTCTTGAGGCAGATGCAAGAAATGCATGGCCTCAGGAAGAAATGGAGATGGAGATGGAGTATCTGGTGTATGTTCTTCCCTTCTGAATACACTCAGGCCTTTTCTGTAACCTCTTTCAGCCTTTTTCAGCTGTGGATCATTTCACTAACCCAAAGACAGTAAACTTTGGTATAGTCAGTATAGTGAGAATAGTCAGGATTTTTATTTATTTATTTATTTTTAATCTAGGGTTCTTAACTAATAACATTATTTGAAAATGACATTTTGCTTAAAAACAACAACAACAACAACGAAAGGCAAAAAAAAAAAAAAAAAAAAAAAAAAAACCTATAAGAATGATCACATTTTTTCCATACTGGGAACTTATCCTGAGACATTTGATAGGGCATTGTGCAAAAAGCAAGACAAAGAATATTGTAGAATCATAGAGTCATAGAATCATAGAATATCCTGAGTTGGAAGGGACCCATAAGGATCATCAAGTCCAACTCCTCACACCATACAGGTCTACCCAAAAGTTTAGACCATGTAACTAAGTGCACAGTCCAATTACTTATTAAATTCAGACAGGCTTGGTGCAGTGACTACTTCACTGGGGAGCCTTTTCCAGTGTGCGACCACCCTCTCATTGAAGAACTTCTTCCTGATGTCCAGCCTAAACCTCCCCTGCCTCAGTTTAACCCCGTTCCCACGGGTCCTATCACTGGTGATTAAGGAGAATAAGTCACCTGCCTCTCCACTCCCCCTCGTGAGAAAGTTGTAGACCACGATGAGGTCTCCCCTCAGCCTCCTCTTCTCCAGGCTGAACAGGCCAAGTGAGCTCAGCGGCTCCTCATATGTCTTCCCCTCTAGGCCCTTCACCATCTTTGTCGCCCTCCTCTGGACACTCTCCAACAGTTGAAGGTCCTTTTTGTGCTGTGGTGCCCAGAACTGCACACACTACTCAAGGTGAGGCCGCACCAGTGCAGAGTAGAGCGGGACAATCACTTCCCTTGACCAACTAGCAATGCCGTGCTTGATACACCCCAGGATACGGCTAGCCCTCCTGGCTGCCAGGACACACTGCTGGGTCATATTCAACTTGCTGTCAACCCCAACCCGAGATCCCTCTCTGTGGGGCTGCTCTCCAGCGTCTCGTTGCCCAGTTTGTACATATAGCCAGGGTTGCCCAGTCTCAGGTGCAGGACCCGTCACTTGCTCTTGTTAAACTTCATGCCGTTGGTGATCGCCCAGCTCTCCAATCTGTCCAGATCTCTCTGCAAAGCCTTTCCACCCTCAGCCGAGTCTACAACTCCTTCAAGTTTGGTGTCGTAGGCAAATTTGCTCAAAACAACTTCTAGTTCTACATCCAAATCATTTATAAAAAATAAATTAAAAAAAAAAATTAAAAAAAAATGGAGCCTTGAGGGACCCCACTAGTGACCATTCGCCAGCCTGATGTGGCCCCATTTACCACAACCCTTTGAGCCCTACCCATCAGACACACTTGCTCACCCATCGTATGATGTTTTTGTTTAGTTGTATGCTGCACATTTTGTCCAGTAGGATCCTATGGGAAACCGTGTCAAAAGCTTTGCTGAAGTCCAAAAAGATCACATCATCTGGTTTCCCTTGATCGACAATATGGGTGAGCTAGAGGAGCTATGTACAGGAGCTTTTAGCTTTGCCAGGATGATTCTTCTCCATTCAGATTTAATGTGTTGGTCTCAGCCTTTTCTGTGCTGGCCTAAGTAATTGGTGGATATTTTACAAAAGATACAGCCCTTCTGGGATTGGGAGACTTTTTTTCTCTGGCCCCTACTCCCTCTCCATAAGAACTGAAATGTTGAGGTCTAGTAGTGATTACCCAGATGTAAACTTCACTTGCACATCACCAAAATAGGGCAACAAACACAAATCTCCTAGGTTTCCCCGTTTCTCCTCAAAACAGCTGAAGACATCATAATTTTAGCCTTTTTTACCAAAGCAATAAGGACAAATAATCATGCAGCCTATTTTCTGCAAGTCAGACCATCCTTTCCCCTGGTTACTATTTGACATGCAGTTCATGTTAAAGAAAACTGAAATAGGGGAAAAGATCAGAGAGATATTTTATTCCAATAAATGTGAGGGGGGAAAAAAAAGACAGTCCTTAGACTGGTGTGAGTGATATTCAGTACAGCAACATTGAGACATATATTACTTAATTTATTTACTGTGAAAATATATATAACATAAAGAGTAGCTTTTAGAAATTTGCCATTGAAACTTCAACAGTAAAACCAGCTGAAAATATACTTAGATATGCACATGCATGGCAAATACCAAATTTAACTAAGAACAAAGGTAGGTTCTGAGTTTGAAGGTTGCAACATGGCAGAGATTTGGATCTCCACAAGCTGGTGGTTAGTTGTATTGCCACTAGATTCAGCTGGCAGCAGCCATCAGTAGGGTTCGTTACCATGACTTCTGGGTTGCTGTAGACCTCCAAGGTGCATTTTGTGAGTTTTTAGAAAGATGTAGGGGAGCCATATACTTCGAATAAACAGGTTAATACTAAGAGAATTCAAATCTTCTCACCTCAACTGTATAGATTTTGGAGAATATATCCAAGTTTTGCCCACAAGGATGATATAAGAAATTTTGTGGCTTGTTTATTTTTATATCAGAGTACGCAGAACCATGCTCTACAAAATGAATTTACCCTGCATGGCAATATTACAACAATTTTAACCAGCTTTTCAGTATGGTCAATCAAATCCACTCAATTATATCTCTTTTGCCACATATCTAGTCAGCCAACTAGTCATTTTTCAGACATTCATCCTTTTATTTTGTGGCTAATTCCAGACATTAATGAAAGATTTGCCAGACAAAGCAGTGGACAATTACTGACCTGGACCAAGGATAACAAAAGCATTTCTTAAAAGCTAGAATATAGTACAGGGGAATTGTAAACGTCAGTTTTCTGCAAAATAAAGATAATTACATCCAGCAAGATATATACTCTTATCCATTTGTTTTAATGAGAGGTGTGAAAGAAAAATAAAAAGCATATGCATTTCACTCAAGTTCTTATGTTCCCTCAGTGCTTTGTCTCTTTCATTTGGTTTTTGTTCTGGTGAAACTTCTCAGCATGAGGCAGCTGCAGTGTCGGGCCAGCTTCAGGGGAGCCCTCCGCCCCAGCATCTTCCCAGCCTGACTGCAGCCCTGTTTCATCTTTTTATTCCCCTTTGTGTTTCCAAGCCTTCACAATACCTTTTACTCCTGGGGCTATCTACATGTTCTTGTTGCTTGGAAACCACTTTTGAATGGCTACATAGGATTTAGGAAAACTTGCCTCGATAACTCCCACCTCCTTTCTTATAGTGGAGTGTCTTAAGTACTGCAAGTAATTCTTTTTAACTTTCATTCTCGTTATCTTTAATGTGGTTCTTAGGTTGTTCTCTGTTCTTACAAACACCACACTTGCTTTTTTGCTCTCCTTTTCTTTCATCTTTATCCTCCGATGTAACTTTTAGTGACACAATTCAGTCATGTCCTTCCAAAGTAAAGCAACCAAAAAAAGTCATCACAGCCAGAGCCCTGGAAGCAGGCTTTGTCTGGAGGTACAATGTAAAAATCACAAAGAGCCTGTACTCCTGAAAAATGTCACAAGAGCATAAATAAGACCTGCTCCCTTCATCTATGCAACCTCGATGCTGCTGTTGAATAAGGAGAAGCTGTAGATCCCTCCCCATCTCTCCTGCTGCAGGGACACAAGAAGCAAAAAAAAAAAAGAAAAGAAAAAAAAAAAAAAGAAGTTTCTGGGAAAAAAAAATGAGCTACTAGTGCTAAAATCAGAAGAGTGTTTGAAGCTTCTCAGTATGACTACAGAAGCCATATCCCCACCTGGAGGAAGCTATGGATTCAAGTGAAGACACAGCACAAAGAGCTTCCCAGACATCACTTCATCACTTATGCCAACCATGTTTCCCATTCTGCAAGCTCTACTTCCATAACCTACAAGAAAAACAGAGGACATGACTCTTCCACGCTTTTCCTGGAAAGTCATATATGTCTTGCATGGAGACAGAAGGGAACAGACGTCCCCAGACCTGCAGAAGGAATGTCCTTCATGCTGCTATCTGAAAGTTTAAATTTACGCAGCTCTGAGAAGTCCTTATTTCTACCTCTTCAAGTGATTTTATTGTTGCATCATACCCCTCTCTTGAAAATGATGTCTTTATTGTCAGGTTTATAATAAAAAGTTTGTTGAGCAACATAAATTCACACTTTTACATTTGTATATAGGCACCAGTTTAGAACTGGTGATTTCGTCAACAATCTGAGAAGATTCACTGGTCCCTGTGCTATTTTAGCCAAGTCCTCAGATCCTCTTCTTCTACTTTGTCCACTGACATTTTAAATAGTGGCCAGATACTTACATCTCAGTGTCCCATATGCTGGGGAAGGAGATTGAGGAAGGGGGAAGCATTTATTTAGCTCCCTTTATTCCCATGAGAACAACTAATCACGTGGGAGTAGAACAACAAGTTCTACTAGGCACACACAATCTGCTTATGAGACATCTCTGCATACTCTCGAGGTTTCATTAGCCTTAGGTGGATTTTTTCCACTCCTCCAGATCATTCTTATTTCAAAACCAAATTTATTCAAACTAGGGAAAAGCAAATCTCTTCAAGTATGCCAACTTCAAGCTCAAGCGCAAAATGTACTGTATGTATATTTGTTATTAGTTCAATGATTAAAATGTTCATCAGTTACAAGCATGGATTTATGATAAAGTCTTTCTTTCTATACTGTAGGGAATGATAATAATTAGTTTGATTTCTGTCATACTTCTAAGATACTGGTGAACCTGAAATTGTTATGGAGAAATAATTTTTTCTATACTGACTATATTGCAAAAATAACCAGTTCTGTGTTTATTCTGTGATCATCTAGGGAGAGAGTAACACAATAGCTACACCCAATGGCAACTTCACTAACTGCTGTTTTGCTAGAGAAAACTGCTAATGTTTTCTTACTAGAGACTTAACAATCAAGGTCAAACATTGACACTTAAACCAGTTTTAACAGATTCTTCTTCCTGAAGATAAATTCATTTTAAATGGTTCCAAAGTGAGTAGCCTTTCCTTTTTGTAATTCAGTCTTTCCTTGCAATTTATCTTTTAATGCACAGCAGTGTTTTGTCTTCTCCAAACAGTACACTCGACTAGTGTAAAGAATCTTAGCAAGCCAGATATACTTTTTCTTCATAACTTCTTATGTTTCATATTTCTACTTCATTGTGGTAACCGATGTAGGTTTCAGTCTATGAATCAAAGGAGGTGCTGCCATGTTACATTCAGAATTTGCAGTGAAAACTGAAAGTGATGTTCTAATATGAATACAAGCAGTCTACAGTTCTGTAGAATGTCATGTTAGCCCCTACCTGTATAGATATAAACAAACAAGGAATGGGTAAAAAAAAAAAAAAATTCACCTAGTTTTGGTCTTCTGAATTTTAGTAGGACATGGGTTTTTTTAAGTGTTTTTGTTAGTTGTTTTTCATTTTTGCTTTCATTTTTATTTTAATTGGGAAGTTACAAAATTAATGGAAGCTTAACATTTCCATTTTGTTTAAGGAAAATGAAAAGCCTTCTTATGTACTTGCTCCATAGATTTAGAATTGTACCTTGACTGGAATAGAGTCCACAGTGCATGAGAAATCATTTTGACATCACAAATTGAATGTCTAAGCAAAACTGAGAAATAGGAAGGAACAAAGCAATGGACTTCCTACTGATACCATGGTGAAAAGTGGAGGCCTTTGTTCTGTGTTTTTTGTTTGTTTGATTGATTGATTTAAGTTTGCACAATGGCTGTTTGACAAGATTATCATCCCCCCCCCCCCCCCCAAAGAGTAGCAAAATACTGATTTTCAGTTAAACTTACTGGGAAAATAGGAGAAATTCCTACAAAAATTAATAGATGAAGTGAATCTACTGGTTGTTTTTTTTGTTTGTTTGTTTTCTTTATGGTACCTGAACTTTGATTTTTACAGTGTAGAGTTGTATTTTCCAGTAGTATTCCCCACTGATGTAAAGGAAAATTGATTCATGGGGTGCACCATGTTTTGAGACTTACAGGGTAGATGTAACAACACATCATGAAACTCAACATGTAACTGTTTCCAGTCCCTTTCTGCCCTTGCATGAGTTTCTGTTTATACATTCACACAACATAACTGACACGTAAGAAGAGTTGATCCTTCTTTGGAGGAGCAAAGATTCCAAGGGTTTAAAAACCACAAAGACAGAGGAGGTGTGAGGAGATAGGGGATGAGAGAGAAGGGAGGAATTTGGTCCACAGGAGCCATCTGTGTCTGTCAGGGCAAACATCCATCCCCAGCATAGGGTCAGAATTTGGGAACTGCCTTCACTATGTTGCCATCACCCAAAAGTCACAAATCTCTGCCCTACTAGTTTTCAACATTAGCAAGGGGGAGAAAACCTATAAAAGTCACAGTTTGCTTTTCCCATTTCACTGTTCTAGGAACAGCCCATTCAGACCACCAACAAAACCAAATGACACAAAATGAATGGGCACAAGTCATTCCTCAGTTAT
This sequence comes from Nettapus auritus, assembly GCA_011076525.1. Classification (NCBI taxonomy): domain Eukaryota; kingdom Metazoa; phylum Chordata; class Aves; order Anseriformes; family Anatidae; genus Nettapus; species Nettapus auritus. The sequence continues at coordinate 134,054,023 of CM021765.1, forward strand.
GCCAACACTCTTCACTGGCTTCACTTGGATAGACTTAGGGGGCAGAAAAGCCTCTGCTAAAATCTCATGCTTTCATTTCCTTTGAGTTTAGACTCTTCATCAGTGCCCATGGAAATGGGAAACTCTCACTGATATTTCACTCAAGTCTGCTTCTATCTCACAGAGGATCTTTTCACACCCAGCCTACCATTTTTGTTCAAGCACTGTCACTGTTCTTCAGTGCCACAGCTGGAAGACTAACAGAGATGAAAATACACCAGGTAGCAAACAGAAGTCTAAAGTTAATTGCTTATTAGCAAAGATGATTTTAGTGAAAACTTTGAAGATTACATCATCCTGCCATATGTAAGAGCCTCCCAGATCACATTTCTCAATTAAAGTTATGCTAAAACTAGCTTTGCTGATTGCAGGTTGCTTAAAGGACAGCTAAAGGTTGCTGGGAGGGTGCCAATATTTCTGTTGCTGGAATGTTTGCATTAAAACCCCCATCCAATGGCAGGTAAAAACAGCTTAAAGACACCAAATGTGATAAGATTTCACCATAAATCCCTGTTGGAAGCCATAGAGAGAAAAGTGTTTCAATTTGCCCTCTTGTAGCAAGGCACTTTTTATACAGAATGATCTCTTCAAAGTCAGATTTTTCCTTGAGATTTATCACCAGTGTTAGCAGAATCTTTACCAAGGGTGGCTGTTGCTCAGACAGCAAAGTCCTCATGAGTAAAAGAAGCAACCTGGTTCTGCTGAACACAAGAGTGTTCCTCATGTGGAGCATGGGTCTTCTTCATGTTTCATGTTTGTCTTTTAACAAGAAAAATGGGAAGAGTCTCTAATGAGACTGATGAAGCCTCTATGCCTCTGTTTTAAATTCAGAGCAGTCAGAGATTACCCTGGCATTGACCTGTCAAGCACAACTTGGCTTCAGGTTCTTTCAGATCCCCAGTACTGAAACTCATGGGGAAAAAATTAAAGCAACCTTCTGAAGGGGAAGTAGCAGGATTTTCATTTTTACTCTTATGCACATGGGCTGATAACTTATCTTCCCAATAAAGAAGCCAATGCCTAAACAGCAAAATGGCTTCAACTTTCAAAGGAACAGAAGGGACTCTGAGCTCACCTCATAAAGGTTTTCCAGAAAAGGCATGGTAGTTCTAAGTCCATGTTATTAGTCTTTTCCTACTGTAAAGGATTAAATCACACAAGTACTGCATTTAAACAATTAATTCTGACTAACCAAATTCACACACTTTTTCAAGTCAAGTGCAGAATTGTCACTGACTATGAGATGGGAATTCTCTAACTTATCAAGCTTAAATATCAGTTTATATATGCAGCTGTAGCATATTGACAATGTCTAGCCTATCTTCTGATACAGAACTGCCAGATGAGCATTAGGCAGTCCACTGGTATGCTCTCGTTTTAGCTTTTTCTGCCTTTAATTCTTTGCCCACCTCAAGGTTCATCTTAGAACTCAAAGGCATCTTGTTTCATAGAATCACAGAATGGTTTGGGTTGGAAGGGACCTTAAAGACCATCCAGTTCCAATCCCCCTGCCATGAGCAGAAGGACACCTCCAACCAGGCCAGATTGCTCAAAGCCCTTGAACATTTCCAGGGATGAGGCATCCACAACTTCTCTGGACAACCTGCTTCACCACCCTCTGAGTAAAGAATTTCCTCCTAATATCTAATCTAAATCTACCCACTTTTAGTTTAAAGCCATTACCCCTTGTCCTATCACTCCACTCTGTGCAGAGTCCCTCCCCAGCTTTCCTGGGCCCCTTTAGGTACTAGAAGGTCACTGTAAGGTCTCCCCAGAGCCTTCTCTTCTCCAGGCTGAATAGCCCCAACTCCATCAGCCTGTCTTCATAGGAGAGGTGCTACAGACCTTTGATCATCATTGTGGCTCCCTTCTTTCATTTCTCTGCAAGACTTCATATATGCAATGTAAAGCTTTTCAGGACTAGAACTGTGTCCTTTTCAATGACACCTGTACAGCACATTAAGGGAGTCACTGCTGCAATACTAAGCCAGGGTGTTGTGCCTGGGCTAGGGATTTGGGGCATGCTGAATAGTCACGTCCTTTGGATTAGACCAAGCACTTGTGACTCTTGAGTCACAGCACTGCACGGTCATGTGCTTTACAAACACATGAGATGACAGCTCCATACCCTGAAGATCTGACAATTACAGAGGGATTCACACAGAAAGGATCACAACAGACGCTTGTAGAGTTGGAAAGGGTGTAAGAGGACAGAAATCAGAAGCATAGAAGATCATGAGATGGGCTTGATGTTGTGTGACCACGAGTGTAGGCAAGATTGGGAGAGCTTGCAGGCATACTTATGAGAGGGTTTTTTTTTTTTAATTATTTTTTTTCAAACATATAAGGGCTATTAGGCTGATTTTGCTGTGTTCATTATTCAAGGGTAAATTAACATTTTATTGGTAAAAACTGTAGAGGATTCACACTTAGACATTTAATTCATTCACTTAAAAGGGTAATTAATTCACAGATACCACCATTTCCTTCAGGCTACGCTTTAGCATGAAACCACTATTACTGATGCAGTCCAATAAGCAAATGCATTTCTCTGAACTGTTTTACTTTCAAGGTGGTGAATGGGAAATCAACAAAGACCTGAGTCAGCACCATACATTCCTTCTGGCTGTTTGGTCAGCCTCCTTTTGCTCTTTTGTGTTTGTTCCTGGTTGCTGCAGGATGTAATACCTTGCTTTGTCTAGCAAGCGAGCAAGCATTCAGAACAAATTACTCACAGGCTGCAGCTCCTGTCAAAGTCACCTTCATGCCACATAACTACAGGTAGGGAATGCTGCACAGTGGCTGCAGTTTAAGAGGGAACTTTCCAAAACCTCTAGTCCCAACTCCTGCAATCTCATGTAGATATGCATAGGGAGGGTGAGTTTCTACTGGGGCATAAACTGCATAGTGGTTCATGAACTATGCTCTATTCTGTTTAAGAATGAGAAGCACCACTATGGCCTTGTGATTTGATTTTGTACATATCACTGAACAGGACAAAAAGCAAGCTTTTCCCTATGCTTTTTCTACAGTCAAGGTAGAGTAAGGCTCCTGTAGATGGCTATAAGAGCAGACTCCTTCTATACCTGATTCATTCAGTCTTCACTGATTATAATGAAAGTCCAGTGAGATTAACCCCACAAAGCTAATAGCCTTTGCAAAGATTTCTTACATAAGTTTTGATGCCTATTACTGAGCTCAAGAACTCACTGAACCGAACATTCATTTTAGAAGGACGTCTGTTCTTGGATTAAAGGCACTACAGACAGGATCATCTGATGTCTCTGTCTCATCCTAGTCCCTCTAGGTGAATGAGATATGTGAAACATTTTGGAAAAATGGTACCCTGAAGTGCTCGTATCTCTGCCCTGGCAACAAAAGAAGCTTAGGGGACCTCATTCAGAGGTTCACATGGGATGAGTCCACCTCTAACAATGTTGAATATACCACTGCTTCTTTCCTTTCATTATAACTTTTTTTTTTTTTTCCTTGTAGGATTATTCCTTATAGCCAGAGAATTATAAGAAAGCAAAATCACAGCTTTCAATAAAACAGACAGACAGAGAGACTTCTAGACTGCATATTTGTGCAGAGATAAACTGCATATCCTGTTTCACAGGACACAGGACATTTCACATTTCATATACGTGAAAGCAAGTTTTAACTGCCTAATTTACTTTTAAAATAGATCTCATGATTTGCAGACCTTTCTAATCTTTGTGCAGCTGAGGTTGACAACACTATAAAGAACAAATTCTGGCCCAAAATGGAAGGCAATTTTCATAATTTTAATGTGGAATTATACAAAAGATAAATAATAATCTGAAAGCTTTATCAAAACGTTCATAAACAAGATAAGCCAATCAGGAGAAGTATAACACATTTGAAATGTCTGTTTACACCATTAAATGATCTTTCAGATCAAGCCTACAAGGCAAATTAGAAGAGTAGCAAGACACTTCTACCATCTGTCCTGGTGGAAGGAAAAGAGAAATACAAGACTGTCAACATTTCCAGAAGCAACTTCAACCTCACAGTCTTCACATCAGTTGGAAGACAAGAAATTAAGTTTGGGCCAAGCCTTAGACAAAGTCATCAACATCAAGCCATTGTCTAGATTTTTTAAAATTTATTTATTTATTTTTAAATCATTTCAGTATGTTCAGTACAGAGTTATCTCTCTGTAGCCCAGCCTTTCATTTGGCAGCCCCTTTCAAGCCCTGATCTACCTGGAGCTCTATGCTTTCTGTTCCTCTCAGCACTAATCCTAACACTGAAATAGGCCTAACTGCAGGCTAAACTTCAGGCAAAGTCACAAAGCCTCTCCCTGGACCATAAAGGTCTTCCAGACAAGTGGTTTTTTTCAGCCTACTTTTTTCCCTTGGCTGCCACTTTGTAGCTTTCCTCTAGCAGAGAGCTGTAGGCTTTCACTTTTTCTGAATCTGAGCACAACAGCCCTACCTGAAGGCTTAGCTTCACCAGTCTGTGACCCAGAGCAAAAAAAACTCTCACAGCCAGGTTCATTTCGTAGCTAGTCATTCCCACTGGCAACCTCTTTCCAGACCCACTTTGCCAGGAGCTCTAGGCTTTCTTTCTCTTAACCCAAACACTTGCCCCAACCCAAATCATAAAACCACTAGGTAGACTGACTGGCCTAATTCAAACCCACACTTCCACTCCCTATCTCATTTTCACTCTGCCGTCTCTGTGCAGACAGGATGAATTACTTCCATGAAGAACCTGGGAAAGTAAACAAAACCATGTTCAGGTTCAGCTCCATATTTCAATTGCCCCATGGTAGTCAACTGTCTTATATCCCTTATTGGACTCCTTCCTGGTACCTATATTCAAAAGGAAATAACCAGCTTCAGTAGATCTCCTTGTGTGTCACCTTCATGGCTTCTTGTGTGAGCTCACCCTCTAAGGTTCAAGCTCCAGGTGTTTAGGGCCAGTTCCAGCAGGTCTCTGCTGTGTAGCCAGGTGCTCAGAGTATTCAGAGTGCCTCAGTCCAGGCTTTAAGGCAACTGGATTACTTCTCTGTTTCCCACCCTGCCCCACCAAGGAAGCAAGGTGAACAGCTCACCCAGATTGACCAAGGAGATTGACCAATGGCATGCAATGTCATGCTCAGATATAAAAACTAATGGGTGAGTAGTTTGAGGAAGGTATTCATTGGTTTGAAATTGGCTGGAACTGATCTGCTTGTGGGAGGTGGTGAGTGTCTGCCCTTGCATCCCTCATTTGTATGATTTTTCTTCCTCTCTCCTTCACTTATTAAACTGTTTTTACCTCAACCCATGAGTTTTCTCCCTTTTGAGAGCATGGGAGTAATGAGTTATGTGGTGCATAGTGTGGCTAAACCACCACTAATTGGGATCACTTTGAGTCACAGAAAAACACAGTTCCTGCGCAATCCACACCTCCAATTACTTTTTTTTTTTTTTTCTTTTTTCTTTTTAAATGCCTTCAGAAATTGTCCGAAAGTCAAAAAGTTCTGGTCTGTATCTGTTCACATGTTGCTGTTGAATGCAGGAATATGATCTCCCCCAGCTACTGTGGGAAACACAAAACGTGGATGTTTCCAGAACATGAATACAGAGCTGTGTAAACAATGTGCACTGTCTGCTGTTCACTGGCAAATGTTGGTATAAAAAGCTGAAGAAATACTTGCAAAAGATTCCAGCTATATCACACGGGCCACTGTCTACACTACATGAATTAATGTTGCAGTAGCAGAACTCTGACATGACTGGACCCAAGCAACATTTGTACTCTAGTTCAGGAGTTAAGTATGACATAAGCTAGGCCGTGACAATGGCATAGTATTTGTGGAGGCTGCCAGGAAAGCTAATAACACAGTTAGATAGATGGATGGATGGAAGTATAGAAGAATTAAAAGAATGTCATTAGTTCGGGTGCAGAATAGAAACATCAGGCAGGTAAGCCAAAAGTCCAAGTAAAGTGCTGCTCTCTGAGATGGGAGGGCTGGGCTGCCTGGCCTTTCTGAACACCCAGGAACTTGGTGAAAGGAAGATAACTAGTACATCACTCAGTCCTATGCCATTTTGGGAGCAATTTCTCGGCACTCAGGAGTCCATCCTCCAGACAAAGCAGAGAGGAACGTTAAGAAGGCCACATGGAGCTGGCGCAGAGTTGACCTAGTTATAAAGTATGCATCCTGGTGTGCTCCTAGCCCTCTAGGGACAACAAAAAATAATAATAAATAAATAAATAAAAAACATTCATCTCATTATGTAGTGCTTTGAATCCCTCTAGTGACTGGCATGCGCATGGTCTTGGTGAGGGTGTGTCCTGCTCTTGGCTTCGCCCTGGAAGTCACAGTGAAGCCAAGCAAACCAATTTGCCTGCCTTTCCTGCTTACAGCTACAAACCATGGTCAGTAGTCACACCCTGCTCTGCGCTCTGCTTTGAGCCCTTTACTGAAACGGACATATCCAGGAACAATTGCCCTGCGTTTATGGCAGATGACAGGGCCCTGGCTAGGGGTGTTGCTGGCCGAGCAGACCCTGAGGAACATCCAGACTTGACAGCAGCCTGAGATGAAGGCACAGTCATGGATAGTATGCAAGAGACCATACCCCACTGGAGACATGGGGCAGCAGGCAGCCTGGGAAGCTCAGAGGCTGTGTCTGAGGTGCCAGCTCCTGCAGGGAAGCAGCGGATGCTGTCCTTCATGGGGGATGATGGGAGTGTAAAAGGAACAACGGGTTCAAGGCATAAAACTCATGGAACATTAAAGACAAGGGTGTGCTCCCTCCACTTCTGCTTCCAGACCTGAGTGCTGCATGATAAAAACAGGTTTCCATTTACTGAGAACTGAACACAGAGATGCTTCAATCAATTCTATCTTGACCTCCAGCATCTAAACTGTGTAATTTACATGGCATTTTAGCTGTCACCA